>CP142459.1:47017500-48217500 GCA_038049695.1 Cinnamomum chago
GATTCAGATTCACCTGAGGGAGAACAGAGAGTCCGCCGATGGTAATAAAATCTTCCCAGAATTGCCACATCCATGGATGAAGTAAATTAAAGTAGTTGAGAAAATTCAAAACAATGCCAGAAGCGGAATTCTATTAGAATTTATTAGAAAAGAGTAGAATTCTATTAGAATTTATTTACAGTAAGAAGAGTTCAAATTAAGATATTCACATTTGCATATTTATATCGATTTGTGGCAAAGGATTAGAAAGAAAAAGAAACAATTATTGAGATAGATTACAACTTACCAAACAGAGAGATGTGCATCATTTTTTTAAGTGGTTAAAATCCGAAAGTGGGGAAACATACAAAGCAAAGAAAATAAATTTTATTACTAATATATATGGAGTAGAGTACATATTAGAAGCTTCAACATTACATAGCACCAACCAGGCAACCACCACTCAGCTGGAAAGCCCACACCACTAATTCCTTGTGGACTAAAAAGCCACCTATTTCAGAAATTTCAGTCCTAAGATTCATGCTCTAGCCCCTTTCATTCAGAATGGCAGTTCCTGGGTTGTTGGGAATGGCCAGAATACTAGTAAAGATGAAAGCACAAAAGACTCAAAATCTAACCAGGAAAACTCAATGAGAGAATATCTTCCTGCCTGGCCGACAATTCTTCTTACAAGCAGCCCTTGTCTAACACTTACACATGAGACAAAGCAAAATGAGTTACAACTTTAAGGCACTGCACACCTGTATCACTTTACACCACTACCAGCTTCAACATCATCAACCAAGGATTGTGCAAATCATCTCTCTTTCATTCCTGGGAACATATTCCTTTCTCCTATTTCTATTTGAGTTAATGTTTATTCTCTGACAGAGTCAGTGTTTAGAAACATCTTAAGCATTGGTTCAGAATTTAAAATTCCCATTTACTAATGCCAAATCACTACAAGAAACTTGACATTTAGCTGCGAAAATTTTCACGGCTAAAGGTCTTAAAGTTGCGGCTAAAAGTTTTAGCGACAGTATTTTGATCGCCGCTGAGTCGTTGCTATAAGTGCTGTCACTAATTGTTTTAGCCGCGATTTTAAAACATCGCGGCTAAAAGTTGGACTTTTATCCACAACTCCAAAGTTGTAGCTAAAAGTCTAATAATTAGCCGCAAGATTTATCGTCGCTTATTTAAAAAATTGTTGTCACTAAAAGTGTAAAATTGCCGCTAAAAATTTATTACAAACATATGAAAGTAGGGTTTTAGGGGCGATCTTAAGTCGCGGCTAAAAGTTTAATTTTAGCGGCAACTATAAATCGCCGCTAAAAGTAGTGTGTATAGTAATTTTAATGACAACTTATTATCGCGGCTAAAAGTTTAATTTTAGCAGCAACTATAAGTCGCCACTAAAAGTAGTATGTATAGTAATTTTAGTGGCAACTTGTTATCGCGGCTAAATGTTTAAATTTTAGCCGCGGTAACCATCGCCACTACAAGTACTAGGTATAGCACCTTCAGTGGTAGTTTCAACGGCGACTTGCAATCGCAGCTAAACGTTTTACTTTCAGCTACAACAAGTCATCACTAAAAGTATTAAGTATAATAGTTCTACCAACGACTTGTTCCTGCGACTAAAAGGTTAAAATTAATTAAAAGGAAGAATAAATTAATTTATTGATTCCTTTTCAAATTTTCATGAACCTGCTTATATTATATAAGAAAATGAAAACTTCATCACCGTCAAGTATTAGAAAATAACCTCAAATTTAAAAACATTAAGTTCTAAGGTACTTGAGTAGCAAGAGTAAAATTTACATCAACATAGAAAAAATATAAATAAAATAAAAAAATCATTATCATCCGGCTTTTGAGTAGTTATGCATCACATTGGAATTTGGCCTGACTCGTTGAATTGCTGGAGGAGGATGTTTAGCTGGGACTGTAATGCAGCTTGTACCTGAGCACAGACCTGTGTCTGTTGCAATTCTGCCTAGGACTGGAGCGCTACCTACACCTGAGCTTGCACTTGTGTCTGCTGCAAGGCTAGTTGAGACTCTAAGGATTCCATTCGCGAAGCCATCTCACTATTTTCCTTTTCCAACAACTCCAAGCGCCTTGTATTCGCCTCAGCACGCCTCCTAAACTCCTCATTTTCTCTCTCTAGCTGCGCATTGATTCGCTGTCCAACTGTAGAGGTCTTGGGCTTTGGTCAGCCCCATGACCACGTATATATCCTGATCGCTCTGGTCCGAGCACTACCTCGAATCTCTGGTCCTCAGTCATGGGAGGAGTGCCCTTCTCTAGTGACTGAGATTCTAATCTCTTAAGTTCGTCCTACATGAAAAAACCAATTGTTAGTATTTATCAATTTAGTATTATATATAATATAAGAAGATTGATAAGAAAATAGAAAAGGGAACAATAACTTACATAGACTTTTTCCAAAGTTGAATCCACCCAAACTTTTTTCTTCATGCTATACCGGGTAGTGAACCACAAGCTAGTCCGAGAAGGCTCGTCCCCCGTCTCAAGATTATGCTGTCATTAAACAAGTCAACACAACTAATAATAATAATAAAATTCCCAGAAACATTATGAGAGAAGTTTACACTATCATAGTTGATTCAAGCAAAAGCCTTTGTCCCAACAACATGGCCGATCTTCTGCTTTTCCCGGTTCTCCTGATTTCTATTACTCATTTTCTGCATTCGTTTTCTATAAATTATAAGCAATACATGTATGAAAGATAGATTAAAAGGGCAGACAATATAACGACTTTTACAAGGGACGCATGCTGTCCATTTATAGTGATCACAGACCAAACAATTAACATCCATTTGGAATGTCAACACAGATACTGAATCAGAGTTGGTGAATATCCACGGGATATTAGCCGCAAACTCTCTCCAGAAATGACAAAGCGGGAGTGCCACTTGCATTAGAGGGTGGACACAACAGAATCCTCAGCTTCATGGATGAATATGTAGATATCAGCTCACCTTAAAATTCCAGAGATGTCAACAATTTTAATGCTAAATAACAGTCACTCCTGAAAACAGAACTGAAGTAATAGCAATCACCAGAATTTCACAATCTTCGTATGAGACTTGCCATACTGTGCTTGACCAATGAGACTGGAACTTCGATGCATCAGCAATCACTAAACAGAACATAACTACACATTTGTTGCCTGCCAACACTAAGGGAAGACGAGGCATAGGTAACTTGACCCTCCATTGGAGGGGTGTGCAATCTTGGCCCCATGAGATTATACTTTAGAAGACACGAGAAGGCAGTTTATCCGCTTTCCAACTTCATTACAATTCAGAGTAGGCTACCTGCCCAATGAGTCAAAGATGGGACTACACTTGATGAAAGTTCTCTGTAAAATATCTGAATAGAGTATAGGGTCAGAGACCGATCTTTATAAGTTGCTCACATAGCACATGAAGTTTTTGAGTTTTGGCCATCTTACACTGAAATGATCTTGCAAACAGGAATCCATAGCAGATTCTCTCCTAAACAACATCCATATGCCGAGTATTAAAACAAAAGGCAGAAGACTTTTAGCATAAAAATTAACACTAATATACTGCATGAAATCACTACAAAGCTGTTTCTTTTTCTGAATTTATTTGCAATGGTGTTGGGGCAATGTGTGAAGGAATCAGATTTTTTTATCCATCTTCAAATCAGTGTAGACAGGAGTCACAAAGAAATTTGATTTTTCCTTATTGAGATATAATTAAAGAGAAGAATTTATTTTCTGCGCTGACTGCAAGATATTTGAATAGCAAAAGATAAAGGAATCAACAAATTTCTTTCCCCTTCTATCATACTTGAAGGTTGAAGTACATTCCACACCTAAAATAATTATGCATCCATACATTCATTACCTCTACAGTCTATCATGGAATACATAAATATAATCATTTTGAATTCACACATAAGCTATTCCTGTTTAGAGCGGCAGATTTCTCTTTGTAGATAAAATTTTCAAATAACTTTACAATTAAAAAGCTACTGCTGTTCATAATGCATACACTTACTAAGAAATACAATCAGGCAGGTCTCATGGCCGTGAAGATTAGGTGAAAATGTAAACCTCGTCATATCCCTTCCTACAACCAAACAACAACATTGGTTAAAGATCTATCTATCTATTTCATCTATCTCTAGAATACCTGAGAAGAAATGAACAGGTGACCATACCCAGCCTTGCCACAGTATGTAGGACTGTAATTGTAGATCAGGTTGTCCAGCACTTTTCTTGCAGATGGCCTGTTCATAGACTTCCGAGCCTCACTGTACCACAATAACAGAACAGTTTTTACAATTATATTAACATTTTAAATATGGAATGAACACTGAACTAGTTGGAATATCTGATTTGAATGTGTAAATTTTAGTTATTTTGCCTGACAAAATTTTCAGGTTTAATTCAAAATCCAGATAGTCGTCGTTATCATCATCATCAAAGCCTTGTCCCAACAAGCTGAGTCAGCTAAATAGATTCTGTTTCTCCATTTCAGTCTATCTCAGGCCAAATTCTCAGATGGGTTCTTCTAATCCATTCTTAGCACTTCCATCCTTGTCATCTTCACCTACCCCTTTTCCTAACCTCCAAAATAGTATTTTATTTAAACTCATAACCTCCAAAGCATTAAAATTCAACTGATAATTTTTGGCAAATATCTGTTAAAGGAAAATTCAATATTTTTTAAGAGTAAAATAGAGAAACCACTAAACTTCTTTTTCAACATTCTCTGAGAAGGCTCAGTCCTAGGTTAAATTTTTCCCAACCTGGTGGAATCAGGGTATTGGTAAATGCAGTATAGCATTATAATAATCAAAAGCAAACAACCATTGCATCCAATAGAAAAAACCATGTCATATTGTTCTTACGTTAAGTACGATGACCGTTACAGAGACCATTTTCTAGAGGTGATTTTTGTACTTTATTTTCAAATAAAAGCAGGAAAAATCTTAACAGTGTAAGTTGGCACAGGAATAAACATGCAATGCTCAAGCCAAAAAGGATAGAGGCTAAAGTCAGTATGCTAAAATGAAAAAATTGTGTTCACTCTGTGTTCCAACTCTCAAGTTTTAGGTTATTTTGGTCCAATTTTGAGCATCTAACCCCAGCAAAACTTACTTTGAATGTGAGCAAAAGGGACCAACGCGAGTCTAATACCAAAACACAGCATCAGTTGGCAGCATTGTCTGTTAACTGCATGCATATGCTTAGATTTTGCAGCAAAATTAATGCGCATTAAACTGGTGCTAATAACGATGATGGGGCATGCAAATATAACAAAATCCTAGATTCCAATCTGATTGCAGATACAGCATAGACAGTTCACAAACACAACCTGATGAAATAGTTAGCAACATGTTGGGTCACTTGAACTGCATCTTCAGAGTGTGGAATCATCGTAAACCCCATTCAAAAGCATTTTTCTGCATGAAGTAAACCGTCCAATGAGTTCATGGTGACTTCAAACAAATGGCAGCAACACGAGATAAGAACATTATATCAAGACACAGCAATACAAAAATCATTGATCAAACAATAATAACTTCAATTACGCTCGGTAAGCAATCTCAAATCACAGAAGCAGCGAAGCACCATTCTATCTAATGAGGGAAATTTAGACTGGTATGTGATTTCCCAGTAGTTATACACCCTCAACATCACCTTAGCTCTGTCCCATTGAATCTGGGGAGAACTTATACATCCTAAAAAGGAAAATGATTGCTCTAAATCATTTGCTTAGGAGAAGCTACAGCTACATACAGGTAGGAAAGAGAGTTCCTCATGAATTCCTGTCTAAAGCCGCTTTCCGGATTCTGATTGAACCGGGAGCTGCTGTTGTGCAATTTCCTTCTCCCCACGGAAGGGGAATGAATTTGGGGAATCTACCTGAAGATTCTGCATTGGCTTTTCAGTGCACCCTTTTCAGCTCTCTCCCTATTTTGGGTGGAGTCTCCATTACTTCCTAGTTTTGCACAGAGGGGAGCAGAAATTTTTTTTAACTTAATCTAAAGGAAGAATACATGACTTTTAATTGAGGAAGAAACACAGCCTTTTCATTTCACTATTTCAATAAACAAAAGTAGCACATTTTTTTTTTATTTTTAGAGAAGTTGCATTTTAAATGAATAGTGACACTGTTGAAAATGACAACTTGCCCTACTAAGAGGCTATTTTCAGGTTGCCTCTGCAACTCTCCCCAAACCACTTGTAATTCATAATTCAGGTTGAAAGATTTTTCTTTTTTATTATCAAAGTTGTGACTTGACCTGTCCCAACATGACCCAACCTATTTCAATCAAACTAACCTGTCGACCCAACGGAACAGTGGGCTATATGAAAAATCAGAATGTGTCTATGAGAGATAATTTTTATCAGGGATTAGGCTGAGGTCGAGGGACTAATAGACTAAGTTTAGGGCTTTTGCAAGTTTAGTTTCTGTTTTGTTTGGGTTTTTTTTTTTTTTTTTTTTGTGTTTCCTTTGTTCTATAATGAAAATTCTATTTTGCTAAAAAGAAAGTGAAGCCCTGAGCCAACCAGATGAGAAATCATCCTTCCTCCTATAACACTGACCATCCACTCAAGACTTCCTAAATCAATATGCTGTACTAATCTCACAAAGAGTAGCCAACTGCTCTCCACTTTCCTCACTGAGCCATAACAAAATGCCAGAGGTAAATCATTTTGGGGGAGTGGATTAGATTAAAGAAGCAAGCAATGAGTGGCACTATGACATTGTAATGAAGAAGAAAACAAGCAAGCAAACATTCTTGTCAGATAAGAACCATGCTTTGAAAAGCGAATCACGTCTGTGAACATGATTCACTGTAATGGTGAATATAATTCACATTCGAAAGATATTTCGAACGGGCACGTATGAGAAAGAGTGGCTGAGATCATGGAATCAAGTCGAATTAAGCAGTTTTAAGGTCAATCTCGTATGGAATAGGGAAAAGGAATAATAATCTTCAACTGGGACTAACGTGGACGACAGTGGGAAAATGCACTAGGCCCAAAGTAATCAAAGTGAAATTAGGCAAGCAAGTACAAATATAAAAAATTCTCATTTTATGCCATCAAATAAAGGAAACAGCAAGCACCGTGCCCCTTTATTTGGGTATGACCCTCTGAGGAGGGCTGGTTGATAATTTTGGGACATGTCTAGTTCAAATCAAGTCTATATTCAACTGTCCAAGTGGAGCCCAAGTGGAGAGAGAGATCAGAGGTGGTGGACCTAACCACATGGCCAAGTAAAGTTACATCTAGTAAAAAAAATAAGTTACATGAAATCTGTAAAAGTACACACCTGTGTGTGGAGGTATTGAGTCATTCAGAGACCAAATCGTCTTATGCTATGCTGGGCATAGAGATATCCTGTGTGTGGAGCAAAACAGAGCACCTCTCAAACCTGCGTGTGGAGCAAAACAGAGCACCTCTCAAATCTACATATATATTTTTATGTGCCCAGAATTTAGAAATAAAAGATTTGACACTCTATAACTCCCAAACTCTCAAAAAGTATATTGAAAAAATGGGTATATATTGGTACCAATGGACTCTGCCACATGAAAACTTGAATGACTCTGCCACATGAAACTTGAATTGGGACCATATAAATACAGACCTTAGCACAGTCCAGTGAAGACTAAATGAAGAGCAGTACAGTAGTGTTTGAACCCAGTCAATTTGAATGGCACCAAGTCAAATTGACTCTGTAAAAATCCTCAACACATTCATCTGAGTTACTTGACTTTGTGTCCTTCCATCGGTTGAGGTTTATAAACTATGGATGTGCCTTCCATAGGAATTTTCACAATTAATTTTATTGAAAAGTCTGTTGACTAGAACCACGCCCTCCAATCAGAATTGAACATTTTTCTCAAGATATTTTGGGAAGGTAAAAATAGTACTACAAACATCATAAAAAAGCAAACAATCAGTAAATGAAGTTCATAACCAAAATAACCAACACTTCCACCATGTGGAGCTGCACATCGATCACAGAGAACAGCGGCCTGAGAACTGGAACAAAGCAAAAATCCCAAAACACAACATCCAACCACATTACAGTAAGACTCTAACTAGTGAGACAACATTGCTTTTCTCCTGCATTTAAGAATTAAAATTATAAGTTGAGTCTAAGAAGTGAAGAAAATTTAGAGGTCTGGCCTAATAGCATCTGAGCACTTTTTCAAAACTAGTCTTTTAATACATACAAAAAGAAAAGGAAACAACAACAACAACAACTAGGTGTTCATAAATAACATTGAACAGTTGTGATTGTAATGCCCCATAAAATGATCTCATTCTGAAAACATAAGATCATTGTTTGTAAAACCAAAACTAGATTCTGAATGAGAGTTTCATTCAAAGAGTTATAAATGAAGATTTCCGGTATAAAAATATAACTTGGTAACAAATTTTTGCACTGGTCTTGCAGAGTTGGACAGAGTCTAGGTTAAGTCAATCAACTCTCAACCAAGTTGTAATCAACCTGCCTCATGTGGGCTTTCTTTTGAGTTTTTAAACAGTGCACAAGACAAGGTCTCACCATTGCAGATGGCAACAAATCAGGCCTGTATTGGGTCAAGTTGACCTATTCCAATAATGACTATAGTGAGTACTGTTAAGTGCTAATTGAGTACATGACAAGCACTTAACAGGAAGTAGCTATTGAAATAGTGAAAAGTAAGGTTTCTTTCATTTCTAACAAAATACAGAAATAGAAAATCTCAGCAAAAGAAAACCATTAAGATTTAATTTCCTTTTTCTAGGATTTAGGCCTGGAAGTTTAAAGATGTTTAAATGGATTGAATGGGACTGCTGGATTTGCTGAATGTCATATTTGGATTTGTATTAGTAGTGAAACATGAATTGGTTTAACAAGACAACAGCATGTGAACCAATCCAAAAAGATAGGGCAACAACATATATTTTTTATAGGATATATGTAAAATTGATACATGGTATAATTATAAAGAGGACTAGAACAAGAAAAATTCAATCTTTCTATAGGTTTTGGAGTCACTGAATAGTCTTAATATTATAGATTCTCAATATATAAATATTATACACTATCATATTGGTAACAATCCAATCGCAAAGGCACTAGGTATCACAAGATTCAATATCAATCTCTGTACTGCGGTATTAAAATATTTTAGTGTTAAATATTCACATTTGAATCAAACAATTAGCCAATTCTAACTTATACATTATAACTGGAACTAAGCCCTAGTTTGTGAATTGCAGCAGCAGAAAGCTCAATTGTTCTTGAACAGCGAATGCAAATCATATAAGCAAGAAATAGTCGCATCACAACAATATGAAACAAAAAAGAACTACAGCAACTCAAATCATAATTCCCAATTCCCATTAAAGAGAAAACCCCAAAAAAGTGTAAATCCCCAAGTGAGAAAACCTCTAAAAAACAAACCCGAAACCCTCACAAATAGAACAAGAAAGATGTTACAATTTTTTAAGTAGATCCTCAATTCTTTTGTGTTGATGTTGGAGAGAATCCAAATTCAAAGAGAAAGGGAGAGAGGGTTATTGAGATAGAGAGGGGATTACAAAAACAAAAAAAGAGTTATTCAGGGAGGGTTACCGAGATTGAGAGGGTTCGGATCTGCTGGGGAGGATACCGGGGCACCGCTGCTTCAGATCGGAGAGACTGAGACCGAGACACAGAGAGTTTTCCCTTTTGCGTTTCGGAATTGAGAGAGAGATGAAGACCGACTGTTTTGTTGAGAATAAAATTGATGGCGGGAAGGAATGGGTTTAGGGCGGGGATTTATTAATTGAGTAACGAAAGATGTATCATGGTAGGAGTAGGAGACCAAATTCCTTTAGAATTCACCCTTATTTTAGTGAACCAAAGTTACCTTTGTTAATCTAAATACTTTATCCTGTTGGCCTATTCATAAAAACATAAGTCATTAAAAATAAATGCCTCCTCTTGATACTGGCCCTAAACAAATTTTAATCAAACATAAATGGGGTCCATCAAGTTTATTACTTTTAAGCCATTTGAATAAAAATATATATATGATGGTAGGACCAAGTCCTTGGAGAATCCCCCTCTTTTATCTAATGGACCCAAGTTATTTTTTTAATTGAAAGATTTTATTGTGAGCCTACTTATAAAAATATAAGTCATTCAAAATAAATGCCTCCTCTTGGTGTGGGTCCTCAATAATTTTAATCCAACTAAAATTGAGCACATCCGATTTGTCACTTATTAAGTAACCTAAATTAAAAATATAAAAGGTAAAATTCAAATGCTTTATAGTAGTCAATCTAATGAAAATCCCATCGGGAATCGAAATTTTTTCATGACCTATACACACCTGTATTAGAAACCACTTATAAAAAAAACTAAACCACTCAAACAAATTCCTCCATAATAAGGCATCACATAGATTTTATTCCTATAGGAGATGGGTTCAATGTCATATGTATTATTTTAAAAATGTCAATAAATTATTAAGAAAAAGTTCAAGTAGCTAGTGTTCTTGTAGTCAATGTGGGCTACATAATTGGTCTGTAAATTAAAAAGAAGACCAAAAAAAATTATAATATGAGCATATTAAATTGATAAAGATTAAATGGTGAATCCGGATGGTTTGATTTAGGGGCCAGTATTTTACTTTATAGTTGTTACTAATGGAAATCAACATTATTCTCTAGCATTTTATAATGTTATATATGGATTACTTTGGATATTTTCTCAAAATTTTTTGAGGTAAAACCATTTTACGCCACAACGACTACGTCGGATAAAGAACATTATTACGTGGTTGATACCGCATAAGAATGATGGTTGATTCATAATAGAGCTCTGCACGTATTTCAGCCACATGCGTAGTCTACTGATGCCCTCAATCTCGCTCATCAGTATATTTTTTAGCTCAAATCTCAACCCAACTTGATTTTAAGACTCGTTGATTATGCTAGAAGACTTTGTTGGCATCTTTGATGGTGTGTGATCGGTCGTGCAGTGGGACCCACTCCATTCAAAGTAAAATTTGACGATGCCCCATGAAAAAAAGGTTGTTGCTAAACTCCTAGACTCGTAGACCACATTACGGGTAAAAGATTAAAAATCGCCACTAATTCTCTTTCCCCTCCAAAATAACCTTTAGCCACAACATAAAAGTTGCCACTAAATGTGATCACTATAATACCTTCACTAAAGTGAGTCTTTTGTGGCAAAAATAACTTTGTGGCTAGAAGTGTCGCCAATAAAAGCTGGCTTTCATATAATATATTTTTAGTGGCAATAGAAAGTCGCCGCAAAAGGTGGTGAAAACACGAAGACTAAGCATTTAGCCACGAAAATAAAAAGTTACCACTAAACTCCTAGACCATTAGTGGCACAAAAAGAAAACTCGCTACTAAATCTCCTTCCCCTCCAAAATGACCTTTAGCTACAACATATAAGTTGTCATTAAATGTGATCACATAATACTTTTAGTGTCAACATCTAGCTTCGCCACTAAAGATGAGTTCTTAGTGGCGAAAATTAAATTATGGCTAAAAGTGTTGCCATTAAAAGTCAACTTTCTTGTGATATATCTTTAGTGGCAATATAAACTAGCGACAAAAAATAGAACATACAATGGAAAAAAATATACTGCGGCTAAATGTAAGAATCTAAGAAATTAGTGGCGATCATAAAAAGTTGTCACTAAAATCGTACACCATTAGTGGCGATAAATTAAGACTTGCCACTAAATCTCTTTCCCTCCAAAATCCCATGGCGCCAAAAATTCCCGCCAAGGAATTAGTGGCGAAATTTAGCTACAACATATAAGTTGCCACTAAATGTGAGCATTATAATGCCTTCAGTGGCAACATCAAATATTTGCCACTAAATGTGGGTTTTTAGTGGCGAAAATTAGACCGCGGCAAAAAAAGTCGCCACTAAAAGTCAACTTTCTTGTAATGAATAGCATTCCAGTCAAAGCATGCATTGAGGGAATATAACAATCATAACACTATCTACTTTTGAAATCAAACCATCCCCTTCCTACCACATGACCAAAGCATCCCCATAATCAAATTAACTATGAGAATCAAATACCAGATACAAGATTCCCATAGACCACCGACCTTTCTATATATCTCCAAAACCACTAAACAATATTACAGATCACAGTCAATGAATCTGGTTAAATCCTCAGACTAGAAATCAGAATTCCAGATTGGCATCACCGTTTAATGCTCTACAACACAGATACGAATTACGAACATCATAAAAACTGACTCAATAAAATTATTACAAGCGGAAAATGCCAACAAATTGAACCCTTGTATTTAATCGTCTAACTATGTTACTATATCATTACCAGAAAAAGTACAGGGAACTTATCTTCTTGTCTTTGATACTCACCCTGGTTCAGCAGGCGATAACAGTGGGGAAGAACCTGCATAAAAGGACTGAGCTTGTGTCGCTCTGCCAGCAACTCATTGAGATAACTGCCAAAGAAAAAGATACATCCTCATTAATAAATGTTTTTTCTTTTTTCTTTTTGCAGGATGTTAAAAATCCAATGTTAATTAATGCTGTCAAGGGTTAGTAGTTAATTGCTCAATGTTTTACACTCTCCTGCTTTAATGTTTTGTTTGATTGAATTACTTAGAAGTTTGTTTTTATTGAAATTTCAGAGTTCCAGAATTTGAGGATTAGGGTTGGAGGGTCATTACAAGATAATGAGCTTTATAATGTTGGAGAGTCAGTAAACAATTGTACTTATGATTTTACATATAGTCCAGATGAGTTGTTTGGATACACCACTGGTTGTCTTTCTATGGAAAGATGGATGCAAGTCAATGAGTTTTTTAATATCACGGGGTAAGGATTTGTCTATAGTTTTCAACATTTTCCATCTTTTCCTTCAAAGCTATGAACTAAACTGAGATGACAAAATTCGGGTATTGCTCTTCTTGTTAGTACTTCAGATAGGTGGTTTGAGAAGCAGTTTTAAGGTTTTTTTTTCCTAATGTTTTCAGAGCTCTGGTAACATTTGGACTGAATGCACTTTATGGGAAAACAAAGCCTACAGAACCAGGAGACACTCTCTGGACCGGAATTTGGGATGAGTCAAATGCTCGTGACTTTATTGGAAACACTGCAGCCATGGGGTTTCAGATAGAAGGATGGGAATTTGGTAATCAAAATCATAACCTTCGTTCTAAGATCTAAATACCCTCCCTTCTCTCAAACACCACGAACATCACAAAATCATTAGTGAAAGTAATGCACAAAAAATGCCATATTTTGTTAAACTACAGCACTTTTTTTCTTTGTTCTGTTTTTTTTTTTTTTTTCCTCTTTTAAAATATACTTCAACTACAGCATCAACCATCTGTAGAAAAAATGAGTCTTATCCAAACAGAAAAAAGGGCATCATCCAAAAAAACCCAAATTGTCACTTTAATTTTTTAAAGACAGTAGCTTTATCATAAAAGTCCAAGAGAACCCCAAAAACAGATCTTTAAAAACAGAGATCACAATAAATCTGGTTTCAGAGAATTAAGAAGAAGGAACAAAACAGATCTTCATACTCACAATAGAAAAGGATGAAGAAGAAGAAGAAGAAGAGATTGAATATGCGCCTGAGACGAGAGGGATGAGATGAACCTGCTGGGTGTGGACAGAGACAGTGGTGAAGATGGCGAGGTGATGGGCTACTTGCGCCGGAATGGATGTCGGAGACAACGACTTGCAGCGCGAGGTGGAGGGCTGGTTTTCTGCTTGAGAAGTGTTGTGCTGAGACGAGGGATGATGGAGGGTTGACGGAGAAATGGATGAGGGATGCGATGAGGACGAGATGACGAGACGATGAGGCTGCTGGGAGTGGTGATGAGAGGGTGCAAAATGGGTTTGTCGATTGAGAATTGCAAAGGGTAAATAAATGGGCGCAGAAGGGGAAGGGATTTGGGGAAAGGGTAAATAATGGGCGCGTAAGGGATTTGGGCATTAGTAATAAGCATACCGGCGCAAATAGTGCGCCGGCAAAAATAATTTTAAAAGTTTACTGAGCAAAAACAATGCCCGGCGTAAATAATGCGCCGGCGAAAGGAAAAAAGCAGGCGCCAACATTTGGTGGAGTTGGCGGGGGTGACATTTGCCGGCGAATCACTTAGAGCGCGCGTAAAAAATTGACCTTTGCCGGCGAAACAAATAAAATGCCGGAAAAACATTGACCTTTGCCAGCGAAAATCTGTCACCGGGAAAACCATATCTTTTCCCGGCGAAACAAGTTTTTTCGCCGGTAAAAATTATACCTTCTCCGGCGTTAAATGATTGCGCCGGCAAAAAACGCCGGTAAAAGTGCAAATTGTTGTAGTGAGTTTTGTCACAAAATATAATTTATTTTTGTGACGAACTTAATTCGTCACTAATAAGGATAAGTTATAGAAGACGAAAATATTTCGTCACTAGAATAAGGTGCCAATTTCATTTGCGGGCGCGAATTATTTTAGCTCATTGGAGACGAAAATTTTTGTCACAAAATATAATTTGTTTTTGCGACGAATGTAATTCGTCACCAATAAGGATAAGTTATAGACAACGAACATATTTCGTCACCAAAATAAGATGCCAATTTCATTTGCTTTGGCGCGAATTATTTTAGCTCATTGGAAGACGAAAATTTTTGTCACAAAATATAATTTGTTTTTGTGACGAACATAATTCGTCACTATTAAGGATAAGTTATGGAAGACGAAAATATTTGGTCACCAAAATAAAGCGCCAATTTCATTTGCGGTGGCACCAATTTCGTTCGCACTTACCCATATTCCTTTCTTACAAGTATTGCTTTGGAAAAGCCTTTAAAATGACTAAAATGGCCCCCCAAGGCCCTAACGTCCATCTCCCCCCCCCCCCACCCCAATCCAACGCCCCTTTTCCAAAACTCATTTCCCCATTTGTCCCTCCATCTATCTCGGTCTCTCTTTTCCAAAACCCTTTTCCCCCTTTTCCAAAACTCTTTTCCAGAAGAGGAGAGAAGAACCATTTTCCCCATTTTGAAAAACCCTTTTCCAACATCTCCCACTCATCGTCTCAAGCAGCAGCCTCATGGCCCATTGGCCCCAGTCAATCATCATCACCCTTAACCACGGGGCGTAGCATGTCAACCACGGGCTTCAAACGGTGAGTCTCCGTTGGCCCGCATCAGAAATATCCAAGTCCTGACCTTGGGCTTATAAGTCAAACCCCGTATTAACTTAGCATGATGCTTTTAAAACCATGCGTCCCCGGAAATCGTAAAAACTCCGAAGTTAAGCGTGCTCGGGCGGGAGCAGTATTAGGATGGGTGACCTCCTGGGAAGTCCTCGTACGTGCACGTGTGGGCCAAAGCGGACAATTTCATGTTAAGTTGGGCGGGGCTGTGACAGTTGGTATCAGAGCCGATGACGACTCTATTTCTAGTGGGGGAGAATGTGAGATCTTAGTCCGGGCGGTACCTTTAAAACTGGGCATTGCGTGTCAATCACGGGCTTCAAACGGCGAGTCTACGATAGCCCGCATCGGAAATATCCAAGTCATGACCATGGGCTTATAAGTTAAACCCCGTATCAACTTAGCATGAGGCTTTTTAAAACCGTGCGGCCCCGAAAATTGTAAGAACTCCGAAGTTAAGCATGCTCGGGCGGGAGCAGTACTAGGATGAGTGACCTCTTAGGAAGTCCTCGCACGTACATGTGGGCCAAAGCGGATAATTTCATGCTAAGTTGGGCGGGGCTGTGACAGTTGGTATCAAAGCCGAGGACGGCTCTATTTCCAGTGGGGGAGAATGTGAGATCTTGGTCCGGGCGGTACTCTTAATCATGGGGCGTAGGGTGTCAACCACCAGCTTCAAACGATGAGTCTCCATTAGCCCGCATCGGAAATATCCAAGTCTTGAGCATGGCTTATAAGTCAAACCCCGTATTAACTTAGCATGAAGTCTTTTAAAATCATGTGGCTCCAAAAATCATAAGAACTCTGAAATTAAGTGTGCTCGGGCGGGAGCAGTGTTAGGATGGGTGACCTCCTGGGAAGTCCTTGAGTTTGGGCGGGGTAAATGCGACAAAAATTTTTCGTCTCTATTTCTTATATTTAAGACAAAATATTTTTGTCTCTAATTTCTTCCTTTAATGACAAAATATTTTGTCACTAATTACTTACAAGTATGTTTCCAACATAGTGTATCGGAGACGAAAAAAAAATTACTTGTTTCCAACAGAGTCTATTGGAGACAAAAAAAAAATCATCACAAATTTATTTTTTTCAATGATGAGTTTTTTTTCCGTCTCCAATACCTTTTAGCGACAAGGCTTTGGCAACAAAACGGGTGACGAAAAATTTTCGTCTCAATTAGTTTTGGTGACGAAATATGTACGTTTTGGGACAAATTTGTGTCGTCCTTAAATCCCAAATTTCTTGTAGTGACAACCCAAGTCTCGCCACATGGAATGCTTTGATAACTAGATTTGTTGTGAATGGTCAGATAGAGTACGCTCACCAGGTCTTCTATCAAATGCCATCTCGATACATCATTTCTTGGACAGCTCTTGTAAATGGGTATATCGAGGTCAAGAAACTGAGAAATGCTTTTGAAGTTGAAATGGTTGGAGAAAGCTTCAACCAATGTTTAGAAATTGTATTAGCTGAAAATTATAGCCAGAAGAATTGGCTGTCTTGTATTTGGAATGTTCACAAATTTGGTATTTGAATGTGGATTTTAATGGGGATGCTGGAATGTACTGCTTCTTGAGTCTTGGATTTGGATGTTGCAATGTTGGTTTTGGAATGTTTTATTTTTGGATATTGGATTTTAATGTGGATGTTGTTTTAGTATTGGATGGAGATTAATGGACAGTAGATTTGATTATTTTTTTAATGTGATTATCTTTTTTTATTTTTTTCTTTTTGTAAAGTGGTGTTTACTTTGAATGGAAGATGGTTAGTGTTTGTGGTGTTTGCTTTGAATGGAAGATGTTTTCTTTTTTGTCAAGACTTTTAAGTTGTAATTGGAATAGATTCCAATCTATTGAATATAATTTATTCTCTTCTTCTATGTGATTGAGTTTAGGCTTTTTTGATAAAGTGGTTTAATGGAATTTACAATCTGCCCAATAGTAAGCAGTGTTCCTCCTCTTGTGTGTGGTTGCTTAGTTTCTTATCAACTTATTTTTTTCACTTGATCGTTGCACACAATCTGTGCAACTAATGCACACAATGTGTGGTTCCTCCTCTTGTGTGTGGTTGCTTAGATATTCTTATCAATATTGAGGATCATGATTCTCAATAACTAAAACTCTCAGTATAACTCTCGGCAAGTGGAATTAGTTATGATGTATATGAGACCATTGAGTGGGGCTAGAGTCATTTTCTACATCTAACAACTTGTCTCTTTATGTTGAGCCTTTTGCCAGTTAATAGCCTTTGAGTCTTAAACCAACAAACGAATGTCTTGATTTCTGAAGTCTTCTCCATCTATCCGCTGCCTTCCTCTGCTGTGTTTGAAGAGTTGCTATAGATGCTACATAAAAAGGGAAATGTTGCATCCCAAGGTGGCCATGTGATTTTTTCCTAACTAATTCAATACTTAAATTGCAAAAAGTTTAATTTTTTATTTTTTGAATATTGTTTGGCACATGAATACAACCATGAGGAAAAGGCCTCTTCTTGAATGTTACCACTTTGCTGAACTTGTTTGTACCATGGGATGATTGGATAGTTAGGTAGTGAGGTTGACTCCTATCTTGGCTCTGAATTACAACTAGGCGGCTAGGCCTCTGGATTTGTTCCATTTTCAAGCTTTGGATGGGCAATTCAAACAGGAGCCCCCCAGCACAAAAATTGGAGAGAGAGAGAGAGGGATGTACCGCTATCTCTATTTTTTTAATAAATGGATGTAATCAGAGCCAAAAAAAAAAAAAAAAACTAACACCATATAGTTAAGAGGAAAAAGAAACCAACAGCATTTCAATATGATCATAGAAAAAAAGATAGAGAAAAAACAATCCAAAATCTTGATGTAGGCGTCAGTCTCATTCCCTCCTTTCTCCCTCTTCTCTTTTTCCCATTCGATTCACATTTCTTTAATTTTTTTTAGCTTTCTTCGGCTGGATGTGTTCAGATCTCGCAGAGGTTGGGTATGTTGGGAGAGAGACGAGTAAAGAGGAGAGGTAGGGTGGGGATTCAGGTGGGTTGAGAAAGAGTTCGCGAGATGGAGGAAGGTTGTGGGTGGGGAAGGAGAGAGAGATGAAGAGGGGCATATTTGAGTTTGGGGGAGATGGGAGAGCTGGGCGCTGCAGCGGAGAGATGGGGAGGGACAGAGGAGATGACATCAGGGAGCTCTGCAGACGACGTCGACCATTGCAGAACGGAAGCACAATCGGATCAGTGGGCGAGACAGAGTGAAGCTCGAGAGCGGGAGAGATCTGGAGTGAGACAGAGAGAGGCACAGCGGGACCCTCGACGGGAGAGGGAGAGCGAGAAAGAGCTGTAAGCAGCAACAACTCGGTAGCAAGGAAGAGAGATCAGGCGAGAGGGATTAACAGAGCAGGGCAACGAGGGAGAGAGGTCAGGCGAGAGAGAGGAGAGCAGCAAGCGGCAAGGCAGTGAGGGAGAGAGATCAGGCGAGAGAGAGGAGAGCAGCAGCGAGGGAGAGACTGGCGCAGTTGGGCGATCGGAGAGGGCATCAGCGAGATCAGGTGAGAGAGAGAGCTTCGCTGAGAGAGATCAGGCGATAGAGAGAGTTTCGCTGAGAGAGACCGGCGAGAGAGAGAGAGAGCTCGAGAGAGGCGAGAGACAGAGGAGAGATGAGAGGCGAGAGATAGAGGAGAGACGTTGCTGGAGAGAGAGAGAGAGAGAGAGAGAGAGAGAGCTCGATTTAGGTTACAATAAGAAGCGAGAAATGAAAAATGAGCGGGCGGGCCTTTGAAATCTCAGATTGTTGCATTTTATTGGGTCCTTCAGACGATCCGTTCCTCCACACGTTTCCAGCTGAAAATAACCTCCACTGCAGTGTAGGAGAGTAGTCCCCATATATATATATAAATATATATATGCGCTCATGCGGTAAAATGAATTACGTGTGCACTCAACTATCCTATTGGATAGATGACGATTCATATTTATTTAAAAAAGGTTGGGCCTAGGATAGCCACTCCTCTCGTCAAAATACTTCCAACGAGTCTATCTTCCATATTTACTCTCTTTCTCTATACTCTTCTTCCTCACTCCCTAGTCAAAAAACGTTCATTTGAATCTCTCCCTATCTTCCCTCCAGTTATGTACTCTTCTCTTTTAATAAATCCAAACTTTTGTTCTCTCTCCATCTCTCCATTTGCTCTTAATCTCTCAACTCATTCTCTCAATAAATCTTAGCTCTCCCTCCCTCCCTTTCTTTATCTCACATTCCCAATCCTCCTTGGCTCTCTTCTGACTTTTCATTTCTTTATAATTTTATATATTTTTTCTTTCTCTCATCTATTTCTTGCTTATATATATATATATATATATGGGAAGTGATCCTATGAGGAAGGTCCTCACTAATCATGATGGGGGAGGGGAGATTCGAGTGGGGTGAACCTAGCTACCAAATTTGAAGTCAATCTGATACCTATAACCCCTTCATCCGTGGTCCACAAGTTTAACAAACTTACATCAAGTAATAAATAATGGCCCTCAATCCAACGGTCCAATTCATTTTAATCCATACAAATCCATGGGATTCAGTGACTATATGAGGGTTGTGTATGTGTGGTTCATTTGGATGGGTCTAAAGGTGGGCCCCACTAGGTGGTTCGCACAGTAAGACGGTGAGGACTGTCATCGTAGGATCACTTCTTATATATATATATATAGTAATACTCCCTTACAAGCTTTCCTTATCGTCTTACGGAACAAGCCATATTGTGGGGCTACCTACTAGTCCATCTGAGTGGACCATCTAAACCCACCCTCCTATTTACGCTAGTCTCACAGGATTTTGATAGATCGAAATGGAGTGAACCGTTGGATCCAGAGTCAATTTTATTATTTTATAAATAGCCATTAAACTTGTGGACCACATATGAATAAGTTAGAGGCGTTAGATTGACTTCAACCTTGATATCTAGGTTAACCCCACTTAAATCTTTAGATCCCCCTTATTCCATGATTTGATATACACTACCTTTTTGCACTTGAAAAATAGCTAAACATGTGGGTTCCTTAGGACATGTATATAAATATACAACACATGATAGTGGCTATAGAAATTTGGGCTCCCAAGTATGAAACCTACTCACTTGAACAAAAACTGTGAGGCCCCACTCCTTGTGGACCCTCATTATGATTTGAATATTACAAATTATAATTTGAGATACCTAATTATGCTAGTTATTAGGGATTAGTAGGGGCAGATATGTATTTTTCCTAAGTCTTAGCCTATTTCTTAGGAGTTAGGCCTTTGTACATTTTATAGGTTTTGTAGGGTATCAATTGTAAATTATAGGGTTTTTAATTAGTAGTGGCCCTAGCTAGTAATTAAGTTTTACTATAAGAGAATTTCCACTTGAGAAGCTTCTAGAATTCCTGCAAATGACCAACTTAGTCATACCCTTATCCTCAAATCTATTTAAACTAAAAGGACTTTTTGATAATCAGCCCTAATCCTAATCTATATAAACTAAACCTTTCCATCCCAAATGAAATTCACTCTCATTTATCCCTCATTACTCAAGCAACCCTAATTCACCTCTCATTTCCCTTTCTTTCCCTCTAGAAACCTTAGATCTAAACTCTAATCAAGAAGAAGGTGACTATCTACAATTTCAGCTACAACTCTCCTAAGGATCTCTCTCTTGCTATATCTCTCTTCTACCTACAAGAAAAGGTAATTCTCTTTCTATAGTTTAGTTTTCCTTAGAATTCTATCTCTCTCTAGATTTCCTTTCTTATTGCAGTTCTCTTGTGGATTGGGTATTAGGATCTGTAGAACTATCGAGATCTGAGTTTTGGGATTGGTTGAGAGCTTAGAAGAACCTTAGAGCTTGGATTTGCTATTAGGAGCTTGGATTCTTCTCTTCTTGTCAATTTCATTACAATTCGGATTAAGCCAAGTGTAATATAATCACTTAGCATAGAATGCATGATTTATGTTGTTGATTATGTATTTTCATTTCAAATTATGCTGACATCTCTACCTCTGAGCATGTTTTATGGGTTTTTGTTTATTTGATGGATGAGTTCTCTCATTTGGAAGATCAATGGTTTGTTTGATGATGATGGATGTGGATTGAAGTGTTTTGTTGTCTTTTATGTTTTTGTGACGGACGGTGGTGATTGGAGGAGATTTGGACGAAAATTGGATTGGAGAAGAGGAAACCCAGAAATTTGAAATTGTTGCAGTTACGTGTACCCAGTCGACCGACTTGTAGTCGGGTCAACTAGCAACATTGAAAATGAGGAAACTCAAGCCTTAGTTAATGTTCTGGGAATCTTATAGATTTAGTGTACCCGATTGACCAGACCATGTGCCGGGTCAACTGGATACACAAGAAATCCAGATTTTAACTGGGAGTTGGAATTCCCCCTTAGACCCAAAAACCCAGTGTACTCGGTCGACCGGATATAAAGGACTTCCAAGGTTCAGCTCCAGAATTCCAATGTGTGCAGTCGATCAACCAGGCCAGGAGGTCAATTGGGCACACAGTGAATTCCAGGATCATGACATTCTCTGCCAGGTGCCTGACTACATTCCTTAGTGTGCGCAGTCGACCAACCTTGCTAGGAGGTCGACCGGCCACACTACACTAAGGGTTGACCTGGGAGTCAACATCCTGACTTCCTAGTGTACCCGGTCGACCGCCCCATGGCGGATGTCGACCGGGTACACTGTGTATAGTGATTTTCCAGTTTATCAGTTTCTGAGGTTGTGATATGTTGTGGGGCCCAATGACCATCCAAATAGACTTTCATTGATGTGTCAAGCATGAGTCAATGGTGTGGCTCAACCTTGACTCATGGGGACCACCAAAGTAGGGTTTAAGGTATAGATTTGATGTTGAATCGATCCTTAAACATTATCAAATATGCCCGTAACTTCTGAAGCGCCAAACACTGTATCTTTCGCATCTGAAACTTCATTTAGAGATCAAATTAACCGATATGGATCTGAACCTGAAAAGGGGACCATTACTTAGGTTGGACCTTTGATATTTCCCATTGATTCTCTTATTTTGGAGGTTTACTATACTTAATGTATCACTGTCACTCTTATATCATTGTTATTGTTATATACCTGTTAATTAAATGGAAATTGGATGGTCTGAACCTAGGATTACTTAGAGGTGACTCTGTGATGTGATTTGGTGATGAATGACCCGTGTCTATGTCTAGGCAGGCCCTCATATGGTCTAAGTTGGGATGTGTGATACCCTATGATGAAGAGGTTGGTTATGATGGGCTTGTGACTCATTTGTGGATGAGATTGGACTGATTGCTATTGGAACTGAACTTGTTATCATACTTGGATTGTTTTAGACTAAGGTCATGGTTTTGGTGGGCCTTAGTATGGATCCATTATTGGACTTGGAGTTGGACTGTATGTCATGGATTGGACTTATGCTTTGGACCTCTTAGAGACTTAATAAGACCTTTCTCATGCAAGGCAAGCTGTTGACACCAAAAATGTCACTTTGCCTCTTCAACATCAAGAAGCCACACGAAGTTGCATCCTACTACAAAGCGGGCAATGCTACTTCAAGCATCAGATCTTTTCAGAATCAAACAAAAACTGCAAGATCCTTCAAGACAGCCAAAAGAGGGGTTCACATGAAGTTTCAGGTCATTCCAACATCATTTGACCCAACTTCACTCCTCCGGCAGCTGAACAGACGCTCCTGGCGGCGATGGCGTCAAAGACATCAAAACTTCGATCAAAGCCTACGGCTGGTCTCAAAATACCTCCAAAAGGCTCCATGTCAAATTTCAAGTCAAATCGACAATGTTTGACCCTTTATCAACCCTTGAGTAGTAAAATCAAGCCTCTCGGCGGCGAGAAGCACCGGGACTATTACTCATCAAACGGAGAAAATGCACGTCAAATCTTAGGTCATTCTGACTACGTTTGACCTGACTTTGACGCTCCGAAACAAAATCAAGGCTACCGGCGGCGGAGTACCTCGGGACCATGACATCCAAAACAGAGCCAATGGATCGTTCCAAAATGACTCCAATAGGCTCCCTGCCAAATTTCAAGTCAATCGGACATCGGTTGACCGCACATCAAAGCGCAGCATCTTCATCGCGGCAAAATCAAACCTATTGGCGACGGGACCCTAAACAGCTTCAAAACTCAAACAAAAGCCCATGGTTGGGCCTATCTACTACTTAAGAGGCTTCACCTCAAATTTCAGGTCATTCCGACATCATTTGACCTAGTTTCGACTCTTGACGAAAAATCGGCCACAAAGTCTTCGGCTTTTCCAAAAAATAGGAAACTTTTGTTCTCCAATTTGCATAGGTTCTTGTCTGGATTTCTTCAAGAGAATCAAGCCTATAAATGAGGATAAATGTCAAGAAAAATGCAGAAGAAAACGGCATAAAAAAAGACCGAAAAACGGCTGAGAAAAGGCTACCAAAAGGGGAACAATCCAGCAACCATGGGTGCATGATCGCCCGGCAACCATGGAAATTTGGGTCGCCAGATTTGTCGCCGAGTGGCCGGTTTTCCGTCCTTTTCACGTTTCGGGAGTTCCAGCCCCTGTGGTTTCCTGAAAATCTGATTTTTTATGCTCGAAATCGACTGATCTTCACCAACATCTCGGATCCGCCGTCAAGAGCATGAAATCATCATTGATCGTTCCAAGATCGTCAATCAGCAAACCAAGAAAGTACACTTTCTGTCCGACCGATCGAGAAATCGACAAGTTAGATGTCACCGGCCTGTTGGTATCAACCGATGTCTGAAGTTGCATCGCCATCCGACATCAAAGAACATGCGAATCCATTGGCGATCATCACAAGAAGAACTCCAAAAGACGCGGCATGGCCCATGGCTCTTCAAATGCCCTGGCAACCACTTAATCTTATTAATTGACTCATTTTATGACAACTTAATGCGGTCATTAATGAAAGTTTATGCGTTTCAGATCTGAATGTAGGGACATTCATGGCTGATTTATGGAACGTCCAAAAGGATCTTAACTGGGCAGCGAAAAACAGCCATAAAAACGCATATAAACTCCATGAAATCATGATCAACATGTGTATAATGAAGGGAGATGAAAGAGGACTAATACCTTGTTGATATGAAAGCCTCAAATCTCTGATGAGAAAAACTTCAAAGGTCTGATCTCAGTCTGCAATCAGCAATACAAGTTGCAGGAATTTTCTGCAGTAGTTTCTCCTTTGATCTTCTCTTCTATTCCACAACCCAATCTGATTGGCTTTGATTGTGGGATCAAACTATGGATTCCTAGATGGGTTTTCTGAAATATAGCTTGTGGAAAAGATCCAGGACCTGATCTCCTCTCCTCAATCAATGAAGAAGAAGAAAGCAATGGGCGTGAGTTGGGTTTCTCTTTCTTTCTTGGGCAGCCAATGAAGATCCCAATAGTTGCACGCCTAGGGTTATTCTTAGAACACCTTTCACGCCTAAGATAGAGTGGGATATATATAAATAGTTCACATTCCTCTTTAGTTATTTCCAATAGGAATGACCATCCCACAAATTAAGCAACCAGCCACCATAGTAGTGCAACACCTTCTAATTAAAGATACTAAAAATTAGTAAACTTTAATTATAGGAATTCTTACCCAAAGAAGAATTCTTCCTTCCAAGTAAAGATACCTAGTTAAACTTGGAAACCTCACACAAGGGGCTCCCTTTATGGCTGGCCCACAAGATAGATAAACACACCATGGCCCACAAGTTAATAATTTAGCTAGAGTTAAATTCATGTATGCCAACAAAAGCCTATTTGAATTTTAACTCAAAATTATTCTTCCACAAAATTAATTCAACCACATATCATCTAATTAAATTAGGAAACCATGCCAATATAGGAAGATGGCTAGAAGAGGGACCAAAAGACATATTTGCCCTTGGCTCCCAAAATGACCAAAATGTCCATGCTAACCCCATAGCAACATTAAGATCATTTTAACCCTAACTCATTCCACTAAAGAGTTACGGTTGCACTCCAGGGACAAATATTAAATATGAATTAAGCTCGTCAGGGAATGACATTTGTCTTCGACCTACCAAGTGAAATGACCAAAATGCCCCTCTATGTAACATCCATAATCAAGTCAGGTTATCTGATGTACTATCAACCTTCTTGATTATATCTCAACCTTAGAACTTCATATCCTTGACTTAATCATCATGCGGATATCATTCTCTTGGTCCAGGGAGCGACCCACAAGTTCAATATCCATATGGAACATCCATATACTAAGATCTTAGATTCTGATGATTAATCGGATAATTCTAAGGTGACGATCACTCCATCACAAGATGGCATAGATTCTTTATTGCATCTGCACGTCCTAACTAATCAAGCTCGAGTACCCAAAACACAGAGCTGTTGACCCATGAACAGGATCTCACCCATAGTGAATTAAAGTACAAGAACTCGACTTCGTCAGTTCATCCACATATGCTCAAGATTAAGAGCACTGGTCACTCAGTAGCATAAGGTGATTTGATCTCTCTCAGTGATAGTACTATTTTAGAGATCACACCTACAAGTGGTCCTGTTCAATGCATGACACATGCACTAATGAGATAAATCCGGAAAAGCCTCCCGTGACTTAGGTAAGTCACCCTGAATACAGGAGAGTGTCTCACTATAACTTATACCAAGATGAAGTGCCCAACTCCATCTCTCAGTTATGAACAAGTTTATTGTTTCAAGTGTCCATGACTCAGACCTAACTATGTGTAGCCACTAAACACCCAAGTCATTTACTAGAAACAATGGGCCTTACACAACCATACATATATACAAGTCTTAAGAGAAAAGAGTCCTTCCATTAAATAACTAGTAAATATCCAGTAACAGAGAATAGGGTGCAGTCAGTGGGCTTTAGGGCATACACAAATCCCAACAATTAAACCATTATTTTGGATGGCCCAATCAAAATCAAGCAAATGAGAGTTACAAATCCAAGTAATCATGGCATTAAAACCATGAAACTCCCCTCATCATGGAGATTAAGGGTGATTAAATGCCCATCATATTCCACCGGCCAATCACAAGCCAAGAAAAAGGAGTTACAAAATCAAGAATTAAAACTTGTAACTCCTCCCATCATGGGTCATCAATCTCATAAATCACCCCATGGCTACCAAGAGCCTATAAAAATGGGGTAATTCCAAGAAATCCGGGGACGGACATATACACACGGGTAGAGAGAGATCCATACTCACAAGCAAGGAAGAAGAACTCTAAAAAAATTCTGCTACTCTGCTGAAACACGACAAGGTGATCGAAGTCCCTTAGGGGGCCCACCCCCCCAAGGCCACCTCTTTCCTTCTATCCAACATGGCCTAAACGTGGCTCTTCGGCCCGTTTACTCGGATTTTCATTAGATACATGACCTCTCTTTGGTCCTTATCCTCTAAAAAACTGAGGTCCAAGCTAAGCCAAAGAATCAAAGCATTAAGCGTTCTCATCTGAAGGATGATGGCGAAGTCCATACATGACTTGCGACCGTCAATCTGAACGAGTCCCCACAATCTCCTGAGAAGTCAAATATCTTTTCTTACTTTCTTTGTATTTTGTATTATTTGTAAAGAGATAAAAAAAATCACATTTCTTGTCTTTCTTCATTGATAAGATTTGTAAATCGCCTTTCACGGCATAAATCGCCTTCTACGGCACAAAATCGCCTTTCACGGCAAAAAAAATGAAATCGCCACTCAGGGCATTTAAAAAATTGTGTCTCTTTCTTAAAATATATGTGCAATGGAAAGTTAGAAAGAAGAATTGATTTCCTTTCTACTTGTGAAGGTGAATCTCCGGATCACCACTTCAAATTCCAAGTAGCATAGAAAATCTGGCATACCCGTACAAAAAATGTTGATGACTCGCTTTTCCTACTCTGCCATACTCCCGGCATCCCTAGGGGTGGGAAGGAGAGGACGAAAGGTCGGAGCCCCCATCACGAGCCTAGACAGACATAGACCTTCACTTGTACTCCTTGAGTCGGCATTAGCATATACTAAGTTGTCTTAAGCTCAGTCTTTGGACTGATCATCACTGGTAGGAGCTATATTGGTTACTGTTAGAGCTATCATGATGAGTTATGGTTAGACGGATGGTGTGATACCGGTTCCACTCTGTTGGGTGTAAGAGTGTTGAGATTGATGAGTGTTATTATTTGCGGGGGGCTCGTCATCCCTTACACTGATACTTTATTTCTCCTTCGCGACTGTTTATAGTATGGGAGGGCTGTGGCAAAATATCCCGCGGTGTCCAGCTTGTGTGAATGTGCCACGTTGTTGTATGGTTAGATTAGAAACTTTACTTTTATCCTGATTCTAAATGATTATTTCTTGCTCAACTACTTATTTTATGTACCTTTGCTATTCTCATGATGTTGTGCTCGTCTTTACTCTTTTGATGCATACATCCTATGTTACTTGTATACTGTGCCTTATTAGATCCTTGGATTTGACCCATTATTGGTGCTTAGGTATTGACCCCGATCCCGAGGATGATGCGCTCGTAGAGGCGCCCGTAGCTGGAGACTACGGATGGCGACCAGCTGACCATGAGGTCAAGTTGGATGACGGAGTGCCTACACATGGGATTTGAGAGTACTATCTTTTTAGGATTTGAGTGTTTATGTTGTGAGCAAGGAGTTAGACTGATATGTTCATACTTATTATTATTCATACTTTGAGATTTAGGTTACTTCAACCCTGCTACACTTGATTCATTTTATTTGATAACTTATGCTTCCGCTATATTTCTTATGCTTCCGCAATTCAACCTCACTGCGGACTATGATCTTAGAAGTTCTCGGATTTTCCGGGAAGTAGCGCGCCATATTCGGATACCCTGGCGGTAATCTTGGTATTCGAAATTGGGGAGGTTCACAAACCAAAATTCTATTTTATACCAATAGACTCAATTACATGGACCTAATTTAAGAGAAGAAGAGGTTCCAAATATTAGGCACAAATCTGAATTTTCCATTCTGGTATTTTTTGTATTTGGAGGTGTACTGCATGATCCAACCTAAAAAAGTGTGACTCAAGTAAAACTCCATGACCACCACTTGATCAGCAACATTATCATATTAAAAAGGAGACAATATATTAGATTTTTTGGCCAACCCCACGACCACCGCTCCACACACCTTTATCAAATGTTTAGTTTGTGCATGAATTATGAGAGCATTGAGAGCACCCTACTCGCACTTTGTAAAGTTGGAGTCGGATTTTGAAGACGATACATTGTACACCATTCAATTGTAACAAGAACATATAACAAACCTTCTGAAGATAAGCTTCAACATCATTTGTGTCATGCCTACGAGATCTAATCGGATTCTTATCACATTCCTAGGGCGTGAAAATCAAGGCCAAATAAAATTTTTCTTACAAATTACCTTTGAGGGCCCTATTCTGGGTGGACCGAAGTCCGCAGTGAAGTTATGATTGATGATCACTAACCATAGTCAAATTGCGGAAACATTAATTCATACAGTTGCACAGATGAGAGAGCCAAACATACCATAATAATAATAGAGCTGTTAAAAGTAATAAAAGTGCATTTACTTTAAGTTCAATTACAAAATGGTTTAGAGTTGAAGTGTGAGGCCACTACTCGAAACAATGGCCTTACAAAAGAGTTACAACTACAAATCAAAATGAAAGCTGTCTGAATGGGTATTATATGTGGTCCTCAAAAGCAGAGTTGACATCATCACACTATGTCATTCGCGCTCCATTAGTGAATTCCCTCCTTTAGCGGATCTTCAGGGACTGCCTCACCCTCCAGCTTGGTAATATTGGGGTGGCATAATGGAATCGAACGATGACCTACGATTGACGTATGCACAAAAACCCAAGTCCACACAATCACAATGTAATGAAGACAATCAATGTATGCAATTTGGTAAAACCACCTATGTCCACATAGAAAGCTTGTCAACTCCTTTCTCTTTTTCTTGTTCTTTGTGCCCTCAGGTTAGGGTTTCACATACAACACACACAACACATATGTATATAACAAGGCCAAATGACCAAAACGCCCTTGAACCCTAGATGGCTAACCCATATATCAATTTAACTAACTCTGGAATACAAGACAAACCCAAAAATCTCCACCTTGGGCTTGAATTCCACAAATCAACAAGCCACCTTGAAGATACTTGGTAGTTTTCATTCTGCCTCGTACCTCGCTTAAAGGTACGCTCTCCCACTAGCTATGATCGGGTGTGTCTCCTGTACCCCCACTATGGGGTGCACCCACAATCTTAAAGATGTGGTTCGACAATTAAGTCCATACGTGTCTTGAACTTCTCCTTCGTCGATTTCTAGAATACCTTTCTATCATTCTTACGAAGTGATCCAGACCATCTATTGCCATACTTTCATCTACAAAGGCAAATTGGACCTTCCTTTTGTCAACACATTTCCCAGGGTCCGAGGCTTTGCCTTTTCTATGGTGTTCATTTTGTCTTTCTTGTAGTTTCGATCAAGTGCTAGATGCCTCCACAGAAATGTTTGTTACACCATCTTTTATTTTTCTACCATCTGGCTCCAACTAAACAGACTCATTCTTTTTCCTTGAACTTGCTCCACTTGGTTTTATTGCTATGCTCCTTACTAATCTGTAGAGACTTTTGATTAATTCACCCTTCATAATGATCATGGCCCCTCTAACCACCTTTATGACTTTGCCCGCTACAGTACAACAATAACCCTTGGAGTCTAAGTTACCCAAACAAATTAAATTCTTTTTCAATTCTGGGACATGCAACATAGTTGTAAGGGTTTGTACAACTCCATCAAACACATTGATTCTCAGCGTTCCAATCCCAATGCGCTTGCATTCCGCGTTGTTCGCCATCAAAATGGATTCGCCATCACAAGATGTATAAGTATCAATTACTAAAGCACATTTGACAATTACAACCGGAATCAAGAATGCAAGAATCCATGGAAAAAATCCATACCTTTGGTGATGGAAAGTAGCCCCAACGGATCCTTGCCATACTTTCTACCATGCTTGCGTGGTCCGATGCTTCTCTTGCCAAGTCTTTCTTTCTCTTTAGCCGATCTCTCTTGAAATGATCTTATTTATCACAGTAATAGCAACTAACCATCCTGCCTTTTCCTTTTGACTGTAAGCGACCTCAATCTCCCGTTCCCCTTGACTTGGATCTCCCCCTTCTTTGATTAGAAACCCATTGCAACATTGAGACCATCTTCTTGAGACTTTTAACTCTAGGTGGTCCTCATCATTTCGCTCGATAGAAGAGCAACAATTCTTTGTCTAGGAGGATGTAAGACAAAGGCATAAATACTTAAAATTTTATAGAATTCCGGTTTTCTTGCGTAAATCTAGTATCTTAGAAACCAAGTCATTTTATTTCCTTCGAAGTTAAACAACTAATGAAATGAGACGAATATCTAGATATTTGCTTCTTTTTTTGTATGCCATTACTTGGATTCTAAAATTGTGCCACTTGACATATCTTGAAATGTTATAGTGCTTTTCTTTCTTTTTCCCCCTCTTTTTTCACATAGTAGTAATAATGGATGGAGACTCTTTTAGTGCATATGATAGAATCCAAGACCTAGAATATTTGTTGATCTTCACTCATATGTTGAAGATAATTAACATTGATGTAGGGAAGTGCACGGAGGTGTAACTGTTGGAAGTACGTGGGGCTTCTAGATGAGTTTCTAAAGCTTCTGACTGATGGAACGCGCTCCAGGCCCCGGGGTGCTACCGGGCGTCGGCGGACGTGGGAGTCCGTTTGGTCCGACCCTTTCGCCCCCGGAGAGCGGAGCGTGCATCAACGCTTTTGGGTGTTTGGGTGGGTGTGCCAGATTTTCTATTTTACTTGGAATTGCAAGTGATGATCCGGAGATCAATCTTCGCAAGTAAAAAAGGAAATCAACTTCTTTTCAAGTTTCCATTGCATATATATTTAAGAAAAGAGACAGTTTTTTATTTTGCCGTAAAAGGCGATTTTTTGGCATTTATAGCCGATTTTTGGCGTTTATAGCCGATTTGTGGCGTTTATAGCCGATTTACAATTCTCATCAATAATGAAAGACAAGAGTTGTGGTTTTTTGTCTCTTTAAAAAAAATACGAAATACAATGAAAAGCGAGAAAGGAAAAATCTAACTTTTCAGGAGATTGTGGGAGGGACCCGTTTAGATTGACGGTCGTGAGTCATGTATGGACTCCGCCATCATCCATGCAAATGAGAACGTCGGATGCTTTGGATTCGCTTGGCTTGGCTATATCCTCAGATTTTTAGAGAACAAAGACCGAGAGAAGGTCTTATGTTCAATAAAAAGCCGAGTAGACGGGCTGAAGAGCCATGTCTAGCCATGTCGGATAGAAGGAGAGGTGGAACCTTGGGGGGGTGGCCCCCCCAAGGGACTTCAATCACCTTGTAGTGTTGGTTGCTGCAGCAGAGTTTCTTCGTTCGCAAAGTGTCTGGATTTTCAGAGGCTTCAGATCTTCAGGCAATTTTCTGACAATTTTTTTTGATCCCGAAAACTTTGGAGGTGACTCCTATTTATAGGCCTTTAGGTAGCCTTTAGGAGTGATTTATGAGCCTTTATGGTAATAAAGCTCATTAAGGGAGGAGTTACAAGTTTAATTGTTTCTTGCTTTGTAACTCCTGCCCCTTGGATTTCATTGGCCGGAGGAGAGTCATGGGCATTTAATCGCCTTTAATCTCCATTATGTTAGGAGTTTCATGGCTTGAATGCCATGATTGTTTGGACTTGTAACTCCTGAACAGAGGCTTCTGATTGGGCCGTCCAAGATAATGGGTTAATGACTGCATTAACTTGCCATAAACGGGCCAATTGATAGCATTAAGTGGCCGCCTTAGTAGCTGAAGAGTCGCGGGCCATGTTGCGTCTTTTGGAATCCCCTTTGAGATGATCATCGATGGATCCTTATGTAAATCAACATTAGATGATCATGTAGTTTCAGACATTGGTTGATACCAGCGGGCCGGCAGCATCTGTCCAGTTGATTTCGCGATCGGGCGGGCAGAAAGTGCACTTTTTTGGTTGTTCGTCTGGCGATCAATGAAGTTTTTTGAAGTTCTGGAAAGGAGTCCTGTGATCTTGATGAATATCAGTGAATTTGGAGCCTCAAAAGCCTGAATCTGGAAAAATCACAGGGACAGAACAACTCGTCTCGCGAAAACGGACGAAACGGGGGGTCCCGGGGCGAAATCGGCGCCCCGGACCTCCCAGGGTCGCCGGGCCCATGGTCGCAGGGGTCTGCGACCTTGGGGGGAAAATCCCTTCCCGGGGCCCGTTTTTGGCCGTTTCTCGTCGTTTTTCGCTTCCGTTTTTTTTGCTTATTTTCTCTGAAATTTCTCCACATTATTTGGCTTGATTTCCCTCTGAAAAACCTGATGAGAATCCTTGCAAATTGGTTTGCAAAGTTTCTGATTTTCCGGGAAAAGCCGAACGCAGAACTGCTGATTTTTCACCAGAAGCTGAAACAGGATCAAACGATGTCGGAATGACCTGAAATTTGAGGTGAAGCTTATTGAGCATTAAATAAGACCAACCATGGGCTTTTGTTTGAGTTTTGGAGCCGTTTGGGGTCATGCAAACGCTTGCCTTTGATTTCACCGCAAGGGAAATGTCGAGCTTTGACTTTCGGTCAAACGATGTCCGATTGATCTGAAATTCGACGTGTGACTTCCTTATCAGTAGATAAGACCAACCACAGGCTTTTGTTTGAGTTTTGAATCCATTTGGAGTCATGCAAACGCTTGCCTTTGATTTCACCTCGAGGGAAATGCCGAGCTTTGACTTTTGGTCAAACGATGTCCGATTGACCTGAAATTCGACGGGTGACTCCCTCATCAGTAGATAAGACCAACCATAGGCTTTCGTTTGAGTTTTGAAGCCATTTGGAGTCATGCAAACGCTTGCCTTTGATTTCACCGCGAGGGAAATGTCGAGATTTGACTTCTGGTCAAACGATGTCCGATTGACCTGAAATTCGACGAGGAGCCTATTGGAGTCATTTTGAGATGATCCACAAGCTCCGAATTGGGTGCCATGGTCCCGGGGTGCTCTGCCGCTGGTAGGCTTGATTCAGCCGTTGGAGAGTTGATGATGGGTCAAACGTTGCTGGTTTGACTTGAGACTTGACGTGGAGCCCTTTGGACATATTTTGAGAACATCCATAGGCCCTGATCGAAGATTTGGTGTCTCCGATTCTGCCGCCGCCGGGAGCGCTTGTTTAGCTGTTGGAGAAGTGTAGCTAGGCCAAATGATGTCGGAATGGCCCGAAACTTCATGTGTACCTCTCTTTTGGTTGTTTTGAATGAGCTTGCAGTTTTTGTTTGATTCTGACAAGATCTGATGCTTGAAGTGGCGCCTGCCTATTTTTGGTAGGATGCGGCTCCATGTAGCTTTTGGTGTAAAGAGGCAAAGTGACATTTTTGGTGTCAACAAATGCCCCCTCGAGGTACAGCGACGATATAGCTTTTGCAGTCGATGTGCCTCGAAGAGAATCTTGAAGAAGAGCTTCTGACTTGACCAAGAGTCTTTGAGCATTTTTTTTTTGATGGAGTAGCCTTTTGAGCTTCCAGGGGATTTGTATGGTAGTGATAGGAATCATGTACCATCTTGAGGCAAAGTATTGAAGATGACATCAGGGATGCGGATTTGGATTTTTGTTTTGACCTTGAGTCCTAACAGGCTGTATGTGGCAAGTTAGGGGGTCGGATTTGGTTTTGACCGTGTGACCCAACAAGCTGTATGTGGAATGTTGGGGGGGTCAGGTTTTGGTTTTTGGTTTTTGTCTTGTGACCTAACAAGCTGTATGTGGAATGTTAGGGGACCGGTTTGATTTTTGGTGAAATGTCAATTTCAAGGTTTGGCTCAATTTGGCTCATGAGGTGAGATGGTTAGGTTTCTTGGAAGCTCATGGGGCCTGGAATTCTTGTATGGTATGGTCCAATCAACTCAAAAGAGAGGCATGGAACCATTTTTGTAATGCTCTTGGTAAGAGGAATCTTCTCTAAAAGCCACTTTTAGTGCCTAGGTGGTCAAACCTGGCTCATATGGGCTAACCCATGGGACCTTAAGCTTTTGGGAATGGCTTAGATCTCATATGGTTTTATTTTGGAAAGAATTTCTAAAGATATCTCTTTTGGATAGAGAATATTTAAGAATATCTTAACTTGGAGAGAATTTCTCAAGTTCCCTTGATTTTTTAGAGAGAATTTCTCAAAGAATATTCTCTTTAGGAGAGATTATCTCAAATTCCCTTTTCTTTTGGGAAGGTTGCTAATTTTTAGCACTTACCTCCTTGCTTTTCTCTTCTTTCCTCTTTTGGTTTGCTCTCTTCTATAAAAGCAAGTGAGGTGGGATCTCTTGCTTTTGTTGCTTTCTTTTTTTCCAAAAGTCTTCAAGAGTTGCTCCAAGTGCAAGAGTTCTCCTTCTTCAAGAGTCTTCAAGTTCTTCTTCTTCTCCATCCATGGCTTCAAGTAAGTTACCTTTTTTTTTTTTTACAAGAAATCCATGTAGAAATAGGATGGGGAAAAAGAAAGTGTTTCTTTTCTTTTTTTTTTCTTCTTTCTTTCTTTTTCTTTTCTCTCTTTTTTTTTTCTTTTTCCTTTTTGCACGTTTTTTTTTTTTTTTTTCGTGCTTCTCTTTTTTCTTTTTCTTTTTTTTTCTCTTTTTGCATTTTTTTTTGGTGGGCCGTACGGATCCGTGGCCTGTGGGCCGCCAGCCCCTTTTTTTTCTTCTCTTTCTTTTTTTTTTTATCTTTCTCCCTCTTTTTTTTTGAGAAAGTTTTCTTTCTTCTTTTTTTTCTCATCATGACAATGCATCCTTTTTTTTTTTTTCTTTTTTTTTTGTTGCATATCAAGATGTTCATACATGCTTTTGTTTTTGTAACAGTTGATAGCATGATGTGGTGACATACCTGAAAACCTTTGCAAAGTTAGGAACTTGGAGCTCGCAGCAATGTTGAGCCCTTCCTGATTTTGCGGAGTTTTTCAAGGTTTCGAAAGTTTGGAGTTTTGGAGCTCGCAGTGATGTTGAGCCTATCTCCAAGCTTTCTATTTCTGTCGGGGTACTTCTTTTTCTTTGGAATTGCCCCGAGGTCATGCCGAAATTTCACCAGATTTTTTTTTAGCAAAATTTCGTCATTTTGATGATAATTCTTTCCTTCTTTTTTTTTTTTTACCTTTTGCAAGTGGTCCTTCCAGAACAGACAAGGGTAAAGAACCTATCACAAGCGTACCTCGTCGATCTGCGCAATCTTCTAATCCGGCCGTCCAGCAGGCCTGGGAGAAGGTGCAATACGTCGAGCAGCACCTCGAGGAGTGTGACTCCCTCAATAGAGAGGAGGCGCGGCAGGCACTGATTGCTCGGAAAGGAGAGGATTTCTATAAAATCATGGTAAGCAGTCGTCCCTGGGTGATAGAGGATCAGAGGGTGTTGCCCAAGCCTACCTTCTTCTTTGGTGATGCAGCCCCAGCCGATATGACGTATCGGAGGAGATGCTTCCAGTTTTCCTACAGAGTTGATGGTGTGAAGAAAACTGTTGCCACCCGATCGACTTTTGATCGTACTATCTCGATCATGAGTCTCTCTCCCACGTGCCTGAAGAGGGAAGATCCTCCAAGACGGGTGAGGAGGACCAACGTGGTCAAGACCGGGGTTTTCATTGGCGGTTCTCCTGGACATTTGGAGAAGTCGCCTGCTGACATGGACATCTTGATGCCGGCCAGCAACTACCAGGGCGCAGATTATCCATCGGTTGATTTGAAACCGATGGGCCTTGGCATCTTCAGTGGTGACGGCAGCAACTGGTTGAAGCCTTTTCGACTCCGCGGCCGCTTCAGTGCTGACTCCGAGTGGAAGTCTTGGACTGACCATATCTTGTTTGTTGGGGGCGCCATTTTGAAGGAAGCCGGGATCTTTGATGCGGTCCGTGCATTTAGGGAGACCGTGATCTTTTCCGACGAGGCCTTCATGGCCATGCTTGAGTCATTCCTCCCTCAAACCAATACCTTCATAGTGACGAATGGTGAGATTGGTTTTTCTCTGAAGGAACTGAGTGTCGTTACCAGGTTGCCCATCCTCGGGAAACTCTATGAGGAGTTCATGCCGATTGACAGCGTCCTTGAGGAGAGGTCAGAGGAATTCAGGCTTTTATACTTTCAGCTCGTCGTCTTCTACGATTTTTTGAAGGAGAAGGAGGGCTCGAAGGTAAGGTCTAGCAGCTGGAAGAGTTTCGGCTCTTCTTTTCTCAGTTTCCTTGACAGCAAGGGGCCTTCTACCAGTATGTCCAGGGAGGACAAGAAGACTGCGGCCATGCAAGAGGAGCTGAAGGGTTTCTTCGCAGGTACCAGTAGTATTTGTTCTGATATCGCACTGCGGAGAGATCTTGCTGTTTACCTCACATATTGGTTTGGTGAGGCTATTTTTGCTGGAGGAGATGGGACGCACATCCGGCCGCATTGTATTTTTCCGGCTTTTCAGATGGCGTTTGGAGAGCAGCTAGCTTTGGTGCCAGCTTTATACTCCTATTTGTGCACTGAACTGCAGGCAGCTGCTTTCTTGGTCCGGCTTGGGCAACCCATGAACAGGGTATTTTCCGCCCATATTTTCTATTCGTGGTTTGTATACCACTGTCCCGGCTTCCATCGGCTGGGTGTTGCGCAAGACGACGACCCTTTGATGATTCGATTGGCTAAGGGAAAAGCCATAGTCGAATCTCTTTTGTTTGCCCGCATGAGGATCCGACGATTCAGGGACGTCGAGATGGGGCAGTCTTCAGTGAAGCTTTCTCCGGAGTTGCGGAAGAAGGCTTTTGATTTTGGTGCCTCCCGCGATTCCACTAGGGCAGGATCTGGAAGGCACTACTCTTTGACGAATGCAGAAAAGGAGTGGCTTTTTAGCATACGAGTCGGCACGATGGTATATCGTAGACATCTTTTTGTTGATATCCAACCGTATGTGCCTTCCCACTTTGCGCTGCAGCTGGGCTTTTCTCAAGGCGTTGTTGGAGCGCCTTCAAGCATGGTGAAGCGCTTTGGAAGTTTGCAGGATGGAAGAAACGCATGGGCTTTCTATAGTGCTGAGGACACTACTTCCATGATTTCCTATCCTGTACTGCCGACTTCCCGGACTGCCGGTTTCACAAAGTGGTTCGTGGAGAGCTTCATGGCATACCGGGGTTTTTCCAAGAGGGAGCTTGATGTGAAGCTGTCATCTGGAAAGGGCCTTGGAAAATCAGATGGCTTCCGGTGGGAGGAAGTTTGGGCCTTCCTTTCCGAAGAGAAGCACAAGATAGGCTTTCTCGGTGACCAGGGCGTCATTGGCTCTGAGGCTGCTCGGGAAATACCTGATGAAGCTATAGAGCAGCTAGAACAGGAGGAAGCCGAACTTGATGCTTGGATGCAAGCAGCACAGAGGCGAGTTTCCGTGGAGTCTACTGGCAAGAGCAGGCCATCTAGTGAGGAGTCAAGCGAGAGACCAGACTCTGATGGTGGGGCAGGTTCTTCTAAGAAGCGAACTCGCCGAAGTAAGAGGAAGAGGAGTCAGCATCACAATAAAGACTCTTCTGATAAAGAAGTTCCTCTTACTATCAATGAGGAGGTGCCCGAGGTTGCTGAGGAGCCTCCGGAAAAAAGGAGCAGAGAAGAAGATACCGTTGGTGGAGGTATGTTTCCACTTCTCTCTGTTCCTTTCATGGTATTTTTCCATATTTTGATTTGCTTCTGCTTCTGCTTTTTTCTTTTTTTTTTTTTTAGCAGAAGAGGAAGACATGGCGATCCCTCATGTTGCAACCGATGAGAGGACGCCTGACCCTGTGGAGACGCCAGAAGACAAACCAAGGGACTCTGAAATGAATGCAGAATCTCCAACTGGTATTACTTTTTCCGCTTTCTTTTCTTTTTTGTCTGTGACTTGATTTGCTAACATACATTTTTTTTTGTATCAGCTGATTTATCACAGGATTCCGACGACTTTGAACCATCGATGGACGCCAGTGTTGACGATACTTCTGAAGAGTTCATGGAGAAGGAAAGCATTCCGCCAATCGTCGAAGAAGGTACTTTCATAGTAATAACCCTGATAGTGATTTTTTAACAGGATCGTATTCATACCTTTTTGTGTTTGGCAGATTTTGAAGTGACAGAAGAGAGTCCATCGCTTCCTTCAGAGCCAGAGCCAGGGATGCCAGAAGTTGACCCAGTAATTGGGACTCCTCCAGCCAATTCTGACGCGGCAGAGGCAAGACCTCATGTTGAGATTCCTTCTCCAGCGGCCCCGATTGGAAAGTGTTCTGTTGTTACTCTTCCGATGGGACATGACTTGGGCAGCCAATCCACAGAGAAGGGTGAGTCTTCATCTGGCCCATCTCTTCAATATGCGAAGAAGGTGGTGATGCGGGTTTTGAGTTCTTGGATTGAGACCCTCCTTTCTGGACACTTGGATGTTGCACGTAGCAAGATTCCGCATGTGAAGGAGATTCTCAAAGATGCTGAGGAAGATATTGGTCTGGATGTTACAGACGCCCGGGCGATCGTTGATAGGATCATTGCATTAGGCGACAGGTGGTTTGAGACCATCAGCTATCCTGATGACCAGTTCTTCCAAGAGATGTTCATGAACCCTGCTGAGAAGGCTCAATCGGAATTGAAAGAGACTGCACAGGGCAGGAAGCAGCTGGTTCGGGAGAGGAACCGAGCGGAGTTAGACATCATCAGGCTGCAGTATGACCTTAACATCCTTGATGGAGAGGTTGAGGAGGCAAGGAAGCATCTCGAACACTTAAAAGCCCAAGTCTCCAGTACGTGGACCGCTATAACAGAGGCTCGTGACAGGGAGAGTGCTTTGATTTGCCAAGTTGCAGAGGCCGATCAGATTCTCAATAGGAAGGCTAGAGAGAATGAACGATGGAAGATTGCTCGGGATAATCTTCCTGGTGTAGCAGAAGGGATAGAGCCTTCTCCAGCTACTCATGGCAGATTCTTGAAGAAGCGTGCCTTGGAGACTCTGACGGATGAAGCCAAGAGTTTGCTTGAGGAGCTGAAAGCTTGGCTGGAGAGCATTTTTGGATGAGGCCCTTCTCTTTTTTTTTTTTTTTTTTTGTAACAGAAACTCTCTCTTTTTATATACCACATGTATTTTTTTTTTTGGTATACATTTTTGTAGTGCTTGTGAACACTTTTCTTTTCTTTTTTTTTTTTTTGGTACCACATGTAATTTTTGGTACTTTTTTTTTTTTTTGTTTTCCCTACGCTCACTCAAATATTGTGATTAAAGTGATTGCTAAATGGGATGTGATCAAAAGTTTGTCATTTTGTGAGAAATCTTTTGACAAATGATTGTTTTGGCATGGGAGCCAGTTTTTGAGACATGTTTTGGCATGGGAGCCAGATTTTGCTTGCGGCATGAAAGCCAATTTTTGGGTGGCATCTATAGCCGGATTTGGGTTTATGGCATGAGAGCCAAAATTTTGGATGGCGTGGAAGCCGAAATTTTGAGGTGGCGTGGAAGCCGATTTTGGTGGCATGAGAGCCAAATTTTGGGATGGCATGAGAGCCAATTTTTTTTTGAGATGGCATGAAAGCCGAATTTTGAGGTGGCATAATAGCCGATTTTGGTGGCGTGAAAGCCAAATTTTGGGATGGCATGAAAGCCGATTTTTGTTTTTGGTGTAAGAACCAGATTTTATTTTTGGCATGAAAGCCGGATTTTTTGAAAACCGAATTTTGTTTTGTTGGCATGGAAGCCGAATTTTGATTTTTGGCATGAAAGCCGGATTTTTGATTTTTTGGCGTGAAAGCCGGATTTTTGGCATGGAAGCCGGGTTTTTTGGCGTGAAAGCCAGGTTTTTGGTTTTCAAAAATGCAAGTATCGACTAAAAGTCGCCTCCCTGCTGAATGGTATTGCAAGTATCGATGGAATGTCGCCTCCTTGCTCATTCGGTTGCGAGTATCGATGGAATGTCGCCTCCCCGCGGATTTGGGTGCAAGTATCGACTAAGCGTCGCTTCCCTGCTTTTTTCTTCAAAAATTTTGTTTTGTGGGTATCGATGGAATGTCGCTTCCCCACGATTTTTGAATTTTGAGGTTTTTTCGAACCTTTGTTTTGTTTTTGTTTGTTTTGAAATTTGGGTTGTGGATATCAACTGGAACGTTGCGTCTCCACGATTTTTGAAATTTTGGGGTTTTGGAAGTATCGAATGGGGTTCGCATCCTTCCGATTTTGGGTTTTGCAAGTATCGACTGAACGTCGTTTCCCTGCGGTTTTTGAAAAACCATTTTTTGTTTAAAGACACGAAGGTCGTAAATTTTGACTCAAAACCATTTTGGTGGTAAAAGTCGGGGTGGACTAGGGCTGAAATCCCTAGGTCCTGATTTTGTTTCAAACCATGAATTTTGGGTTCAAGGATCGAAAATTTTGGTCAAGTTTGGGAAGAGGCTCCTAAACTTGGATTTTTGGATTTGCTTTTTTTTTTTGAACAATGAAACGATGAAAGAAACATTGTTTTGAGGGGTTTTTTAGAAATTCCAACAAGAGGATGAAAATTCCAAAAGGAGTGGGTTTGACGAGCAGATACCTAGGAATAGGCTTTGGCCGTGCAGGCGTCGCTCTGACCCGATGGAAGAAGCCTTCAAGGGTAGTACCGCTTTAAGAACTTTCCATTGATGGGCAGCATACATCTGTCACCCTCCATGTTTAGAAGGGCGTATGCGCCGTTGGAGAAGACTTTGTCGATGACGAAAGGTCCCTCCCATTTTGGTTCAAATTTGCCTTTGGATTTGTGAGTAAAAACCATAGGTCTTTTTACTGTAAGAACCAAGTCTCCCTTTTTGTAGGCGCGTTGCCTGACCTTCTTGTCAAAAGATCCTGCCATGCGTGCTTGGTAGAGTTCGATGCTTTGTAGAGCTTCGAGCCGTCTCTCGTCGAGATTGTCCAGCTCATGGAGTCGCAACTTTACATTGCTTTCTTGAGTCATGTCATTTTGTAGAGATACCCTCAGAGAAGGAATTTGTACCTCTAAGGGCACGACAGCTTCACATCCATAGACCAAGGAGAATGGTGTGCTATGGGTTGGTCCTCGAACGGTAGTTCGATAGGCCCACAAGGCTTCAGGAAGCTTGTCGCCCCAGTCTCTTTTGTGACTAGAGACTATCTTTTTGAGGATTTTGCAGAGTGTCTTGTTGAAAGCTTCTGCTAGTCCGTTTGCTGCCGGATTGTATGGAGTTGAGGGACAACTTTGGATTTTGTATTTGTCGCAGAACCTGTAGAATCGGTGATCGCGGAACTGTGGTCCGTTATCATGGATGAATCTTTTAGGTATGCCGAAGCGACAAATGATGTTGGTGCGCAAGAACTGAAGGACTGATGAGGTCTTCATTTCACTAAGCGCGAATGCTTCTGACCACTTGGAGAAATAATCCGTGGCGGCGAAGATGAAGCGATGTCCTTTGCTTGAAGGGGGAGAAATAGGACCTATGATGTCCATACCCCAGGCTTCAAAGGGCCATGAGATTGCAGTAGGATGGAGCCATTCTGGAGGCCTGTGAATATAGTCACCGTGAACTTGGCATTGTTGGCAGCGTTTAGCGAATTGCATTGCATCAGCCACCATGGTAGGCCAATAATAACCTACCCTTTTTATCTGATCGTAGAGCTTAGGGCCAGCCTGATGGGCTCCACAAAGACCAGCATGGACTTCTTTGAGTGTTTCTTCAGCTTCTTGTTGTGACAAGCAACGTAGAAGTACTCCGTTGTAGGATTTCCTATAAAGCATTTTTGAAGGAATATCCAAATGAAAGTTTGGGGCTCGTCTTTGGATGCTTACCCGTTCTTTTGGATCTTCAGGTAGGATCCCGAACATAGTGTAATCAATGAACGGATCCCTCCAGTCGCCGACCGAAGTTTGAAGGATAGAAACCCGACTTCCAACCACCCTGTGGCATTCAGCAACTGCTTGATGTGTGTTGAGAGGAGGGAGGATTCTTCTTCCGCACACTGTAATTTGCATGTTTTCCCCTTCTTGGATTGCCATAGATGCGGCAAGTCCAGCCAGGGCATCCGACGAGACGCCGAAGAAGCATTTTAGGGGATTCATCCGCAGTTTGTATTTGCGAAGTCGGAGGAATACTTCTCGAAGATCTTTGAGATGGTCTTCTTTTCTTTTGCTTTTGACGGCGAGGTCATCAACGTAACATTCAACCATCTTGTGCTGCATATCTTGGAATATCTTCATCATAGCCCTCTGATATGTAGCGCCAGCATTTTTCAGACCAAATGGCATGACAGTGTAGCAATACACGCCAAATGGGGTCCGAAATGAAGTATGCTTTTCGTCTTCAGGATGCATCTTTATCTGATTGTAGCCAGAGAAGCCATCCATAAATGTCATTCGCTCGAATCCACAGGTATTGTCAATCATAACCTCTGGTATCGGGAGCGGGAATTCATCTTTGGGGCAGGCGTTATTCAGGTCTCTATAGTCAATACAGACCCTGATCTGCCCATTTTTCTTTGTCACGGGGACAATGTTGGCCAACCATTCAGGATGCTGTTCCTCACGGATGAAGCCGACGCTTTTGAGTTTCTGAACTTCTTGTTCAATTTTATCCATCACATCTGGACGGAATCTTCTTTGGCCTTGTTTAACAGGCTTGATATTTTTTTGAAGATTGAGTTTGTGGACTGCTATTTTCGGATCTAAACCGGGCATTTCAGCATAGGACCATGCAAAGCAATCAACGAACTCACGAAGAAAAGCGATATACTCGGGTAACTCATCATCCTTTATATTCTTGCTTATGAATACAGGACGCGAGTTATTTGGTGTTCCCAAGTCTATCTTTTGAACAGGATCCTCTGTTGGAAGATTCGAGGGTGGTTCCTCCACAATGTTTTCGGAGGCCTCCAGCTCAACGAAACCTTCTGGTGTTTCAACAGCATTTCCTTTCCATGGGTCTTCTTGATCAGCAACCTTCTCAAGGCTCGCTATGAGATAGTCCCAATCGCCTGCTGTTACCGGATCGAAGTAAGGTACTTCTGCTGTAGACGAGGGTTCTTCTGGGTCAGAATCCTGCATGTCTGTATCATCGGACAATTCCTCCATATCATTAGAGAAATCAAACCAATTGGAGGGGCTTCCCGGATCTTTGTCTGGTGACTCTTCAAAGAGATACCCAGGGAGATCGATGTCTTCATGGACTGGAGCTATTGGGGCTTGGTCAACAAACTGATTTCTAAACCTTTGCGTTAGCTGTTTCAGAGGGGCGTCAGGATCGAACCCTAACCCATATGAAGACTTTTCTATATAGCCATAGAGTCTCCAATCTTCCAGCTGGTGTTTGGCCAGTACGGGCTCCAGTGGTGTGAGAATACCATGGCCTTCCCCCAAGCCAACTAGGTTTTGAGCATCATATCCCATCTTCTTCATGATAGCTTGTGCCACAGGACTATACAGAGACAGTAGAGGCATACCTTTGTTTTGGAAAGGTTCAAGCAGGGATTTTGATGAAGCAGCACTCGATCTATGGAAGAAGATCGGTTTTTCTTTAGATGATATTGCCGGAACAACAAAGGAAGCAGATGCAGGATCTTCTACATCAGCAGGTGTCTCTATTGGAGTAAGAGCGGGCTGAACTTGTTGAGTATCTGATGTGAATTAAATCAATCCATTAAAATTACTGCAAGTGCACAGTTATCTTGTTGAGATAGTGGCAATTACAGGTCGATCCCACAAGGAGCACTACTAAGTTAAAATTTAAAAATCTGAATTTATTTTATTTTATTTTTTAAATTAAGGATTAATAAATAATTGAGATGTAAGAAAAACTAGACAAAATTCAAAACACAAACCAATCAAATAAATAAAACAGATCAGAGCATCCAGAATCCACTAAGCAAGATAATTAATCCATCCATGCAATTATTCTACTATTTGCCTCAAAATAACTCAGATCAGAAACAAATCAATGTTTCGGATCCGGAGGATTTGTCTTTCGTAAAAATCAAATTTTAAAAAGAATAAGTTTACAACCCAAGACCTCCTTCACCTCATAAAAGAATGAAAAATCATAAGCATGATTCATCAAATTAAGCATAAACTATCAAAGGATCTCAGCCCTAAGCATAATCTATCAAAATAAGTATAAATCATCAAATTATTTTCATTAGAAATCAAAACAGAGGTTGCCTAAGGCATGAAGACAGATCTATTATTCTAATAGAGCATGCATTTAAAAGAGACAAAATGGTAATAGAAAAATAACATAGATTAAATTAAAAATCTACTTAACTTCATCTGTGTGCTCCAATCCAGAAATCTAGCCAGCCATTGCAAAAGATATGATTTTCATTGAATACTTCATGGCAACTACAACTTCTCCTTCACAAAGATTCTCCTTCAAAATAAATCCTTGGACATGGCCCAAGGCTACCAAAAGAATAAAAGAGAAAAGAAACTAGCTAAAAATTGGAAAAGAAGAAATAAAGAAGGGAAAATATGAGAGAGAGAGAGAGAGTTCCACGTGAGACAATTCTTTTGGAGAAGAGGGTTTTTTCTTTTTGACATCCAAAGCCTTCTTTAAATAGGGCATGAGCTCCCTATTCTTTCTCTCTAGATCCTCTTTTTTAGCAAAAGAATCTTCCTTCTTTGGTAAGTCTTCTTCTTGCTTTCCAAGTTAAGGTGAGTTTCTTAGTAACTTTTGGAGAGATGTTAACTTTTTGGACAAGACTTGCTTAGTTAGATTCCCTAGCCAAAAGGACTTCCTCTTAAATTCTCTTCACTTGGAAATTTCCCATGCTATGGCCCACTCTCTTTGATAAGTTCAAATCTGAAATTGAATTTGTAGCAAAGCTTTGGCAAATGGTGTGGATTTAATTTGCAATCCCGTCTAAAAATGAACATGAAAATCTCCGGACTCATAACTTTATCAATATAGCTCCGATTTGCACGTTCTTGGGCTCCACGGATATCTACTCTGAATAAGCTTTCCAACGGTAAGTAAATTTCATCGATCCGACGGTCGGATTGAAAGTTATGGCCATTTGAAGATTAGTTGTCCTGAGAAAAACGGGATTAGCTTTTAAAATTTGATTTGCAATGGATTCTATCTCTGCACAACTTTCTTCTTTGAAAGGACATCAGATGTGGATGATTCAAACTCTTCTTCTTTTGTTCCAATCAGAATGATACTCTTTGAATTATCCATTAATAATTTCAAATTTGCAACCACTGTGGACCCTGCCATGTGAGACATTTCATCTGTTTGAATAGTGGGCCCTATGAGAAGTCTTCTTCTGTAGTTAGGATTCTTCAAGTGATATGATGAGTGGACCCCTCCTTTGATTTATTTGCATATGGCTTGTGTGTGGACCCATATGGTGAATTCTTCAGTTTACTTCAATTCAACAATGCAGGGCTCAGGATGACAATGTGCTTGAAAGTGGGCTCCGTAACAGAGGTCTGCAATTCTCATTTTCTGCACATTCTAATTTAACACATTAAATAGTGAAGAGCCCATATTGAAGCGGGACCCATCCGGACAGAGTTCTACTCCAATTGGGACTCTTCGGAGAAAATTTGCAAAACAGTCTAAGTTAATGCAGAAAATGTATGAAAAGTGTGAAAATTTAGATTCTTAGGTGAAAATGCCTGAAATGATGAAATTAGATGAATAATGATGCAATTCACCCAATTAAATCTCTAATTCATCTTAATATGATGCGTAATTGTGCAAATTCATGAACTCAACACACCCCCGAACCAGCATTTTGCTAGTCCCTTAGCAAAAGTTGCGAGCAAAAAGGTTTGAAGTTCTTTGACATAATCTAGAAAAAAGAAAGTAAATATGAAAACAAAACCACTTTCGCTGGTGTTCTCGGTTGCATTTAGCTTATGCAACAAGCCCTTAAACCCCTAGGTTCCCCCTAGTGGACGAGTTGTGCCTCGTGAGGGTTTGCAGTGAATATACCCACAAAATTCTTTTTTTTTTTTTTTTTTTTTGCAAAAGATATGAATTTAAAGCTTAACAAAATCTAGGGAAACTTCTTCCAAGAGTAAGTCTATTGACACTGAGTATTCTCGGTTCACGAAATTTTCAAAGAAAAATCTTAAATTCGGTTCACCAATCCCATCTTTTGGTCAGAAATTCTCGAAATCATGCTAATTGATCGTGCACGGTGAAAAGCATGTATACATACAAAGCATCAAATGATCCACCAATAATTTCCAAATTTTTTTTTTCCAGGGCTGCCTAAATGTAGCAAAGAAAAACAGTCTTCCACTGAAGGTGATAATGACGGCTTTCGCACTACTGCTTTTTCCAAAGGACGCTTCTTTTTTTTTTTTTTTTTTTTTTTTTTTTTTTTGACACACACATGTGACTGTGCAATGCCTAGGTCCCTTAAGCTTTCTAATTAACCCATGTAACGAGCATTAGGCCAATGACTCCCAAACCAGATGATTTTAGGGCACTAGGTATGTAAATACCCCTACGGACTTACTGGCTCGGGTTAAAAAGGCTACGAACCCAAACTAGTCACACAATTTTTTATTCTTTTCAAGACTTTTAACTAAACACTTTTTTTTTTTTTTTTTTTTTTTTTTTTTGCAAATTTTTTTTTTAACACACACATGTGACTGTGCAATGCCTAGGTCCCTTAAGCTTTCTAATTAACCCATGTAACGAGCATTAGGCCAATGACTCCCAAACCAGATGATTTTAAGGCACTAGGTATGTAAATACCCCTACGGACTTACTGGCTCGGGTTAAAAAGGCTACGAACCCAAACTAGTCACACAATTTTTTATTCTTTTCAAGACTTTTAACTAAACATTTTTTTTTTTTTTTTTTTTTGCGGTCCCCCAACAATAGGCAGCCATTTTCATGTATCCACCCATCAAACTAGGAAGCTCTGTGCACTAAGGGTCGATTTTCCATTTTTTTCAATCATCAAAGAAAACGGAAATCATAGCTTCACATTCAAAACCTTGAAAACGTATACACTCTGTGTAAAAGTGAGGGATCAAAACTCAGCACTTTTCCAAAAACTCTTTCCGTAAATAAAATAGTGAACCATTGTTTTCTTTTGTCCAAAATAAATATCTTCAACCAATAAAAATTCTCTTAAAAGTTTCCCCCTAACCTAACATAGCAATTTTTTTTTTTTTTTTTTTAGTCTCCTAAAAATCAAAGCAAAGCGAAAAAGAAAATGTAGAATGAAAATTGAACAAATGATCACATGTTATGTTCTAACTCACACCCCCAAACCTAAATTCAACATTGTCCTCAATGTTATGAATGCATGTGTAATGTGAAAATGAACAATAAGGAAAATTGGAATATCTTACCATGTAGGGTGATTTCAAAAGAATGTGATCAACCAGCTCAATTACCTTTCAAAATTGGGTTGCCTCCCAAACAGCGCTAAGTTTAATGTCGTCAGCCCGACATGATAAAAAATGATTAGTCTTGGTAAATTGGGTCTTCCAGAAGGATATCCTCAACGTTTTTATCCTTTAGTTCTAGGAACGGTTTTAACCGTTGACCATTCACCTTGAAAACATCCCCATTGTTGGGATTTTCAATTTCCACAGCACCATGAAAGTAAACAGTTCTGACAATGAATGGACCAGTCCACCGGGTTCGTAACTTCCCTGGAAACAGGTGTAACCGGGAATTATACAAAAGGACTTTCATACCTGGTTCAAAGGATTTTCTTAGAATTGACTTATCATGGTTCAACTTCATTCTTTCCTTGTAGATCTTGGCATTCTCATAGGCATCATTTCGAAGTTCTTCCAACTCATTGAGTTGCACTTTGCGCAGAGTGCCCGCAGTGGGTAAGTCAAAATTAAACTTCTTAATGGCCCAATAAGCTCTATGCTCCAATTCAACAGGCAAGTGGCAAGCCTTACCATAGACCAACCTATATGGGGACATCCCAATAGGTGTCTTGTAAGCGGTTCGATAGGCCCACAGTGCGTCAATCAATCCCAAAGACCAGTCTTTCCGAGTGGGATTGACCGTCTTTTCCAGAATTTGTTTAATTTGCCTATTTGAAATTTCCGCTTGGCCACTTGTTTGTGGGTGATAAGGTGTAGCAACCTTATGGGTAACAGAATATTTTTTCAACAAGTGCTCAAAGGGACGGTTGCAAAAGTGAGTGCCTCCGTCACTAATGATTGCTCTAGGGGTACCAAAGCGAGAAAAGATATGATCTCTCACGAACTTAATCACCACATAGTGATCATTTTTCTTTGTTGGTATGGCTTCCACCCACTTGGAAACATAGTCTACTGCCAGCAAAATGTAAAGATTTCCAAAGGAGTTTGGAAATGGCCCCATGAAATCAATTCCCCACACATCAAAAATTTCTACCACAAGTATGGGATTCAAGGGCATCATGTTCCTTCTATTGAGCTTGCCAAGCTTTTGACACCTCTCACAGTTTAAACAGAAGGTGTGACAATCTTTAAAGATAGTGGGCCAGTAAAATCCACACTGCAAAACTTTTGCAGCTGTCTTTTTCGAACTAAAGTGGCCCTCACAAGCATGATCATGACAGAAGGAAATGACCGAGTAATGGTCATGATCAGGAATGCATCTCCTGATGATCTGGTCCGGACAGTACTTAAAAAGATACGGGTCATCCCAGAAAAAGTACTTGACCGCAGCTAGAAATTTTGATCGATCCTGTTTTGACCAATGGGTGGGCATCTCCCCTGTAACAAGGTAATTGATTATGTCTGCAAACCAGGGGATTTGAGAACAACTGAGCAATTGTTCATCAGGAAAACTTTCATTCAGTGGGACCTCATTTGATGGCTCTAAAGGTATCCTCGAAAGATGGTCTGCTACTACATTCTCACATCCTTTTTTATCTCTTATTTCCAAATCAAACTCTTGTAGCAGAAGGATCCATCGGATCAATCGGGCTTTTGCATCCTTTTTGGACAGAAGGTATCTCAAAGCTGCATGGTCTGTGTAGATGATGACTTTGGACCCTATCAAGTAGGACCGAAATTTCTCCAAGGCAAAAATCACAGCAAGCAATTCTTTTTCAGTAGTTGTGTAATTTAGTTGTGCATCATTGAGGGTCCTACTTGCATAGTAAATCACATGAGATAGCTTCCCAACCCGTTGACCCAAAACAGCTCCAATAGCTGTATCGGATGCATCACACATTAGCTCAAATGGAATGGTCCAGTCAGGTGGCTGAATTATAGGGGCTGAAGTTAGTTCCTTTTTTAGTCTTTCAAAGGCCTTTAGACACTTCTCATCAAATTCAAACGGGGCCTCTTTTGTCAGTAATTGGCACAGAGGTTTAGCGATTTTACTAAAATCCTTAATGAATCGACGATAAAAACCAGCATGGCCTAAGAATGATCTAATCTGCTTAACTGATTTTGGTGGTGGCAATTTGGAGATTAAATCAATTTTTGCTTTGTCTACCTCAATTCCATCATCAGAAATAATGTGTCCCAGAACTATGCCCCTTTTTACCATAAAATGACATTTCTCCCAATTTAAGACTAGATTCTTTTCTTTGCATCTTTTAAGCACAAGGGACAAATGATGTAAGCACTCCTCAAAAGAATTGCCAAAGACCGAGAAATCATCCATAAAAACCTCAATGAATCTTTCTACCATGTCAGAAAATATGCTCAACATGCACCTTTGAAAGGTGGCCGGTGCATTGCATAGCCCAAAGGGCATGCGTCTGTAAGCAAAAGTGCCAAACGGACAGGTGAAGGTGGTCTTTTCCTGGTCCTCGGGTGCAATTGGAATTTGATTGTAACCTGAATAACCATCAAGAAAACAATAATATGCATGACCGGCTAGCCTTTCGAGCATCTGATCCATGAATGGGAGGGGAAAATGATCTTTCTGAGTGACAGAGTTCAACTTCCTATAATCAATGCATACCCTCCATCCAGTCTGTATTCGAGTGGGGACCAATTCATTGCCCTCATTTTGAACCAATGTTATACCAGATTTCTTTGGTACCACTTGAACTGGGCTCACCCATGCACTATCAGATATGGGGTAAAGCACCCCTGCATCAAGTAATTTTAAGACTTCTGCCCTGACCACTTCCTTCATTGCAGGGTTCAGTCGCCTTTGTGGTTCACGAGAAGTTTTTGTATTTTCTTCCAAATGGATTCTATGCTGGACCACAGATGGGCTAATTCCTTTGATATCTGCAATGGACCACCCTATAGCTTCCTTATGTGTATCCAAAATTCTCACGAGTTTTTCCTCTTGGACAGGGTCCAAGTCTGAAGCTATAATCACTGGAAGGGTCTTTAGCGGGCCTAAAAACACATATTTCAAGGTATCTGACAACTGCTTGAGTTCTAACTTAGGGGGCTCTACAATTGATGGTACAGGTGGGGAAGCAGATGGAGTCAAAATCTCATGCTTCGGTTGCCACCTGGAGCAATCCATGGATGGGGTTGAGTCTAAAAGTGAATTGACTTCCTCAATATGTCCATCTACATCAAAATCACTTCCAAAGGGGGCCAGACAAGCCTCTAGTGGATCTTCAAGTTTCAAATGGGGTAAGTGATTTTTCACCAATTCATGAATGTAACTAACTTCAAAAATCCCATCATCCTCATGAGGAGGTTGCTTACTGACATTAAAAATGTTTACTTGAACTGTCATGGTCCCAAAAGAAATTTGCATCACTCCATTCCTACAATTGATCAAGGCATTTGAGGTGGCAAGGAATGGTCTTCCCAAAATTACTGGAATTTTGGGTTCAGCCCCAGATGTGTGTTTGGTATCCAAGACAACAAAATCGACAGGAAACACAAATTCCCCGACTTTGATAAGAACGTCTTCGACTACCCCCTTGGGGTATCGAATCAATGCATCAGCCAATTGCAAGGTTACATGGGTCTTTTTCAACTCTCCCAAACCTAATTCTTCATAAACAGAGTACGGAAGAAGGTTCACACTAGCACCCAAGTCTAGCAATGCTTTCTCTATGTGATGGTCCCCTATCTGGCAAGAAATGGTAGGACACCCTGGGTCCTTATATTTGATCGGGGTTGGACAGGAAATGATTGAGCTAGCTTGTTGAGCTAGAAAAGCCTTCTTGGGCACATTAGTTGTCCTTTTGAAGGTGCAAAGGTCCTTCAGGAACTTGGCATAGGCAGGAATTTGTTGGATTGCATCTAAAAGTGGGATGTTAATCCTGACTTGTTTGAATACTTCTAGCATTTTATCCAATTGAACAGTTGATTTTGCTGGGCCTAGCCTCTGTGGATATGGTGCCTTGGGAATATAGATCTTAGGAGTGGGCTCACTAGGTGATGGTTTAGCATTGACTGAGTTCTCTAGTTCTAATATGGGTTCAGCATTCGCACTTAGTTCCTCAGTTTCCTTAGGTAGTTCCACCTTGTTATCAACCTGTGTACCCGACCTAAGAGTGATGATGGATTGGACTTGTTCCAGGCTTTTTCCTTTAGGATCATGAACGACTTGGCCCTTGGGATTAGGTTCGGGTTGACTAGGGAAGGTTCCTTTCTCTCTGGCACTGATGGAGTTGGCCAATTGGCCCATCTGATATTCCAGTTTTGCAATTGATTGTGTGTTAGCATTTAAGCTTTGAACAGTGCTTTGCTGGAACTGGAGGGTATTCTGAGCTAACAGTTTCATGGTTTCCTCAAGAGAACCTATTCGTTGATTTTGCGGATTGGGGGTGAAATTGGGCTTTTGGAAACCGGGTGGGGCATTGGACTGAAGTTGATGGGATTGTGATGGGTCACCTTGAGTTGGACCCTTGGTCCAAGAAAAATTTGGATTATCCCTCCATCCTGGATTGTATGTGTTGGAGTAAGGGTCATACCTTTGACGATTATCAAAACGAGTGTTTTGATAAAGCGCATTCACCTCCTCAATAGACTCAATCTGACCCAAAGTTGTTGGGGCAGTCCCTCCATTTATGGCCTGGTTATATTTCAATGACTCCAAAGTGTTTGGAGTGGGCTTTTGGTTCAGTTCTAAGGCCTCTATTCTCCTCACCAGTGTGGCCAATTTGACTTCTGCCTCAATTTTGGGTTCAACCTTAAACATCCCCCCCTTTTTCAGGAATGGTGGGTTTGATGGGCTCCCTCTCGATAGGGGCCCACTGTAATGTGTTTTCAGCGGTTTCTTCCAAAAATGTCCATGCTTCATCCGCTGTCTTCTGTGTAAACTTCCCACCACAGAAAGATTCCACCATTTGCTTAGTAGGGTAATCCAAACCCTCATACACGATCTGGACCAATCGAATTTTTTCAAATCCATGGTGGGGACATTGGATTAAGAGGTCCTTGAACCGTTCCAAAGAACTATAAAGTGTCTCCCCTTCCATTTGATGGAATCCATTGATGGCCTGCCTAATCGAAGCTGTTTTCTGCTTGGAGTAGAATTTTTTGTAAAATTCTTCGACTAGCTTGACCCATGTAGTGATGGACCCGGCCTGTAAGGCATAAAGCCAAGCTTTAGCCTTTTCTTTTAGGGAGAAAGGAAATAATCTAAGTTTAAGGGCCTCCTCAGTCATGTGATTAATTCTCATGGTCCCACAGATGTCCTCAAATTCCCTAACATGTTGATATGGATTTTCCTGGTCTAGCCCACGGAATACTGGGAGCATCTGGATCATGCCAGATTTCAGTTCAAATGTAGCATTGGTCTGAGGCAGGATGATGCAGGATGGTTGAGTTGTCCTGGTGGGGTACATATAGTCCTTCAAAGTCATCGGTGGGTCCACTTGATCAGCCATCCTACTAATTTCTTCAAAGATAGAAGACTTTCCAACAATGGTTAAGGCTAATTCGGGCTCTATCCTGACTAACCTTTTACCCTTGCGTACCCACAATTTTTCTCTCTCAGGTCTAGAGCGCATGCATTGGGTTCAACCTTAAAGAAATGCAAGCCTAAACTATATGTGGGGTCCTAATGGTCTTACTAGATGATGCACAAGCAGTCAAGCACAAAGATTGAGCACAAGAAAATATCCTAGGGTTAGCCTAACTCACTAGACAACTCCTAACTGATTTGAAGAGTGCACTAAGGCCTCCAATCCGGTCTTATGAAGCCAAATTGACCAGGTAAGTCCGCAGGATGAATGGTGGGGTCACAATGCTCTTGGCAAGGGTCCCGCTTAAGAACCAAACTCCTAGAACAGAGACTGCCACCCTTTTTGGTAGGGACAGGACTTACCTAGACATCAACTTGACCAAAGAGCGCAACTGGTTCAACCTTTTGTGGTCTTCGTCCTAATGAGCTCGAGTCCGATGGTCTCGTTTCTACTTGATTTTAATTAATATTTAGGTTACTATGTGAGAGGTGGTTAAACCTAATTGGGCAAGGATCTGGTGATGAAATCCAGTCCTTATCTGATTGGGGTAATTGCCCTTAACTAAGTGTGTGGGGTCCAATTTACTTGGTGTTTCAATCATACAATCATATTTGCTGAAATTTAAATCACCCAAGCCCCACTTGCAAGTAAAAGATTCGTGGGGTAAAGTTTAGAAACTCTTACAGCGGGCCCACGCTAATCCTTAAATTGTGTAAGCTTAACCTCTTTTGGCAGATTTTGCAATTCTGAGAGCAACTTGTTTGCTTAGAGCAAATCCACGTAGTTTCCTATTTTTGTGCAACTCTCCTCTTAGCAAGGTAACCTATAAAAAAAAAAACTCTTGTTAGTAATTCCTAAGTTAAGAAACCAAATCAAATTCTATCATATCCTAATTTTAAAAAAAAAAATCAAAAGACACCAAGTTAATAAAAACTCTATCAAAGTGGATTCTAAGTTATTGAAACAAATCAAAAATCCTATCAACAAAATAAAAAAAAATCAGAAATTCTAAATTATCCAAACAAGTGTCTAGATATGGTTAAAGTTTTCAAAAAGCTTTCAATTATATGAAATCCAATCTTATCCAATTCAAATTTTAGATTTTAAAACTCTAACTAATCTAAACAACTTAGGAGATAGAATTTTAAAATTTCTAACTACCTAATTTCAAAATTCAAAAGTTAGCATATTAATCAAAACAACTAATCCTAAAATTTTAAACTTTATCTTACCAATTCTAATCTAATCAGGACACTAGTTAAAACCAAACTAAAATAAATTTTTTTTTTGTTTTTATTTACTAAAATTCGGAATTAAAAGAAAACCCTCAAAAAAAATTTGTTTTTTTTTAATTAATTAATTATTCCGAAAATTCAATTAATAAAAAAAAATATCAGAAAAATCAGAGAAAATCAGAAAAGTTTGAAAAACCAGCAAGGTGAAATACTAACTAATACTAATTCCAAAAAACACTACTAATGCAAATTAAATGATTAAATAACTAACACAACCTAAATATGAGCAGCATGCATCTGAATCTAATGAAAATAAAATTCAGATTTTTAATAAAAACTCAGATTTGGCTCCCCGGCAACGACGCCAAAAACTTGATGTGAATTAAATCAATCCATTAAAATTACTGCAAGTGCACAGTTATCTTGTTGAGATAGTGGCAATTACAGGTCGATCCCACAAGGAGCACTACTAAGTTAAAATTTAAAAATCTGAATTTATTTTATTTTATTTTTTAAATTAAGGATTAATAAATAATTGAGATGTAAGAAAAACTAGACAAAATTCAAAACACAAACCAATCAAATAAATAAAACAGATCAGAGCATCCAGAATCCACTAAGCAAGATAATTAATCCATCCATGCAATTATTCTACTATTTGTCTCAAAATAACTCAGATCAGAAACAAATCAATGTTTCGGATCCGGAGGATTTGTCTTTCGTAAAAATCAATTTTTAAAAAGAATAAGTTTACAACCCAAGACCTCCTTCACCTCATAAAAGAATGAAAAATCATAAGCATGATTCATCAATTTAAGCATAAACTATCAAAGGATCTCAGCCCTAAGCATAATCTATCAAAATAAGTATAAATCATCAAATTATTTTCATTAGAAATCAAAACAGAGGTTGCCTAAGGCATGAAGACAGATCTATTATTCTAATAGAGCATGCATTTCAAAGAGACAAAATGGTAATAGAAAAATAACATAGATTAAATTAAAAATCTACTTAACTTCATCTGTGTGCTCCAATCCAGAAATCTAGCCAGCCATTGCAAAAGATATGATTTTCATTGAATACTTCATGGCAACTACAACTTCTCCTTCACAAAGATTCTCCTTCAAAATAAATCCTTGGACATGGCCCAAGGCTACCAAAAGAATAAAAGAGAAAAGAAACTAGCTAAAAATTGGAAAAGAAGAAATAAAGAAGGGAAAATATGAGAGAGAGAGAGAGAGTTCCACGTGAGACAATTCTTTTGGAGAAGAGGGTTTTTTCTTTTTGACATCCAAAGCCTTCTTTAAATAGGGCATGAGCTCCCTATTCTTTCTCTCTAGATCCTCTTTTTTAGCAAAAGAATCTTCCTTCTTTGGTAAGTCTTCTTCTTGCTTTCCAAGTTAAGGTGAGTTTCTTAGTAACTTTTGGAGAGATGTTAACTTTTTGGACAAGACTTGCTTAGTTAGATTCCCTAGCCAAAAGGACTTCCTCTTAAATTCTCTTCACTTGGAAATTTCCCATGCTATGGCCCACTCTCTTTGATAAGTTCAAATCTGAAATTGAATTTGTAGCAAAGCTTTGGCAAATGGTGTGGATTTAATTTGCAATCCCGTCTAAAAATGAACATGAAAATCTCCGGACTCATAACTTTATCAATATAGCTCCGATTTGCACGTTCTTGGGCTCCACGGATATCTACTCTGAATAAGCTTTCCAACGGTAAGTAAATTTCATCGATCCGACGGTCGGATTGAAAGTTATGGCCATTTGAAGATTAGTTGTCCTGAGAAAAACGGGATTAGCTTTTAAAATTTGATTTGCAATGGATTCTATCTCTGCACAACTTTCTTCTTTGAAAGGACATCAGATGTGGATGATTCAAACTCTTCTTCTTTTGTTCCAATCAGAATGATACTCTTTGAATTATCCATTAATAATTTCAAATTTGCAACCACTGTGGACCCTGCCATGTGAGACATTTCATCTGTTTGAATAGTGGGCCCTATGAGAAGTCTTCTTCTGTAGTTAGGATTCTTCAAGTGATATGATGAGTGGACCCCTCCTTTGATTTATTTGCATATGGCTTGTGTGTGGACCCATATGGTGAATTCTTCAGTTTACTTCAATTCAACAATGCAGGGCTCAGGATGACAATGTGCTTGAAAGTGGGCTCCGTAACAGAGGTCTGCAATTCTCATTTTCTGCACATTCTAATTTAACACATTAAATAGTGAAGAGCCCATATTGAAGCGGGACCCATCCGGACAGAGTTCTACTCCAATTGGGACTCTTCGGAGAAAATTTGCAAAACAGTCTAAGTTAATGCAGAAAATGTATGAAAAGTGTGAAAATTTAGATTCTTAGGTGAAAATGCCCGAAATGATGAAATTAGATGAATAATGATGCAATTCACCCAATTAAATCTCTAATTCATCTTAATATGATGCGTAATTGTGCAAATTCATGAACTCAACAGTATCAGTTTGGCTTGACGGAGTATCGTCTTCTGGCTCTGAATCCGAATCTGTATTTTGTTTGATGGACAGATAAGAGACAACAAATTTGCCCCCAGACTTTTGTTTTACCTTCTTCCCTTTAGTTGTAATGACCAAAGGTTTTGGAGTCTTGAGGGAGACTACGAAAGGAGATTGACTGCTCTCTTCGGGTTTTCCGGAGGGTTTATTTTCTTCCGGTGATTTTTGAGGAGCCTTGCCTTTATCTTTAAGGAGATTTTTGGCGGAAGACGTCATTTCCTCTGTTTCTTTTTCTCCTTCATACATCTGAGAGTCTGCAAAGTGGACTTCTTTCCCTTTGAAAGGTTTTCTATCCGCAAAGACTCGATGTATCATGCCATCGTTGCCGATGAACTTGATGCATTGATGTAGTGTTGAAGGAACAATTCCATTCTCGTGTATCCAGGGGCGTCCGAGAAGGATGTTGTAGCATGACGGGGTTTTTAGTGCATACACAGTGACTTCAGAGATAAGATCACCGATTTGCAATTTGAACTTGATTTTGCCGATGGGCCTTTGAGAATTGCCATCGTATCCAAAGATAGATACAGATGTGTGGCTCAGCTTGCTGGGCGGAATGCCCAACTCTTCGAGTGCCGAAGTGGAGATAAGGTTCAGTGCAGAACCCGGGTCAATCTGAATTCTGCGCACCGGCATTTCCTTAATATATCCTGTAAAGTACAGGGGTCGGTTGTGCTTTGTCTCACCAAGCAGGAGATCTTCCTTTGTGAAGGCGATAGTCGCACTGGTTATCTTTTGAACCGAGAGACATCTACTGCAAGATCCCTCAATTTTCTTCTCTTCTCCTTTTGAGGAAATTTCTGCATTTTTGACCCGATAGTCCATTTCAATTTGGAAGACTTGCGGGGCATGTTTGTCAACATCCTCATTCAGTTTTTGCAATTCTGAAATGAGATTATCACGAGTGCGTGGAGACATTCGTAACAAATCTAGGATGTGCAATCGTGCAGGTATGTGTTTGAAGTGCTCAACCAAGTCATACTTGAAAGCCTCCTTGGGGCCTGCGCGTTCATCATTATTGCCACTGGGGGCTGTTATAACATCTTTCCCAGCAGGGTTTACATAAGTAAAGGAAGATGTATTGTAATTTTTATGGTAGTCCCGACCAGAATGGGTGCCTCTACCAACTTCGAGAGCTTCTTAAGAAGAATCTTCATTTGGAAGACTGTCTTCAAGAGGCTGTCGTACTTCTTCCACTGGGGGTGTTCCTGCAGCTAAGCTAGTATCCTCAGTGATTGCGTTGCATGGAGCATTTTCCGGGAGCAAGTCCTGAACAGCTTCCTGCAACTTTTCTTCTTCGTCGACCCCTTCATCATCCTCAGCCGGGTTTTCTTTATGACGATCAATCAGAAGGGAAGTGAATTCTGAAGTCACAGTCTCAGGTGAAGAAACCTGAGAGGGTGTTATCTCCGTGTAGGTCTCGTGAGACGAGGTAGCTTCAGAAGATATATTGTTTGGCGTCGCCGGAGTATAACTGATATCATCAGACGAGGCCTCGGAAGAGCTATGATCCTGAATTATAACATTACAGGTAGCTCGAGTGGGAGATGTTGCCTGCTCGGAGTCGGACTCTTCCTCGGATGTAAGAGGATCATCAATCCAACAATTTTCTCCATTTTCAGGAGTTAGGGGAGAAGGTACCTGAGGGTCTTCAGGGATTCCTGGCTCCGGATTGGGAGGAAGCTCGTTGACGCGGTCGCGCTCTTGTTCGAGAGCTAGACGCTGCAAGACCCTCGCATATTCTGCAAGGCCAGGCATGGGAGCCAGGTCTTCTTCTTCATCATCTCCTTGTGGCTCAACATGGTTGATTTCCACAGGATCAACGACGGGTGCTGGAATGACAGCATTTTCTTGTATAGCCGCTTGGTCATCTTCATTATCAGACTAGGATCCTTGTGGCCGTAAGGGGTCATACCAGATTACTGGCATAAGATAAGTATCAGGGACCCACTCTTCATCAGAGAGGTATTCTCCTGTCTCAAGGGATTCTTCCCACTCGTCAGTGGTGTCGAATCCGTCGTCGGTATCACTGGACTCATATCCATCCATGGCGAATCCAACTACCGAGTTGCAAGAGTATGATGCCCCCTGCGTGGCCTCTTCTTTGAGTTGAGGTGGCATGAAATCACTGAGTATGAATTTTCTTACCGCCTTTGAGGTCTTTGAAGCGGTAGAGGAGGCCTCTGCCTTTTCATCGACTTCTTGCTTTGGTTGGGCCTTCTCTTGCTTTTTGAGCTTGAAAAGGTGTCTCCTAGCCTGCCTTCGCTGTCGAGCTGTCGGCTTTGTTTTTACGATCTCCCAATTTTCATCTTCTAGGAGATCAGGGTGTACCCATAAGGGTTGTCCATCTGGAGTCGGGTAAGGAACCAGCCCCTCGGACGCTTCGATTTCATTTATCACCTTGAAGGAGGTAGTGATCTTCCTCTTTGGTGATTTTGATGTTTGTCCATACGAGATCATGTTGACGGAGGCGGACCCATAGTTTTTGTCGAAGGTGATGACTCCGTTTTTCCACATCTCGTTTATCTTTTCTCTCACAACGAAGCATTGATTGAGAGGGTGTGACACCATCTGGTGGTATGGACAATACCGGGGATCGTTGGTTTTGCCAACATCTTCCGGCCTCTTTGGCTCAGGCAAGGTGAGCTTGCCATTTGCTATGAGAGCTTCAAAGATCTCGTCAACATCTTCGTCGAACGGGTATTTCTTCTCTACTCGCTCTCTGAAGGCTTCTGAGAGTTCAGGGCTCTTTCCGGCAGATTTGTTTTCAGCCTTCTTTTGTGGCTGAGGAGTTGACTTGGTCTGCACATTGAGGACCTCTTTCTTCTTTGGTTTAGAGGTTGCAATGGCGGTTGGCTCCTTCTTTGATGACTTCTGACTGTTGAGGTCTTTGATCACCGTTTCAGCCTCCATAGAAGCTTCTAGGAGTTCTCCCAAGTTCTTTGATTTGTTGCCGATGATCATGGAGCGGATTCTGGCTCTCATGTTATTTCGGCAGATGTCGACCAGCGACGCTTGTGGCAGCACATCGGAGCATTTGTACGCCATGGCTTTCCACTTGTGAATAAAGTCGTATGTAGACTCATTCTCCCCCTGTTTCAGGCTGCAGAGCTGAGCCATAGTAACAAGATGATCCTCACCTTTGAAGTGAGTCAAGAAGCGTGTCTCCAGCATGGTCCAATTCTGAATGGAATTCTCTGGAAGAGTGGAGTACCAATCAAAGGCCGTACCTTTTAGGGTGCTTGCAAAGAGGCGAATCTTGAGTGCATCTTGATCCGCAATAGCTCCTGTCAGGATCTTGAAGTGGATGACATGCTGTCTGGCTGAACCTTTCCCCGTATACGTTTGGAGAGTAGGTTGCTTGAATTTTGTAGGGAACGGGACCGAGTCCATCCACAAGGGATATGGTGGCTTGATCCCATGCTCTTTTAGCGTATCCTCTTCTTTTGCTTTGGCGAGGATATCGTCAACGTCCTTTTTGGTAAGGGCGCGTGACTCACTATTTTCCGCATTTTCTTCGTCGCCTTGATGGCTCGGAGGAGCTTCATTGTTTGGCGAACGTTGGATAGTGAGAAGGAGGTTTTCCATTAGGGCCTCTATTCTCTGCTGTCCTTGTTCCAGCTGCTGGATGCGTGCAGCTACGTCATCATGTAGCGGAGGTTGCTCAGCATTTGTGACCAAGACGTTCACTCTTCGAGAGTCGAAAGAGGATACAGTCTTGGTGACTGAGCTAGAGCTCATTCTTTTAGATGAAGAGCTCGAAGAGTGATCACTCCGATGTCCTTGGCTTGAAGGAGCGGGAGAGTTTTCTTTATGTCTTCGTGTCCGGGAGACGCTGCGGGTCACCGGACGCCTGACATGGATTTTTGTTGCTGACTTCTGGCGTCTTCTGGTTTTGCCAACCATATGGACAGCAGCAATTTGGTTGGGTCCTTCTTTTTCAACCCATGTTTGGGAAACTTGGAGTGTAGGAGGTTGAGTCCTCCGTTTCTCTAGTCTCTTTTGTCGGTATGACGCGCGGCGGCGTGCTCGATGAGCGAGTTGAGCTTCGGTCAGCTCTGGCTGGGCCTTGACGATGAAGGATGTACTCCCTCGGGCGCAACAGCCGAGCTTGTCTTCTTTGTAGTTAGGCAAGGACAGGATGCGGACCCGGTCTTTCGCCTGTTGCAGCGAGGCTTTGAATTGTGCAAGCTCGGCCCCTGTAGAGATGAAGGGTTGAACTGCAGTTTTGCAGGCCTTAGCAGACGCTTGGGGAGGCCTGGTGATGTAGGATTTGATTTTTGGCTTGTAGGAACAAGCTGGTTGATGCTGAATTGACTTGGGAGTCAGGTCAGAGATGGGTTTCTCCTCTTTCATGTAGAAGAGAGGGTAGAACCGATTTTCTTTGAGCGGGGCCAGGTATGCTGGCTTGGCAGATGCTCGGGACCTCCTTTGTTTCGGTGAAGGCCCTGGGGACCAAGTCTTGGGACGGACCTGGCTGTTTGCGGGCTAAGGCTTCGCGGGGGTCGCCTTTGGTGTCACGGCGGTGACACATTGGGAGGCGATTTTCTGCTTCTTAGCGGGAGCAGCCTGTTCTTCAGGAAGTGGGAATGGTCCCAACGTCCCAAAGAAAATAGTCCGGGGAATCGAGGTCGACACGGAGTTTGGTGAATTGTTGGTGGTGTTGACACTGTGGCAACTAGCAGTGCGCTTATGAGTGCGCACATTCTGCTTCTGTTGAAGCATCTGCTGGTGCTTTTTCTCGTCGAAGGTGATGGTCAAGGAAGCTGCCATTGTTAGTAAACTTCTGAAACAAGACCAGATCCATTAGTAATGACAAGAATATAATGATTATAAATGGAAAAAAAAAAGATCTATGGGTTTGCCTTTTCAGATCGCTCAAGGGATATGACCCAGGCGACGTGAGGAAGGCAAAATCCATAGAGGGCACAATTGTTCTGATTGCAAGTATAGTGAGCCCCTAAATGAGCGTCCCAGTGACTGCTAGAAGCAATTGTAAACCTAAATTCGACTTATCGCGAAGCAGGGCTTGCTCGAGATAAGAAGAATATAAGGTTGGAGTTTTACAAATGCGCCGGTCGCGAATACAGTAGACCCTGAAAGGGCGTACTAGCACCGCTAGACACAAATGCTGGAGATCGCATCCATGAGATGGGATCCTCTGGTTTTTGAAATGTCAAAATGGATTCATCAAGGAGAGCATGTGGTATCCCGATCCAAAGACGGGCTCAACGATTTCCGCGAGCACCAGTACCCCGGAAGGAACCACAATTTCTCGGATCCGAATCCAAAATGACGAGAGTTTTTTTTTTTTGAAAGGCCAAGATCAGGTCCATCAAAGAGAGCAAATGATGTTCCAATCTGAACACGGGCTCAGCGGATAATCGCGAGCGCCAGTGCTCAGAAAGGAAGAGACCAAAATTTCTCAGATCTGAACCTAAAAATGACGAAAGCCTTTTTTTTTTTTAAGATTTTTTTCTCTTTTTTTTTTTTTTTTTTTTACAATTTTTATTTAAAAGACAAGGGAGCACACATAGGCTTCCTAACCCGGTCTTATGAAATCACAATTGATAGAATTGCCCCCAGGTAAGGGTAGGATTACTTAATGAACCCGTTTGGAGGACCCTTGCCTCGAACAGTCAGGCTGTCTCCACACTCTGGACAAGGCTTTTCTTGAATCAACCGAGATCAAAGAACGCAGTTGGTTTGGCCTTAGCGGTCTATGTCTTTCTTTTTTTTTTTTACTAGACTCATTGAAGAGAAACAATGATCCAAAACCTTAGTCGAACAGGCTCAACATTTCTACAAGCGCGATGAACGATAGGATAGGATCAAAACTTCTCAATTTTGAATCCAAAACGAAAAGAAGTTTGATTTTTTTTTAAATTGTTTTTTTTTAATTCTAATGAATTCATCAAAGAGAAACAATGATCCAAAACCTTAGTCGAACAGGCTCAACATTTCTGCAAGCGCGATGAACGATAGGATAGGATCAAAACTTCTCAATTTTGAATCCAAGGCAAAGAAGTTTGCTTTTTTTTTTTTTTTTTTTTTTTTGAAATCTCTAACAGACTCATCGAAGAGAAACAATGGCCCAATCCCCGATCCAAGCCGGTCTCAGCGGATAATCGCGAGCACCAATGCCCAGAAAGGAAAGGATCAAAGTTTCTCAATTTTGAATCCAAAACGAGAAATCTGAACTTTTTCTTTTTTTTTTTAAAAGAGAAAGAATGGAAATAGATTGAAAGAATTTGACATTTCCAAAAAAAATCCCATTTCATGCGAAATCCAACATAGGCCACCAGCCAAAAGGTAGCCAAGGAATTCGGAAATGAAACATAAGCAAAGATATAATATGCGAATATTTCAATTCCAAGCATCCGGTGTTCTCAAGTAAACGGGTCCCACCGGGTGTGCCAACTTGATGGAACGCGCTCCAGGCCCCGGGGCGCTACCGGGCGTCGGCGGACGTGGGAGTCCGTTTGGTCCGACCCTTTCGCCCCCGGAGAGCGGAGCGTGCATCAACTCTTTTGGGTGTTTGGGTGGGTGTGCCAGATTTTCTATTTTACTTGGAATTGCAAGTGATGATCCGGAGATCAATCTTCGCAAGTAAAAAAGGAAATCAACTTCTTTTCAAGTTTCCATTGCATATATATTTAAGAAAAGAGACAGTTTTTTATTTTGCCGTAAAAGGCGATTTTTTGGCATTTATAGCCGATTTTTGGCGTTTATAGCCGATTTGTGGCGTTTATAGCCGATTTACAATTCTCATCAATAATGAAAGACAAGAGTTGTGGTTTTTTGTCTCTTTAAAAAAAATACGAAATACAATGAAAAGCGAGAAAGGAAAAATCTAACTTTTCAGGAGATTGTGGGAGGGACCCGTTTAGATTGACGGTCGCGAGTCATGTATGGACTCCGCCATCATCCATGCAAATGAGAACGTCGGATGCTTTGGATTCGCTTGGCTTGGCTATATCCTCAGATTTTTAGAGAACAAAGACCGAGAGAAGGTCTTATGTTCAATAAAAAGCCGAGTAGACGGGCTGAAGAGCCATGTCTAGCCATGTCGGATAGAAGGAGAGGTGGAACCTTGGGGGGGTGGCCCCCCCAAGGGACTTCAATCACCTTGTAGTGTTGGTTGCTGCAGCAGAGTTTCTTCGTTCACAAAGTGTCTGGATTTTCAGAGGCTTCAGATCTTCAGGCAATTTTCTGACAATTTTTCTTGATCCCGAAAACTTTGGAGGTGACTCCTATTTATAGGCCTTTAGGTAGCCTTTAGGAGTGATTTATGAGCCTTTATGGTAATAAAGCTCATTAAGGGAGGAGTTACAAGTTTAATTGTCTCTTGCTTTGTAACTCCTGCCCCTTGGATTTCATTGGCCAGAGGAGAGTCATGGGCATTTAATCGCCTTTAATCTCCATTATGTTAGGAGTTTCATGGCTTGAATGCCATGATTGTTTGGACTTGTAACTCCTGAACAGAGGCTTCTGATTGGGCCGTCCAAGATAATGGGTTAATGACTGCATTAACTTGCCATAAACGGGCCAATTGATAGCATTAAGTGGCCGCCTTAGTAGCTGAAGAGTCGCGGGCCATGTTGTGTCTTTTGGAATCCCCTTTGCGATGATCATCGATGGATCCTTATGTAAATCAACATCAGATGATCATGTAGTTTCAGACATTGGTTGATACCAGCGGGCCGGCAGCATCTGTCCAGTTGATTACGCGATCGGGCGGGCAGAAAGTGCACTTTTTTTGTTGTTCGGCTGGCGATCAATGAAGTTTTTTGAAGTTCTGGAAAGGAGTCCTGTGATCTTGATGAATATCAGTGAATTTGGAGCCTCAAAAGCCTAAATCTGGAAAAATCACAGGGACAGAACAACTCGTCTCGCGAAAACGGACGAAACGGGGGGTCCCGGGGCGAAATCGGCGCCCCGGACATCCCAGGGTCGCTAGGCCCCCCATGGTCGCAGGGGCCTGCGACCCTGGGGGGAAAATCCCTTCCCGGGGCCCTTTTTGGCTGTTTCTCGTCGTTTTTCGCTTCCGTTATTTTTGCTTATTTTCTCTGACATTTCTCCACATTATTTGGCTTGATTTCCCTCTGAAAAAACTGATGAGAATCCTTGCAAATTGGTTTGCAAAGTCTCTGATTTTTCGGGGTTTTTGGTGTATGCGGTCGACCACCCAGGCCAGGAGGTCGACCAGACACATAGGAGATTTCCTGGAAATAGACTAAGGCTTCATGGGTTGACCTAAATTTCCCAATGCACTCGATCGAGCGACCTGCAGCCAGGTCAACCGAGTACACTGCACACCAGGTCGACCTGGGGGTCAACCCCCAATGTGCCAGGTCGACCGAGCACATTGGGATCAGTGATTTTCCAGTTTTCAGTAGTTTGGAGTTGTGATCATTTGTGGGGCTCATTGACCATCCAAATGGACATTTATTGGTGTGTCAAGCCCGAGTCAATGGTGTGGCTCAACCTTGACTCGTGGGGACCACCAAGTAGGGTTTCGGTCGTTTAATCTAAGATGATTCGATCCCTAAAGGTTGTCAATGATGCTCGTAACCTCAGGAGCACCAAACACAGTATCCTTTGTCATCTGAGACTTCATTTAGAGATCAAATTACCTGAGATGAACCTGAACCTGAACGTGGTCGATTACCTAGGATTGGACTGTTGTTATTTTCCATGTTGATTCTCTCACTGAAGTTCATACTTCACCTTTCTTATTTACTGTCACTCTTATATCCTTAGCGTAGCTTTTAACTGTTAATTAAATGGAAATTGAGGACCTGGACCTAGGATATCTTAGAGGTGACCCGATAGTGTGATTGGGAGAACACTGACCCATGTCTGTGGCTAGGCGGGCCCTTTTACGGCCTAAGTATGGATATGTGTACCCTTAGATTGGAGAGGTGGTTTATGTTGGGATTATAACCTTATGGATTAGAAGGAGTTGTTTATCAATAGAAATGGATATGATGCCTCGTTTGGACTGTTTTAGACCAGGCCATGTGTTGATGGGCCTTGGTATGGATCCAACGGGTGGGCTTGGACTTGGATTATAATCCATGGACTGATTTGTTATATGAACCTCTTAGAGACTTGGTTAGGACCTTGTTCACGCAAGGCAAAACCTAGACAGACACAGACCCTTAGAGTTTTCTCGAGTCGGCATAGACATTCACTCGGTTGATTTAAGCTCAGCCTGTGGACTGATCATCCCCGGTAGGAGCTATTATGAGTGTTGAGGAGCTATCATGATGAGCTATGTTGTTAAGATGGATGGTGTGATACCGGGTCCGGTCTTTGAGTGATGAGTGTATGAGATGGTTGAGTGATTTGTCGGGTTAGTAATCCCCAGCATTAGTGAGATTTCCCGCCGCAACTGTGTTCAGTATGGGAGGGCCGCTGCATAATATCCCACAGTATCCAGCTCGTGTGAATGTGCCACATTTTGTTAGATTAGATACTTTATATTATCATGATTCTTTATGCTTATCTTGCTCTACTGCCTAGATTCATTTATCTTGACATTCCTTAATTTTTATACCTGTCTCTACTCTTTATATATATATATATGTCCTATGTTACTTGTATATTGTGACTTGCCTGATCTTTATATCTGACCCATCTTTGGTGCTTAGGCCTTGACCTAGAGTTCGCGGAGGACGCGCTCGCACTCGTAGAGGCGCCTGTCGTCGGAGATTACGTTTGGGGCCCGGCCGACCCCGAAGTCGAGCCGGAGGGTGTAGAGTCGTTACCAGGGCTTTGAGCGCTATCCTTATTTTAGGCTTTTGAGTGAATTTTGTAGTGAGCCGGGTAGTTATTAAAGATGTAATCAACTTTTGATCTTAACCACTGATACTTTTAAACTACACTACTGTTCCGCTCTTGCTTGATATATATATTGATACTAAATTGCTTCCGCTTTACTTCTTATGCTTCCGCAATTTAACCGTTGATAGTATATTGTTCAAAAGTTTTAAATTGGACCTCAATGCGGGCCTACGATCTTGGAAGTTCTCGGATTTTCCGGGAAGTAGCGCACCAACTTCGGGTATTCCGACGATTTTCTCGGTATCCGGAATTGGGTCGTTACAAACATGACTTGCGACCATCAATCTAAACAAGTCCTTGCAATCTCCTGTGAAGTCGGATTTCCTTTTCTTTCTTCTCATTGTATTTTGTATTTTTAAAAGAGACATAAAAAACGTAAGTCTTGTCTTTTCTTTTGATGAGAGTTGTAAATCGCCTTTCACGGCAAAAACACAAAATCGTCTTTCACGACAAAAACATTACCTTTCACCGTAAACAAATGAAAATCTCCTTTCACGGCATCCAAATTCAAATTATGTCTCTTTTCTTAACACATGTGTAATGGAAGCTAGAAAAAAGTTAATTTTTTTTTCAACTTGTGGAGGTGGATCCACGGACCACCGCTGAAGATCCATAGAATCTGACTCCAACTGAAGATCTGGACCCCATATGTGAACTCCGAACCCACAGTTAATTGCAAATAACTACACTAAATAAATGCAATTGCACTCTAGTCTTGAGAATAATTACAAGGAAGCCCTAATCTTCTCAATTACTGCAAGTAGGCACATCCATCATTTATATCCATAGATCTATTGGAATAAATCTGTCCAACCAAATTAGATCCACTCTTATTATCCTTGTGACCCAATTAATCACAGTAATCATCAATGCCATCTAATTAACTCTTAATTGAGATGAGTGCTTGTAGGATCTTATACCTCATTGAGCTACCACTTATCCCAAAACCAATTAGTGATGGGAAATGGCACAACAATGGTTTTATGGTGAGGGCGAGGACTTGACTACAATTATAACCGCTCATGAGTAAGGGTGGACGTTGACCTCAACAATCTCTCTCTCAATGGCACACCCACTGCTACTCCTGCTGCGTAACTCAAAACGCATGTCCTGTGACTCGAACACCCGACCTACCAGGCTCTGATACAACTTGTATGATCTTAGACCCAATTGAGCTACCACTTATCCCAAAACCAATTGGTGACGGGAAACGACACAACGATGGTTTTTTGGTGAGGGCGAGGGTTTGAGCACAATTTTGACCACCCAGGAGCGAGGGTGGACGCTGACCTCAACAGTGAGCACTTACCATTGATAAATTCTATTAATTGGAAAAATGAGATATTTCTCTCTTGGAGGATAGATTCCATCTTAAGAATTATATGTTCTCATATTCCCTTTTCTACGTACCCAAGATACTGAGGTGTTGGCTTTTAGTTGGCATCACTCATTGGTAACTCAAAGTAAATGCATAGTAGAAACTTGAGTTCATTAATCTTTCAGGATTAAGAGTCTATTGGTTGGGAATTATGAAATCAGTCCTTATTCAAAGACATATTTTCTCATGATTATTCAGTACATTCAATGTATACTAGCACAACAATCAAGAGTCTTACACTTTGATGGTTGAGCATGGTTCAAAATCTCGGCTGAGACCGGGCCGATATCTCGCTGAGATATCGGTCTCGGCCCAGATTCACCAAAATCTCAGCCATCTCGGCCGAGATATTCAATATATCGGGATTTTTTTCATCTCGGCCGATATATCGGCCGAGATGAATATAAAGCATCCAAACCCTTTTTTTTTTTTTTTATTCTTCTCCCATCTTCATCTTCTTCTCCTCTCTTCTCAAAGCCCCTACTAGCCATAGCAGCAGCCACCTTCTCTCTTCCATATTTCCAAATCTCACTTATATTTTTTGAAGAAAATATTATCTAAGGTAAGAGGAAATCAACTTAAAGCATATTATGTGTTTTTTTTTTTTTTTTTTTATAGATGAAGCATAGAGGTTTGTTACTTACTCACTTGTGTAATTGTGTTGTTTTCTTAATTTAGAAGTTAGATCTATATACTTTCATGCTAGATCTACTCATACACATGATTTTGAACTTTTTTTTCAATTTTTTTTTATTTTCGGATTTTTTAATATTTGAATTATAATATATCATTTTTTGGGGATTTCATCATAAATATGTTGTTTTAATGATTCATGATCATTGTATGGTGTGTAAATGATAGATCTACATACTTTTATGTTAGATCTATATATTTAGGATTTTGAAAATGATTTTATTAATATTTGTTTTCCAAAAAATAATTTCTGTTACTTGTTAGGATATTTGAGATATCAAAGGCTTATTAATAGTGTGTAAACCATGAACATCTTGATGCCCAAGTGCTTTATGATTTATCTATCTCAGTCACTAACTCACTATCTCATTCACTAATCTTTAGGGTCTTGAATTTCACAACTATATTTGATGATTAAGTTAGTATTAAATGATGATTGATATGTTATCTTTATCTTCCTATATTTGACACTAATAAATTGATCATGAGCAGAGCATCAATAATGTTTGCATTATATGAAATACTAGAAAAAAGACAGTGAACTGCAAGTCTGCGACACAGACAGGACTCATAACTTAAGGTGACCGAGATTTTGATTTATTGTTGTTACTAATGGAAACAAATATAGTTTTCCAGCATTTTCTAATATTCTGGATTTTTTGGATATTTTTGCGAATTTTTTTGGATTAAAAAAAAAATTCACACCGCGATGACCGTGACGGACCGATATCCGCGACCGATACCGATATCATATCGGTTTTTCGGCCAGGCCGATACCGCGACCGAGACCGAGATTTTAAACCATGTGGTTGAGAGAAACCACACTATCTCATAACGACTCAGGTGCTACAATCTTGTATAAATGAAATGCCCAGTTTCATCACTAGTTGTAAAGTTCCTTCAAGTATAAGATTTATTATCTATGTCTCCTGTATGTGAATCTTATTCACACGCATGGATCACATTCAATATACTTATGAGCTCCGGTTCATTTCATGAACCATCATGTCATTTTGTACTAGGTATGTGCAATCGTATAATAAAACACCATCATCACATGAATAAAGCATGAAATTATAGTTCAATTAAGGTAATAAAGGAATTTATTCACATCATCCATTGGACTGAGGACATACAATCTAACCGTAAAACCTCTTATGTCTTCTCCAAAGCCTCATTTTTTTTTTACCTTGACTGGATTAGTATTTAAAAGAAAAGACCAAAGCACAACAAAATAAACAGAGATACTGGACTGAACCCCTCAAAAAGAATAATGTAAAGAGAGCCTAAGAAGTAAAGTCGCCTATACCCCTAATAACAGAGTAGGAAGAACTAATAGTGTAGTTTGGTTTGAATATTTGCTACATTGGACTCTGATGTATCCCAAACTGCTATTGGTATTTTGAAGTTTGAAGAGTTTTGCAAGTTGAAAGGTATCAATTCAACGGAGCATTTGGGGGCAGTGTGGAAATTAGCATTACATAGAGACCGTTTTCCCAACATCATTACCTTTTTTCAATGATCTGCATTCTTTCCAGGCCTCTGCCATGCTTGATTTGGCGTGGAACCCATGGCAAGCGGGACACATGACTTCCTGCAACATTTACCCAGATGGTTTCAGCCAAAAGAATATTACAGTTTTTAAAAGGCATAATACAATATGGGCTTCTATTTCGACCTAGCCCAACTCATATGAATACTTACTGTGATATACATTGGGTCGGAGATCCTGATGATTAACGATATGCGAGCGAATATTATTGCATTTATTTTGGCTCCAATCCTATATCATGGAGTGCTAAGAAATGGTCAATAGTGGCCCACTTATCTAACAAATCATAATACCATAGCCTAGCACGCACTGCTGCATAAATCTCATGGTTGTGTATGCTCCTTCAAGATCTTCGAGTCTACCTGAGATATATTCCCTTGATTTGGTGCGACAATGTTAGTGCAATATCACTCAGTTCTAACCCTTTATTTCATGCAAGAACCAAGCATATCTATTGAGATCAATTACCATTACATATGAGAAAAGTTGTTTAAAGAGAATCAGATGTTCAATTTATAACATCCCAAGATCAGGTTGCAAACATCTTCACCTAAGGCCTCTCCTCACTAATATTTTGTCTTCTTTAAGACAAGCTCGGCAAGCAGCTTGTTAGGTTGAAATGGGCAGGAGGATGCTGGCAGTGGCCATGGCCCTCTCTTAAATTCCAAAAAACCCTTAAATCCTATAGAGAATTTTACATTGGCCCCTCCAAGAAACTTATTTTCTTATTGGCCCACCAAGGTATATTTTTTTGGTTCCGCCACTCCAGGAGGGCTAATAGACGGTCCATGGATATGGCCCACAACCGAATAATTGTAACATATTCTCCACCTCATTTGATCTTGGCCATGTTGTATATATATTCCCCATATCACTCACCAAATATTCTCCTAATTGTTGTAATCATTCCCCATATCCCTCTCCATTCTATTGTAAATATTACCATTGTATCATATATAGATAAGTGTACTATTATGAAGAAAAAAAACATCTCATTGTCTCTCTCACATTGAGAAAAAGTCCCATTCCAACAATATCTCTTTTGTATTCTATTTCACTCCACCAACTCCCAGGTGGGTTTCTTTGGGCTTGTTTGGTATCTCTACTTTTTATTTTATTTTATTTTATAGATCCATCTAAAATAGAGCCATTAAAAAAAGAGGCTAGAAAAAAAAACGCATTTGGTAACGCATGAATCTATTTTAAATACCTTGCATCTATATTTTATGACCCAAAAGCTCTATTTCTCATCTGCCCACTTTTGGAGCATTTGGATTTTAGAGGATTTGCCCCTAAATGTCTAAAGCAAACAGAATATAGAATCTTGTGACAAACGCTCTAATTGTTCAAACCTCTGTCCAATTTAGACATTTAGAGAAATAGATGCATGAAATAGAGATGCCGAACATGGGCTTAAGTTAATAGGGTTTCTTATATATGTTATTGTATATCTTTTATTTCGTCCTTGTTTTCTTATGTTGTAACAGTTTCTTCATTTTGTGATAGTGTCCATATATTTGTAAAATTGATGTAGTCGTGTGTAATGTGTAGCGGGCTTACTGGAAGAATAACTTTATAAGCATTTGACGTGGCTCAAAAATCACTTTACTTGATGTCAGAGCTTCATTTCATTTATAGGATGGGAATTGGTTTGGTAGAGCTTGAGTATTGGCCTAGCCAAAACTAATCTGACTAACACCTACTTTAACTCCTTCTTGGCCAGTTCTGTGGCATATTTATGGCTATTCTTTTATTCTCTCTCTATTTTTTAGGGGATTTTACCGAAAATATCCCCTTAAACCCGGTGGAGACCAAAAAGGTATTTAGAAATTATTATTCGTACCGGACCAGTCCAAGAGGCCCTCTCCTTTTTTTTCCTTGCCGACCAACAATATCACTACTCACCTATATAATTAAGCAAATATCGTTGCTCACTACATCATCTTCTTCTCCGCTTTCCATGTCCACTCTTCACCCAAGGTTTGGGCCACGACTACCCGAATAATTTAGAGAAGACTGGAAAAGAGATGGTGGGAAAATCCAAGGGATTGCCTCTTGCAATGTACGGTATTAGGAGGGATCCTATCAAGGAGGGAGTAGTCCATTAATGAGTGGGAAAGAGTGCTTAGGATCATAACTGACAATTGGCAGAAGGGGAAGATGGAACTTGAAGAATACTCGAGTTGAGTTATCGTGATTTGCCTTACTACTTGGAATTCATGCGGCCGTGTGAGCCTAAATATTTATGGAGTTGTTTGGATGGAATAAGATCTCTGAAGAGTTTCTTGGGAAAGATTGAGTGCCTGAAACCTGAAAAGGAAGAAGAGAACAGAGGTCAGAGGCCCTGGCCGCTCTCGGCGCCAGACACTCTGATGCCTAAATTAGTTTGATAACTGAACAAAGGGTAAGTGAAAGAATAAGAGTTTTGGGTGTTTGTATGCATATCTCCTCAGGATTAGCTCTTTGTATATATATAGGGCGGGAATCCTATGGCTCTTGTTCTGGTGCATTAATGGTAGGGTCTCATCGGACCTTACCCTAAGCTCTTAATGGCAGGGTCTCATCAGACCTTACCTTGATCTCGTAATGGTAGGGTCCCTCGGACCTTACCCTGACTTCACGGAAGTTGTGGATCCCGCTCTTTCATGGATTATGGACATAACCACCGGGCAAGGATAACCTTTTATCTCCATCCGATGTGTGTCCTTGTCTCTCAGCACGTTCTATAACGTGGCTGAGTCTCTATAGAGGTATAACTGTCAGTGCTCGTCTCGGTTGACCGAACTGAAGACGGTACCGAGGTCAGGTATGACTTTAATATGGGGGCATTTTGGGACTATTGCCGAGATGCATAAAACCAAGACCAAGACATGCCTAGCCAGTACTTTTACTGAAACTAAGACAATCTTGGTATCTTTTAAACATCCCATACACATGCTTTCTCCATTTTTCCATTTACCCGGAAGACTACAAAATCTCTACTACTAAATTGATTAGGATACAAGTTAGAGAGGGACTCGTACAAGAAATAAGAGATGTGACAATGGAGAAAGTTGGAGAGGATTATTTATTGGAGCTAATCCATAGAAGTATGACTCAAGTGGCTAGAAGGAACTTCAGCGGCGCAATTAAAGAGTGCCATAACCATGATTTGCTTAGAGATATTGCCATGAAAGAAGCTAAAGAAGATGCATTTCTTCATGTTCATGCATGGGAATGTGGATTTTTCTTCACAGACTGTATCACGTCGACTCTCCATAACTCATCACCCATTCAATTGAGAGATTCATCTTTGGGAAAGAAACTGAATAATCAAAAGCCTGGGGGTGAATCAATTTCGTTAAATTAAGCCCGACAGTGACTACAAACACAAACGAAGAAGATGATCACACAAGCACCAACAATATTGGTGCTCACATTATACACAAGCAACAATATCATTGCTAAGCAAAATAGCAAAATAATAAAAAAGTGATGGCAGGGCCTTTAGGGTCTATATTGGAATTTAAGGGCTTTTTTTTGTATCTTCACCCACTTTAAGGGGTCATTTGTTTACACCAATTTACATATGTAAATGGAGAATATATGTAATAATTACGCATCAGTTATGTTCGTCTACAATTATTTACGCATATTATACGTAAATCACGTGCGTAAATGTTTGAAAATAGGCTCATTTTCGTACCAAAATTTGAACACCTGAGGTCGGAAAATAAAGAATACCAAAATGTTTGGGATTTGAAAGAATACCCATTGGAGCGGACGGTATTGTATATGTCATTTTCGTCAAACAAGTAATGGGTTCGAACCCCCCCAATGCAAGGAAAAAAAAAAAAAAACAAAAGTTCAAGAGTCCTCATAAAATGGATAAAACCACCGACAACCAAAACCCTCTCGTGCGTCTCTGCATCTCTTCTCCTCGCCCTGCATCGCGTGGCTGCATCTCTCTCTCCCTGTGTGTTAGCCCGGCATCTCGTCTCCTTAAGGTAACATTTCTCTTTGCTAAGAACAAACCTAGGGCATCTTTGACGTCACTTCTGTTCTTACATTCCGTTGCTATAAACCGTGTTGTGTCATTGCCACTCCACACACCCATCTTATCAAACACGTCCTTGCCATGTGTATATAGTATTCTAGTCATTTTGGAATTCCCAGTTGCCTAGCATTCAAGTTAGAGATGTCAAACGGCCTGGCGGGCGCCGGGCGAGCGGGCCTGTTCTTCTTCTTTTTTTTTTGTTCAATTTTTTTCTTTCTGGGATGCAAAAGTAAATGAATAAAAGAATAGGCTCAGGAAAAATGAAACCCAAAATCCAACCAACTGACAATGCATGAGAATGACTGTATAATAATAGATTTTTTTCTTCTTAAGTAGATCTTACGTCTGAACTGTTCAAGAAAAATGCCATCCTTTAAGTTAATTTTTGTATGATAGGTAATTCATTGTCTAAAAGCATCAATTTTTTTTATGAGATATTGAGAAAAGTCCGAGTTACCAAGATTACTATATACCAGTCAGATAACCAAAATGATCAATATCAAACAAATTCTATGATTCTATATCTCAAAACCTAGATCTGCTTGAATTATTATCCAAATTTACATAATCAAATATCTAGATCACTAAAAAGTTAAAGTGGGAATATGATAATCAGATTAAGGGCTTGAAATATTCGAGGGTTAGGGACTTAGAGTAGTATAAATAACACTAATAAATTTAGAAAAAGAATAGGAGGGTTAGAGTATTATAGACTTCGTAAAATTGAAAATGACACAAAATACCTCTTATATAATCGTTTTATGGTTGTTTGTTGGGGGGTGGTAAAATGAACAATTTTTTTTTTTGAAAAGTCACTTTTGGGCAGGCCAGGCGGGCCACAGAGGACAGCCCACGTGCCAGGCGGGCCAGGGCCTAACTGGCCCAGCCTCCTCGGCCCATCACGGCTTGGCCCGGCCCAGCCCATTTGACATCTCAAATTCAAGTATATAATCTATACACCAAGTCTTTTCCGATCTCCATCAGATAATAATGCCCCTTCTATCAAATTTCTATTCAATGATTACAAACACTCTTCCAGATCGTTAGGATGTGGCCATAAAGAAAGGAGTAGTTATGCCTACCAAAATTAATTTTGTAGTGGCAACATGGGTGACTGATGATGAAGACTATAATGATCCGGATTGGAACATGTTGCCAATTGGAACAGGGGTGCATGTGGTGCCAAAATAATCCACTTCATGCCTCAATCAATCCCTCGATCCTTCTTGTATTTTTCCATATGGGGCCCACAAAGAATTGGGGTGAAAGCTATCGCAGAATTTGATTCTTCTAATTGGTAGGCGTATCGCAATGAATTTCTATCGTAACAAGAAAATATAGAAGAAGACCAAACATTTGCCCTTGTTACATAAAGCATCTCAACCTAAACAGTATTGGAGTACATGTCCAAACCATTTCTATTATGAATATCTCAAACAAATGCCTCTTTGAGGATCTCTAGCCAACACCTTTTACATGAAACAAAGTTAAATAGAAATGTAGCTTCCTCATCTTTTGTTTACATATTGGTCTTGAGATCAATTTCTGTAGTTGTAGAGCTATCCAATGTTCATTGGAGAAATGATTCTTTGATCCCCTATCAATTAATTTGTCTACAATGATGACATTAGCAACTTCTGTTGGGTGGTATGCATCCCCAAACAAGTACTTGGAATGGTCATCACACAACGCAGAGCCTGTGCTTCCAGTGGTCATCCCCAAAGTATGTATTCCATGCCTGATTGAACATGAAATTAAATTAAAATTAGATAGATACAGACAATGTACATTCCAACTTTTTTTGGGCAGTTTTCTAATTGTAACGCTCTTCCCTCGAATTTCACTCTTTCCCCAAATACATCAATATAAACTCAAATCTTCAAATACATAATCAGAAAAAAAAAAAAATACAAATACTGAAATGCCACATAACAACAAAAAAAAAAAAAAAAAAAAAAGAAAACTGTAAATCTTAACCCCTAAAACCCTCATTTTCATTGATAATCTAAAATTCAAATAGATTTTTTTTTTAATAGCATGGAGGACATCATTGTCTGCCTTGATTTGCTTCAAACTGTTTCATTATATGTTGAGAATGATGGTTCCAATGTGTGTTTATTTATTTTGATATGTTTATTTAGTGTAAGATATATCACTACTAAAAAAATGACTTTTAGCGGCCGCCATTTGCCGTCGCTAAAAGTATATTGGCGGTCGCTAATACTCGCCTAGCGACCGCCTTTCGACGGCCGCGAAAAGCTCGTCGCTAAAAGTATTAGCGACCGCCACTGGCGGTCGCTAATACTTTTAGCGGCCGCTACATGGCGGTCGCCAAAAAATTTAAAAAAACGAGATTTTGACTTTTAGCGACCGCCTAATGCCCTTTTATTTTGAATTTTTTTTTTTTTTTTAATTTTTTTTTAAATTTTTTTAGTATTAGCGGCCGCCAAGGCGGTCGCTAATACTGATACAGCGGTCGCTAATGCCCTTTTTTTTTCGAATTTTTATTTTTTTTTAAATTTTTTTTAGTATTAGCGGTCGCTAATACTCATATGGCGGCCGCTAATACATTGTTTTTTTTATTTTTTTTTATTTTTTGATGCTATTAGCGACCGCCACTGGCGGCCGCTAAAGGTTTTTTTTTTTTTTAATAAATTCTTTTTATTTTCTCAAATTATTTCCTTGTTTTTGTACCTATACCTGTACCTGAATATATACAAATCATGCCATCAATTAAAATTACAAATAACAAAACCTAAATATATACAACTACTACCATCAATTAAAATCTTAAATAAAAAAAGAAAGTCTTATATTAATTTCATTCAAAACATTACAAAAGTTTCAATAAAATATATCCATTACATTTACAGGAAAAAGAAAAAAAATACAACTACTACCATCAATTAAAATCATAAATAAAAAAAGAAAGTCTTATATTAATTTCATTCAAAACATTACAAAAGTTTCAATAAAATATATCCATTACATTTACAGGAAAAAGAAAAAAAAAAATTGCCGGGTGCCGTGGTATATCCGATGCTCTCAAACCTGAATAGAAAAAGAAAAATAAATATTAAAAGATAAGTATAAAAATTGGCAATATATACTAAATATAAAAAATTAAGAATTAAAATTAAAATTTTAACTTACGTTTCAACATTAACACCAATCCTTAAACATCAAGATGCATTTGGTTTACAAGTCTACCTCCAAATCTTAATGTCTAAGGCTTCCTGTGACAAGAAATGAGGTTTATTCCACTCATTGGTCAAGGAGTGGGGGCTCAGTAGCCCATAGTGTGATTGGGCATAAAACCACACCAAGAAAAACACAGGAGAGAGGGGATCTGGACCATTCGGCCTTTGACAGGGGCCAAGGGGCCAAGGGCTAATTGGCACTGACGGCGATGGTCAATCAGTGTGTGAACAACCTAATTTTCCTGAGATTTCCCCCCCTTTTGCCATATTTCTAATGAGGGTCTTTTGCACATATCTAAGGGTCCAAACATAAATTAAATTCCAATTAACATGCCATGGTCTCCAATTATAAAAATAACAAAAGACATGAGATTAGACAAAGGTATCTAGCCAATCTTGGAGAATTAAGCAAGAATCAACAAATAACATAGCATGTAATGAAATTAATATTGAACACTTGCCTTGGTCTACTAAGCTCACGAACTCACTAGCAAAACCACCCAAATCACGGCTGAGTCTCTCTTGCTCAAAATCCCCACAATACTACTGCAAAACTCCTTAAAATTAATAACCAAGGAGGAGTTTGAATTAGGCCTTGCATATCAGGGTCCACAGCTAACTTAGGCCCCTAATCAATAATTTAAAAGAATTAAGAGAGGAGCTTACCTCCAAGTGCTCCAATGAAGGAGAAATCAATGAAAAGATATCTTCTGAACAGCGTAACCATATCTGTCACAAGAGTTTCACAGTCAAGATCACTTAAGTAACGAGCACATTCTTACCAAAAAAAAAAAGAGACATGAGCAGATAAAAGTAGAAATATCCAAACGGTAATTATGTCTGTCAATTAGACATCCACAGTGCTTTTAGATTTCAGAATGTTTGTGAGACAATATCTGAAAACTTCAATAAGAAGCTCATGCAGTATAATCTATTTATCACACTCTGCTGGATGTTTGTCAGTAACCAGTTTATGATGATCCATTGTGTTTCAAAGGCCTCTTCGTTGCCACGTTTTGATGACCCATTCCAGTTTCCCTCTGCCTTGTATTATCATCCATGGTTCAGATGGAGGGTTGCCCAAGACTAAAAAACCACTATAATAACTTGCCAAGTTAGTTTTAGATTATAGTTAGTGCTTAGCCAGCCCAATTAGATGAATGCTTCAAAAACTGCATGAATTTAGTAATGCCCAGGACAGTATCCCTTGGGCATATACAAAAGATTGCAAGTAGAAGTAACCTTCCAGTAATCCTACTGAAGCTAATAACATCAACAACTGAAGCTTATTAATTGTGAGAATGATTTCATATTAAAAGTTAGCATCATCTTCAACAAACATGGTTATTTGGGGAGTCAGGCTTCCATGAGACTGACAGGACCAGACCAACCACTAGAACGATGGGTTCTCCCATGAAATGTGTGGATCCTCACTGTACAACCAATGAGAGTACTTTCCCATAAAGTAGACTGAGGGCCTGTTTTGCATGTATGATCTATCTATTTGGTGAAAAAAAAAATTACAGAAGGCTCTACTGATGCCTCTTCTTCCTTTACTTCTTTTCCATCGCCGAATTTGAAGCTTTCTCCTTAATTAAGAAAAAAAAGAGTACAAGTGTGTTTGATTTTTTCTAACTTACTGTATTCTTGCAAGAAGCCAAAATAATTTCTTCTCCTTCAAACATGGAAGCATAGATGCGCCACTTAATTTGACTTAAGCTGATTTCCATATGAACCTTTCTTCTTTTTCTCTCTCTAGGTAATGGAAAAAGGTAAGAATGTTTGGATCCCCATTCAACATATACATTTCCGGTCTCCTTCATTTTTCCCCTTATTAGTGTTTCATTGCTCTCATGGAAACAAAGAAGTCAAATGAAATAACATGGCACAAACTTTCTATTTGGTTAGGCCAATTTCATAGAGATTAGATTTGTTTAGACTTGTTTTGTTTCCCTTTTCTTTATCTCTTAGTTGTTTTCATCATACTCTATAAATAGCTATGTAATTCTCAATGGAATATTCATCTTACTCTATAAATAGCTGTATATAATTCTCAATGGAATATTGTATAATCAACTTTTGTCTGATGTAATCTCTAAATTTTACACATAGAACCTAAATTTCTTGCGCTCATAATTCTTCCTTACAAAATCAATGTCCACATGTAAGATTTGCTTCATTCTCAGCCATCTAGTTCAGACTTCAGACCTTCACTGCTTGTGGGTATCACAGGCCTTTGTAATTCCACTGTAGGGTGAAGGGGGAGTGATTTGATAATTTATTATGGGGGGAGTTTGAGCAGCAACTTGAGGTGGTTCATTATGTGCATTTTGTTTCCTTCTTTCCAATGAATGTAAGTCCAATATAGACCAAATATCAAAGAATAGAATGAATTTTTGTAGTATGCAAATCAGTAAGAATTCTCTCTCTATGAGCTACATTCAACTTCACAAAATGAGAAATAGTCAAACTTGATGAATGAAAATCAGCACACCTGTATGCATCCTCAAGTATGAGATCATGAGGCCTAACATGTTAGTCACTTATCATACACCCAACCCATGTATCAAATGATTCAATGAGAAAAATATTATTGAGAAACATATTCTAAGTACATTGAAAGAGGAACTTAAGAATATTTATAGGAAAAAGAACCTTAAGTCCTAATATTGTTATTGGATATCCTTGTTGAATAGAGTGTCGACCTATCTCTACTTTCTGTTCTGTAGATAATCTCCAATTAATTTACTGCTTTATCTCCACTTGTTGAATTCCTAAAGCAACTTGAAGTTTTTGGGTTACTTGAGATACATGCCTCTAAAGTTTTTGAGATAACATAGTTGTTGGGTTACTTGAGTCTGTTCTTATCAATAAAATGTTCTTAGGATTCCAGTTTTACTTGAAACATAAATTAGTTCATATTGGAGGTAAAATACTTGACACTCTTGTTTCATGGATATTTCCAACATCCAATCAATGCTACTTTGAAATCCAAGTGAGAACCAAAGAACCACTTTTTATTAACCACTTAGTCCATTTTGATTCCCACCAGCTGTATCACTAAACTCTTTATAAATTCTAACTTGGTAGACAAGTCTTCTACATATAACAGCTTCTTTCAAACTTTCTACCCTGTAATGACCTTTGTGAACTCTAAATTTTCATATTGCAGTTTGTGGTGGTGACGAGTATCTTTGTATCATTTTCCAACGCATCAATGGCCTGAAATATGTTTAAATATCAAATCATTATTTATTACCATCATTAGTTGTGACTATTTTTTTAGCAGTAGTACAAGTCGTGCTCTCACTGAAATGATGCACATTTCATCCAATACCTATATCAACACTTCCTTTTACATAAGCTTTCATTTGTCTATCTGACTAGAGCAGTTGATAACACATGAAGATACAAAGTAGTATCTAATAGGTGGACAGTCTGGATTGAACACTGGGCACCTTAAGATGGGAGTTGCATCACACTGTGAAGCAGAAATCTATAGTGCATCAGTGGGAGATATTTTACAGAAAAGTACATGAGAACTGTCAGATATAACAGTGAAGAGGAATACGTATATAGCACAAAGATGACAAATCGAATAATCCCTGATTTTTTTAAAAACAGGCTAAACTATGATCCTAGAGTTTGTTATTTATGAATAAACTGCGGAGAGATGACTGGGTTCCCAGCTGAAGTTCGGTTGCACTAACAGTCTGCTTTGAGACCCCCATAATTTGCATTTGTTATGGATAATTGATGCATATATCAAGATCAAAGTTCCTTGAGGTATGTTGTTTGGTAGTAAAGGTTTTGAGATTAAGGGGCGGGTAAAAAAAAAAACCACTAGAAGTAGTGGTCTTTTAATAGTAAAGCTAGTTGTTCGAACTAGAAATAATTGGCTATTATTAGTGCCAATTATGACCAAGAAACCAAGTCCTGTTTCTCCATGAAACAAATATCACTAGGAAAACAAGACCCGATAATAAAACAGGTATAACCAGGAAACCAAGCCTGGTTTCACTATAAATGATAATAGACCTGGTTTTCACTACCCAGACAACAGTCAACACACTTATTAGATTAAAAGTATAACAATAACAAGTTAAAAAAAAAAAAAAAGTTGACTAAATTTACTAAAAATCCAAAGAGATGTCACATGATTACCTATGACAAAATGATGATAAAATAATTAAGTTTTTAGATTACCTTTTCAAAACCCATCATTACCAGCTTCTGCATCAACTCATCAAAAGTATCTGAACCCTGCATCAAGTACATTACAGAAGATGTTTCTAAAGTAACATAAATGATACTCTAGAGGTTGGTAAAACCAAAGAAAAGGTACTTGAAATCTATAATTGAAGAAACCTGATTGTGTGTAAGTGCTTCCCCACCTTCAGCTGAACTAGTTACAGTTGAATGCCTGAAAAATAACAACAGAAGTAATGACCATTACAGGTAGAAATGAAAAAAACATGCCTAATTTAAATCATCTGAATGAGACGAGCTGTTTCAGGTTGAACCCTACTCGCAAGTTCAGCAATATGCAATACTCAGTGTAATTAAACCATGATTATACAAACAAGTTTAACAATGCGCAATACTCAGTGTGCAAACCATATTAAAAACTCAAGATTAACTCAAATCCACTGAATCAGAGTCCACACCAACTTAAAACTCAATCTTATGGCTAACTAATGACATTTTGATTGAGAATGTACACTGAATATACAAAACAAAAGTTTCAAAACAGAAGGGAACAAAAGTTTTTGAGAGTGCAATTCAGTATTACCTGGTAGTGATATATATTAGCCCACTTAATTTCACTTAAATCAATATAGTTGAGTCAACGTTATGACTTTATCAAGCATACATTCCAACTGTTAACCACCACAGAAATTACTCTTACAGGAATGGCTATAATACCTTCCATCCGATAAGTGTTGACCAGTACTCAAAGCTGTTGCTTCTGAAGGATGATCTGTTGAGCTGTTATCCAAGAGTCTGGCCTGTAGGCTTGTATCAGAATTCACAGCAGAAGCTGCTTGATTTTGGGTGGAACCAAGTGTCCTTCCTATGGCTTATGGCTTATGGATTTCATAGCACCTCAGTTTTTAAAAGAGTCACAAACTCAGGTCAAACTTATGTAATCAATCCCATGTACATATTTTAGAATAAACCAGATAAAAGTGTGTGTGTGTGTGTTAGACTATGATAAAATCAATGTTTTAGGTTTCCTAGGTCTGTAACTAGGTTTCTATCCTTTTAGACATACGGGAAAGAGTCTCAAACAATCCATATCCTATAAATTGGTACCAAAACATACAAGTTCTAAATTTTTCATAAAACTAGTTACCTGCTTATATTTCTTGTAGATTTGCTTGGTTACTATGTTCTTGGATTCATCAAAAAATGTGGGAACTTCTCTTATATTATTAATGGATGAATGTAACTCACCGGAGCCCGTTTCCTCGTTTTGGGCGCCCGGAAGCTCAATTTCTAAGTTTTAAGTTAACGTTCTAATTTAAACATACTTTTCAACATTACGAGCAATCCGGGATTCGGAATCTCGTTCCGTCAGTTCCTGCAAGTCAGGAATGACTAGGGGCCCATGCCCGTCAGGTTTCACGGGCAACGGACCCCGTTTCCTCATTTTGGGCGCCCGGAGGCTCGATTTCTAAGTTTTATGTTAAGATTTTAACTTAAATGTTGAAATCTTAAATTTAAAAATAAATAAATTTTACCTGGTCATGATCAGTCGAGCCTGCTAAATCATGACTGCCCTCTCCACCGAAGTCATGTCTAGCCCTGTGGCCGCTGCCAGCGTCAGGTGCCTGTAATTATTTATTATACAGTTAAAAACAATAAAAAAGGCATAAGTATTGATGCATCAAAGACATAATTGACAATTTATATGTACAAAAAAAATTTCTTACTAACCTGAGTAGTGGGTGGTGGGTCTGAAGCAAGCGGGGCGCGACTCTGTGATAGACGACTCTCAAGCTCTGCCATCTCCGCTCTCCACTCGGCCCTCATCTCCGCCCTGATATCCTCTCTGATCGATGCCCTCATGGAAGTCAGCAACTCCTGAACCTCCTCATCCGTACGGAAGCGTATGCCCTGGGAGGAGCTAGCACCGGATGACTCCGATCGCATGATGTGAGAGCGTGGAATGCCCGTCCCATACGTCAGCGTGTATCCATGCCCATCCCGGCCAACGACGGAGTGGAATATCTCATCCCTCCGCGATGGCAAAGCGCGCTCCTCCTCGGGTAACTCCTCGAGGCGTGACTGATATTGGGCCTGCGTAGTTCATTCATTTAGTATATTATCATGCATAACAAGACATACGAATAGAAACATAATTTAAACAGTTCAATATAAAAACGTACGAAGATAGCTGCAACATCTGGGTGGCGAGGATCTCGAGAACGCATCCAGATGGACATCCTATCCACCGGAACACCCTCGGAACGCAACTGTTTGGTGGAGAAATGTATTACTAGTATACTATCATACAGAATGACAAAAACATAAATTAAATGTACGATCTAACTTTTTACCTTGTGGCGGACCTGTTAGGTATTTTGTATTTGCAATTTGATGGATGCATTTGCACTTTAGCATCATTTGAATTCTCACACTCGCATTGTTTTAGAAAACCTTGAAATCTAGTTTTATACATGCATAGCTTTTAAGATTTGGAAAAGCTTTTGTTTTATGCATGTTTTGGTTTTAAACTTGGATGCATTGGTTTTAGAACCCAAAACTCTTTTGAAAACCTAATTCTTTGTGCATTATGTTTGGAAAATCATGTTGAGAATTTAGGTTTGAGCCTTGCATACTTTCTTCACAAAAAGAATCTTTTTTGTATGCATTTTCATTTGAAAAGAGTTTTTACAAATCAAGCTAGCCTATGGTTTTAAAGTTTTCAAATCATGTTAGGCTTTGTGTTTTTCATGTTTTTAAACATCTTAGAATGTCTTAAAACATGTTATTTAAGCTTGATTTAGTGGCCCAAAGATCCCTCAAAGAAATACTTTGAAATGAGAAAAAGTTGGATTTTTGGCCCCAGGGACTCGCCCGGCAGTGTCGCCGGTCGACCGAGACCCAGGTCTCGGTCGACCGAGACCACTGCAGGGCAAGTGGACAGTTTTTTGAACTGAAGCCCCAACGGTCAGAAATCTGACCGTTGTGCCTTCTCGGTCGACCGAGACCTCTTTGCCGGTCGACCGAGAACTAGCCGTTGGCAACTTTTTGGCTATAAAGTCCATTCATTTCCAACCTTTTTCAAGGCTTCATACTTGAACCTTTGAGACCATTTTGGAGCCAAAGAAAGGGGAAGAAGTTGGAAAGGCTAGAGGGCTATTTGGAAATCAAACTCATGAGTTTTTAAAAGGTACATCTTCTAAGTTATTTTGATTTCCATTCAAATGAAATTCATGCATGTTCAAATCCTTGGTATTTTCATTTATGCATGATTTCAAGCCTATAAAGAGTTGTTTTGCAAACTCAATATCTTCCTTGGTAAATTAGATTAGTTTGCAAACTCTCTTAACTAAATCACATGCTTTCTTAGACTTTTACATTCATACAACTTGTTTAGTTCATTTATTAAAGTTGTTTGAATTTCACATGTGATTAGTTTTCTCTTCAATCATCATTTTATAAGCTTTGATTTTAAAATGCATCATGCATTCATTTAAGAGCTTCTTTGTTAAGATTGATTGAAGAAACACACTCATACACTTGTGCACACACTTTAGCTTGTTTTAAGTGTATGTTTGTAATTTGTATTAAACTTTCATATTAGCCTATTCAAGAGGCAATTTCATATGAGCTTAAATTGTAATCTCTTAGAGTGATCTTTTGGAAAGACACCTTCTTTGAGAAATCAACTTTGTAAAGGTTATTGCTTAGCCTTTGAAAAGCATCTTGTAAGGTTATTGCTTAGCCTTTGAAAAGCATCTTGTAGGGTTATTGCTTAGCCTTTGAAAAGCATTTTGTAAGGGTTATTGCTTAGCCTAGTTAAAAGCATAAATAGTGGAAATCCGGTGGGGTGATTGGATTCACAAGCCGGTAGTGGATGTAGGCATTGAGGCCGAACCACTATAAATCTTGGTGTTGTGGTGCTTGCATTTGTGGTGATTCTTTTATTAGCTTCCGCATATTGTATGGTTAATCATCACATGTGACTAGTTTGTGTTAAGAAATTAATATTGATTTAAATTGGTCACAATTGTAGCTCACCCTATTCACCCCCCCCCCCCTCTAGGGTTAGGATCCTCGTGGACCTTCAATTGGTATCAGAGCCAAGTGCTCTATCCCTTAGGATCAAGTGTTTGGAACTCTTGATTAGGTGTAAAAACCTAGAGTAAAAACCCTAGAGTTGTGCTTATTTGAAAATCATTAAAATGGACTCCACTATGCTAGACTTTGTAGATTCTTCTAGACCCCTCATTCTTCCTTCTATTGGAGATTCAAACCCTCACTTAAATGAATATCAATTTGACTCAAAAGAGGAAGAAAATGAGTATGATGAAGATGATCTTCAACAAGCCTATAATGAATTATATACATTATCTTCAAAGCTTGATAAAAGAAATAGAAGTTTAAAAGAAGAATCTAATAAACTAAACAAAGAGCTAGCCTCTTCAAAAGATGAACTTAGAGAGAAAGAAGAAGTAATAAAATGTCTAGACTCTAAGTTCATGATCTCTTTAAATAACCTATCCAACATTCAAGATGAACTAAAAGAATTAAAGATGGGTTATGAAAATGTCAATAAGGAAAATCTAAAACTAAGAGATCAATTACAAAGGCAAGGTAAAGACTTTAACAATCTTGAATCTAAATTGACTATCTGTAAGGAAAATTTATCTAATGCTCAAGATGAATTAAATGAGATTAAGATAAATTGTAATGAGCTTAAAAATGAAAATTTGAACCTAAGAGATACAATTAAAAGACAAGATGAAAACATTAACTATTTAAAATCCAAGTTGACAATTTCCAATGAAAATTTGTCTAATGCTCAAAGTAATTTAAAAACTCAAGAACTTGGATCTAAAGTTGTTAATGAACTAAAACATGAATTAAAACTTTCCAATGAAGAGCTAAGCAATTATAAGGAAATTGAAAATGAGCTTTCTAAAGTCAAACATGAAAATTCAATCCTTATAACCAAAGTCACTCAACTTGAAGGATATAAACAAAAGTATGAGTGCAAGTTTACCCAAAGTGAAGATAGACTTGAAAAATTATTTAAATTGGGTAAACCTCATGGAGATAGGACGGGTATTGGATTCAATAGGAATATGTCTTATGACCCTAAATTCACCAACACATTTGTGAAAGGTGAGTCCTCTTTCTCTAGCACTCTTTCTCCCTTGCCCAAAACCAAATGTGATTATTGTGGCAATGAAGGGCATTTTAGGTTTGAGTGCAAACTAAGAAGAAGAAGCAATGTGTCTAATCCCATCTTTGAACCAAAGAAAGTAAAATCATACTTGAAGGGTAAGACACTAAAAACCAAGGAAAACTCCATAAAGCTTAAACAAGTTAAACCAATTAACAAGGAGTCTCCTAAGATAGATTCTAAAAGGGTTCAACAAGTCAAACCAAGTTTAAAAGAATCTATGAACAAAAAGCTTCTCAACCTATCTCCCTTATATCAACCCATGAAAGAACTTTTGAATAAGGTAACAAAGTTAAATCTAAAATTCAAAAGTCAAATAAAGGGAGAATATAAGAAGAAGAGAAAAATGAACAAATCCCCTAAGAAACAAACTCACCAACATCAAAAGACTAATCACCAATCTAAGCTAAATTTAGTGAAATCTAAATATCATGGTGATAAGTTCAAATTGAAAATTTATCAAGTTAAATCTCTTATAGTTGGTGAGAAGTCCAAAATAGACCTCAAAGTTCAACCCTCACAAGACCTTAGGTGGATTCCTAAAGTTATCTACTTAGACAAACCTTAAGGCCTTGAACCCCTTGACCAACCTATTCTTAATAGGTAAATCATTTTGTTGGTCATGTTGCTTTGCATTATGTTCTTTCTTAGTTACATTTCATAAAATGCATTGCTTCTTTATGATCAATTGATTTTGTCTTCATGCACCATTCTAGTTACATGTCATGGTTTTCAAAATCTTTTGATTATAATTTCATCATGTTTGATTTGCTTTTTGTGCTCATATGTTTTGCATTGCATTTCTACATGTTCAATTGATTGTGATTTCAAAAGCTTTCATAGCTAGACTCTTCATGATCAATTGTTGTTTAATCAATTCAAGTTTTTCCATGGATTTCTAAGTTATACTTGAATATGGGAAATCATTGTTTTGAAAAATCAACTTGTATGTGTTTCAATTAAGTTATATCTTTTCGAATACAATGTTGATAATTGATCTTCTAAATCATTCTTTTTGTGCTCATTGTTGGATTTTGTTTATCAAAATGATTTGAAGATTGGTTGAATGGAAATGCTCCTTAACCTCATTAGTTATATTCATCTAAGCATGTTCCATGTTCTCATTTCCTTTTCTTTTGGTTTCATTATATTAGAAATGGAAATGTATGTTGTTTGCATCTTTGCTTGTTTATTTACATTCTTTTTATATGCAAATGACATTTGGTTCCATGTATGGTTGTGATCTTAGTTTTATTTGTAGAAACCATACTAGAACCCAAATCCATCCTCTATGCCTTATAGTCATATCTTTATGGATGGTTATGATGTTGATTTATGTAGATTTTCTTGATGTCATCCTTATACATGTTTCAACTTCATAAGTAGTGTTCTTAATCATATCAATCTCTTTGAAATCCATTCCTTGCATTTATGTTGGTTGATGGATATCTTAGTAGTTGAATTCATATGATTTGGACACTTTGGAAATTGCATGTTTTACAAAGTAATATCCTTTTGCATTGCAATTTACCTTGTTCATCACTATGCTCAATAGTCATATCTTTAAAAGTGATGAATATGCATTTATGATGCTTGATGGAATCTTGTGTTTGTCACATCCTTGCTTTTAATCATGTTATCATATTCAATTGGTTTCATTTGGTAGAACTTTCCATTGATTTAATATCCAATTGATATCTTATCTTGTGTATGTGATAGACCATGTGTACATTGGATTGAGCTTGATAGTTATATAATTGTTCCATGTCACACACCATTAACATCATGATGTTCATGATTGCCTCCTCACTTGCTCTTATAGGTATATCTCATGACCACCATGTTTATGTGTTCATAAAATTGGTTGGTTATTAGTTGAGGTTGGCTTCATGATTGAATTTCATTTCACTCATTCTTGCACTTTAATAGTCATATCTAGTAATTGAATGAAATGAGTTCAAAACTTTCATAGCATATGATTTTCATAGTTATATTGATTGATGCTATGTTTGAGTAAACCCCATATCATGGATAGCTCTAATTTGGATTTCTCATAATAGTTATACTTTTAAATCCATTTTAGAGTGATTGAGTTTATAGTCACATCCTTTAATCTCAATTGATATGTTTATTTCAATTGGTATCCAGGATCGTTAATGACCTTGCTCTCTTTTGGTAATTTGATCATATTGAGCTTTATAGTTAAATGAATCTAATCCTTTCCTTGAAGTTGACCCTCACTTGGTTAAACCATCTACTTCTTGCATTTAATAGTTATATCTTGTCAAAGTTTGACAAAAGAAGAGAATGGATTGAGGGGGAGTGTAAACCTTCATAGGAAGTATTAGTTTTGATCAAATTCACCCTTGGATTGCCTTTGAGCCCTTAGAGATAACTTACATACATGATAGCCTGTTATGAATTTCATTTTCGATTTCATTTGTTAACAGGTGCTACTAAAGGTATTCTTCTTATCTCATGTGTGTAGGTACCTTTGCAATTTAATGTCAAAGGGGCAGAGAGAGTTCAAGTGTGACTCAAAGATCTCCTACTCTTCAAAGGGGGAGAGAGTTCGAGAGTTCAAGTACTCGAAGATCTCCTATCCATCAAAGGGGGAGAAAGAACTCAAGTTCTCAAAGGGTGAAGAGAATGTCCAAGCTTCCTAAGGAGAGTTGTGTATGATCTTCTACAAAGGGAGAGAATGCATACCTTGCCAAAGGGAGAGAGAGGCATGGTCAAAGGGGGAGAGCAAATAGAAGAAAGAAAGCTTGGAGCTAAAGAAGATGCTTGGCTAAAGAGAGGAAGATGGAAAGAAAGCTTGAAGAATGATCAAGCTCCAAGCATCAAGAAGATTGAAGAAAAGAGCTCAAGAGCCCAAGCTAAGAGAAGAAGCATCCAAGAAGATTTCAAGACTTGTCCAGCTTAGGGGGAGCTGAAGACTTGGTGTGTTATTTCAATGATGAGTAAGTTGCCATCAAATTGCAAAGGGGGAGATTGTTAGGTATTTTGTATTTGCAATTTGATGGATGCATTTGCACTTTAGCATCATTTGAATTCTCACACTTGCATTGTTTTAGAAAACCTTGAAATCTAGTTTTATACATGCATAGCTTTTAAGATTTGGAAAAGCTTTTGTTTTATGCATGTTTTGGTTTTAAACTTGGATGCATTGGTTTTAGAACCCAAAACTCTTTTGAAAACCTAATTCTTTGTGCATTATGTTTGGAAAATCATGTTGAGAATTTAGGTTTGAGCCTTGCATACTTTCTTCACAAAAAGAATCTTTTTTGTATGCATTTTCATTTGAAAAGAGTTTTTACAAATCAAGCTAGCCTATGGTTTTAAAGTTTTCAAATCATGTTAGGCTTTGTGTTTTTCATGTTTTTAAACATCTTAGAATGTCTTAAAACATGTTATTTAAGCTTGATTTAGTGGCCCAAAGATCCCTCAAAGAAATACTTTGAAATGAGAAAAAGTTGGATTTTTGGCCCCAGGGACTCGCCTGGCAGTGTCGCCGGTCGACCAAGACCACTGCAGGGCAAGTGGACAGTTTTTTGAACTGAAGCCCCAACGGTCAGAAATCTGACCGTTGTGCCTTCTCGGTCGACCGAGACCTCTTTGCCGGTCGACCGAGAACTAGCCGTTGGCAACTTTTTGGCTATAAAGTCCATTCATTTCCAACCTTTTTCAAGGCTTCATACTTGAACCTTTGAGACCATTTTGGAGCCAAAGAAAGGGGAAGAAGTTGGAAAGGCTAGAGGGCTATTTGGAAATCAAACTCATGAGTTTTTAAAAGGTACATCTTCTAAGTTATTTTGATTTCCATTCAAATGAAATTCATGCATGTTCAAATCCTTGGTATTTTCATTTATGCATGATTTCAAGCCTATAAAGAGTTGTTTTGCAAACTCAATATCTTCCTTGGTAAATTAGATTAGTTTGCAAACTCTCTTAACTAAATCACATGCTTTCTTAGACTTTTACATTCATACAACTTGTTTAGTTCATTTATTAAAGTTGTTTGAATTTCACATGTGATTAGTTTTCTCTTCAATCATCATTTTATAAGCTTTGATTTTAAAATGCATCATGCATTCATTTAAGAGCTTCTTTGTTAAGATTGATTGAAGAAACACACTCATACACTTGTGCACACACTTTAGCTTGTTTTAAGTGTATGTTTGTAATTTGTATTAAACTTTCATATTAGCCTATTCAAGAGGCAATTTCATATGAGCTTAAATTGTAATCTCTTAGAGTGATCTTTTGGAAAGACACCTTCTTTGAGAAATCAACTTTGTAAAGGTTATTGCTTAGCCTTTGAAAAGCATCTTGTAAGGTTATTGCTTAGCCTTTGAAAAGCATCTTGTAGGGTTATTGCTTAGCCTTTGAAAAGCATTTTGTAAGGGTTATTGCTTAGCCTAGTTAAAAGCATAAATAGTGGAAATCCGGTGGGGTGATTGGATTCACAAGCCGGTAGTGGATGTAGGCATTGAGGCCGAACCACTATAAATCTTGGTGTTGTGGTGCTTGCATTTGTGGTGATTCTTTTATTAGCTTCCGCATATTGTATGGTTAATCATCACATGTGACTAGTTTGTGTTAAGAAATTAATATTGATTTAAATTGGTCACAATTGTAGCTCACCCTATTCACCCCCCCCCCTCTAGGGTTAGGATCCTCGTGGACTTTCAGGACCTGGGTGATGTGTCGAGTCCCCAACCTATGTGCAGGACCCTGCAATGCGCGGTTCCGCGCATTCGTAGCAGACACTCTCTGTTTTCAATATTTATCAGTCGGAATTTTTGTTAGTTACGTTAGTTATTAGTAAAATGTTAAAATTAAAATAAAGAAAGTACAAGTTTCTCACCTGAGCCTCCTCGCTCGTCCAATACCGGACGAGCTGAGCCCACTGATCAGGAAGAACGCCAGTCGGAACTCGCTGAAGTATGTCAGGCGCATCCTGATGAGGCCTCCAGTGCTGCGTCTTTATTTTGTTTTTATGATCCTTCCACATCTTCCGGCACTTCGACATGCAAACTGGCCGGAAGAGCTCAGGACAGACCCTCAAATTATCCTGAAAAGGACAAATAATTTATCATTGACAAATTATTTTTCATTAAGTTATGGTTTAAATTGACACATCCTGAGGAGAAATGTTAAATTATTACCTTGACCTGCTGCCATGTACGATCTAGCGTCGCCACTGGGAATGCCTCCCAATCGAGTGTGGTCAAAGGAAATGCATATGGATCCCGGACCATATGTCCTAACTGGCTAATAAGCTGGCGAGCATGAGGGCCCACCGGATGATATGTATCATCGAACTGTACGTCTATGGGATGGCCGGAATTCCATGTCCGGATCCAGGGCCTCTCCCCCTGCTGGAAGATGGGCCCGTGCTCGTAGCACCTGTTTAAATTCGAGATAATCTAATTAAATTGAAATAAAATAATTTGCTAGAAGTAAAATGTTTTCATTAAATAAACTTATACCAGTCAGTGTATCTGCTGATGGTGGTGCTGAAGATGGTGGAGCTGCAACACTGGATGACGCCGAAGCATCCACTGGAGTGGATGGACTCGAATGAGATGCCGATGACCTACTCGGTGGGGCCATTGAACTAGACTGGGCGGCATCCGGTGCCGGTCTAGGCTCCCCAGACGGTCCGCTGGCCTGGCGCAGCAACTCGTCCATCGTCAGCGGACGATCTCTCCTCTTTCGTCCTGACATATCTGTTCAAATGTTTGTAAGATAAATTTCATTAAACAAGATAATTGAAATTAACATTTAAAAATTATTTACACTAGAATTTCAAATTTTTTTGTTTGTGCCATTAATTAACCTAACACAAGTGAAGAACACAATATTCAGCATAACAATAATGTTCAAAATATCAATAATAAAAAACATATATCAAAATTTGTAATTTGGAAAAAAAAAAAAAAGCAACAAGTCCTTCAAGTTAAAATCAGCCCTCTCCAACAAATGAATGAAAGATAACAAACATTCAACCTTCATATTACATCATTCATTCAACAACATTAAGAGAGTTTTCAATTGAGTTGGCCAAGTCAAACTCGTATAACCCAAAACATTTGGGTAAAACAAGTAGAGAAAGCAAAACATAAGTGGAGTTCTAACTTTGATTCCACATAATAGAAATCAAATCTCACTACAATGAAGCAACAAAGATCCAGACAAGTAACTGATTAGAGTTTCAATAATAAGAGTCTATGAATCAGGCATCAGAACATATCATCATAACATGCAATGAAAGATATCCCATAAAATAGAATAGATATGCCATACCATCCTAAGGTGGGTCCCACTAAAACATCACCTTCTGTACTTGAATGATACAATCTTAGCAAATCTTGGGTATGGAACCCATGTGAGAGGGGTGCACATGGATGACCCACCAGCTCCCCTCACACACCTCCCAATGGTGTGGGTTTTGTCCCTATCGATCTGCTGTGCGACTTCTGCTTAGCATAGATTTAGGGATTGAGCTCATGTGAGAGAGAAATCAGCAAAAGATCAATTGATAACACTGATTGTTCATGAGTAGAAACAATGCAACTTCACGGAAAGCATGCGTGCATCACTTAAGTGTGTGCATGCCCGCTTGAAGGGCTTGTGGATAGTACTATTTAAGGAAATGATTTGGATACCATGGTAAGATCTCCCCAATGATGTCAAGTAAATTTTATTACCTCTTTGTCTCGTGCACTCTTCTCTCCTCCAAATTAATTACCATTTGAGTTTTGAAAGAGTCGTGATCGTGATAATGTTAATAAGGTTTAACCAATCCTAGAATCTAGCAACTTAGAAAGTGAAGGTTCTTATGGTTCAAAATGCTCTTATGAGCATCCCTTATCTCCTATTTTTGGCATAGATGCCAGCTAGTTTTTTTTATTATGACCTGGGGTAGATGAGATGAGATGTAATACGGACCATCAGGTTTAGTGGAAAATGAGTATATCAAGGACAACAATTTATTGGAAAATGTTGTGCTAAATTCTACTATTAGCAGAAGTAATCTGCATTAGGCCAGTTGGACCTAGTGAATGTAGCACATAATGGAGGCTTGTTTTCATCAAATTAAGGCATGAAAGTTGTTGATACGAATAGACCCATAAATAAGGGATGAAGTGGGATCTCTTTGCAGAAATAATCGATTCTACATATCATACAATGTACCCTCCTTACTCACAATCAGCTTCATACCATGTAGGGAGAGACAGTTTTTCTCCTTTATTTATGTATTTGTTTATTTTTGGAAAGAAAAGAAAATGAATGCAACCAAGTTCCAGAAAATTGAAGCAACAAATCAGGGCAAATAACACTGTAGAAACATTAAAATTAAACCATGCATTCATGATGCTTCCCGTTCATTCATTCTTTGGCTGAACAATTTTGCTTGGCCATTCAACTCTCTGGGATGTATCCTCCAAAAGATCTTTCACATCCTTGAGAGAGATCTTTTGGAGCCCAAGTGACATAACTCACGTGGGTGGCCCCCAAGTGACAGATAATTAATACACCCTCATTTTGACTTTGGTAATTGGGATTCACATTTTGAATTTAAATCGTGATAAGTTTCTAAGTAGTTGAGAAAATCTCTCCCTAAACATAAAGTCTTCTAATGAAACAAATCTCTCCATTTAAAAGGAAAAGCAATCTTACATGGGAAAGAGAGAGGGAAAGAAATAAAAATAAAAAGAGAATAAAAATTTAATGAACTTTTTTTATTTATTGCAACCCTCAATAATCACATCAAATTCGTACATGCTATACAAGTGCTAAAAGCTTATCGAATTTAGTCAACTTTGAAAATTAGGCATTACTGTGACATCACTCAAAAAATATATTTTGATAAGGTTTGTTTGGGGTAGGAAGGATGAAGAAACATGAAAGGAAATGGGCTTGCATTTGGTTACTTGTCCAGAGTAAGTAGTCCATTTCATAGACCAACCAAGTTGACAAAATTAATTATTTAGATGGTGTTCATTATAAGGTCGGTCTAAAAGAGGAGGCATTCTATGATCCATATGGGCCTTTTTCTCCTGGATAATCTAGGTTGTTGATTTGATGGGCCTTTTCTCCTAGATAAGAAGACCTCCCATTGGAACCATCAATCACAGCCCTTCAATCTATACGATATGATCTTTGAAATTTGGGCTGGCTATTTTGGCCTTGTTCTACATCATGTGGCCATCAGACCAACGGTTTGGATCACTTCAATGTCACACTACATGTACAAACTCAAGGATGGTGATAATTACATTAACTCCATCATGGTAATAAACGCATAATTCCTCCTTAATGTAAACAAGGGTGCAATTAATATTTAACTACAAAAATTGAGGATCACAGCTCAGAAGTTCTCATATTTGGAAGTGATTTCTGAAAAGGAGAGAAAAATCAAAGCGCTTGACTAGATCAATTGCAATGACGATCACTTGGAAGAGAACCCAAATTCATGAGAAGAAGTGTAGAAATGGATATGATTGAAATGCATATGTAATATGTCTCATGATTGAACACTTTCCACAGCAGTACAACAAGTTTACACCCATGTTCTTCACATCAAATTCACATAAAATAAATTTTAAGGACAGCAAAATCCAGTAAATATTCAACCCTTAGCGAAAATCCTCATTTCTTGAGCCATTAAATCGTCTTCCATCTCGACTCGATAGAGAAAGAGAAAATTCTCATCAAAGATGGCCAAATCCAAACATATCAACAGAGATATTCTATATCCGTAGACTTCATTTGCTAACAGCAGAAAACTCATTTACAAATGGAAGAGGAATTGCTCCAATTTTAATAAAAGTTATAAATAATCCCTTTAATCAAATGGGCAGTACCTTCATTACTAAGCATGCATAATATTTTACAAGGCTTCCTAAACAAAGAAACATTAAAGAACCTACCTACCAGACTGTAATGAGCCACCATGGTCATAAACTAAAAGAAGGAAATTGAAAATTACAATGCAAACCACATTCAGTAGAAGTTGCCTTCTTGCCAAATGGATTCAGTGGAAGAGTACCTCTGTTAGTGACAGAATAAACATCGGTGTTCAAAAGATTAAGATATTATATAGCCACACAAATATCAGATAGAGACCCCAATGATTCTTGTAAGGCTACAGTGTCATAAACACATCTCATCAAAACAGGCAAAAGTAGCCAAGATCTACATGCATTCAACCACTGATTTCGACTCCGAGGCCTTGCATCACCGATTTTCCCCATCATTCATTCAACAACATTAACAAACAACAACAAATAAATCAAACGAAAATAAAATAAAATAAAATAAAACATACCAGCAGCTTTAGCAAGAGTAGAAATCGCTGAGATTGAATGGTGCGAGCTAGGGTATCTACACTCAATACACAAAAACAGCAACAGGAAAAAAAATAAAAAAATCTGTAACTGTATACAGTTACAGAGAGAGACGGAGGGAGAAGGGGAAAAAGAGAGAGAGAGAGAGAGAGAGAGAGCTGGTGGTGGTTCCAGTGACAGCTCCAAACGCGCGGGACGGCACAGTGCAGAGCGAGAGGGAGAGGGAGGGAGGGAGGGAGGGAGAGGGAGAACTCGGTATGGACGGCGGGAGGGCAGGTTTAGGCGCGGGAGAGTAGAGGGCGGGAGGGGAAAAAAATAGAGGAAGGAAAAGCAGAGGGCGGCGGCTGGGCAGAGAGGGTGAACGCAGGGAGAGGGGGAGAGAAGGGAAGGAGAGGGAGAGAAGAGAGAGAAGCGAAGGGGGGAGCGAGTGAGAGAGAGAGAGGAGATGAGCGATTGAGAGCAGAGGAGATGAGCGCGCGGGAGGAGAGGAAAAATGAAGTGGGAAAGAAAAAAAGGGTTTGGCGGGGTATGGAAATTAGCGACCGCCATTTATCTTTTTACGACCGCCTATGGCGGTCGCTAATGAGCCATTAGCGACCGCCTCATGCGGCCGCCCGCTTTCTGATGAGCAAATGCTCATTTTTCTAGTAGTGTATATTGTTCATATGATCATGAGTGGGAAAGAGTAACTAAATGGGAAATTACAAATTCATGAATGCCAATTTATATAAAGTTGTATATTTTTCTTAACAATTTTGTTACTTTTTAGAAATGGATAATGATATAGTTGAAGACCATGTTCAATCCATCTAAGTTGAGGCACCAACCGGAACCAAGTGTGGTAGAAGATAAAAGTAGAATATTTCATGGACGGACTACTCTAGTGATTACTTGATAGACTTGTTTATTGAACAAGTAAGGCTTGGGAGAAAATATGAAGGTGGGTATATCACCAAAGGGTGGAAAGAGATAGAACAAAAAATGATGGAAAAGTTTGGAGATGACTATGATAAAGGTAAAATTAGAAATTGCCTTAGAACATTAAAAACCCATTATAAAAAGATCAAGACTTTGATTGGTCTAAGTGGGTTTGATGAGATGACAAGGAGAAAAATGTTACTACGGAAGACCAAGTCTGGGATGACTGTCAAGGTGAGTGGATCATTAATTTTTAGTTAAAATGATATTTCATCAATTGTTTAAGTTATAAACTATTTACTTCGTTTTGTCCAATTTGTATACTTTAGGGTACATCCTAATTATGCAAAGTATTGGGGAAATAGTTGTGCCGGCTATGAAAAGTTGGTCATTATATATGGAGATACAATCGCGAATGGAAGAGATGTGGTATTGACAAATCAACGCCCACCACATCCGATCTCAAGCCCTCAAGTACCAATTGATGAAGTCGCAGTACATTCATCTAGTTCAGATGAGATGGCTGAATGTTCCAAAGCCCCGCGTACTAAAAAATATACAAATGCAAATTATCAACCTAATGTTCAAGGTGAATCTAAATCTGATAGTGAAATTGTGCGTGTAGTGAAGGAGATGACCGCCACACTTGTCTAAGTTGCAGAAAAGCTAAACCAATCAGGGCTAAATCAAGCAGATGTTGTAGCGGCTGTTCAGGAATTAGAATTAGAAAAATCTATATGTGGAAAGGCTCTTAGGATGCTAAGGGATCCACAAGCATCAAGTCAATTCCTTGCATTTTGTACCAAGGAAGATCGACATGATTGGATTTTGGAGGAATTAAGTGATTCAATCTAATAGTGTTATGTTGGATCAAGTGTGACTTTTTTTGGACTATAGTATTTTTTTTTATTCTTTTTATTTTTTTGCATTTTGGACAATATTTAATAGAGGATTTTACCTAAAAAATCTCTTAAGACTTATTAATTGCCAAAAGCACCATTAATATCTTAAAAAGACCACAGTAGTCTCAAAGGCCCTATTTGGTAATTTTTTTAATTTTTTCTCTCAGCAGGGATATCCCTGCTCCTTTGCTTGGAAGAAACCCAAAACCCTTTTTTTCTTTGACTCTTCCGCTCTTCCCTCTTCCTCTTCCTCTTCCGCTCTTCCGACCTACCATCTTCCTTTGAGGCTCGACGGGTCAGGTATTTCTCTCCCTCTCTCTGTAGCTTCTTTCTCCCTCTCCCTATTGCTAGGGTTTGTGCACATTAGGGTTTATGTTTTATGGAGGGAATTAGGGAAAAGGGCAACCATGTTCCCCTTCTTTGTATTGTTTGGTTTGCATCTTTGTTCATGATATACTCCAACCACGATGTAGCCCACAATCTAGACGCCTTGTGCTGTTGACATTTGATTGTATTCCAAGGTAATGCCATGATTTTTTTGTTCTTCTTGTTGCAAGACTGCTAACTGCTTTGAGGCGGAGAAACACTGCCAACCCCACAATGGCAGTAAGAACAGAAACACTGCCAACCCCATAATGGCAGTAAGAAGTCCAGGAATGGCAAAAGACCAACCCTACCCATATTCCAGCAAAGCCGAAGCAATTAGCGAACCAAAGATATTCCCAACAGAAGTATGGGCATTCCATATCCCCATAATCAGCCCCCTCTTTCTCTTTCCAAACCAGTTTCCAAGTACTGCAACCACTGATGACCATCCAGTTGATTGAAAAAGACCCGCAAACATTTGAGTAGCCAAAAAGTAGTAGAAACTATGGATGTTCAGCCAGTAACCAGCACCGAAGAGTGAAGTGAAAATAACAGTCCCCATCATTCCAACTGTTAGAAAGATTCTTAGATCCATACGGTCACCTAAGTGTCCTGCGAAGAACATTCCTATTGAGTAGAGTGAGAGGAATGCAAGGTCAATTTCTCCTAGCATGGTAGTACCTTCTGAGCCATCAAATGGAGCCCAACCGTTGTCGATAGAATGATTCTCCTGTCTTTCAGTGGACAATCTCATAAAGTGGGTTCTAGGCCATGGGGAGAAGCCCAATTTTGAGGACTTGGGATAAAGGGTGCTTTTGACAATGCTGGTGGTTTTTCTTGTGGCATGGTAGCTTGCATATGCAAAAAACGTTAAAATTAGTACTATTGCTTGGTATGTTCTGAAGGTTAGGGTCGATTTCTTGATGTATTCTACAAAGCGAATGGCAATAGGCTTACTACTGCTTGTTTCAGTTCTTGATTCCTCTAACGAACCCATCAGCGAAAATGAATCCTACAATTAGAGCTGGTGCTAGAGTTCGTATGAGAACTAAGTATCTGTCACTTTTTACTCATGAAAACAAGGAATCCATCTGAAAACCAAGAAAACAGAAAATTCAAGATTACAGATGAGTCTTCATATCAAAATATTTGGGCAATAAGCAAGGCAAGTCAACTAAAAACTCTTGTAAGGCTTCATTAGAACAAGCTTAGTCCTAAACAGAGGGAAATATATTTCAAGAATCTGAGTAAATATACAAAAAGTAAAAAAAAAAAATTATTTCCAGTTCTAGATTGATAAGTAAATAACTTGGATTATTCTTCAAATAAACAGCAGGGAAAGTTGTTGATGATTTCGAAGTTGGACTGATAGAAGTAGCAGTTTCTCGGCGACTTCATAAACTTGTTTGGGAAAGGATTTCTACCTTTGCATTCAATTAGCTAAACAATTCAATTGGCCATTTAATCAGAACTCTTCCCACTGAAGGTTTAGAGCTTGCTATTTTTTTTTTCACACTCATGATATGTGATTTCTACAAATAACAATCTGTCTCCCACACCAGTTTAAGGGTCCCATTCATTCATAAAAAACATGATTAAGTTTTATATCATTTGCTGAGGGGAGAAGAACCTTTTAATCAGCAAGCAAAAGAAAACCCAGAAGCGGCTATTAATAGAAACAACCAACACTAACACCACTAACAACCAAGAAAGTTCCAGAATCCATTGACAAAACCCATTGATAGACCACACAATTCCAAAACCAGTAAAGAAATTAAAAGAAAAATCTCATTAGTTCACCCAAGAACCCAACAAAACTGATGAAAGATTCAAAACAAATTCCCTCTTCACATCTGCAACCACCAAACAAGCAAAACCCACAGTTCCAAATTGACAGAGGAGAGTGAGAATCTGTGAATTACAAACCCACCCATGATTTTAGAGTTAATAATTTGAGTTAAGGAGAAAAATGAAATAAAAAACAATCAGATAAATAGATTAGCTTCAAAAGGTATTTCAGGTGTTATAGGCAAGATACAGTTTCTTCTTCTATCAAAACCTCATATGGAAAAGAAAGCTCTTAAAATCTACTTCAAATTCACATGGGGTTATCAAATCAAGTATAGTCACTCAGAATCAAACCCCAAAATGCCTTTCTCCCTTGCAATTCATGAAAGTAAAAACAAAAGACAGAGAAAAGATACCTTTGAAGAGCTCAGAAAGAATGGAGAATTCTGTCCAATTTAAGGATAGAAATCCATGGCAGTGGTAGTTTCTTTATATAAGAGGCACCCTTAATCAATGACCTTGAATTCGTTAAGAACTACAAGAGTAGCCCTCTCACTTTTAATAAATGGCTCCTCTTATTACTGGGCTAGTGTTGAAGCTATTTCTTCTTCTTTTTTTTTCCTTCCATTTTTCTGGGTTTTATTTATTCCAACAATTTGGGCATTGCGTTGTGCAATGGTGAAAGTCTCGGATTCCATGCATTGATAACATAGAAGTGAGAGGGTTGGCAGTGTTTCTGTTTTTATACTCGGGCCATCTGAGAAGCTCTTGCTCACAAATAATATTCTATTGCCATGGTGATCATTTTGTGATTAGCATCTTCTTCGGAGGCTTGTTCCATGTATCTGGGTTTTGCTTTCATGCTTTGAGGACTGACTGATTCCTGTTCTCTAGAGTACTTTTTATTGGTGGCATGTTGTAGAGCACATTTCTAAGATGGATATAGAAGCCATGTCCCCTATTTTGTGCAATCCTCTTTTTTTTTTTACTCTTGTCAAGTGATGTGGGGGTGATGGACGGGCCCATTTGACAACATCTGATTGAAAACAAATTAATTTTGAAACCATGATAGTCTCAAAAGAACTAATTGAAATCATAAAAGATTTAGAAATCGGCAAAAGATTTGTAAGTTTTCACAAAAATCTCTTGGGATTTTAAACCTCTTTGAGAATCCCATAATTTCCATGGTGTTTTCCTTGAATGGTAACCCCACAAAAAATTTATATTTTCTGAAAATATCAATGATTTTTGTGTAGGGTTTTTCACTGTTGAGTGAAAAATCACTGGAAAGTAAGAACAACAATAAAAATAATTCTCTTTTTGAATGATAAACCAAAAGTCATGCACTATATAACTGATGTTTCATACATGCAGATGGAAGAAAAAAGACCTCAAGGAACTGAAAATATCCTTCTATATGAACAACAAAACCACATATCTGAAGGGATCTCGCATGGAGTGGTATATCATGAATGTTTATCTCATTATATTGATATGTGATTAGATATAGTATTTGTCCTTATTCATTATCTTTCTATTTCACATTGTTGATGTTGATAGGAATTGGGGTGCTATAGATGTATCACTTCTAACCCAAAAAAGTCAATATGGAAATTGAACAAGACACAGTGGGGTTATGTGAGGCGGACTGGTTTGCATCATCTTGCGGAGATAGATGAGATGAGAATAGACCATGCATTAATAACGGGTCTTATAGAAAGGTGGAGACCCGAGACAAATACGTTTCATTTTCCTTTTGGGGAGGCTACAATTACCTTAGAAGACGTGGCCTACATATATGGTTTGCCGATCAAAGGTGAACCAGTCGTTGGATGGACTAACCCTAGTGTAAAGGTGGTGAGTTTATGTGAAGATCTCCTTAAAATGTCACCCCATCCAGAGGTGGACACACAAGGACTGTGTATAAAATTAAAGTGGATAGAGGATAATTTTTTGCCTTCGGAGAAGAAGAAAAAATTGTCTCAAGAAGTTGAGATTTACAACACAAGGGCCTTCTTGTTTCATTTGGTAGCTGGACAAATTTTTATGAACGGATTGGGCACTAGAGGACCAGCTTACCTACTCGAATTATTTAGAAAGTACAAGCCATATGCCTGGGGCCCGGCATGTCTTGCTAACCTGTACAGAATGCTGGCAAAGGCTGTAAAGTGGGCAGCTGATAGAAATGAGAGCGGAGAAGATGTAGCTGCACCTGATGGGAAGGACAAAAATGAAAAAAGTCTTCCACTGCCCACTTCAAGACCCTAACTGGACCATTGCAGCTTTTACAAGTACACTTCAATAACTCTTAACTTTGTGCAATGTGTTGTCTTATTTAAAACTACTCATGATACTGATTATTTACATAATGTGCGTGGTAGATATGGGCATACTCCCGCATGTCCTTGTTAGGGATTTTGTATTTGCAATTTGATGGATGCATTAACATATTCACATCATTTGAATTTACACTCATGCATTGTTTTAGAAAACCTTGAAATCTGGTTTTATACATGCATTGCTTTTAAGATTTGTAAAAGTATTGTTTTATACATGTTTTGTTTCTAAACTTGGATGCATTGATTTTAGAATTCAAACTCTTTTGAAAACCTAATTCTTTGTGCATTACTTTTGTGAAATCATATTGAGAATTTAGGTTTGTGCCTTGCATGCATTCATCTCTTTCAGAATCATCTTTGTATGCATTTTTATGTGAAAAGAGTTTTTAGAAATCAAGCTAGCCTTTGGATTTAAAGTTTCGAATCATTTTAGGCTCTTTGTGTTTCATGTTTTTAATCATCTTAGATTGATCTAAAACATGTTATTCAAGCTTGATTTAGTGGCCAAAAGTTCCCCCAAGAAATACTAAGAAAAGTTGCATTTTTGGGAAAATAGGACTTTTACCGGCAGACAAAACCACTTTTACCGGCGGTCTCTGTGTCCGCCGCTAAAAGCAGTTTTTCAAACGGTCATTTTTTTTACAGTTGTGTGTTCATGGTCGACCGAGGCCTCTTTGCAGGTCGACCGAGGACTAGCCGTTGGGCACTTTTTGGCTATAAAGTCCATTCATTTCCAACCTTTTTCAAGGCTTGATACATGAACTTTTGAGACCATTTTGGAGCCAAGGAAACGGGAAGAAGTTGGAAAGGCTAGAGGGCAATTTGGAAATCAAATACTTGAGTTTTAAAAAGGTACACTTTACTTGTATTTTGATTTCTATTAAAATTAGAATCTATGCATGTTTAAATCTTTGTATTTTCTTTTATGCATGATTTCTAGTTTGTAAAGAGATGTTTAGGAAACTCAAATCATCTTTGGTAAATTAGTTTGGTTTGCAAACTCTCTTATCCTAATCACATGTGTTCTTAGACTTTAACATTCATACAACTTGTTTATTTCATTTCTTCAAAGTTGTTTGAATCTTTTATGTGATTAGTTTTCTCTTCAATCATCATTTTATAAGCCTTGATTTTAAAATGCATCATGCATTCATTTAAGAGCTTCATTGTTGAATTTGATTGAAGGAAAGCATTCATACACTTGTGCACACACTTTAGCTCATTTAGTGTATGTTTGTAATTTGAATTACACTTTCATATTAGCCTATGTAGAGGCAATTCCATTGTGCTTAATTTGTATCTCTTAGAGTGATCTTTTGTGAAGACACTTTCTTAGAGAAATCTTTATTTGTAAAGGTTATTGCTTAGCCTAAGAAAAGCATTTTGTAAAGGTTATTGCTTAGCCTAAGAAAAGCATCTTGTAAGGTTATTGCTTAGCCTAAGAAAAGCATCTTGTAAAGGTTATTGCTTAGCCTAAGAAAAGCATTGTGTAAAGGTTATTGCTTAGCCTAAGAAAAGCATCTTGTAAAGGTTATTGCTTAGCCTAGAAAAGCACATTGAGAGGTTGTTGTTTAGCCTAGAAAAACAACATTGTAAGGGTTATTGCTTAGCCTAGTAAAAAGCATACATAGTGGAAATCCGGTGGGGTGATTGGATCACAAGCCGGTAGTGGACGTAGGCATTGAGGCCGAACCACTATAAACCTTGGTGTTGTGGTGCTTGCTTGTGGTGATTGTTTATTTTAGCTTCCGCATATTGTATGGTTAATCATCACATGTGACTAGTTTTTGTTAAGAATTTAAATTTGGTCTAAATTGGTCATTGTTGTAGCACACCCTATTCACCCCCCCCCCCCCCTCTAGGGTTAGGATCCCAAGGACTTTCAATTGGTATCAGAGCCTCGTGCTCTATCTTTTAGGATCAAGTGTTTGGAACTCTTGATTAGGTGTAAAAACCTAGAGTCAAAAACCCTAGAGTTGCCCTTACATGAAAATCATTAGAATGGACTCCATTATGCTAGATCTTGTAGATTCTTCTAGACCCCTCATTCTTCCTTCTATTGGAGATTCAAACTCTCAAACTAATGAATCTCAATGTGACATAAAAGGGGAAGAAAATGATTACAATCAAGAAGATCTTCAACAAGCCTTTGAGGAATTATATGAATTATCCTTAAAGACTGAAAAGAAAAACAAAAAGTTAAGAGAAGAATCTAAAAGACTAAACAAAGAATTAGTCTCTTCAAAAGATGAGCTTAGAGAGAAAGAAGAAGTAATACAATGTCTAGACTCTAAGTTCATGATCTCTTTAAATAATCTATCTAACATTCAAGATGAACTAAAAGAATTAAAGATGGATTATGATAATGTCAATAAGGAAAATTTAAATCTAAGAGATCAAATAAAAAGGCAAGACAAAGACTTTAGCAATTTAGAAGCCAAGTTGATTAAAAGTAAGTTAAAAACCAAAGAACTTGGATCTAATGTTGTTAATGAACTAAAACTTGAATTAAAACTTGCCAATGAAGAGCTAAGCAAATATAAGGAAATTGAAAATGTACTTTCAAAAGTCAAAAATGAAAATTCAATCCTTATAACCAAAGTCACTCAACTTGAAGGGTATAAACAAAAGTATGAGTGCAAGTTTACCCAAAGTAAAGAAAGACTTGAAAAATTATTTAAATTGGGTAAATCTCATGGAGATAGGACGGGTATTGGATTTAATAGGAATATGTCTCATGACCCTAAATTCACCAACACTTTTGTGAAAGGTGAGTCCTCTTTCTCTAGCACTCTTTCTCCCTTGCCCAAATCAAAATGTAATTATTGTGGCATTGAAGGGCATTTTTCGTTTGAGTGCAAACTAAGAAAAAGAAGCCATGTGTCTAAACCCATCTTTGAACTCAAAAATGAAGAATCTAAATCTATGAAGGGTAAGACACTAAAAATCAAGAAAGACTCCAAAAAGACTAAACAAGTTAAATCTATTAAAATGGAGTCTCCTAAGATAGATTCTAAAAAGTCTAAACCAGTTAAACCTAGCTTAAAAGAATCTATGAACAAAAAGCTTCTCAACCTATCTCCCTTATATAAACCTATGAAAGAACTTTTGAATAAAGTAACAAAGTTAAATTTAAAATTCAAAAGTCAAGTAAAGGGAGAATATAAGAAGAAAAGAAAAGTGAATCAATCCCCAAAGAAACAAACTCACCAACATCAAAAGACTAATCACCAATCTAAGCTAAATTTAGTGAAATCTAAATATCATGGTGATAAGTTCAAATTGAAAATTTATCAAGTTAAATCTCCTTTAGTTGGTGAGAATTCCAATCAAGACCTCAAAGTTCAACCCTCTCAAGACCTTAGGTGGATTCCTAAAGTTATTCACTTAGACAAACCTTAAGGCCTTGAACCTTCTTGACCAACCTATTCTTTATAGTTAAATCACTTTGTTGGTCATGTTGCATTTGCATTTTGTTTCTATATAGTTACATCTATTAAAATGCATTGTTTCTTTATGATCATTTGATTTTGTTTTCATGCACCATTCTAAGTTACATGTCATGGTTTTCAAAATCATTTGATTATAATTTCATCATGTTTGATTTGCTTTTTGCACACATATGTCTTGCATTGCATTTCTTTACATGATCAATTGATTATGATTTCAAAAGCTTTCATAGCTAGATTATTCATTATCAATTGTTGTTGAATCATTTGTGTAGATGTCATAGTAAGATTTTTTGAACAAATGATTTGAATCAATTCAAGTTTTTCCATGGATTCCTAAGTTATACTTTTATATGGAAAATCATTGTTTTGAAAAATCAACTTGTATGTGTTTCATTTAAGTTATATCTTTTAAAATACAATGTTGAAAATTGATCTTCAAAATCATTCTTTTTATGCTCATTGTTGGATTTTGTTTATCAAAATGATTTGAAGATTGTTTGAATGGAAATGCACTATAACATCATTAGTCATATTCTTCTAAGCATGTTCCATGTTCTCATTTCCTTTTTCAATTGGTTTCATTATCTTAGAAATGGAAATGTATGTTGTTTGCATCCTTGCTTATTTATTTACATTCTTTTTATATGCAAATGACTATTGGTTACATGTATGGTTGTGATCTTAGTAATAATTGTTGAAACCATACTAGAACTAAAATCCATCATCTATGCTTTCTAGTCATATTTTTATTGGATGGTTATGATGTTGATTCAAGTACTTTCTCTAAGTGATATCATCCTTATACATGTTTCAACTTCATAAGTAGTGATCTTAATCATATGAAACTCTTTGAAGTCCATTCCTTGCATCTATGTTGGTTGATGGATATCTTAGATGTTGAATTCATATGATTTTGACACTTTGGAAATTGCATGCTTTACCAAGTTATATCATTTTGCATTGCAATTTACCTTGTTCATCACTATGCTTATTAGTTATATCTTTAAAAGTGATGAATATGCATTTATGATGCTTGTTGGAATTTTGTGTTTGTCACATCCTTGCTCTTTATCATGTTGTCAAATTCAATTGGTTTTAATTGGTATAATTTTCTATTGGTTTGATTTCTTGTGTATGTGATAGACCTTGTGTACATTGGATTGATCTTGATAGTTATATGTTTACATTCCATGTCACATTCCATTAGCATCATAATGTTCATGATTGCCACCTCTCTTGCTCATATAGGTATATCTCATGACCACCATGTTTATGTGTTCATAATATTGGTTGGTTATTTGTTGAGGTTGGCTTCATGCTTGAATTTCATTTCACTCATCTTGCACATGATAAGTCATATTTATTGATTGAATGAAATGATTTTCAAAACCTTCATAGCATATGCTTTCCATAGTTAGATTATTTGATGCTATGATTAATAAACCCCATTGCTTCATGGATAGCTCTAATTTGGGTTTTTCCTAATAGTCATACTTTTAAATCCATTTTAGAGTGATTGATATAATAGTCATATCCTTAAATCTCAATTGGTATTCTTTGTTTTTCCAATTGGTATCCATGATTGCTTTTCCCATTAGACCTAGCTCTCTTTTGGTAATTTGATCATATTGAGCTTTATAGTTAAATGAATCTAATCCTTCTCTTGAAGTTGACCCTCAATTGGTTAAACCATCTTCTTCTTGCACCTAATAGTTAAATCTTTGTCAAAAGTTTGACAAAAGGAGATAATGGATTGAGGGGGAGTGTAAACCTTCATAGGAAGTATTAGTTTTGATCAAATTGACCCTTGGATTGCCTTTGAGCCCTTAGAGATAACTTCCATACATGTTAGCCTGTTATGATTATCATTTTCGATTTCTTTTGTTAACAGGTGCTACTAAAGGTATTTTCCTTATTTCATGTGTGTAGGTACCTTTGCAATTTAATGTCAAAAGGGGAGAGAGAGTTCAAGTACTCAAAGATCTCCTACTCTTCAAAGGGGGAGAAAGCATTCAAGTTCTCAAGAGGGGAAGAGAGAATGCATATCTTGCCAAAGGGTGAGAGAGGCATGGTCAAAGGGGAAGAGCTTATAGAAGAAAGAAAGCTTGGAGCTAAAGAAGATGCTTGGCCAAAGAAAGGAAGATGAATAGAAAGCTTGAAGATTGATCAAGCACCAAGCATCAAGAAGATTGAAGAAGAGAGCCCAAGAGCCCAAGCTAAGAGGAGGAGCATCCAAGAAGATTTCAAGACTTGTCCAGCTTAGGGGGAGCTGAAGAATTGTTGTGTTAATTCAATGGTAAGTAAGTTGCCATCAAATTGCAAAGGGGGAGATTGTTAGGGATTTTGTATTTGCAATTTGATGGATGCAATAACATATTCACATCATTTGAATTTACACTCATGCATTGTTTTAGAAAACCGTGAAATCTGGTTTTATACATGCATTGCTTTTAAGATTTGTAAAAGTATTGTTTTATGCATGTTTTGTTTCTAAACTTGGATGCATTGATTTTAGAATTCAAACTCTTTTGAAAACCTAATTCTTTGTGCATTACTTTTGTGAAATCATATTGAGAATTTAGGTTTGTGCCTTGCATGCATTCATCTCTTTCAGAATCATCTTTGTATGCATTTTTATGTGAAAAGAGTTTTTAGAAATCAAGCTAGCCTTTGGATTTAAAGTTTCGAATCATTTTAGGCTCTTTGTGTTTCATGTTTTTAATCATCTTAGATTGATCTAAAACATGTTATTCAAGCTTGATTTAGTGGCCAAAAGTTCCCCCAAGAAATACTTTGAAAAGTTGCATTTTTGGGAAAACAGGACTTTTACCGGCGGACAAAACCACTTTTACCGGCGGTCTCTGTGTCCGCCGCTAAAAGCAGTTTTTCAAACGGTCATTTTTTTTACCGTTGTGTGTTCATGGTCGACCGAGGCCTCTTTGCAGGTCGACCGAGGACTAGCCGTTGGGCACTTTTTGGCTATAAAGTCCATTCATTTCCAACCTTTTTCAAGGCTTGATACATGAACTTTTGAGACCATTTTGGAGCCAAGGAAACGGGAAGAAGTTGGAAAGGCTAGAGGGCAATTTGGAAATCAAATACTTGAGTTTTAAAAAGGTACACTTTACTTGTATTTTGATTTCCATTAAAATTAGAATCTATGCATGTTTAAATCTTTGTATTTTCTTTTATGCATGATTTCTAGTTTGTAAAGAGATGTTTAGGAAACTCAAATCATCTTTGGTAAATTAGTTTGGTTTGCAAACTCTCTTATCCTAATCACATGTGTTCTTAGACTTTAACATTCATACAACTTGTTTATTTCATTTCTTCAAAGTTGTTTGAATCTTTTATGTGATTAGTTTTCTCTTCAATCATCATTTTATAAGCCTTGATTTTAAAATGCATCATGCATTCATTTAAGAGCTTCATTGTTGAATTTGATTGAAGAAAAGCATTCATACACTTGTGCACACACTTTAGCTCATTTAGTGTATGTTTGTAATTTGAATTACACTTTCATATTAGCCTATGTAGAGGCAATTCCATTGTGCTTAATTTGTATCTCTTAGAGTGATCTTTTGTGAAGACACTTTCTTAGAGAAATCTTTATTTGTAAAGGTTATTGCTTAGCCTAAGAAAAGCATTTTGTAAAGGTTATTGCTTAGCCTAAGAAAAGCATCTTGTAAGGTTATTGCTTAGCCTAAGAAAAGCATCTTGTAAAGGTTATTGCTTAGCCTAAGAAAAGCATTGTGTAAAGGTTATTGCTTAGCCTAAGAAAAGCATCTTGTAAAGGTTATTGCTTAGCCTAGAAAAGCACATTGAGAGGTTGTTTAGCCTAGAAAAACAACATTGTAAGGGTTATTGCTTAGCTTAGTAAAAAGCATACATAGTGGAAATCCGGTGGGGTGATTGGATCACAAGCCGGTAGTGGACGTAGGCATTGAGGCCGAACCACTATAAACCTTGGTGTTGTGGTGCTTGCTTGTGGTGATTGTTTATTTTAGCTTCCGCATATTGTATGGTTAATCATCACATGTGACTAGTTTTTGTTAAGAATTTAAATTTGGTCTAAATTGGTCATTGTTGTAGCACACCCTATTCACCCCCCCCCCCCTCTAGGGTTAGGATCCCAAGGACTTTCTGTCCATTCGTCGGTGTCCTAGCCCAAATGATAGTTGGAAGAAAGACATCAAATTTCCACTGTTCAAAACATGGGAAGCTAGGTTGGATGGATATAAAGCTACGACTACTATAAAATATGTTCGTCATCAATTGGACAATATGAAATCAAACTCGGTAATTGATCTATCACAAATGAACGTGTTTAGGTGTTGATGTGCAAACTTTAAGTACTAAAACTTTATTTCATCTATTAAGTTTCATATTTATTTGTTGTAGTTTGCTTGGATGCCATATGCTACCTATGTGAAGAAATTTACTCAGAATGTATCAGATGTTGATCAACGATTGTTCATGTCAAATACAATCCTTATTCATTATTGGATCATGGAGTACCATACCTCCGATCGTGTCATGAAACAATTTGGGCTGAGTCAAGTGGTACCTCCAACTTTTCGAATGCCTCTCCTTAGGGTGGAAAAGGTTGAAAGAATGTCTTGGGACTATACACATATCCCACCTACGGTATCTTCTATGTGGGACGCAAGATTAGATATGATCTTACAAGGACAGAAGGATACGTCCTCAACTCATACAGATGAATATTTGAAGTGGTATATCCCCAACACGCGCATGCGTATAGGCCACCAAAGGCGAGAACCGAATTCAGAAGACGAGAGGAAAGCGAAACCAAACGTTCCTCAACCAGAAGCATCACCATCGCAGGGAGCAGGAGCATCAAATGATCATGTATATCCCTATTCCTTTCTAATATTCATTTCTTCTCTTATGCCTATAAAGCCAATTTCACCTAAATGTCTTCATGAATTTGTGCAGGTGATCATGTTTCTTGACGCATTGGAGAAATCAGTAGATAGGGCTATCCGAAAGAAAAAAAGTCTTGAAAACTTTGCTGGCAAGCTGCACAAAAAGATTAAAACTTTTAGGGGTTCTTTCGCGACTACCTTGGAGAACTTTAGCATGGAAAAATACAGTAGCTCTTCTTCGGACTTGGACATGGAACGGGTATATCAAATTTGTAAGTTTGCATTTTTTTAGTGCATTTGAATATTTCACCACTCTATGAGAAAACTTTTTGCGTCTTTTGTAGGATCGTACACCAAAGCGAATCCGAAAGGCTGTCCGTAAAGAGCCAAGTTCTCGGAAATCGCTGTCCCCAAATACTCTAATGATTGTTGAAACCCCACGGCCATCATCACTAACTAGTCCACATCTTTCAGCCCACGAGCTTCCTCCAATTAGGGATGTGTTATCCCCTAAATGGACCATCACAAATCAGCCAGAATTGTTAGAAATCCTCTCCACACCTACACATGCGAGAATATCTCAGGCGATAATTCTTTCACCAACAAAAAGGGATATAGAGTCTTTGGTGTGGAGAATTAAGCGATTGCCACGTACGAGGAAGATTCCTCAGAAATTTGATGGTTATTCTCATACAATTCATCACACCGAGTGCCATTTTGATAGTCAGGACATTGAGCTACTCAATGGATTTAAGGATTACTATAAATTCAGGTGAGCTTCCATCGCCTTATCATCACTTTTGTATTATATTTATGAGTTATGACAATGGCATTTGTGTATTACTACAGGAAGAAGGAATTAGATGTGATTTGCACTCTTGTAGATAGTAACATTTTGCATGATGCCTTGGAAGAAGGGAAATGGTTGGACACAAATATTATCTACTACTGGTTTGATTGTTTAAGAGACATGTGTGACACTGCATATCTTGCGGATCCAAGCATTTGTGTAAGTTAATTGTATATGTTAGCGATTTATGAACTAACTAATGAGTCAATTTTTTTGTAATATATCTTACCGAATCATGCAGAGTATGTGGAAAGAAGGACACCGTCAAACGGAACCCCTTGCCTTTGGTCTGAATGGTACAAATGTGATGGATATGAGGGAAAGTAAAACATTAGTCTTTTTGCTACATCACATTGATCACTTCAGTTTGCTGGTCGGTTACCCAGATGAGGCAGTGTGGGAATTTTACAATAGCTCAATAAGTGATCATTATTCTTTAACTACTTGCAAGGAATTTGTAAGTATGCATTGTACTATCTTTATATAAATTATTCTCTAACTACTTGCAAGCTAACATTCTACTTTGATACTCTCCAGGTTGGTTGGTTAACTTCAAAATTTGCTCTTTATGGTTGGAATGACCCTTTTGTATGGACTTTCAAAGAAAAGATGGACATCCCCCACCAAGACAATGGGAACGATTGTGGGGTCTTCGCATGTGCTTTTGCCGAACACTGCATTCTCCGAAAACCACTGAAGTTCACACAAGCTGACATTCCATTTTATCGGAGCAAAATAGTTCTGGAGATATTCAAAAGGACTTGGGTGCTAAACTCCTATAGATTGAATTTAAGTGCTTTAGACTAAGAAACTGACCTTCATATTTTTGAGTAATTTACCAGTTTTTTTGTATGGACAGAATTAGAAAATTTTGTATGGACAGAATTAGATGTGCATATTGTTTTTAGTCAGAGACGATGTATTTGTGTAGACAGTTGTTAATTTGATTTACCTTATACCATTTTGTTAGAATATGCGTCAAATTGGCAGGGAACTTGCTGTTAAATGTTAATGTGAATGTGCATGTCTACCTTTGATGGACGACTGTATGATTATTGATGGATGTGAATGTGAAAGTGCATGTCTACCTTTGATACAGGGATTACTTTATGTCTTAATGGGCTGTAGAGATGCATTTCTCTTATGGACTAGACAAGGATATCCACGCATGCATTGTCTTGTGGGCGGGGATATCCCCGCCAATGACAATGTTTTGGAAGGGGATATCCCTGCCCACTGCAGTACTGTCTTAGACTGGTTTCAGTTGGGACGGGGATATCCCCGCCCAAGTTAGTGCTGTGAACAGGGATATCCCTGCCCACTGCAGTATTGTCTCAGACTGGTTTCAGTTGGGACGGGGATATCCCCGCCCAAGTTACTATTGTGAACAGGGATATCCCTGCCCACTGCAGTACTGTCTCAGACTGGTTTCAGTTGGGACGGGGATATCCCCGCCCAAGTTACTGCTGTGAACAGGGATATCCCTGCCCCACTGCAATACTGTCTCAGTCTGGTTTCAGTTGGGACGGGGATATCCCCGCCCAAGTTAGTGCCCTGAACAGGGATATCCCTGCCCACTGCAGTACTGTCTCAGACTGGTTTCAGTTGGGATGGGGATATCCCCGCCCAAGTTAGTGCCCTGAACAGGGATATCCCTGCCCAGTGCAGTACTGTCTCAGACTAGTTTCAGTTGGGACGGGGATATCCCCACCCAATTTAGTGTTGTGAACAGGGTTATCCCTGCCTCTATTAGTTATGTAACCGGGATATCCCCGCTCACCTGAAACTTATGGTTGAGATATTACTACACCAAATAGAGTTCCATAAGTATGAATGCAACCAGTTGGGTGGGAACAGTGTTATAGCAGACACATTAGGTACTACCGTACTACATCAATGTATAATATCAGAAACATCCATCAACACCAAATTCGACATTATCTGAAACATCCATCAATAACACCAAAATATATGATAAGTTGCATTAACAATTTTGTATACAAATCACAAGTTTTTCAAGAACATCAAAGCATCACCCAAAACAAAAGACACATGCTAGGTTGTTTGGGTAGCAAAACACTATTCACTGGTGGATTATGACATCTTTGAACATGTGTCGTCTCTCTTTACAGTTTGAGACATGTTACTTTCCTACATTAAAATATCAAAATATCACACAAAAGAAGACACCTGCTAGGTAGTTTGGTTATCAAAACACTACTGCACTGGTGGATTGCGACATCTCTGTCGATTGTGTCCCCTCTCTTTACAGTTAGAGCACGTTATTTGCCTACGCTGCCTATCCCTATCCTCTGTGCGAATTCTATTTTTTTTTGGTCGCCCAGGTTGCTTGGATGCATGTGGAGGCAAAACCATTTCAACTGGTATATGATCCCATTGTCTTATATCTCGAGTAGCATGCAAAACCTTATTGTACGTAAGACGATAGGTTGCTGCCAGGAACCAATGCTCACAGAAGTCATATGGGCACTTGTTTCTCAACTGCATTGCGGCTACTGCGTGCGAGCATGGGATACCCAATATCTGCCATTGGCGATATGTGCATATTCTTTGATTGAGATGTACTACATCAATGAATTCTGCTGATTGAACCTGGAATTCGACAAGTCCGGCAACACGGACATGGAGTCTGCGAGATTCCTCGAACCCTTGACTAAGAATCCTTTCTGCGTAAGGAGTTAACTGAGAATTAATAGTTTCTGAATGTAGACTGCGCCTTTGATAGAACTCCATTAGTTTTGCACGTATTTCCTCAACCTGCTTTGTTACAGGTAGCATTCTGGTGTATTTAAGTAGGCTATTTGTGCACTCAGCGGCGTTTTCCTGGTGAGCATATCATATCGACGCCCTTCTACAAATGCATTTGACCAATGCTCTTTTCCAATTGCCTTGATGTAGTTGTATGCTGGAACGTCAACGTCCCGGATACCATTTAAAAATGCCTCGTACTCACAGGGTCTGTAGGCCTTTGCAGCACACCAAAATTTTTTAACAATAGCACCGTCCTTGAAGTTGTTTTTGACATTTTCGGCTATATGACGACAGCAATAGCAGTGCCTCGCGCTCGGAATGATGTTCATCAGCGCAGGAATAAGACCTTTCATTCGGTCAGAGACAAAGGTCAAATTCCTTGGCTCGCCCAAGGCCAAGCTTAGATTTGTAAAAAACCACTCCCAACTCTCACGACGCTCGGCTTATGCAAAGGCAAAGGCAATGGGGATCAATTTCTGATCCGCATCATACGTCACAGCCACTAATAATACACCAGGATATTTGCCACGTAAATGTGAACCATCAACTGCAATCACTGGCCTCAATGAAGTCTGAAAAGATCGAATGCACGGGCCGAAAGACCAAAAGAACCTCTTGAAAGTATCATCATCATTTATTTCAATATTTGTAATCGTACCTGGATTCATCCTCTGCAATTCATTACAATAAAGAGGAAGATTTCGGAATGACTCCTCATATGATCCACGGATCAATCGAAGGGCAATGTCTTTCGCTTTATAAGCCTTTCTGTAAGTAATACGACAACCAAACTCCATTTGAAAATCATTAATAATCTCCTTCGATGTCAAATCATTATTGGATCGGACTCTATCCATTATGTACTCTGCAATTAGCTCTGAAGAAGCTTGCCGATGTGCCATTGCCATCATCGGTTTAGAGCAACAATGGTTAGAGTTATACGTGCGGACTTGGAACTGTGGCCCAGATTCAATAATGGAAGCATGGATACTCCAAGGGCAACTCTGACCACTGCAACGTGCTGTAACTTTGGTGCGATTAGTCTTCAAGTGATTCAGACTGAAATTGTTATAAATTGCAAACTTCGCCAACGTTCTTCTGAATGTGTCACGATCTGAAAACTTCCGCCCTATCCACATCTCCCGTGCAGAGTTTTGATATGTTTCAATCAAGTACTCTTCAAGAACCATGGTGTCCTCAATGTTAACATCCACAGCTTTGTATGAAGGCTCCGGATTTTTATTTTAGGTAGCTTGATTTTGTTCTTTGTTGGAAACAGTTGTTGTATTTCCACCCACTTGTGCATATTCACAGCCATCAGACGCTATCTCATCTTCAACAGTTGGTTCATACATTATCTCATCAACGACATGATAAGCTCCTATACTTTGATCAATGACAACATGATTTAGGGCTCCCGAGAACTCGATATCATTATCTTCATGGAGATTGACCGTCGGAAATTCTCGGACAGGAGTTGCATGTACTACCTCTTTCTCTTTGTGTTTCTCCCTCGACGCACAAGAATTGTCTTGGCTTGGAGCATGCAAAGGCATACGTTGCAACCTTTCAATTCATAACAAATGAAATTGTAAGAAACTGTATTAGAAACTCGACTTACATTAAAAGAAAAAAATAGAAGAAACTCACTTACATAGGTTTTTTTTGTCCGTTGCCAGTTGCTGGATTTGTTCCTTTACTAATATATAAATACAAACCATTCGTATTGTTTACCGATGCTCTGAACATTACCTTAATATCCTCATCCTCTTCTAGGGTAATCAATGAGAATGCAAATCCATCGTGATAAAGGTACTGTAAAGCAGCAAATTCACTGAGTGCCTCCCACTTAGATACTTCGAGTGCAACCTCTCGCAAATAACTGTAACTTATGTCGGTGGGTAAATACCTCATCTTTTGCTTTCCACATTTGTACGTCGGACGGTTAATATCAAAATCAAACTCTCCATCATAATGGAAGATGACCAAAACTTCATTGTATGACATCCTAACATTCAATAAAAAAAATGCTTGAAATGGGTTTAACACCAATAACAAATATAAACAATGACATGAATTCCGATGACAAAAATGTTATATTATAGACTTCATCCATTATTATCAAAGAATATTAAATGAATTGTATTAATATATCAACAAATGGACAAAGAGACATGACTACCTAATTTATTATTGCTTATGAAACAAATCTCTAGCACTCCATGAAGTATTGACAATGGCCATTGAGAATTATATTTAACCAATAAAACATACACATATGAGCCCTTATCCATTTGTATCTCTCATTTGATGAATTATGACCAAATGTCCATTCCTTATTAAACTAATGTCCATGTGTATGTAACTGATAGAATCACAAAACTATTTTCAAATCTTAAACATTTCTATGTTGGCCAATGCCCATGCCCATCTCCATATCCAACCATTTCTATGTAAGCAAAAGCTGATGATGCCCAATTCTATCATATTCTAATACATTCAAAGCCAATGCCCACTTATATTACTGAAATATGGTCATTTTATCTTAAGAAAGTTAATGTGGACTACCTATGGAGTAAGTATTAATTATCCATGAAGGAAATGGAAGCTTTAATGAATACTTCCAAACATCAACTTTTTGGGTAAAAGAAAAACATGTGAAGATTGTGCTTCTAGGTTTAATCAAATGTAAAAAAAAGTAAATCTAGACTACCAACCTCTTTAATGGAGCCCAAAATTATGATTCTCCCATAAATCAAGGTAATGTGGAAGAAGGATTGTAGAGAGGTTCGTCTGGATATCAGAAAAGGCAAAGGGGAAAAGGGAGTTCCACGGTCTTTAAGTTGCAATAAACGACGAACAGGGATATCCCCGCTCATTTACTTAGAATGAGTGGGGATATCCTTGCTCAGCGCTAAAAGCAAAAAAAAATACCAAATGAGGCCTTTGAGACTACTGTGGTCTTTATAAGAAGTTGATGGTGCTTTTGGCTTTTGACAAGTCTTAAGGGATTTTTTAGGTAAAATCCTCTATTTAATATTGTAGTGTTATGTTGGACCAAGTGTGACTTATCTATTTAAATTTGGCACTCTTTTATATTTTATTTTTATGTTAATATTATTTGACTTTTCTTTCCTATCCAATTGTTGTGTGCTTTTCTTTTAGATGGACAATGTTAATTTATCATGTGAAAATAATATTTCTATGAATGGGCTAAATTAGTTACTCACTTTTTTATGTGTGATTTGATTATGTTGCAGTACAAGGTAATGGACATAAAGAAGAAGGTTATTTTTTGGTGGTTGGTAGCACTATCAACGGTTGTCCTTTATGCTTTTAGACCATCATTGTAAACAAAAGAGGGTCAAAAGGAGGAGAGTTCATAATTCATCTTTAACTGTCCATGACTTCACACAATACCTCATTCATGGTCATGAGCGTTTAACATATTATTTACTTCGTATGAGAACCGATGTGTTCTTGGAGTTATGTGATTTACTAAAAAGAGAAGGGTTATTGCGTGCAACTAAAATTGTCACTGTAGAAGAACAAGTTGCCATCTTCCTAAATAAGTAGGCCCCAGTGAGCGTAATCGGGTCATGCAAATTCAGTTTCAACATTCAGGACAAACAATTAGCAAGTACTTTAATGCTGTTTTGGAAGCACTTATATATATATATGTCCCGATTATGTTAAACTTCCTGAACCTGAAACTCCAATATCGGCACATATTGCTTCAAATCGAATATTCTACCCGTTTTTCAAGGTAATTAAGTAATCAAATTATCAACTTTTTTGTCTTAATTCTTTACGACAAACTGTTTAAATTATTAACGATGGCACATGATTGTATTGGTGTTATTGACGGCACTTATGTTCCAGCATGGGTTCCAGTTAAAGATCATCAACGTTATTGTTGTAGAAAGGGATTCATTGCCCAAAATGTGATGACAGGTGTAGGTTTTGACATTCTCTTTTAGTTTGTATGTGCCGGTTTTGAAGGCTCAGCCAATGATCAAAAAGTCTTGTTTGATTTTCTACAAAACAGGGGAATATATAATATGCAAGTTTTAGAAGGTAAATTGCGGTTCTATTTTAATTATACGTATATTAAAATATTTAGATAATATATATACACACGCTAAACTTTCTCATTTCAATTCTTCATAGGAAAGTACTTTCTCGTTGATGCTGGTTAAGCTCATAGGCAAGGTTTTATTGAACCCTATCGTGGAACCCGATTTCACTTAAAGGAATATGGACCTCAAGCATTAGCTCCTAGGACGCCTAGTGAGCTTTTTAACATTCGCCATTCAAAACTTCGAAATATTGTGGAAAGAACATTTGGCCTGTGGAAGGAACGATTTCTTATTTTGAAGCATATATCACGGAATTATCCCGTAAAAACCCTAGCAAAAATTGTAAATGCTTGTGCTGTAATACACAATTTCATCATGATGCGAAATCCTAACAATGATGAATTGTGCCAACGTCATTGTCATGAAGTGATAAATATCAATCAAGAAGACAATGAAGATGATGCAGTTGATGACGAGTCTAACAGCCAATTTGCTTATCACCTCAAAGATACAATAGCGTCAGATATGTGGAATGCATCAGTAAATAGAAGAGCTACAGCAGCGCAAATGATGCAGTGAATTCAGTTAAATGAGTACTAGATGCAATGAATCTTCTTTTTCGTGGGTGAGTATATTATCATTTTTGAAATGAATTCCAAAATATATATTTTGTGAAGATGAAACTCTTCTATTTCAAGGATCTACTACATGTTCCTTTTGAAGAATCTAAAATGCAAATGAAAACTTTGATATAAAATGTGTCAAATTTTTATCTCTTGTTCATATTATTATAGTAGAATTTTATTCAATTAATAACTATCATTTACAATATCATTTAATACATTTACATGTGTCATTGAAGCAAACATGGTAAAATGAATCACATGTGTAACTGATATGAAAATGGTGTTATTAGACAAACATGGTAAAAAGAAACGCATATGTAAACCTTACATACTTAAAATTTGAATATTCATCATTTACATGTGTAAATTATATTTACATATAGCACGCGTAAAATACAAACGACCCCTGAGGGGATTTTACCAAAAAAATCCCCCTTTCTTTTAATACCAATCCTACCTCATAATTTTACTCCTACTGGGAATTAAAAACACAACCTATGGGAACACAAATAAACATAAATAAGTACCACTGACTACAGCTTGTGTCATTAAACTTCTCTACAAAAAGCCTAGAGAATATAGTATGCAGGAAGGGGGCAGATTAAGCACAACCAAGAAACATATATACAGCCCACCCTGACCAACTGTCACGACCCGGCCCAAAATTACGGTAACCCCAGGCCGTGAATCCATACTTACTCCCATGAACTCCGAATTAACCGAAGTTAAAACGGAATCCACAAGGGATAACTTCTTCAATAACCTGTCAAATACACAATATTGTGGAAACACATCTATTTGACAATATCAAATCTCAATTTACATGTATACAAAAGAATAAGGTCCTTATACATGTATCATTCCCATCATTTCCTTGTCAATCGGTGTATACCCAAACACCATACAGTAATAATTAGTTACATCTCAAAATGGTTAAACAAAATTAGTTCTCAAACGTGTCTTAAAAGTTATAATTCTTTTTCGCGCTCGAATACCCATATCAAATGGTATTCAGGCCGTTCCACTCATTCAATCCTCCTGGAGGAACCGGAGCGGTCTCCTCCGCTGGCGCCGGGGGTGCTGCTGCATCGGCAATGGCAAACGGGCATGTGATGTCATCAATAACACTAATGAACACGACGGTTCAACAATGTATAAAAAAATCTTGTAATAGCACATGTTATTACATATATTGATTTCATCAAATCCATTTAGTAACAATTACCATTCTAGACAAATCTAGATAACTCCTACAATGACAATAGATGACGTAAGAGTTTATCAATAGACATTCACTATCATAGTTCTCATTCATTCATTCCAGTTCTTTTCGTTCCATTTCATCTCGTTTCATTTCATTTCATTTATTTCATTTCATTGACCATCTTCCCTCAAAGGAAGGATTCATCTTCCAAATGGAAGGCATCAATCAATATCCATAGATACGATCAGAATATGTGGGACTTACTAGTGTCCGGGCGAGGGACAACTAGCATCACCACGGAGCTCCGGAATGCCCCCAAATCTATCTGCTGCAGCAGGATTATTCATTTCATTGTTACCTTTAGTAACTGATCATTCATTAATTCATTCATTTATTGCATTATCCAGTTCAGCTCCGTAACGAGCTTAAGGAATTACTAAGTAGTGTCATATTCAAAATTCGCATCACATCTATTAATTCTATTCAAGTTCACAATCAACCTTCTAAACCAAACACATGGGTGAAACACTTGTTATTTAATTTACGTATTATTCTTGATGAACATCACTTTTGATAGTAGTTTGTACATTCAAATAACCTAGGCTAACACTTATGCAGGTTTAGATAACACATTTGAAGAATTAGTACTTAATTCGTCACCATTCTTTTCTTTTAGTTTCTCCTAATCTTAGATTAGGGCATAATTAGCTCCAATACTAATTTATAGCCCCCTAATAATCATAGAAAGCAAATTTGGTTAAAAAAAAAGAGACCAATTTCAACCAGACTCAAACTGAGTCCTCCGATCGATCGGTTTGTATGTCCGATCGATCGGACCGAAAAGCCTCCCAGTTAATGATAGTCCGATCGATCGAACCTGGACGAGTTGCAGGTCCGGGAAAACCTGATTTCTCTCCCTTTTTCCTTTCTTCTCTTTTACAATTCAAATCACTCCCATCACACAAGAGAATAGAACTTCATGTTCCCTTTCTATACATCATCACTAATCATTTCAATCAATCCATAATAAATTTCCAAAACTTAATGGAAAATACATAAACTCCAATCCAAGGAAAACTTAATAAACTTTCACAATGTCTAACACTAATCACAAGCAAGAGTTTATACTTGCCTCCTATGAAGCTTAATAGCAAAAGCCCTCTTTCCTTAGCTTGGCTTTGAGATGAAATCCCCAAATGAAACCCTAACTCCATGAAAATAGGAATTACACAAACCCATAAGCCATTTGTGCTAGAAATCATGCATAACCACTCATTATGACTTGCAAACTCATTAAAAGTTTCAATACTTACTTGTAGTTCAATGACGGAAACCTTGAGATCTTTCTCAAGCTCTTTCTCTTCAACAATGGGGAAATGGCTTAGGGAAGATGATGAAGATGATGCCTCTCACACCAAACCACTTGCACCTTTCCTAATCTCACACTTGATGAAGGAATGGAAGAGAAGGGAGAAGAGGAAAAATGACTCTAGGGTTTTCTTGAGGTGGAAATGAGCTCACCCCTCATCTCATTCTAATATAAGGCTTCTTACACAAAAACTCACTCTCATTAAGTCTTATTACATTTTGAGTCAATTGAAACATCATTTAATCCATTTGAGGTCAAATGGAACCGTGTTTATTATGAAAGTTAATGTACTATTCGAGATACACACGTTGGTATCAAGGATTTCCGTATTTGACGAAATACGTGAGAACTCGTATTTACGGAAAAATCCTTAGTCTAACATGTTTGAGTCTAAACTCATTTAATCAGCATAATTCCATTCAAATCCATTCCATTATGCTAAATGCATCATTTGAGACTATCTTATCTCTTTTTTTTGTCATTAACCTTGAGTAACCCATTTATCCATGATTAATTAGCATAAATCTCAGTTAATTAGCCTTAATCGTGATTAGTTTGGGTCGGGGTGTAACACCAACTTACAACCAAACTGTGGTGGGTCCCCTTAAATCCGACTTGTTGCCATTCCTAACTTTGCCTTGATTGGTAGTTAACAGTTGGTTTCTGATCTTTAGACAAATTCGGCCATATCTAGTCATAGGAAAACAAAGATTTGCGTCCATCAACCCTAATTCAGATTACATACAGTATGTTCACACGAAAATACTATTCAACTGAGATCATTTAACCAAGCTTGACTCTGAGTTTAATTCGACCCAGCGCTTAGATCCAAGGGCAATTTTTCATTTGTTTTCTTCAATGAAAAATACACTTGATCACATTAGATGGTCGAAAAAAACTGGTCTTGGACTATCAATCAAGGTGGACAACTGGGATTTTCAAACTTATAAAGTGCCTATTTTGAACAAAAGTAAAATAAAAAGGCAGTCCCCTTGTCTTAAAGTTGAGATAGCACCCTGACCATACTTTCACGAGGTCTATACATTGCTTCTAAGGGTTTCAGCTTTGGCATGGTGAGCCCTCCTCCTTCAGTCATGTCTACCTTCTCCTCTCCTACCCTAACCCACTCAAAGCACTGAATCAGGGTCCCCAACACTAATCCAATCACCCTCATGGCTAATGTTGCACCTGGACAACCCCTTCTTCCTAACCCAAATGGCACAAACATGGCACCTTCCTTTCCACCACCTCCTTCAAATCTCAGGCATGGACCTTGTGGGGCCCACCCACATCTTAGGGTCCCTGTGCATGGCCCATGCATTCACCAACAGCATTGTTCCACGTAGAACATTGAAACCCGCAACTGTGCAATCCTCTGATGACTTGTGGGGCACTAGAAGTGGTGCTGCCGGGCATAGACGGAGGGTCTCGTGGATAATGTTGTTGAGGTAAAGCAGCTTAGGAAGATCTGCCTCGTCTAGAAGATGTCCAGGTCTTACATGCACGTCAAGCTCTGCTCTTGCCTTTTCAAGGACCTCTGGGTGATTGAGCATAAGAGACATCGCCCTTTCCATAGTCACAGCTGTAGTGTCGGTTCCTGCCGTGAACTTCATCTGTGAACAAAGCTAGGAAACTTAGGATCAAACAACATGATAAATAACATGCTACATCGATCTGGAATAAAAATGGGCTAGGTTCTTGTTGGGCCTACATTAGATCGAAAATCATTTTGGAAACATCAATAAAAAATAAATTAAGAGAAATTAGCATGAGAAGGTTTGCACATGTCCAATGCAGACCAATTACGACACTCATGGAGAAAATTTATTGGGGTTTTGAAATATTAGTCATCCTTAAACCTAGTTTTTCCAATTTCATTACTGAGATTCAGATAATGTTGTTATAGTTGCTCGACTCCAGTTAACATCTTTTTTAAAGCTTTTAGTGCCCCAAATCCCATGATGTCATTGAATAGTGTATGTCACAGAAAGTGATAAATTCCACGGTATAATGAGACTATCCCATTATATCTCATGGCCTTTATGCAATACCTTAAGAAAAAAGATTCTAGGAGAAATGGTGGTCAGATGTGTATTTACTTTTCAAAAAGTGTCATTTCGTTGTGTGGTTTTGAAATTATGGTATGCGGAAATAGAGGTTTTAAGTCTAAGGGCACGTTTGTGTACACACCCTTTCCGTGGAAAGAGGAAATTGCCACGTCAGCATTTTCCATAGAAATGAAAACCTCGGAAAAGGATTTCTGTAGAATTTAGAAATCCATGTTTGGTGCAAAAAGAATTTTCTTATTGAATTGGTGCAGATGTTGTTTGGTGCGGCTATGGATTCCTTATAGAAAATCAAAATTTCTTATTTGGTGATATAATTTTTTGAAGAAAATAACACAACATGTATATTATTTATTTAACATTAAATAATAATTTATATAAAGAAATAAAAAATGAAAGAGTTATAGGGTTTTTGGGTTGAAATGGACAAAAGTGAGGAAAAGATGGAGAAGTTTTCCGAGGAAAACCATTTCCCATACCCCCCATAGGAAACCCATTTCCACAATTATCAAGGAAAATGCTTACGAGGCAGGAAAACATTTCCGCGGAATTGTTCCGCACCAAACGCCGGAAAAATGGGTTTTCCGCGGAAAACCGTGAACTTTTCCGCGGAAAAGTGTTACACAAACATGCCCTAAGATTGATTTGTTGCTGAATGGTGTAGTGATGAGAGAAAGAGAGAGGTTTTGATGTGGGTTTGGCTACTTTGAATGTGAAGGGGATTGGGGAGATAAACGTTGGAGACATGGGGTAAATGCAATTATATATGAGCAATATCACTCAATATAAGTCGAGATATTACAACATCATGACGCCAACACACACATATGATTGAGTGGTGTTGGCACCCAACTATCACACACATGCCCGCTGACAAATCTCTGGGTCTTCAAGTTAGATATATCACTCACACTGAGGAGGCCAACCTAGCAAATAACTAAAACAAAATTAAAATTTCCATATTATGAAATAATGGGGATTTTGTTAAAAAAAAAAATCTTTGCCTCAAATATTCTGCCAAGAATTGGTTTTCTTGCCCTCTGCGGTTATTTGAAAGTCTAAATGGCATTTTCCAATTTTCCTTACAATGTGGATCTTATTTTTTCCAACTCGTGACCACTAGAGGTCTTTTGGGAAGTGTTAAACACCCTTCATGAAAAAAGAAAAAGAAATTATTACACCAACAGACAACATGGGAATTTTATGGATTACGAACTTTCCCTTAAACATGGAGACAACAAGTTAGCGACAAAAGTTTAGAAATTGTCACCAAAGTGGGATGACTTTTGGTCTCCTTTTCTTTTTCTTTTTCTTTTTTTTCTCTGTCGCTCTTACCCTTATCTTACCCTTATCACATGATATCATGGGATAATACTTATACCCCTCGTGAAATATAGCCCCAACCACATCCTTTTGTCCTTGTTCTCACATCTTCTCTCACCAAAATTTTATTTTTTTGAAAATAAATGTAAATCTCTTAATAAAGAACTGGGATCTACTCGATCCTAAAAAATTCATGATATCATGGGACATAGCAACATGATTCAAATTATCGACTGATACGTACCGGTATCAACCTACAAATCTGTCGCAGTTTCGTCTTGGCAAAAAATCCCCAAGTTATCTGAATTTATCAAGCGATATTTCAAAATATTGGTTGATATTTTCAAAATATCTATTAACAATGTTTAAATATATTTTTTTTCATTTTTCCTTTTGTACTCATTTTTTCCTCCTTCCAAACATATTAGACGCTACACTTGTTCTTTCCCAATATCTATTTCACTTTCAAGCAATCAAAAAGTTTTATTTTTCATGAATTTCATCCAGAAAAATCATATACAACTCTAGTAAGCTGAGTATTATGATTTTTTTAAATTTTCTCTATAGACTTCTTTAGAAATAGGAATGCATGCTCTTTTTATTGTGAATACATCTCATTCTCTTTTATTTAGACATTTTGAGGCTTGATCTACTGACCGAGGTTTTAAGAATTGGGATTTTTATTGAAATCTTATAGATATTTGTAAAATAGTTACTAAAATTTGTTTGGGGTGTGCTGAAAATGCTTGTGGCTTCTTAGTTTGGTATCTATCTATTAAATAAGGAGTAAATGCTTTGGCTTATTAAATCTCAAGCTAATAGATAACCCATAAGTCACAATTACGATTGCATTTCATAGAGTTTGTGATATTTCAATTTATTTTAGTATATACAAATAAATATGTTTAATTGTTAATTAAATTTATATAATTTAACATAAGGCGGCAATATTGGATGACTTAGCGGGACCGATATTTTGATTTATAGTTGTTACTAATGGAAAAATAATAATTTTTCCCGTCTTTTATAATATCTTAGATTTTTTGGATTTTTTTTTCAAAATTCTTAAGGTAAAAAAAAAAATCACAATGCAGCGAGCACGACCTACCACTAACCGCCATCGATACTAATCATAGTTGTCGATATCGTTTCAAAATCCTTTTTTTTTTGGCCTCTAGAATGAGAAGTATCCACCGATTCGGAATTTTAGCGAAACTTTTCGGAATTACATTTTGAGAAAATATAAAAATAATATATAAACATATATATGTAAAAAAATAAAACAATACATATGGTTTTAATCCATTCTAGTCGAACTCTTTGGAATTACATTTTGGAAAAGTATAAGAAATATGAAATTTATATATATATATATAAGAAAAAAACTTAATTATGTAAAATACCATTTCGTCCAAAAATAATATTTAGGCCTAAATCGAGGATTTCAGCCGAAATTGGTCGAAATATTGAATTTTTAGTGAAATTGGCCGAGATTTAATATGATTAGTCAAAACCCCTATAATGTAAAGGTACTATTTCCGACCACTAGCAGAGAAAAGAATTAATTATGGAACTCTTTCAGCATGGAAAAGCGCATACCAAACTGCGGAAATTTGTTTCTCTGGGAGAATTGAGGTGTTTTCCACATCTTCGTGGAATCCTCAGGGCATGTGTTTTTCCTAAAAAAGCATTTACGTACCAGTAGAATGCCTTTGATGATTTGGTCTGTGTACGTAGTAATTAGGATCTGATTCTTGCAGTAACAGTAGAACATCGATCAATGTCTTTTTCCCTTCTTCCTCTTCTTCACCCCCACTGCAAATAGTGCTTCTCATCTTCTTCCTCTCATCTATCGGATTCTGCAATAACTCATCTCTCTTTGTTTGCAATCTCTCCAACCTCTTCCTAATCCCGCGAAAATCAACATAATTAAGAACAGGCAAGAAATCCAGCAAATTTGAAGCCCCACTCAAAGCAAACGTCTCTTCCGCTATCTACTGAAACTGTTTCACCTCTTTTGCATCTCCTATCCCGTCTCCAAAGTACTGCTTTCCAGATATTGTCTTCATCATGATATTGAAAACCAAATCAAATAACATCAACTTCAACTCCACCTTTTGAAACCCAATACTCGACGGCGATGCTTGCAACTGACCACCTGACTAGCAACTGGAGCTCATCGTGGCATATGGTGGCGAACATGTCGAAACGGTAAGTAGAGAAGATCTTGACGGTGGTGACTCAATGGAGGTTACGCCAGTGGTGGCCATAGGGAGCCCACATCATGGTGGTGTAGTTGTAGCCAAGGTGTTTTCCGGCGAGTAGGCTAGGGCGGCTTGCAAATGCTTTGTCATATTTGGTGAAGCATTCTTTAGCTGCTGATGAAGAGGAAAAAACGAGGGCAGGGGGAGAGCCGAATTGTAGGAGGAGGATGGGGCCGTAAAGCTGGGAGAGTCGGGCCAGTGATTGGTGCAATGGCTTGTAGATGTTGCGCACCCAGACGTGAAACCGGGGTTATGCGTGAGATTAGAGCCAATTAAAACTTTCCAACAATAATAATAATAACACTTGGCCCCAATCATGTCCCAAATGGATCGAAGAACGCTGTGAGGTATAAAAGTTTCCTCGAATACATAAATCCATAGCGATAGCTTCATACAAACAAGTGGTATCTCAAGATGTATAGTTAAGAGCAATACGGAAATATATTAATCTAAGTTCAAGTTTGAAACAATTAAACAAAAGTATTAATTACAATGAAAAGTCACGATAAAACTTGGGCCTAACCAAAATAATAACCAAAGAACCAAAAGAAGAATCTATCCAAAATAAGCATGAGGCACTCGAGTACGCGGTCGGTACGGCTATACAATGTCGTCCATACTATAGTCTAGGAGGTCATCAGACTAATTCGCCTGAATCTCCTCCGTCGTCTCCTCCTCGAGGTAGAAGGGTTCGGTACCTATGCACCAAGAGTAGCACCATCAGACACGATGGCCGGCAAGAAGATATAAATATAAAACATCAATATATATACAGAACGAATTAGAATAGACGATAGATAAGATCATAAAACATGCATAGCATCCTTATCATACGAACTACATAGCATACGAATCATACACAAACTAACATAAACATCTAGTAAGATAGGCAATCCACATATGCTAATTACCATGGGATAGTGTCATTGCCCTCCCATACTCACATTGAGTCGTGGTGGAGATATCAAGAGGCACAGGATATACCCGGCAAACAAGAGGCACGGGATAAAAACCCGGCAAACAAGCAAGATGGATACCAAGCGGCCAATAGTCATCAAGTCAAGTGTTCAAGATGTATCCGATGGTGTACATCCATCTAAAATGTAAAAAGTCATACTACGCGGACGTTCATCAAGGTCCTCACACAGATGGTGCCCCATCCGTATTGGGCGATATACAATTGAGTGGTGCCTGACACAAAGATCCCTAGACAAACAATAGTGAGGGGCTAAGCTTTCTTGTGCGAACAAGATTCATTAATAAAAGAGAGACTACTTTCCATTATCAAATCAAGATCAAGACCCAACAAACAAGCTTCTTCCAACATCAATACCATAAGTAGTCATCGTCAAGCTTTTACAATCAAAGCCACCTAGCCTCAACACTTCTATCAATCGTTAAAACAAACGAAACATCAAAAGGGATCCTAAGTTCAACACATAGGTTCATCAAGTAATCAAAAAAAAAAAAAAAAACAAAATAAAACAAAACAAACGAAGCTAAGGAACATGAACATATCATGTAGAAAAGTACCAGACGGTATAATTTGAAATCAGAAGCGATAGACAATCCAATCCTAGGTACAATGTTAAAGCCGAGGCATTGTACAACCATACTCAGTCAACAAAGGGAATTAGGGTTTGCGATACCCAAACGAACAATCTTCGTGCATAGATATAAAGGGGTATCCCATCGTCCCGTACCGTTCAAGATTGAGATAGATTATAACCGATACAACCGGATTAACCGTAAAAGACGTCGGCTCAAAACATCTTTAGATATAGTCAAATGAGTTCAAAAAGGTAGCTAATGTTCCACCTAAGTCCAACAGAAAAAGTCAAAAGGGCCCTTCAAAAAGGTAACCAGCAATGGGCCCAATCCACATCCCACACAGAGTACCCGGTCGACCCGACCCAGTCCGGTCGATCGGGAGTGTAACAAATGGAGTACACAGTGATTTTCATCAGGCTCCAGCGAGCCACATTGTGTGTGGCCGGTCAACCGCATACACTGCAATTACAGAACCTCAGTCCTATAATTGAAGTGAAATGGGTGGAAACCACTTTCCAAGATCCCAGAACATGTAATCAGTTAGTATGAAGGGCCTAGCCCTTCCATTCTAATCCTACAAACAAAGAAAATAGGGCATTGCCCTCTCCACATACATCCATACCCCCTCATTAAGTCCATTCAACTAACATCCATCACAATCCAACCGTTCAATTTATATTATCATATATTCAACATTTAAAGTATCAATGAGCATGTGGTCATCTAAATTGTCATCAATTATCAAATAAAAGGAAAGACAAACATATCCAAGCATATATATAAATATCTACTTGCCTTTGGTGGAAAATGCCCAAATCCAAAAACCCTAGCTCAATGCCCAACAAACCAAATCTAAGGAAGCATTAGCAAAATAATACTAAATTAAAATATAAACTTAAAGAATGGAAAGCTCTAAGCTAACTAAGCACAACTCCACACGCAAAGTATATAAACCAAACCTAGGGGAAGGGAAGCTTACCAAGCAAATGGGTGAATGGAGTGGTGGCTTGAAATTAAGGACAAGATGCTCGTGGAGTCCACACGGAGATGATGGTGGTTATCAGAGGTTGCAGGGCCCACTTGATTGGTGGCCCACTAAATTAGTGGCCCATTGTTGAGAAAAATGAAAAAGATGGAATGGAAGAACGAAATAAAGAAATAAATAATGGAGGATAGAGAGAGATATGAAATGGGTGAGAGGCGTGGCGGAAAAGCCAACGTGAGTTAGGGGAGTGAGGTGAGGGAGAAAATGAGATGGGATGAGAGAAAATGAGAGGATGGAATAAAGAAAGAGAAACAAGAAGAAAGCAGAGAACGGGAGAGAGAAACAAAGAAGAAAGAAAGAAAGAGAAGAGAGAGAGAATTAGAAAGAGTAAATGGGTGGGGCTAATTCATGTGGCAGGGAGGAGTGAGAGGGGAAATGAAATAAAGAAAGTGAAACAGAGAAGGGAGGAAAAATGGAGAATAACAGGGAAAGAGAGAGAGAGAGAGAGAAATAGGAGAAATAGGAAAATAGAGAGAGAAAGAAATGGAGAAATAGAGAGAGAGGGAGAGATGGGGCTGTGGGCTCACCGAAGATGGGGGAGCTCGGCGGTGATCGTCGGCGTGCTCGAAGTCTGGCGGCAATGGCAGTGACGAGAGTGAAGAGTGGTGAGAATGAGAGAGATGAGAGAAAAAGATGATGGCTGTTGTGTTGTGTGGAGTGGAATGAGAAGAGGGAAATGAAGATAAGGGAGAAGGAAAGAAATAAAGAAAGAGAGAGAGATGGCCATCCACGTGGAGATGAGGGAAGAGAAAGAAATGAGTGAGGAGAGAGAGAAAGCAATGAGTTGTGAGAGAAATGTGAGGTTGAATGGGTTTGGGTTAAGCCTGGTTTTAGAGTGTCTTCGAGGTCCGAATTAAGATAGGATAGAAGACTAAAGTTTAGGAAATAAAATCATCTACCCAACGATACCAAAATCTCGAAAAGTGGAAAAATACTAAAAAGCCCTCAGAACTTTTCGGAAATAGCGACACACACGCCTACTATACTAAAACGCACTCCGAATCGCACGAGACTTCACACACAAGATCCATACGTCAAACCCGACTCACTAAGACTCTAAACACACTTACTAAATAATCACGCAATTAATTATAACTAATATGGTTATGGGTCGGGTTGTTACATCCTCCCCTCCTTGGGCTATTTAGTCCTCCAAATCTCTAACACACCTCTAGCAACAGCTCTAGATACTTCTCCTTGATCTGATCCTTGAGTTCCCAAGTTGCTTCTCCTGGACTGTGATGCTCCCACTGAACCTTGACCCAATGAATGGTCCTTGTCCTCAAAACATGCTCTTTGGTGTCTATGATCTCTTTCGGCCTTTCAACAAACATAGTATCTGGTTGGACATCCAACGGCTCATGGTGTTGCACGTGTGTAAGGTCTGGCACGGATTTCCTCAGCATGGAAACATGAAAAGCCCTGTGAACTCCTGATCGCGCTACTGGCAATATCAATCTGTAAGTCACTTCCCCCACGGGCATATCAATCTCAAACGGTCCTATAAATCTCCGAGCCAACTTTACTTTCTACCGAAACCTCATAGTTCCTTTAGTCGAAGAGACCTTGAGAAAAACCTTGTCTCCGACCTTGAACTCTAAATCTCTCCTCTTGGCAGTTTCTTGCAATCTTCAGCCTGTCAATAATCTGCTTCACCTTCTCACAGGTATTGCTGATGATTGAAGGTTCATGAAAACTCCAAACAACTATCTCTTCCCAACAAATCGAGGTCTTGCACTTTCGTCCGTATAATGCCTCGAACGGTGCCATCCCAATACTGGAGTGGTAACTGTTGTTGTAAGGAAATTCACACAAAGGAAGACTCTTCTCCCAGTCCTTCTTGAAGTCTAGAAGAAATGCTCGCAACATATCCTCCATAGTATGGTTTGTCCTCTCCGTCTGTCCACCGGTCTGAGGGTGATATGCAGTGCTGAAACTTAACATAGTACCCAAGCTACTTGTAAACTAATTAACCCAAAATCTACCCACAATCCTCATGTCTCTGTCTGACACAATCGAATTTGGAATTTCATGCGATCTCACTATGTTATCAATGTATTTGTGTGCCAAAATGTCCATGGATCCTCTCATCTTCGTCGGAATGAAGTGTGCTGACTTGGTGAGTCTATCGACAATCACCCAAACGCTGTCTTGATCCTTCGTGGGTGGTAACCCTGCAACGAAGTCCATGGTAATGTGTTCCCACTTCCATTCTGGTGTCTTAAGTGGTTGAAGTAACCTTGGAGGCTTTTGGTGCTCAACCTTCACTTGTTGGCACACTAAACAACTCGAAAACAAATCCTACAATCTTCTTTTTCATGTTATTCCACCAATAGAAGTTCTTCAAGTTCTAGTACATTTTGGTGCTCCCTGGGTGGATAGCATAATGAGAATGGTGTGCCTCAACCATAATCTCATTTCTCAAATCATGAACATCTAGTAAACACAATCTGTCCTGACAATACAACACACCCTCCACGAGTCTAAACTTTGGCTTGTCTGCTATGTTGTCTATCAACCTGAGTAACTCTAGATGTTCTCTTTGACTGCTCTTGATTCTGTCCAAAATCTCCGGTTGCCTATTATGCATATTCGCAATCATCACTTTCTCCGTTTGAGGCTGAAACACTACATCTAAATCTCTGAATGCTTCTGTCAAAGCCCACTCTATCTGTAAGCATCCAATAGTCACTGTCTTTCTTCTTAGTGCATCTGCAACCACATTTGCTTTCCCGAGATGATACTTTATCGAAAAATCATAGTCCTTGATGTATTCCATTCATTTGGTCTGCCTCATGTTCAAGTCCTTCTGCCCAAACAAATACTGAAGATTCATGTGATCCGAATGAACTTCGAGTTTCTCACCATACAGGTAATGACTCCACATCTTTCTGTGCCATCACAACTGCTGCAAGCTCCAAATCATGGGTAGCATATCTCTTCTCATGTTCTTTCAGCTGTCTGGACCTGTAGACCACTACTTTTCCCTCCTACATGAGTACACAACCCAATCTCACACCTGGAGTGTCTGTAAAAATCACAAATCCACCAGTCCCTGAAGGTAAAGTAAGGATAGGGGATGTGGTTAATCTGGTCTTCAACTCTTGAAAATTTTGCTTCACACTACTCTGTCCACATGAAAGGAACATCTTTCTTTGTCAATTTAGTCAATGGAGCTGCTATATTGGAGAATCCCTTCACAAATCTTCAGTAATACCCTACCAAACCTAGAAAACTCCTGATTTGGGCCACTGTCTTCGGACTCTGCCAACTAACAACTGCTTCAATCTTCGTTAGATCGACTGCTAAACCATCCTTAAAGATGATGTGTCCAAGAAAAGACACTTGTTCAAGCCAAAAATCACACTTGCTCAACTTGGCATAGAGCTGATTCTCTCTCAAGATCTGCAATGAAGCTCTCAAATGCTCTGCGTGATCATCTGTGGACCTCAAATAGACTAGAACATCGTCTATAAATACAACTGTGAACTGATCTAAGCATGGTGCATTGTTTAACCCAAATGGCATAACCAAGAATTCATAATGGCCATATCTTGTTCTGAAGGATGTCTTCTGTACATCTTGTTCTCTGACTTGCAACTGATGGTAGCTTGATCTTAAATCAATCTTCGAGAAATGTTGTGCTCCCTGCAGCTGATCGAACAACTCATCTATCCTGGGCAACGGATACTTGTTCTTGATTGTAACCTGATTCAGCTGCCTGTAATCTATGCACATACGCATCAAGCCATCATTCTTCTTCACAACAAAACCGGTGCACCCCATGGTGACACACTCGGTCTCACGAATCCTCTGTCCAAGAGATACTGTAGTTGAGCTCTCAACTCCCTTAACTCCGCTGGAGCCATGCAGTAAGGTGCTTTCGATATCGGTGCCGTCCCTAGCACAAGCTCTATCGTGAAGTCTATCTCTCGAACTGGTGGTAATCCAGGTATCTCCTCTAGAAAGACAACCGGGAATTCACAAAAAACTGGAATATCTTCCACCGCTTTGGATAATTTATCCTCCGTGATAAATGCCAAGTAAACCTTCACACCCACTCCTGATCATTCTGTGTGCCCTCAAAGCTGAAATGACACTAGTGGTCCTAAACTTTCTCGCTCCAACAATCTCAACACTGTCTTGGAACACTTGCAATCTGACAGTCTTATTGAAGCAATCCATCACTGCTCTATAAGTGGACAACCAGTCCATCCCCAAAATCACATCGAAATCCTTCATCCCTAGGATGATCAAGTCTGCAAATAAGATAAAGTTTCCCACCTGTACTTCGCATGCTGGATAGTAGGCTCACACTGCACAGTATTCCCTAAGGGGGTACTAACAAGTAAAGCATAATGCAATGAAGCTATTTCTCCCACCAAGCATGCAACAAATATAGGGGAAACAAAAGAATGCTTGGAACCAGAATCAAACAAGACTCTAACAGTTACATATGAGATAGAGAGTGTACCTTCCACTACTCCTACTGCTTCATCTCTCTCCTGGTGGTCCAAGGCATTAAGCCTGTCATACTGTTGAGGCCGCCGCTGCTGCTGCTGCCAATACTGTTGTCCCTAGGGCCTTTGTTGCCCCATGTTTTGCTGAGGTCCTGCAAGTCTAGGCTGCTGCTGCTGTTGTAACTGAGGTTGTTGCTGCTGTTGAAATCGAGGTTGCTGCTGTGGTGCCTGCCTCAATGGTTGCGCTGCAACAGGTGGTCTAGGAGTCGTGTTTCTCACACCCCGCCCTTGTTTCCTAGGGCAATCTTTAACCTACTGGCCCTGCAGACTAGACTCGAAACATGCTCCTTTCATCTTCCTACACTCTGCTGATGGGTGGCCCTTGCCACAATGGATACACTCCATTCTCTATGCTTGTTCTGTCCTAGGCCTCTTAGCCTGCTACTGATACTGTCGTTGTTGATACTGCTGCTGCTGATATCCTGAACTTTGGCTCCTACCCTGGGCTTGAGCCTGTGGAAGGTTCTGATTGTAAATGGCCTTCTCCTTGATGGACTCCTTGGCCCAATAGGCCCTTTTGAGACTCTCCTCATAGGTAGCCAAGGCAACACTAACCACCTTCTCCTTGATGTTGGGGTTCAGTCCCCGAATAAATCTCATGACTTTATCTGCTTCTGTCATCACCAAAGATGGTGCAAACCTAGACAGGTTCATAAACTGCTGCTCATACACATGTACTGAGTTCTCTCCTTGCTACAATGTCTCAAATTCAGCAATCTTAAGTGCGGTGAGGTGGGGTGGGACGTACTTAGCACGGAACAAAGTGCTGAAAGACTCCCCTGTAGTATCATCCTTAGCAGTCTCGAATGGTGTCTTAGTTGTCTTCCACCACATTTCAGCTGTGCCCCGAAACATATATGCTGCCAGTTGAATCCCCTCCTTCCCAGTACACCGGAAGACCTCAAAGATCTTTTCCAACAGAAATACCCACTCATCTGCATCAAGTGGGTCTTCGTCCCCATAAAACGCTAGCGGTGCTCTCTTCTTGAACTTATCAAATAGATCATTCGAGTCAATCTCCCTAGCTGGCATGATGATCTGTGCAGGTTGCGCTTGCTTCTACATCACTTCTATCATCTTAGACTGTGCCTCTTGAGAAGTAACAAAAGCTTGCATCAACTGGTCAAACTGTCCTTTCATTGTACTATCAACATTCGCGTGAGCATTAGCATTATCATTAGCATTGCTGCTCTCTGGGTTACCACTGCCAAAATGCATGTTACGGCCAGCCATCCTGAAACATAAGAAATGTTAGTTCTATGGGACTCAATCTAGCATACAAACTATACGTACATTCTACAAAAGCTACAAAAAGCAAAGATACCCCAAAAGAAATCCAATCCTCACACGTCTTAGGTTTCCACTTGTTTTTAATTTAGAAACCAGCATTGCTCTAATACCAAACTTGTCATGCCCCAAGAAGTGAAACCGGGGTTATGCTTGAGATTAGAGCCAATTATAATTTTTCAACAATAATAATAATAACACTTGGCCCCAATCATGTCCCAAATGGATCGAAGAACGCTGTGAGGTATAAAAGTTTCCTCGAATGCATAAATCAATAGCGGAAGCTTCATACAAACAAGTGGTATCTCAAGATGTATAGTTAAGAGCAATACAGAAATATATTATCAAAGTTCAAGTTTGAAACAGTTAAACAAAAGTATTAATTACAATGAAAAGCCACGATAAAACTTGGGCATAACCAAAATAATAACCAAAGAACCAAAAGATGAATCTATCCAAAATAAGCATAAGGCACTCGAGTACGGGGTCAGTACGACTATACAACGCCGTCCATACTATAGTCTAGGAGGTCATCAGACTGATCCGCTTGAATCTCTTCCGTCATCTCCTCCTCGAGGTAGAAGGGTTCGGTACCTATGCACCAAGAGTAGCACCATCAGACATGATGGTCGGCAGGTAGATATAAATATAAAACATCAATAGATATGCATAACGAATCAGAATAGACGATAGAGAAGATCATAAAACATATATAGCATCCTGATCGTAAGAAGTGCATAGCATACGAATCATAAACAAACTAACATAAACATCTAACAAGATAGGCAGTCCACATTTGCTAATTACCACGGGATAGTGTCATTACCCTCCCATATGTTGAGTTCACAAAAAAGACATTTTCATAGCATTATTTTATGAGTTTTCAAAGATAAAAGAACTCAAAACACTATTTTTAGTAGAAAAATAATAAATTTCCTCCCCATCATGCTTTACTCATATCTTTCCATTATAGGTGGCCATTTGTATGCATTTATATGAGTTCCAATGGCCTCCATACAAAATATGTTCGAAAATACTCTCAATTATGTTAATTTCTCTTTATAGGTGTTAGTTGAAGATTAATTTGAAGATTAAAGTTGATATTCAAGAGTTAAAAAGAATAAGGATAAGTTTGGAAGACAATAGGATGAAGAAATGACAAAGTTAGGCCAATACATATGTTCATATTTTCATTCTTGTGAAGTCCCACATTGAAAAGAAACCAAAATAGAGCAAGGCAAATGTTTCTATATAAGGAAGGGAGCTCTAGGCATTAGAGACACAAGCAAGGAGAGCCTCCTCCTCTTTACTTAAGCTATTCATGTAATTGAGAGCAATTGTAAAGAAAAGTGAGGAAAGCTTTGTAAAATTTGAAGATTTGTAATGAAAGCTTTGACTTCTCCAATGGGTGGTTAATCCCTTGATTGGATTTTCTAGATGAAGCTAAGTTAATACTATTCATTTTGCTTATACTCCTAATTCCCTTTTTTATGTGCTTAACATGCTAGAATAGATTTTTCTTCATTGCAATGTGCTACCCTCCACGCTTATTTTATTTCTTAGCATTCTTTTTACTATCTATGCTTAGGTTTGATAAACCATACTTAGGATTTAATACCTTTTGATGGTTTGTACTTACTTTTGATAGATAGTCATTAGGAATCTTTTCTTTTATGAAGGGAAGAAAATCTTAGCTATTAGATTGTTAATTTCTATCTTAGAGCTTTAAAGTTATATTTTCCAAATCTAAGCATTCATTTGTCATTAGATTTGAGTATTTGTTTGGAAAAATAGAAGGTCATTAGTGTTGGATTAGTGTCACTTAGTGGATTCTAAATGATTCAATTTATCCATTAGTATTCATTGTTGCTTATTTTCACTACAACAAATTGCACTTTTCCCGACACTATTTGCCAACGCAGTGAAAATTTGCATCGGCAAAAGTCTTATTGCCAACGCATATTTGGACTGCGTTGGCAAAAGGCACAGAAATTGCTACTTTTACCGACGCAAGTAAGACCGCGTTGGCAAAAGCTGTTGTAACCATATTGGCGCGAACAAAAAAAAACCCCAAACGAGATGGAAAGTTTTGCCAACGCATGTTTTTCTAAAGCCGACGCAATAATGCGTTGGCAATTATCTTGCCTACTGGCGACGCACAGGTGTGCGTTGGGAAAGCTCTGAGTTCTTATTCGCACTATTGCCGACGCATGAGTTACGTCTGCAAAGCCCCATCTATGACAAACTTACATTTCCCGACACTATTTTCAGACGCAGTGAAAATTTGCGTTGGCAAAAGTCACAGAGAATTGCTACTTTTACCGATGCAAGTAAGACCGCATTGGCAAAAGTTGTGGAAAATCTTTCCCAACACTATTTGCCGACGCAGTGAAAATTTACGTTGGTAAAAGTATTATTTCCGATGCATATTTGGACTGCGTTGGTAAAAGTCACAGAGAATTGCTATTTTTACCGACACAAGTAAGACCGCGTTGGGAAAAGTTGTGGATAACACGTTAATTAGCAATTATTTTGCCTATTGGCGATGCACAAGTCTACGTTGGCAAAGCTTTGACTTCTTATCTGCAGCATTGACAACACACGATTTGCCTCCGCAAAGCCCCATTAGTAAAAATTTTTTGCCAAAATAACCTGAGCACATCGTTTTCAACGTTTTGATTTATTCCTAACCCTTTGCCGTTTTCAACTCTTTGATTTATTCCTAACCCTCTGACAAAGTTGGCCCTGCTAAAATTCAATTTCTTATTAACTTATAGTGACGGCCATAACGAAGGTCGCCGATAAAAAAAAGTTTCAACGACAGCCCCAGCATTTGGTGGGAAAGTTTTGGCCTTTTACCTTCTAACTTTTAACAACAGCCAATATTTTTGAAGGTAAAACTCACTTTTAGCGGCAGACAGAATGTAGCCCCTGTTAGGAGTTATTAATAGCGGCAAACATAAATGGTCCCGGTAAAAGTTAAAAATTAGATATTTAGAAAACCCTAAATTTATAAATTAAGATTTTGCTTCCCTCGTTTTTCCTCTCTATATATCTTTTGTTTCCCTCGTTTTTGCTCATCTCTACAGTTTCGTCTACAGTTTCGGTCTCACTACAAGAAAATATAGTTTTAGCGTTGGACTTATATCGGACTTATCGCGATAAAATTCATCGCTATAGTATACTTATAGCGGCGGCCAAAGCTGACCCCCGCTGTAATTCAATTTTTGAGTTATTTTTACCGGTGGCCTTCGCTATGTCCGTCGCTAAAAACATTGATCCAATGGCGCTGAGCTCTTACGGGAAATTTTTTATTTTTACTGTCGAATATATAACGGCGGCAAATTTTTTCGAGGGTAAACTATCTTTGTAGCATGAGTCAAGTTTTGGGATTTGTTGCGGCGGCCATAAGTGGTCCCCGACGGTAAAAGTTTTAGATATATCGATCCCTTTCTCGCTCATCTCCTCATTGTCCAACTCTTAACATCAATTCCTCTCTCGCTCTCTAATTCTCTCGCGCACCTGCATGTCTCCCTCCCCTGCGCACCAAGCAACCCTCCATCTCTCGACCCCTGCATCACTCTAGCCCTCTTGCTCCTTCTCTCTCACGCCATCCCTCTCAGCCGATTCCTCTTCTCTTTCATTCCATCCCTCTTCTCTCACTCATCCATCGCCGGTGGACTGAAATTCCTCTCCAATCGAAAAGCCCCAAATCTCGAATCCTTACCCTCGTCTCTCTCGAAGCATCGTCCATCCCATCATCGAAAACCCTCTCCATTCGAAAACCCCCAAATCAAAAGTGTTCAGACCTCTCCCTCGAACTCTCTCGACTCTCAGTTTCCAGGCAATATAAAACGAAGGAAGGGAACAAAGAAGAGGAGGAAAAGAGGAAGAGGAAAAGAAATGCCTTGAAAACTCAGGTAGGGGTTTCTCAATCGATTTTTTTTCTCCTTTGATGGCTAATCCGCAGGCGCTCTTAATCTGATTTTTGATATGTTTGGAATGACAGCCCTCAATCTGATTTGTTGGAGAAATTGACGGACAAAAAAGACTCTGCTTTGACGAGAAAGAATGAGTGGAAAAAAAATACAAGCAGCAGGAAACGGAAGTAGGTACTTTGCAAGGAAATGGAAGTGGGTTCTCTGCCTCCATTTGCAAGGAAAAAGAAGCAGGCATTCCATCTTCCGGCAACTCGAGCCTCGGGAAAAAGGTACTTTTGTCTTGCTTTCTCTCTCTTTTCCTTTCAGTCTTGATTTCAACCAAAACCCCCTCTATTGCTTTAAAATCCTTGATGAAAGTCATAGAAAATCTCAGATATTGAGATCTTTGAAAGGGAGAGGTGATCATAATTCATTGGTGAGTCATAGAAAATGACAGATATTGAGATCTTTTCAAGTTCATGTTTCATCGTCTCTTATCAAATTACCCATCGAAAAAACAGATTGCAGATTCAACATGAAGAACAGCAGAGACCTGGTGCTCGGAAACGTCTCAGTGCAGATTTGGAGAACCTAACTGTTTGCAAACAATCATGCAAGTCAGAGACAGTGATTTAGTGAGTTAATTTTATTTATATGACATTCATTCGTCGGTTGAATCCTTTTCATTTTGTTGGAGTGGAAAGAAAATAAAAAGGATTTTGATGAATTGGGTGCTTATTTATTTTGTGGTCTGAGTGATTGGTTGTACTTTTTATATGTCCTGCTTTCTTCTTGAAGAGGAGAAAATTTGATTGTGAAATAGGTGGTTTTCAGTGTAATTTTTTTTTTGTTGGTGCTTTGGAGGCTCTTATATTTCGGATTAGAGTGGAAAAAGGATTTATGATGAATTGGGTGCTTTTTAACAATGCACTTTGAGTGATTGGTTTTGTTTTTTAATCTGTCCTGTTACTACTTGAAGGAGGTAGTTTGATGGAGAAATAGGTTCTTGAAGCTGAAGGTCTTGTTTTAGGTGATGCAGTTGTGTTTGTTGCTGATTTGGATAGAATAAGGTGACTTCCTGCAATGATGGTCTGGATGTAACTGTTTCATGTACTGCATTTTTGTTCATTAATCTCATCAATTGATTTTGTTGATACTAAATCATTCAATTGATTTTTGTTGTTTATTGCTTGGACTGATGTGGACTCTTAGGTTGATTTTGGTTATAGAAGTTATTTTCTCTAAGTTTTTATTTTGTATGCTTCAGCTATTCTATATTAGTGATTATTATTCATGACCCATTTGATGATGACAATTGCATTGATAGTGGGAAAAAAACATATATTGGTTTATTTCTTTATTTTCTTTTTCTTTCTTTTTTTCGTTGTATTATTCAGATGTATGTAAAGAAAGCAGTTATGGATGATCTAGTTAATGACATTGTAATCTACTTTTATGTTCCAAGTTTTAACAAAAGTCGGATTTTTGGTTAACTCATATGTAGTTCTTACAGTATTGATTCAGATTTTGATGAGCATCTCAAAGAAACCAAACTCCACTGATTTGTACTCTTATGATGGACAAGTGGGAGCAAGTATGATGAACCCATGAAGGGTATGCATGATTCAAGTTGGGACTTGTGGTTGTGGTTGGTGTGGATGGGGCAGGAAAGAGCAGGCATTGGAGTCTGCTCCTCACATAAATCATGAACCTTTGAATGTCAAGGGCTTTGTTTTAACATGTAAATAACTATTCATCTGTAGTTTTATGCCTATGTCAGATATGTATGTATATAGATGTCAGTAGATACATAATTAGAACATCATTTCTTATTTGTTTCTTGACAATGTTGTAAAAATATTGCATGTAAATGCTGATTATATTTTTCCTCAGCCCTATATTATGTAACTGAAATTCATATCAATATGTTGAAAGTAGTGGTATTCCAACATTACTTGATGCCAAGCGTAATTGTTTAATATGTGATGAGGCATGTGGTCATTTGAATGTGATAAAATTGTGGAGCAATTGCTGGACATACACTGCTGTAGAGTCCACTTTTTTTCTTGCTAACTGTTATTATGATATTGATTTCAACTGTCCAAGTGTACATTTTGAGCAAACCGGAATGTAGGAATTTGTTTCAGCTGTTTTTCAGGGTCAATTTGGTTTGCTTCTGAAATGAATATTTTATGATCTTCCTAATGAATTCTTTTTATAACCTTGAATTAAATGAATAATGTAAAAGATCTGGTAATAATGTTTTCTCAGTAAGAATCATGTCTGCCGATATTTTCTCTCTTTTTTACTACTGGTATGCATTTACAATAATCTTATTTTATTTATTGATATAATGGCAGAGTAGCCGCAGGAAGTATGCATTATTGAAGTTAGGACTTCCAAGAGGAATGTAAGGGATGTGGGACAGAGAAGGCATTAGGCTGTTCTAGTTCTACAGTTGTCGCTGCGTGAGGGATTCGAGAAGTGAAGTTCATCTGGGTTGGCTTTGAAAACATTTTAAATTCATTCTCGTCACTCCTACTCATACCCGAGGTTTCAGTCTTTTGGGTATGTTGCAATCTTTCTAATTACTTTTGTTCTCTGATTGTTGTAGATAGTTCTTCTTTTCACTTATTTATGCCATGTATATACCAAATAGAGCTTGGAGATAGTGATGGAATCTGCATTGCTTTGTGGGTTCTCTCTCTTTTTGTGTGTAAAGTGGAATCAAATGGAGCACTTGCACTAGTTTGCATTAATTTGCATAACTTCTTCTAATCAGGCATATTTGATATGTTTGTCAAATATATGGAAGATGCCCAAATATAAATATGCATGAATATATGCTTATATGTTTATAATTAATTTTGGTATCTCATAAATTCAAAATGTAATATCTTATTTTTTGCCCCGGGCTAAGTACGTGGGCGTTGTTGCTAGTTTATTGCTACTTGTATTCTAACGGTGTTCTTTTTTGGTTTTGCAGATTGATTTTGGATATTATCGTGCTGGCTGCGGGCTCTTAGGGATAACTTTTTTTATTTTGATCACAGACATTTGTATATGTTAAAGATTTTTGAAAATTATCAAGTAGTAATATTTGTGTATTTTAGAGATTTGTGGGTTTATTTTGATCTATGGATGTAGGATATTTGGTTGTGGATGTTATTTTCGATTTGTTAATGAATCTATTTTAAATTGGGTTGTGCATCAAGTTTGGTGGTTTGAACAGGTATTCAAATTTTTGTTTGTGGTATACAGGGATAAATGAAAATTTAATTAAAAATAATAATAATAATCTTTCCCAATGCACCAGCGTGCGTTGCAAAAAAGAAAATTTATTACAACATTTCCCGACGTGATTTGCGCATCGGCGAAGTTGCATTTCCCAACGTGTTAGTCCAAAGATATAGCGCATTCCCAACGCATTGGTAGCGTCAGCTATTTCATATATTCCCAATGCATTGGTAGCGTCGGCTATTTCATGCATTCCCAACGCATTGATAGCGTCGGCTATTTCATGAATTCCCGACGCTTAATCATCGTCGGCCATTACCACGAATTCCCAACGCACTACAAGCGTTGGCTATTACTATGAATTCCCAACGCGCTGTCAGCGTCGACAATTACTAGGAACTCCCAACGCATTACCAACGTTGACAAATATAGTTTTCGAATCAGGAAAGTTGGACTTTTTGCCGACGTACATCTCTTTGCCGACGTATTGGCCGACGCTGTAGTGCGTTGGCAATTGTACAGGGATATGCCGACACAGTTAAAATAGCGTCGGCTATGGATTTGGCTACACGTGATTGCCGACGCGTTGAAATGCGTTGGGAAATCTTTTGCCGACGCAAAACCCACCTTTTCAGACGCAATGACTGCGTTGGCAAAACTGTGTTTTGTTGTAGTGTTTACTTACTTTAGCTTGATTGTATTCACATTCCCACACACTTATTCACTTGTTTTAATTCTGACACTCCATTTCACTATCCACACCATCATATCCATTAGCTTATTTGTTCATACTTTCTATGTGTTTGTTTTTATTCTCCCCTTGATTTTACACTATTTTAGTAAACTTATTTTCATTCATTCATTCCCTATCTTACTCACTAGTTATTAGCTCATTTCCATGGATATTTCTAGTTTCTTTTTATCTTGATCTTTCACTTGTTGTTTTCACACAATTACTCATTTGATCTATCTCACATTGCTCATTTGTTCTTGTTATTAACCTTGTTAGTTTTCTTTTGTCATTAACTTTCTTACTAACTTGTTACTAACCTTGTTCTCACTGGAGTTCTTCTATTTCTACATACGTCTCTTTGTTATCTAGTTTCTTGTATTCTTTTAGTTTGCATTTTTTTTTATTTCCCTTGTTATCATCTTGCTTTTTATTTTCATTTGCTTTTGTTAGCTATATTTGAGTTGATACTCCTTTTCATTGATAATTGTTATTTTCCTTGTAACGATTCTCGTGGGAACGATATTCAGACTTCCATAGTCTATATTACTTGAGACAACTGTATACTTGCGAAAAATTGCAAACACCATACTAAGGGCTTGTTTGGCATCTCTACTCTTTTTTTGACAGACCATTCAAAATAGAGCCATTAAAAAAAGAGCTATAAAAAAAAGAGGCTAGAACAAAAAAACGTGTTTGGTTATGAATGGATCTTTTTCAAATAGACCGTTTGGTATGCCCTCTATTTACCTCTTTTTAGAGGGTTTGCCTCTTTTTTAGAGGGGTAACTTCTGTCATTATGTAAAAAATGAACTTATGCACATTTTCATCAAAATATGCCCTCTACACACATACCATAACATCATAATTACAAAACTGATGCAAAAAAGAGAAAACCTGCTATCGCACAAACAGTTTCGTTTTCACTATATAACTCATTACCTTGTCCCAAGAAAGGGAATCTTGGCAGACGCTTGCAGTACTCCACACAAACTGAAGCTATACACGAAAATTCTTTAGCTTTGGTGAAAATTAAAAAGTAATTCTATCATGCACGATTACTATTAATTTTTTTGAATTCATAGGATATCTACATGTTTGAATCTTTTCCGGACATGTGAGGTTCAACTTTGTGAAGTTTCAAACCATTTGAAAGATGCACTCATCTGGGTTTACCCATACAGGGGAACTGTGAACATTTGTTTCCAAAATCTGGTTCCAAAACTGTGAACAGTTCAAATGAATGGTTAAATTACTTCCCTTCTCTTAATTATTAGCAAGTGGGTACTTTGTATTATATTCGAGGAAAGCAATAGGCCAAATAGAGTTGAGGTGACCACACTTCATGACAACAAGGACAGGACCAAACAACCATCCTACTGAAAAATGAGAAAGGATATTTAGGCCCACTTTTGGTGCTTAACCAAACATTGGAGGGAGGAGAAGGTCTTATGCTGTTTGCTTGTGTTTATATTTCTCCTTCAGTCATGATCAATGTCTTAGGTGCCATAGCCTCCTTAAGAGACTCGATTTGCTATCATTTATATGAACTGGTGAGAGGTCTCTATCTGTTAGCCAGTACAGATGGTGAGGATTGTTCCTCATCTCACTTTCAATATGGGCAAAGGCCAAATGCATGATTACAGCTAATAAACCCTTGTAAAATTATCCTAAGATTAAAGGTAGAGACCCTTGTTTGAAGAGGTGAGTGACATCTACTTGTATGTCCACCATCTTTTCATCTAGCACAAGATAATGGTCAAAATTTGATACAGTTCATCCATGGATGAATCAAGCATAAGTTCATAACCATGTAAACCAAAAGAGAATTGATGCTAGCATAAATTAGATCTAGAGATCACAAAAGATTTATTCATTATTACTGCATTACACCTACAAAACAATTAGTGAAACAATTTCTATAACTGGCTTATTAGAAAAAAAATTCCAAAGCTTGTTGAAAGCAACAAGCTAATTCATTGAATTCGACCCAACAAAAAATGCAGGTGGTGAAGGAACTGGAAATGTCAGAGAGTAGCTATTGAGCATGAGAACAACTGACGACATGGTGGGCCTTTGAGTTGCATCATCTTGGACACAAAGTAATCCCATATGAAGGCATCTCAATATCTCATTCATTGAAGTCACATCCAGAACTTGTGGATCTGCAAGCTGCAAGTGGCTGATTGTAGGAGCATCCACATCCAGGGAAACATGAGAACTGGTAGCCCTCTAATTACTACATATCCTCACTAGGAGAACAACCCAATACAAACTCTGAATGGATGAACTCTCCATTGGATCTTGGAATCTGGAAGGGTGTGATGGGTCATATGCAGCCATCAGAAATGTGCCACTTCAGAGGGATAGTCGTGCAAGCAAGCATATGCAGTATTCCCTTGCTTGCTCTTCTTTCATTCAGAAAGATTGAGATTCTATCAGACCTGTCTCAATCTCATTCACTCTCACTGTCTATGCTGCTCTGATGAGGATGAAGTCGTCGAGAAGAAACCATACATGGCTCCTCTTGTCTCATCTTACAATGATCGCATCCGCCCCATCCTTGACACCATTGACGGATTGCGCAATTTGAATGTGATGAAAGAAGGCATCCAGCTACCCACCATTGTCGTCGTTGGTGATCAGTCAAGTGGGAAATCGAGTGTTCTCGAGTCCCTTGCGGGTATCAGCTTGCCTCGCAGCCAGGGCATCTGCACCCGGGTGCCGCTCATAATGCGTTTGCAGGACCATTCCTCTGATGAACAGGAGTTGCTGCTGGAATATCATTCTAAGACGATCAAAACAACTGAAGATCAGATTGCTGATGCCATTAATGCTGCCACTGAAGAGATTGCAGGTAATGGAAAAGGCAAACAAACCTCTCCAAGACCCATCTCCCAAATCCACCAAAACCCATCGATATTCCTCTCAGCCATTGAAATCTCCTCCCAAAACCTCAAAACCACCCAATCCATGGACCAGAAATCCATGGTCCAATACCATCCCAAAAACCCATCTCCAACCCTTTCCAGCCTCCCATCCCAAACAACCCATCTCTAACCCTTTCCAGCCTCCCATCCCAAACAACCCATCTCTAACCCTTTCCATCATCATTCATAAAATAAAAAAAAAACCATGCATCGATTGAACACAGAGAGAGAAAGAGAGTAGAAAGCAAGAAGAAGTAGAAACAACGCACCTCTTCCCTTGAGCGTTCTCCCTCCTTCCAGCCTCTTTCACGTTGCAGAACGAAGAGTTGAAATGTTGCAGAGAGCTGAAACATTGCAGAGAGCTACATTCATCGAGGGTTTATGCAAAGGATATTCGTTGGCAATAAATTTGCGTCAGGGGCATTTTTGTCCGAAAAAATTGATTCCGCCTCTACTTTTTCAGGAGGCATTGCCTCTAATTTCTACATGCTATTTTTGGGGCATTTCCTTTTTAGAGGCTTTGCCTCTTTTCCTCTAAAATGTGCAGAGGCTCTAAATTATTGCCAAACACCTCTAAATTTCAAAATCTCTATCCGCTTTAGAGAAATAGATGTTTAGAGGTAAACAATAGATATGCCAAACATGGTCTAACATTGAGTCACGGTGGAGATATCAAGAGGCACAGGATATACCCGGCAAACAAGAGGCACGGGATAAAAACCCGGCAAACAAGCAAAATGGATACCAAGAGGCCAATAGTCATCAAGTTAAGTGTTCAAGACGTACCCGATGGTGTACATCCATCTAAAATGTAAAAAGTCATACTGTGCAGATGTTCTTCAAGGTCCTCACACAGATGGTGCATCATCCGTGTCAGGCGATATACAGCTGAGTGGTGCTTGACACAAAGATCCCTAGACAAACAATAGTGAGGGGCTAGGCTTTCTTGCACGAACAAGATTCATTAATAAAAGAGAGACTACTTTCCATTATCAAATCAAGATCATGACCCAAGAAAGAAGCTTCTTCCAACATCAATAACAAAAGTAGTCCTCGTCAAGCTTTTACAATCAAAGCCACCTAGCCTCAACACTTCTATCAATCGTCAAAACAAACGGAACATAAAAAAGGATCCTAAGTTCAACACCTAAGTTCATTAAGTAATCCAAAAAAAGAACAAAACAAAACAAAATAAAACAAAACAAACGAAGCTAAGGAACATGAACATACCATGTAGAAAAGTACTAGACGGTACAATTTGGAATCAGAAGCGATAGACAATCCAATCCTAGGTACAATGTTAAACCCGAGGCAACGTACAGCGTTACTCAGTCAACGAAGGGAATTAGGGTTCGCGATACCCAAACGAACAATCTTCATGCACAGATATAAATGGGTATCCCGTCGTCTCGTACCGTTCTAGATTGAGATAGATTGTAACCGATACAACCAGATTAACCGTAAAAGACGTCAGCTCAAAACATCTCTACATATAGTCAAATGAGTCCAAAAATGTAGCCAAGGTTCCACCTAAGTCCAACCGAAAACATCAAAAGGGCCCTTCAAAAAGGTATCCAGCAATGGGCCCAATCCACATCCCACACAAAGTACCCGGTCGACCCAACCCAGTCCGGTTGATCGGGAGTTATAACAAATGGAGTGCACAGTGATTTTCATCAGGCTCTAGCGAGCCTCATTGTGTGTGGCCGGTCGACCCGGTCCCCTTGGCCGGTCAACCGCATACACCGCAGTTACAGAACCTCAGTCCTGTAACTGAAGTGAAATGGGTGAAAACCCCTTTCCAAGATCCCAGAACATGTAATCAGTCAATATGAAGGGCCTAGCCCTTCCATTCTAATCCTGCAAACAAAGAAAATAGGGCATTGTCCTCTCCACATACATCCATACCACCTCTCATCAAGTCCATTCAACCAACATCCATCACAATCCAACCGTTCAATTTATATTATCATATTTTCAACATTTAAAGTATTAATGAGCATGTGGTTATCTAAATCATCATCAGTCATCAAATCAAAGGAAAGACAAACATATCCAAGCATATATATATATATATATAAATATCTCCTTGCCTTTGGTGGAAAATGCCCAAATCCAAAAACCCTAGCTCAATGCCCAACAAACCAAATCTAAGGAAGCATTAGCAAAATAAAACTAAATTAAAATATAAACTAAAAGAATGGAAAGCTCTAAGCTAACTAAACACAACTCCACACCCAAAGTATATAAACCAAACCTAGGGGAAGGGAAGCTTACCAAACGAATGGGTGAATGGAGTGGCGGCTTGAAATTGAGGACGAGATGCTAGTGGGGGGTCCACGTGGAGATGATGGTGATTATCAGAGGTTGCAGGGCCCACTTGATTGGTGGCCCACTAAATTAGTGGCCCATCAATAAGAAAAATGAAAAAGACAGAATGGAAGAAAGAAATAAAGAAAGAAAAAATGGAGGATAGAGAGAGAATTAAAGAGAGAGAGAGAGAGATGATGAAATGGGTGAGAGGGGTGGGGGAAAAAGTCAATGTGAGTTAGTGGAGTGAGGTGAGGGAGAAAATGAGATGCGATGAGAGAAAATGAGAGGATGAAATAAAGAAAGAGAAACAAGAAGAAAAGCAGAGAACGGGAGAGAGAAACAGGGAAGAAAGAATGAAAGAAAGAAAGAGAAGAGAAGAGAAGAGAGAGAATTAGAGAGAGTGAAATGGGTGGGGCTAATTCATGTGGTAGGGAGGAGTGAGAGGGGAAAGGAAATAAAAAAAAGAGAAACAGAGAAGGGAGGAAAATTGGAGAAAAACAGGGAGAGAGAGAAAGAGAGATGGGGATGTGGGCTCGCCGGAGATGGGGGAGCTCGGCGATGATCGCCGGCGTGCTCGGAGTCCGGCGGCAGTGGTAGTGACGAGAGTGAAGAGAGGTGAGAACGAGAGAGATGAGAGAGAAAGATGATGGTTGCTGTGTTGTGTGGAGTGGAATGAGAAGAGGGAAATGAAGATAAGGGAGAAGGAAAGAAATAAAGAAAGAGAGAGAGATGGCCATCCACATGGAGATGAGGGAAGAGAAAGAAATGAGTGAGGAGAGAGAAAGTAATGAGGAGAGAGTGAAAAGAGAGTTTAAATGGGTTTCGGTCAAGCCTGGTTTTAGAGTGCATGTCTTCGAGGGTCCGGATCAAGATGGGATAGAAGACTAATGTTTAGGAAATAAAAAGATCTACCGAACGGTAACAAAATCTCAAAAAGTAGAAAAATACTAAAAAGCCTTTGAAACTTTCCGGAAATAGCGACACACACGCCTACTATACCCAAATGCACTCTGAATCACGCAAGACTTCGTACGCGAGATCCATACGTCAAACCCGACTTGCTAAGACTCTAAACACACTTATTAACTAATCACGCAATTAATTATAATTAATATGAGTTATGGGTCGGAATGTTACAATAGAGGAGGTGGAGATGGCCTATTATGGGAAGAGTGAGAGGGCATGGTGGAAGGTTTTTGTCGGTGATTTTTCTTTTTATGTGTTTGGAGATGCATAGTAAGAAAATGAAGAGGAAGAAAAAGAAGACATCCATTAATTGTTGGGTTGGGATGCTTGAGAGGTGAAGGAGAGAGTATAAAAGAGAGAGATCTTAGGAGCTATATAATGTTTTGTTGCTTGAAAGATGAAAGATGTTAAATTTCATGTCATGGCGAGGAGCGCTATCTCACGCCCCCAAAAGTGAAACCGGGGTTATGCGTGAGATTAGGGCCAATTTAAAACTTTTTCAAATGATAATCACATGACACTTGCTCTAATCGTGTCCCATCTAGATCGAAGACCGCTGTGAGGTATAAACATTTCCTCGAATATATAAAACAATTAGCGGAAGCTTCATAATGCAAGAGGATATCTTAAAGATGTATAGTTACGAGAAATATACTGAATAACCTAATTAGGGTTAAAGTTTAAGACTGTTAACAACATATTAATTACAAGTAAAAAGGCCACACTAAAACTAGGCCTATACAAAAGCATAAAGAAACAAAAGATAAAGCTAGGAGGATAATCGTGAAGCTCTCGTGTATGGGGTCGTCACGGCTATACAATGTCGTCCGTACTATACTCTAGGAAGTCATCAGGCTGATCTGCCTGAACTTCTTCTGTCGCCTCCTCCTCCTCGGGGTAGAAGGGCTCGGTACCTATGCACCAAGAGTAGCATCATCAACACAACGGATGACAAGACAATAGATATATAAATCATCATAGATCTGCAGTACTAAAAAGAGTAAACGATAAACATGATTATAAGAGATGCATAGCACTCTGATCGTAAAAGATGCAGTGCATTCGAATCATAAACAAACTATCAAAGTAGGCGGTCCACATATGCCAATATATATCATCAATTGGGATAAAACCCAGTATCCAATATCCAAACAACCCGTAGCTCAAGTACTCAGGCTTCGTGAGCTCTGGCACTGTCTTGCTTCAAGGACGAACAATTCTCAGCTCAAATAGCTTGGGCTCCGTGAGCTCTGGCTCTATCTTGCTTCGACAAGACAAACATCTCGAGGAACAAACAACTCTCAGCTCAAGTAGCTCGGGCTCCGTGAGCTCTGGCTCTATCTCGCTTCGAGGATAGTATCGGGTTCTCTCACAGGTGGTGCCCCAACTGTGTTGAACGCTAACAGCTGAGTGGTGCCTGACATAAAGAATCCTAAAACATCGGTGAAGGGCTAAGCTTCTTGCACGAACAAGATTCAATAACATTAGAGGACTATTTTACTTCAAATCAAATCGAACTTCAAACAAATACCAATAGTAGTCCTCTTTAAGCCTAACAATCAAAGCTTACTAGCCTCAACATTTCAAACGAACATCGAAACAAACGAAACAGCAAAGGGGATCATGAGTCCATCATCTAAGTTCTCAAAGTGATCCTCTAATAAAGTAAAGCAAACAGAACTAAAGAACATGCTCATCACATGTAGAAGATAGTACCCGAAGGTATAATTCAGAATCGAAAACTATAAACAATCAAATCCTAAGTATAATGTCAATCCTGTAGCATCATACAACCTATTCAGTCAACGAAGGGGTTAGGGTTCACGATAGTCAGACGAACAATCTTCGTGCATAGATTTAAAGAAGAGTATCCCGTTGTCCCATACCATTCAAGATTGAGATCCAACCGGATCAACAGTGACGAACATCGGCACAAGACGTCCTCACAATAAGTCAAATGAGTCCAAAAAGGGGTATCCAAAGTTTCACCAAAGTCTACCTCAAAATAGGGTAAAAATCCCTTCACAGAAGGAAATCTGCAGAAGGCCCGGTCGACCTGCCCCAAGGCCCGGTCGACCTGGTACATAGTGGGGCCGGTCGACCTGCCATGGGCCAAGTCGACCCCCTTCCCTGCAGCCAGGTCGACCTGCCTGTTGCCAGGTCGACCTGGTGACCTACGGAAACGGAGCCTGAGCTCTGTTTCTGTACTGAAATGGGATTTCTTCCATTTCTTCTTCTTGGACCTGATGAGCAACATATGTAGTGATAAAAATAACCTAATTACAAGGCCTAAAAGCCAACTAATCAATTATAAACTTCTATATCCATTTCATTCAATCTATAAACCATTTTATCATGTTTTCAATCTACTAAGGTATCAATTGAGCCAAGAGCATCTAAAACATGATTTTCTCAAACAAATCAAGGTAAACAAACATATCAAGCATTAATATAACTATTTACTTGCCTTGGTGATGTGCTAGACTAAAACTCAAGAAGAACCTTGCAGAAAACAACTCTAAGAAGCTCCAAAGAGGTGAAACGACTCTCCAAACCCAACTTGCTCCTACAAATGCATGCCAATGGTTGAGGCGATTCTATCTATTCCATTTTTAACCAAGAAAGAAGGTGTTGAAAAGGTTTCCAAGCTTTAAAAGCTTACCTAAGAATGGGTTGTGGCTGAAACACTTAGAAAAGTGTATGGTTGTACTCTTGGAGGCTTGAGGAAGAAGATTAGTGGATTCGTTTCCTTCGTCGGAGTTCCGGTGGTCGTCGACGGAGGATAAGAAGATGAAAGAATGGAAGAAGGAGAAGGTCGGCTGCGACTGTTGTATGGTTGTGTTGAGTGAATGAAATGAAATGAGTGAGATGAAGATGGGTTTTGACCTAACTTAAGTAATGGGTTTTTGGCTTGGTTCTTGGGTCAAGTTCCGGGTCGGCCTATACGTTCAATTGATGAATTTCGGGCCTCTTCGACGCGTCAAATCGAAACGCGACAGAAGACTAAAGTTCATAAAACGACGAAACCTACCCAATGCACCCAACTGACAAAAATTCATAATCTCATAAATTCCCTGAAACCCTACCCAATTAGCAAAACGACTCTCTATCCTACCCAAACGCGCTCCGAATCGTGCGAGACTTCGCACACGAGATTCGACGTTAAACCCGACTACTTAGACTCTAAGCACACTTACTAACTAATCACACAATTAATTTATAATTAATAGGCCATTAGGGGACGGGATGTTACACGCTATGCAAGCTCTTGGCTGGTCCCATGCGTCCACTTGAGATGCTTACAAGCAAATGTTTTGGAAACCAGCCTCAAAGATTATTGCACTCTTTCGTGACGGAATCTTGTACTAGTCCATCCAGCCAAACCTGTCACTATTAGATGGTTCGTGTTAAAATTGAAATGAAAACAAACTATATGTTCTTTTAATCATCCAATGGATCTAACACTCTTAACTGTGGATCGACAGGATAATAGAACTAAATACTCCTCTAGTCACTGGTAATATGAATTTTAGAAGCCATCAATATAATAAGCTCTTATTTGCATATTCATCAAACGCACTACTACGAAGATTCTTTTTTCTTCTGCTAAATGGCAAATTGTATCGACAGAAGAAAGAGAATGAGGCTAAGATAAAAGGTCCCAAAAGAATACAAGCCCATTAAGAAAGAAAAGAGGGGCCCACCAAAGGAATATCCAAGAGAAAAGTAATTTGATACATATTAATAGAGAACAATATAGAAACAAGCCAGAAAGAAGATGGCAACCACAAATGATTTGAGATGAAAGATGGCAACCACTAATGGTTTGAGGAGAAAAAATGGCAAGAGGAATCTAGGAATCTTGACAAAACTAAAAACAGAATCCATAGCTGGGCTTGTGAATTGGAATTCAATCTACCTAGTGTTGGCAGATCATACAATAAGGCCACTTATTCAAATCAAGATAAGCCACCAATTCTGAAACTGCTTAAATGGGGCAAGGAGGGAACACCTGAACATTTGGTTTTTTAAATTTTCTCCTGGTCTTTAAACTATATTGTATCTATAACCTTTTTTAAAAACACCCTATTGATTATCGCGATTTTTATCAAATAATTATTGCTAAATCTTAATTATACAGATTTGTTTATGAAGACATAAAATAATCCAGATTGTGGTTCGTACAAGTATTTTGGACAATTTTATCCTTCCGTCTACGCGAACGACATCGTCATCCAACCTAGGATTAAAAACGGCAGTTTCTCCTCATGTATCCTCCTACTTCCAAAAACAAATCTCTTGATGTTTCCTCTCCTCTTGATTCATTTTCGGTTCTTCTTCTTCTCATCACTACCTTAAAAGAGAGAAGTGAGAGATTCTCCTCTTCCTCTTTCTGTTGCTCTCTCTCTTGGTGAAAGCCGAGCGGATCTGAAACTCTATAATCTCCTTGAGCTTGGTTTGATAGATTCAGCCAAGCTATCACAGCAAGAAAAAGGGATTTTCCGGCGGTTGTTTAGGGACGGTTTTGATAAAGAACTGCTAAATATATTCATTAGCAATGGTTCAATAAAACCACTGCTATTTTCACTTATTTTTTTCTTAATTTTTTAGTTGCGGGTATTCATTTCTACAGCTATCGATCCACAATTCCACCAACACGCAAAACTTTCCCACGCTCGATCTTCTACATGAAGTTTTATAAGAAGTCGAGCTTGGTGTTTTTTTTCCAAAACCTTCGAGAACGAAAGACCATGTCGTCTCTGCAAGCATCCATTCTCTCGATCAAACGAAGCCTTAATTTTCATTCATCAATCTTCCAAGTAATCTCCTCTTCTTCTTATCCACAACTCCATTAAATTCGATGATCGTCTGTTTCTATTTTTTTATTGATATCATCTGTTCCTAGTTGGAATTTGAGAGATTTAAGCTTTGATGAGTTTTGTTTTGTCTCATATCCTAGTGCAACATCCTCTGTTTTCCACAAAGATTGCATCTTTGGTTTCGTATTTATACTTTGTTGTTACCATTTTGTTGTTTAGGTTTTGATATTTTATTGTTGTTTTCCACTTATTGTTGTTCCTCCATGTTTAATGCATAAAAAGATAAAATTAAAGGAAAACAACAATAAAATATCAGAAGGAGAAGGCAGAGAATGATCTTGGCGCGGTAGGGACCTTTCGAAATTTGGAGAACCCTAATCTAGATGTAAGATGAGAAACTACATCAAAAAATGAGCTCGATCGAATTCATATCCTTTGTGGGCAGCGCGATGCTAACTGAAAGCCAATGTTATAATGTGGGCCATGTGGTTCACTTGACCGCATGCCCACACATGTGTCCCACCTTTTGGACGGTCAATGCAATTAAAGGACTCCTCTATATTTTGTATTTTAGAAATCTATGGCACTTGAAACTGGCCCATTGCTTCCTATTCAAGTTACTGATTAGTTGCTTGGCCTCTCATCACTCGCAGGTAATACGGAGAAGTGGAAGTAAGTTGTAAAACCCAAATTCCAAGCCTCTATCAGTTGGCACGCCCAACTCAAAGAATTGATCAAGGCACGCCTGTGTTTGCCTGACATAGTGTTATTCAGATCTGATCTATGAGTGGCGATCCTGTGGTTTTAGTCCAAGCAGTTGTGGAAACTATGATGGATCATGGCCTCAAATTAGATGAGTTTTCAAGTGGGCCTTAAGTGTAAACTATGATGGATCATGGCCATGGCTTACTCGTGTGTGATCGTTAGCAACTTAACATGGTGGCATTCCCAATAATGCACAAATCCCCATATTTCGTGTGACTGTCGTGCACGATTGGGGGAATGCAATCTCTGATTCTCTTAAACGTGTAGCGGAGTTTGTGAGGAAGAGGAAGAGGAATTTTCCACCGCCACTCCCACTACCATCCTATAAATATGAGTGTTTATGGGCCAGTTTGTGAGGTTTGGAAGTTTGGATTTATCTCACAGGTCTGAAAGCCATGCCCAGGGTCGGCGCTTATAGAACTCGTACAAGCCTCTGTGGTAAATATGTCATGATGGGCTTGGCCTTTAATCATATTTAGCCCAGGCCCAGGCCTAGAGCATTTAGTAATGGAGCCAGCAAAACATGCACAGTTGTATCCACAGCGTACAAAATGAGCCCAAATCCTTCGGAACGTGGACTTCGCTTAGCTGGTTCGATCCATCAGCACACCTACCCATAAGCATAGGGCACGTTTCTGTAATCCATTTCCCAAAAAAAAAAAAAAAAAAAGGTACTATCTTTACGAAAAATTATTTTTTCTCCGCATCCGCATTTTCATTGAATAGCCTAAAAATAGAGTTCTTATTGGGGGTTATGGGAAGTCCATTTCCGCAGAAAACTTCTCTCATCTTTATTACTTCATTTCCTCACTCCCTTCTTTAATAATGGTTTTCAATAAAGAATCCATAGCGGCATCAAACAACATTAGCACCAAGTTATCGAGGAAATTATTTTTGCACCAAAAATGAATTTCTAATTTCCGCGGAAAACTTTTCCGAGGTATTTAAAAACTATAGGCTTTATTGATATGGCAATTTCACCTTTCCATGAAAAATGCTTGTACACAAACGTGCTGAAGGAAAACAATGAAGTGTTAATAGAGCTAGAGGCACCAAGTCTTCCATCCCCACATCAATTTTATGCCAAGGGTGTAAGAAGCAGTCCCCGGGCGGCATGGATTGCCCACCAAGCTCTAGTCTTGGATCTTTTCAGGAAATGATCAATGGCCTCCTTTCTTTTTTTTTCCTTTTTTTCTTTTTCCTTTTCTTTTCCTTTTCCTATGATATAAAATCACGCACACAAAATAACCACACTACCTAGGTCCATATCCAACAGACCCTGGATATGATAGATTCGTGTGGTTGAATCTGTGGATTGGGAGATGCTTCACCATTGCGTTCCCATTGCAAAACAATTACCAATTGCATGCAATGCAAATTTATTCCCCTCTAATAAGAAGTGGAATTAATATTTATTTTCGGGTAGGCAAGCGATGACAGATAATATTTTATATTTTATTGATTTATTACTAATCATTTAAAACTAATTTTTCTTGTCTTTTCTTTCTCAAAAACATCTTAAAAAACATTGTAAGTTAAATATCCTTACATTTTCTCAGACATTATTTCCCATATTTTTGTAAAGGTAGTTAAAATATAAAAATAATAGGACTAATCATAATGAATCCAAAACATGCTCAAATAATCATTTTTTCCTTGTTTTAGTAGTGAGAGATCTATTTCACTCTAATCAAAGTATGTCCCATGCATCTTGGTATGGTCGCATGGAAACCAATTCGTCCACAATTAATTAATTAAACTGTTCATAGGTTGATTGTTTAATAGGACATGATTGTTGTGGTAGGCATGGATGGTTGAGATTTGAGAGGGCAGCGCTCAAAACCATCAACTAACTCCTATAATAATGCAAAGTGGAGGTGTTGACATCCTTTGAGTGTCTCACTTCTGCTCCATTATTGAGCGGAGTGGATGGTCCTCCACAATAGGTCGACCTATATTGGAAATAGAAACTAAAAATGAAAACCATTTTGTTCAAGAGACTTCCCCTAAGTTTAACTCCAATAGGAGTTGATTTCATTGCAAGATGAGTATATGATTCATAATGTGATTAATACAAAATCTTCTTACCTAATGAAATATGTACTGCTCAAATGAACGTCTTTTCTAAGCGTGACTGGCCGTTTACTTAGTTAGGTGGGAAAACTGGTGGGGAGTATAATGGGTGATATGACATAAAGTCTACTATCGATTTAAGCACCCAAAAAAAAAAAATTCTCTACACAAAAAAAAAAAAAGAAAAAGAAAAATTACTCTACAGCCGCCCATCTAAGTTATTGGTTTTTACGTGGAAATCCTAAATAGGAAAAAAACCACAGGACCGAACATCGGTCCAAAAAGATCAAGCACTATAAATAGCAAATGTTACAAAAAACACTCACTACCCTTTCCAGCTGACCACAATCTAAAGACTGTGGTTGATCTTGCCAACGACCACGTCATTCACCTTTTCCAACACTCGAGACTCCACGCCTTGCACAAGACGAATCTACTCAGAAAGTAGATGAAGGGCTCCAGAAGATAAAAGCTTCAGCACATGGATGACAAGATGGCTCTTTGGAGAGGAATAATCTATCTGAGAATTTTCTAGGTCTTAGAATAATGAGAAAGGTATGAGGGACAACCCTAGGTTTGAGAGAAGAAGTCTTTAAATAGCCCTTGGTTCGTGTAGAAAGGTTAAAGTTCCAATAGGAGAAGTATTTGGAAGTTTTGCAACCATTGGAAACAACTAGGATTTGAAATTCGCCGCGATTCGATCGATCGAACAATCTGCTAACTTTGAGTTGTTCCAGCTCCAATCAATCGGACAAAGTATCCGATCAATTGGATGGTCCGATCCGATTTACATGCAGTTTTCATCAGTTCTCCGATCTTAGCTTCGTTCTCTTGCATCTTGACTTCGTTCTCTTTGCACATTTGATCCAGTCCAACTAAAATAAAGAAAAATACAATTCATTGACCCAAGTTTTATCCAGCCCAATGAATTTGCCAACACTCAAATCCTAACAATAACCCTCACATCATAAAGAGTGAACTGAGAGATTTGAACTTCTAGTGGTTAATCTCCATTGTCCATGACAATTGCTTGATTTTACAATATACATTGTTCATCAGTTCATCTTCATGTTTGTAGCAGTCAAATTATCTCTGACCAAAGCTTCTAGGATGCGAAAGCTAACTGAGTCACTTTTGGTATGCCGATCATGGTGGAGGTTAAACACAATCACTATGAATAGCAAAGGTTACAACATGTACTCACTTCCGTTTTCAGTTGACAATAACCCAAGGACCATAGTTGATCTTGTCGATGACCATGCTGTTCACTTTTTCCAGCAATTGAATCTTCATGCCTTACACAAGACAAATCTACTTAGAAAGTAAGGGAAGGGCTCCAGAAGATGAAATCTTCAGCACATGGATGACAAGATGGCTCTTTGAAGAGGAGGAATCTCTCTGTGAATTTTATTGGTCTTAGAATAATGAGAGAGGTATGAGGGACAACCCTAGGTTCGGTTCGTGTAGAATAGTTAATGTTCCAATAGGAGAAGTATTTGAAAGTTTTGCAACAATTGGAAACAACTAGGATTTGAAACTCGCCGCCATCCAATCGATCAGATAGTCTGCTAATTGAGAATTGTTCCAGCTCCGATCGATTGGATAGTGTACTAACTGAGAGTTGTTCATGCTCCTATCGAACGAACATGTGTTAATCTTAACCATTAGATCGTGAAGAGTAAATCACATGTGAGTGATCTCTCATAGACAGATACTGATCTCCGCATCTGTTGCTTGATTCAAGCCGATGCAATCCTAATTGCATTTGTAGTGGCAACACCTTCATAGATTCACGGAGATAGAAATAGAAATTTCACCTTGCTTAAAATGGGTGTTAAAAAGACCATTGGCCTCCATTGTTACGCCCCCGATTCCAATTTCCGAAAACAACGCTAAAATCCAAATTTGGTGGCGAACATTGAGGATCTTTTAATGCGAAAGCAAAACATACCCGTTGAACTAAACCTTTCTTACACAAGTGGAAAAATGTGGGTTTGAACCCCAGGAGAACTGCTACCACTCATCAAGAGGCAAGTGGCCATTCTCCGATTTTTTCACTCTTTTTTTATGAGTTAAAACTGCTTTCGGGAGCACTGTAAAAAAAAAAAATCCACATTAGACGAAAGCCTCGCCTTACAGTTCACACACATGTTCTTCTTTTCTTTGCTGACTGTTGGAAGTAGGTGGGCCTCGTGGATAGGTTTTCAAAACTTTTTGACTCACTTGACTCAGGGATCAACTATCCAGAAGGCTATAACCCAATCCAAGATTCAATCCATCATTCTTATCAATCATGTACAGCAATATAACGTATCTAGAAGATAGCAATCAGCAACTACTTGCAATAAAATAATCTACCACAAGAGGAGAAACAGATTATACCTTTGGAGCCCGGTAGTGCTCTAATCGAGGAGAAGACAATCAACTAGAACAAGAACTCTTCTTGAAGCAATTAGAGGTCTCCAAGACCTTGTTGTCTTCCACGCTATGATCCTCTATCGGATCTCTTTTCTCAAGAAGATGGGTGAGATCTCCAAGAGAAAACCGTACCAGAAACTCTAAGGAAACTAGAAGAGAACTAGAAGAGAGAGAGAAAGAGGAGAGATGTGCAACTTTTGCACAAGAGATGTTTTGGGTGTGAATACCAAGGATGGACGTCCAAGGGGGATTCTTCCCCTTTATATAGCCTCAAATCTCCTCTTAAGACTCTCTTACTAATTGCATTAGAAGTCACACTTCCACACAAATTAGTAGATTACTATTACCACTATTAGAAGTCTCACTTCAAATAGAAATAGTAACTTTCTAATTCCTTCCTTTTAGAGTTCAAGTAAGATTAGTAACTTTCTAATATCTTGGGCTAGCATGAGGACCATTAGGGATTCCTTAGAAAGCTGGCTCCAACTGGGAGACGCAACCCCACATCTCATGTGCAATCCAGGCCCACAGTTAATTGCAAATAACAACACTATATAAATACAATTGCACTCCAGTCTTAGGAATAAATTACAATGAAGACCCTAAATTTCTCAATTACCACAAGTAGGCCCCTCTATCAATATTCATGGATCAATTGGAATAAATTTGTCACATCCAATCTTAGATCCACATCTTATTAGCCTTGAGCTCTAATTAATCACAGTGATCATCAGTACCATTCAATTAACTCTTAATCGAGATGAGTGCTCACTTACTAATGATAAATCCATTAATTGGCACAAGGGGATAATATAGATAGATTCCATCTTGATCATTGTATGTTCCCACAGTCATACTACCACGTACCCAAGACACCGAGGTGTTGACCTACAGTTGGTCTGACTCATTAGTGGCTCAAAGCAAATGAATAGACAGAAACTTGAGTTCATCAATGTCTCAGGATTGAGAGTCTATTGCTAGGGAATTATGAGAGCAGTCCTTAAATCGAGACAGTATTTTATAAGGTGCTTCTCATGGTCCTTCAATACATCCAATGTACCAGCACTATTATCCAAAATCTTACATTCTAATGATTGAGACAAATCACACTATCTCATAGTGATCAAAGTGCTGCAACCTTATCAAATGAGATGCCCAGTCTCATCACTGGTTTTGAAGATATTTTTAAGTATAAGATTTGTGACACATGTCTCCCGTATGTGGATCTTATCCATATACATATATCACATCTAATATACTAATGGGACCTGGTACATCTCATGAACCATCATGACATATGTATTGGTTATGTGCATTAAGTAATAAAATATCATTCATCTCATGAAAGGAAAGTATAATTTTATTGATAAATAAAGAAATTAATCAATTTATTACATCAACTGATAAATTGAGCCCATACAATATAACACTGACAAGTACACACATATTGGATCTTCCAGCTTTTTACTTTAAATCAATTGTTTTGATGAACCTACTTCCCACTGCCTGCAACACCTATTGTCAACCCAACCTATGACAAACTTTTCCGTTAAAAGAAAGCCGTTGGAGGCTTCCCTCAATCATCTCGTTTCTTGACTGATGTTCACCCACTGAAGCTTTGGAATTTGATCATGTCTAGAATTGGAACTAAGAGGTGCTAAGTGCCAAAGCACTCCTATATTTATTTAAAACAAGAAAGCAACCCCTTTATTGTAAAACAACTGCTCAAAAAGCTATTTGAAAAATTAATGTACCATGTATTCGGTGTGTGTGACTGTGAAGACAATTGCATGTGGCAGACTTTTGAGATCGTGGCTTCAGATCATAGGTGGGTCTATGTGATGAAGAAAATCTTAATAAAGCTTGTTGGAGCCTGATGTTGATAATGAGGTCATTCAAATGATCCTGACATGATGGAGAGCACCAAAATAAGATAGAAATATCCCATGTGCTTGGCCCTACCCACAGCTCATGTCAACAATGGCTAATTTCAATTCTCACACCACAACAACTATTATTTTTTTTCCTTGGGGTGGGGTCGGCAATGACAATAGATTAAGGGAGGGTCTTAGTATTTAAGTCATTTTCTTGACTATATTGGCAGGTGCCACCCAAAATGACATATGATATTATTTAAATTTGGAGTTCTATTCTGAAAGTCCAACAATTTTCCAAAACAATAGAACAGAATTCTCATCTTTTCAAATGAACTTGGGCATGATTTGCCTAAAACCTGTAACAAAAAGTTCGTTGGTCAATGATTTTTAAACATTTAAACAAAATGCAAGATTTCTCTTACTATTTTCCATTCTTAGGTTGGGGAAAAAAAAACAGAGGAGAAATATCAGAAAGCAGCCTTTGCTTTTTTGGGTATTAACTTCTTCAAAATCCATAGTAATGCCTTCTTATCAAAAGGGTGCAGAAACAAAATGTGAAGATCCAACAACTGCCATGCATGGTTGTTTCTTCTTTGGTAGGAAATTGACTATCCACCCCTAGTAAGTCCACCCCTAAATACTGTGTGCGCCTAAATAATTACGGAGTTGTTTGGATGGAATAAGATCTCTATAAAAAATTTTGGGAAATATTGAATGCCTGAAACATAAAAGGGAAGAAGAGAACAGAGATCAGAGGCCCAGGCCACTCTTGGTGCAAGACATTCCGATGCCTCAGTTAGTTTGATAACTCAACAAATGGTAGGAGAGAGAAACAGAGTTTTGGCGTATATCTACATACATCTTCTGAATTAGCTCTTTGTATATATAGGTCGGGAGTCCTATGACTCTTGTCATGGTTCATTAATGGTAGAGTCTCATCGGATCTTACCCTGATTTCTTAATGGTAGAGTCTCATCGGGCTTTACCCTGATTTCTTAATGGTAGGGTCCCTTCGGACCTTACCTTGACTTTACGAAAGTTGTGGATCCCGCTCTTTTTTAAGGGATTATGGACGTAACCACCGGGTAAGGATAACTTCTTACCTCTATCTAATGCATGCCCTTGTTTCTCAACACATTCTGTAACGTGGTTGAGTCTTTACAGAGATACAGTTGTAACTGATCAAGAGTCAGTGCTCGTCTCAGTTAACAGAACCAAACTGAAGATGGTACCGAGGTCATGTATGACCTTAATATGGAAGCACTATTGCACTATTGCCGAGATGCATAAAACCGAGACCAAGACATACCTAGCCAGTATTTTTATCGAAACAAAGGCGATCTCGGTATCTTGAAAATATCTCACACAATTGCCCCCTAGCTTCTGACTTCTTAGAGTTCCCTAACTCTTTGAGATCAGAAGCTAACCATTATGATGGGAGAACCTTTTGAACATTAGGCTTGAAGCTCATACTAAATTTCATCTCGGTGTCGGTTGACGACATCTGATCCCCATCACGATGTCGCTTCATCTGCCTGAAATTATTAATGACACATCGATGTCGCTTCATCTGCCCTAGACAATTAATGGCGCGCCTCGATCGATGCAGAAGATGTACCGGCGGCACCACATGTCATCGCTTGGTTGGTCGTCCAATTGTTTCGAAGAGACGTGCACAGTACTCGAAACGACGTTCTAGATGTGTTTCCTTGGAATTCAAAACTGCGATTCTTTGTCCATTATATATAGAGGTGCCTCTCTCTCATTTTTCACTTTCACCTTTGTCAAAAAAGAGAGAGGGTTTTGCTGAAGAGAGAAGTTCGGCCAAGGTCGAGTTCTTGCAAATCTGAGTTTAGTGTCTTTTGAGCCCAGTCTCATCCGTCTTGTGTTTGTAAGTCCTCCCTTCCCATCTTTGTTTATTTCTGCTTTAGGGTTTCCTTGACCTTTTCCCCTTTTTGACTTCCTGTTCTTTATCCCTTCTCAAGCTTCAATAATGGGTATCTATAGGCAGAGAGTAGAAACCCCAGAGGCTGTAGCCAAATTTAGGGCCGATTACGGGATTCCTGATGATGTCCTCATTAGGTTAAATGACCCGAAAAACCCCTTTGACAGTTATTCCTTTACCAATGGCTGGATGCCATTCTAACTGGTTACCGTAGTCGAAGGTGAGGTTCGATTCCCTCTTCACCCCCTTCTTAGAACTTGTCTTAAGAAATGACACATCTGCCCTTGTCAGTTGATGCCTAACAGTTTCAAAAAATCATAATGGGTGTTGCCGAGCTCAATAGGATCCTTAGTATTAACCTCGGCGTCAATGATATTGAGGAGGTTTATGACCTCTGCAAGTCTGGCGGTGACAACACCTATTATCTCCGAGCCAAGGCAAACCGGGAGTGGATCATCAATGATCTAGAAGACTCCAACAGATATGCCGGGGATGACCGCCTGTTCGTGTCAGGCAACTGGGAATATGCAGGAACCGTGCCCGAAGTGGCAAGGAGTGACAAGATTCCTTGTGACTTCAGGAGCCTACCGAGTAACCACTGACCTCCCAGCCTTTATATTTTCCTTGTATTTTTCTCCTCTTCTTTGCCGAAGTACTTGACACATTTTTTGTTTGTCGTGCAGACGTCCAGCAAAAAAAAAAAGAAGCCCAGCGAGTTGGTTGGGTAAAGAACGACAGTTGGTTTCTGGCAGTGTACAGTTGTTTTTTTTTTTTTTTTTTTTTGCCACCCTTGCTCCTGCCCCCGCTCCTGGTCCAAGTTCAGGAGTTCGGCAGCGTTCAAAACATCTGCCGAAATCACACGGGGGGAAGCGCAAAGAGAGAAAAGGCCTAGGACCGAGGCCCCGTCGAGAAGGGTCCTGGCGCAGTTGAGGCACCCTGTCCCGCCCGGTCGGCTCTCTGGAAACTGAGCCTCCAAGTCGAGTTCGGGAGGCCAATGACAATAGAGGACCGTATCGTCGACGATCCTCTCATTATTGCTGCACTCGGTCAAGCATGTGCCTTGCCACGAGACATGGCAAGGCTCATGGAGCTCGACGACGTGACGCTAATGGTGTCAACGATGCAGTCGGCAATCTTGGTAAGCTTTCTACAAACTTTACCAAGTATTTCGTTTAAGATATTGCCTTCTCACGCCTATTTCTTCTATAGATGGTGCAAAAGTGCCAAGTCGCCCTGGAGAGACATTAGCAAAACCACTCCAAGGTTCCAAGGTTGGAGGCAGAGAGGAAAAAACTCCAAACAGCCCTGGAAGCGAGCAATCAAAAGATAAAGGACCAAGTGGACAGAAACGACGGCCTCAAGATCGAGCTCGATAAGGCAATGGCCAAGAACCGTAGACTGGAGGCCGAGGTAGAGGCTCAAAAGAAGCGGGCAACCGAGCTTGAAGCCTCCCTGGAGAATCAAAATGACGAGTTCGAGGCCAATCTCCAGGCCGAGACTGACGTCGCCTTCAATGATGGGGTGGTAAAGGCGACAACACTGTCTACGGCTCAAGTCCTCGCTGTGAGGGATCAAGTATGGAAGCTCAGGTGGTTGGCCGCACTAAAAAAAGTGGGAGTCTTTAAGGACCACCTTGCTTACAAGAATCCTCCCAAGTACCCTAGCTCGGAGCCAAGATCGAGCTCTACCGCCCCTCCGTCCACTGAAGCCGAGGCTTTCGCAGAAGCTGCCACTATTGAAGCCACTCCAACCGCGACCGAAGCTATTGAAAAAAAGGCTGATGCAACCATCGAGGCCACTGCTTGAACATTTGTCTTTATTGTTTCTCCTTTTTAATTTGTAATGATGAACAATGGGTCTTCATTCTATTAATAAATACAATTGCACTTTGTCTTTTATATGCTTGCAACCAAAATTTGCTTAAGTAAGTGAGTTCGATTCAATAACCGAGATCCCTTGTATTTTATCTTAAGTTCCCTAACTCAAGAAAACAAACTTATATCCAAATACCAAATGTTTTTGTACTGTTAAGGTTAGCTCATTAACCGAACTTAACAAGAACAAACTAGTTTAAGTTCTTTAACTTTAAGGAATACAAGGCATTAGAAATTCTACCTCGGTGATAGAATACTTTAAACTTGTTTCCGTAACCAAACATATTTCAATTCTTAAGACCGAGGTACCCACCGAGTTCCCTAACTTAGTGTTTCGTCTGTACCTTAACTTTTTAAGGCTTTTCTCTATTCTCCTAATGCTCCATAGCAGTTAGGTAGGTAATTGCCAAGTTCTATAACTTGGCGAGAATTGAAAGCAACAGAGAACGATTCTTTCAAAAGAATTACTTTTATTGATTTCGAAAATTGGGTACAATTAAAAATAATACTTCTTGAGGTGCATCGCAATCCATGACCGTGGTAACTCTTTACCATCCATGTCCTCAAGTCTGTATGCTGATTGTTCGGTAACCGAGATTACTTTGAATGGGCCGTGCCAGTTCGGTGCCAGTTTGCCTTCATTGGAGTTCTCATCTTCGGAAAGTGTCTTCTTTAAGACCAACTCTCCAACTAAGAACTTCCTCTCCCTAACTTTTTGGTTGTACCCCCTAGCCAATTGTTGCTGGTAGGCAACTAGGCGGACAACTGTTGCATCCCTTCGCTCCTCGACTAGGTCCAGTTCTCGGGTCACATTCACTTTGTTTTGGCCTTGATCAAAGAGCTCTGATCGTAGGGTTGGGAGATCGATCTCAAGTGGGATCACGATCTCCATTCCATAGGCCAAGGAGAAGGGAATTTCTAAAGTGGAGCATCTAGGAGTAGTCCTATATGCCCAAATGACACTTGGGAGTTCTTCCACCCATCTCCCCTTAGCTCGGACAAGCCTTTTCTTGAGCCCATCGAGCACCGCCTTGCTCGAAACTTCAACTTGGCTATTGCTTTGTCGGTAAGTCGGAGTGGAATAGTAATTTCTGATGTCAAGCTCCTGGCAGAAGTTTCTAAAAAAGTTGGAGTCGAACTGAGTCCCGTTGTCCGAGACCAAAGCTCGTGTAATTCCAAACCTTGTGATAATGTTTTTCCACACAAAGTTTTTCAAGTCCTGTTTGGTGATGGAGGACAACGGTTAGGCCTCTATCCATTTGGTGAAATAATCGATGACTACTATTAGCTACCTCTTGTTTCCTGAAGCTCGGTGAAGCGGCCCCACTGGGCAAAGGGCCATGGACTTGAGAGTGGGCTCAGATCCTGTGCTGGTTGATGGATGAAGTGTGATAACTTTTGGCATTTTTCACATTCCCTGGCATATAGTTGAGCGTCCTTCTGCATGTAAGGCCACTAATGGCCTTGACTAATAGTTCGGTAAGCCGTTAACCGACCGCCAATGTGGCTTCCACACATTCCTTCGTGAATTTCATAAAAAAAGTCTTCAACCTTGCTTGGGTGAACACATTGGAGGTAAGGGCCAGTATAGGACTTCCTATAAAGCTTACCATCCGAAGACAACCAAAACGAGTTGCTTTCAGCCTCATTTTTGTCTTCAGGAAGTTGATCACCCCTAAGATAGGAGATGATTGGGTCCATCCAGCTCGGTCCGAGGTCAACACACAAAACTTGCCGAGGTTGCTGAAGCTCTATACTTGGTCTTTCCAACGTCTCCACATCGATAGTTCTTTTTCTCCCATCCTCAACAGTAGAGGCGAGGTTGGCAAGAGCATCGGCATGAGAATTAGAATCTCTACCAACCTGCTTGACTTCAACTCTTTCGAACTGAGAAAGGAGTTTCTTTGCATGAGCTAGGTAGGCCGCCATCCTTTCGTCCCGAGCTTGGTAGTCTCCGTTCAACTGGCTCATCACCAATTGGGAGTCACTGAAGACCACCAACTGTCGAGCTCCCAGGGTTTTAGCTCTGTTGAGCCCTACAATCAGTGCTTCATACTCAGCTTCATTATTAGACGCCTTGAAGCCAAGTGTTAAGGCTTGCTCGATGACTAAGCCCTCTGGGGATTGGAGAATATGCCGACACCAGCCCTTTTGAAGGTTGAGGATTCGTCGACGAAGACCTTAGATCTTCTTCTGTCTCGGAAACTTCATCCTCATCCTCCTTACCCCCCAGTTCGGTATCGAGCTGGCTCGTGCCGAACTAGGAGAAACAAACTCCACAATGAAGTCTGCTAAAAATTGGGCTTTGATTGTTGTTCGGGGCTGATACTAAATATCATATTGACCCAGCTCGACAACCCATCATGAGACTCATCCAGAGAAATCTGCCTTTCTGAAAAGGGACTTGAGTGAATGTTCTGTAACAACCACGATAGTGTATGTCTGGAAGTAGTGTGAAAGTTTGCGAGAAGCACTGATAAGTGCAAATGCAAACTTCTCCAATGGCAAATACCTGGTCTCAGCATCAAGAAGAAACTTGCTTGTATAGTAAATAGGCTTCTGTTGCTTATCTTCTTCCCTGAAGAGTACAGAGCTCACTGCATGATCCGAGACGACTAGATATGGGTAGAGCGCTTCTCTTTGCTTCCGTGTTGACAGCAGGGCGGTGAAGCCAAATAGGTTTTGAGCTCCTGCAGAGATCGTCGCACTCCGGAGTCCACTGAAACTTTGAATTTTTCTTCAAAAGTTGAAAAAAGGGTCGGCACTTGTCTGAAGCTCAGCTAATGAAACGATTGAGCACGACAACCATTCCAGCGAGCCTCTAAACTTGCTTCGACGTAGTTGGACTTTGTATCCCCTGGATTGTAGAGATTTGATTTGGATTTGCTTCAATTCCTCTTCTGGTGACCAAGCTTCCCAGGAATTTACCGGAGCTGACACCAAATGCACACTTGGATGCATATAGTCTAAGTTGAAACTTTTTCAGGGTGTCAAATGTTTGACTTAGGTCTATCAAGTGGTCATTTGACCTTTTAGACTTGACAACCATGTCGTTAATGTAGATCATCATTGTCTTCCCTAGTTGGGCCTAGAACATCTTGGTTACCAGCCACTGGTAAGTTGCCCCTGCATTTTTTAACCCAAATGACATCACTTTGTAACAATAGATGCATCTAAGTGTTATGAATGCGGTCTTTTCTTCATCAAGCCTATGCATTGGAATTTGATGGTAACCTCGGTAAGCATTGAGGAAACTCATCCTATCATGCCCAGCAGTTGCGACAATCATCTGATCGATCTTGGGAAGTGGAAATCGTCCTTAGGGCATGCTTTGTTGAGGTCGGTGAAATCGACGGAGACCCTCCACTTTCCATTCTTTTTCTTGACCACGACTGTATTGGCTAACCAATTTGGGTAATGGACCTCCCTGATCGCCTGAGCCTCCAGCAGCTTTTCAACCTCATCGATCACGGCATCGGTCTGTAGAATCCTCATTCTCCGAGCATTTTGGACCACAGGCTTGTATTTTGGGTTCACATTCAATTTGCGGTACATGACCTCGGGGTTAATACTAGGCATCTCGTATGGCGTCCAGGCAAAAACTTCATTGTTCTGTAATAAGAAGTTTAAGAGCTCAGACCTTTCAACTTCGATGAGTTGACTTCCAAGCAAAAAATATTTTTCAGGATCGTTGGGATCGATCCTGATTTCGGCCAAATCTTCAATACTTTTTTGTTCTGGAGCTCAGCCAACGTCCTCCAGTTCTGCTTCCTTATCCAGCTCAGCCATATGCACCTACTTTGGTTTTGTTTCACTAGGTACTACGGCCATCAAGCATTGTTCGGCCATGTGTTGGCCACCTCCGACCGTGATCACCTCAATTCTATTGTTCTCGTTCTTTAACGAGAACTTTAGTTTTTGGTGATGAGTGGAAGCAGGCACGGCTTCCATGTTATGCAACCAAGTTCTCCCCATTATTGTATTGTATGGGGATGGTACATCCACCATAAGGAAGTCGGCTAACATGCTGGCTCCTTCAACTTGAACTTTGATGGCAATTTTCCCCTTGGGATACACTGGTTTCGAGTTGAAACCCATTAAAGGATTGCGTGCTTCCTGCGAGTCTTTTTCTTTGAGACTCGTCTTCTTTAAGCAGTCGAAGTAAAGGGTCTCTGATGAACTCCTCGGATCCACAAGAATCCTTTGTACTTTGAAGTTCTTTAACTTCAAGGTTACAACCAAAGGATCGTTGTGGGGGAGCTGGACCCCATCTAGGTCCTTATCTGAAAACCAGATTTTGGGCTTTTCTTTTCGAGCTTCGCAGCTGGTCCTAGCTTGGCCGTCATCACCTGGTTGTTGTGTGAAGCCTTCATGGCCTCAGTACGAGCTTGATTGCTCCCTTTTGGTGCGGGAGCTAGGTGAATGACATTAATGATGCCCTTCGGCTCATCGCTATCCGGACCATCATCATTTCGGCGCTGATATGCTCAGTTGTTATTTCTGCCCTCCTCTTTGATGTAATCCTTCAAGTGTCCGTCCTTGACGAGCCTTTCAAGGTGGGACTTGAAGGCCATGCAGTCTTCTGTCCTATGCCCATTTTGCTTGTGGTAAGCACATAACTTGTTCTGATCTCCGGTGGAAGGATCACCCTTCATTGGTTGCGGCCACTTGAACAATGGTTGTGACTTGATCCTGCCAAGAAGCTTATAGATTGGCTCCCAAAAGACCGTGTTCACGGCCTTATAGGAGGCTGCAGCTGGTTTGGATTTCTTTCCGCCCCCCGAGGTGGAGGCCGAGACCATTGCTAAGCTCGTAAATGCCCTGTTTCGGTCTGCCTCCTCCTTCTAAGATAATTTCTTATCTTTCTTGGGGGCTTTATCTCTTGCCAAAGGCCAAAGTTGTCCCAACTTTGGGCCTCGTCTTCTACCTACTAAACAAATTGGTTCACCCTAGCCATCGGTGCCATCACCGTGACCACAGGGAACTGAACCAAGTCCTTCCGAAGCTCATTGCCTGGCAGTAGAACTTGTTTGAAGGACCTGATGGCTACCCTATCAGTGGCATCTTCAATTTGGCTATAAATAGTCCAAAACCTTTTGGTGAACTAAGTGATGCTTTCGGTCTGCCTCATTCTGATCTCCACTAGATCATCATCTGTTTTGGGGATGACCCTGTGAGCTTGGAATTTTTCCACGAAGAAATTCCACAGCTTTCGCCGGCTCGAAATTGATCCATCTGGGAGTGCACAGAACCACTTTAGGGGAAGGTCCCCAAGACTGAAAGAGAAAACTCCACAGTTTAGGTGATCTATATCGCCCCAAACTGACATCCTCTGAGTAAAGTGTCGGAGATGTGCTGCTGGATCCGAGGTTCCATTGTAAAGAACAAACCTCGGGACACTGAACTTTTCAGGGAGATAAAAGTTTTTTTATTTCCTGAGAGAAGGGAGATGTGTCGAGATCCTCAGTGTCGTATGCGTTTAGCCGATCTTGGGTGAAACCGACTACCTCCATGTTTCGCTGGATTGTTTGCTTAACTTGTCGATCCATCCATTCTCTCAAGTCATCATTGTCCTCCGCTCTCTACTTCAGCCTCTTTGAGTCATCATTCAAGTGGCTGCTACTCGAGCCCTCGTCGTAAGCTCGGTCGCGCCTCTTGTTATCCAGGATTTGCCTCAAATCCTGTTCAACCGAAGGAGCTCAGTCGTGTCTAGGGGGCGGAACCGGGGCCTTCGTCCTCTACTGGAGTTGCTGCCAGAGCTGACGAATCAACTCACCTTGCTCTTTAATAACAAGGTTTTGGGCCTCGGTATCCACGAGAAGTGGGTTATTATCGTCGTCAGCATTGATATGGTGATGGGATTTGTCTCGTCGGGGACGCTCCAGTGGAGGATCATCTTGCCGGAAATGATCTAGTAGAAGGTTATCTCACTAAGAAGGTGCCGTTACCCCCTTTGAAGATGAACCTGACTGAGTCTCAGCCCTTCCACACTCACCGCACCAGATCTTGCCCTGGTTCACCTTTGGCAAGGGACCGACGGTAATTGCTTTGGGAATACAGGTGGTGGTGACAGGGTCCTTGATGATCCTTCGCCCTTTCTAGTTTTTAGAGACATGATGTTTGTGAATTTGATTTGATCCAATTTCCACAGACGACGCCAATTGTGTGTGCCTAAATAATTACGGACTTGTTTGGATGAAATAAGATCTCTATAGAGTTTCTTGGAAAAGATTGAATGCCTGAAACCTAAAAGGGAGAAGAGAACAGAGATTAGAGGCCCTGACCGCTCTCGGCGCAAGACACTCCGATGCCTAAGTTAGTTTGGTAACTCAACAAAGGGTAGGAGAAAGAAACAGAGCTTTGGGCGTATGTCTGCGTACCTCTTCTAGATTAGCTCTTTGTATATATAGGTCGGAGTCCTATGACTCTTGTCCTTGTTCATTAATGGTAGAGTCCCATCGGGCCTTACCCTGATTTCTTAATGGTAGAGTCACATCGGGCCTTACCCTGATTTCTTAATGGTAGAGTCACATCGGGCCTTACCCTGACTTCACGGAAGTTGTGGATCCCACTTTTTCAGGGATTATGGACGTAACCACCGGGTAAGGATAACTTCTCACCTCTATCCGATGTATGCCCTTGTCTCTTAACACGTTTTGTAATGTGGTTGGGTCTTTATAGAGGTACAGTTGTAGCTGATCAAGAGTCAGTGCTCGTCTCAGTTAACAGAACCGAACTGAAGACGGTACCGAGGTCAGGTATGACCTTAATATGGAAGGACTCTGGCACTATTGCCAAGATGCATAAAACTGAAACCAAGATATGCCTAGGCAGTGCTTTTACCGAAACTAGGACGATCTCGATATCTTGAAAATGTCTCACACAAATACAATCCTAAAATAAGTGATGGTGACATCAATTTTACTACCCCATATACTTCATGAGCTTGTTTATTATTTTATTTCTCATAACTAGCTATAAATTTTCAAAATTTATCTTTTATTATTGCTCAGGTGGTTAGGAATATAAGCGTGTAGGTCGATATCAAAATCTCCTACATAAAAGAAACAAAATGAAAAAAATTACCAAGATCCCATTCAAATCATGCAAAGGGCTTAAAATTATAGAAAAGTAAAAGGGCTTTTTGGAGCAGATTGACTTTATTTCCATTCTATATTATGATTACACACAACGTAGTAGAATGTTGTTCTTCCCACCGACAACCTGCTGTACTCCCTCAGCCATTGTCTTGCACGTGGGAACGAACAAATACCCATGTCATCTTTGCGGGTCCAACCTCTCCTTGCATCTTTCCACAGTCACATTTGACCGTTTTGGTTTGGATTCATCAGCAAGGCAATTTAGGCCAGCGGGTGTGAAAATAAAGAGGAAAACAAGGAAAACCTTTTACGCTTGTCCACGTGCATGATAACGACTCCGCTCTTGCAGCTGCAACTCCATTGTCAACCAAAGGCGTCACTTAATTAACATGTGATTGGTAATGAGAAAAGTGCAGACTTTTTGTCACCATTTCTGGGAAGAACTAGTCCTCCACCCATAGCAAATTTTGGTACTTCATGTTCCCATGTTGTGTTTGAATTATCTTCAAAACAATCCCCCACACAAAAAGCCAACAGAAATCAGAGATTTTGCTGTCAGGTTTCTCGTCTCTATCCAATCTTTTCCAAATAGGTTTCTATCTTGTCTGTCAGTTGTTCATATCTTTGTTCCTGTAATCTCAGCTGGCTGTTGTACAAAAGTCAGCCTAGTATTTGGAATAGTAATTTAGTAAACTAATCAGAACTGCTTCTGCTTCACACAGTCAAAGATTTCTGCTAACAACCCAATATCAAACGCTTTTGATTTCAGAGGTGGACTTTTTATTAATGACTTTGTTTGGAAGCGAATGGGTGGAAATAAACTGAAAAGATTAGTTCACACTTGTTCTCTTATTTGAATTTTTTTGAGGGAGGTAAGCCTTAACTATTATTGACAAATTGAAAGAGAAAAATATTAGTCGTCCCAAATTAACAGCTTAGCTTGAAAATTATGATGCCCAATATGGCAGGGACACGTTTTAAACACGATTGAGACATGGATTTTATGCAATAAAAGTGAAGTACACAATACTATAGGACACAATACGATACCCATTTTGAAATTTCTGGGTATCATAATTTAAAATGCATCCCTGATCACGCCATCTCTATCTCTCAATCAGTGATTCCTTAATCATTGATTCCTCGATCACATCTCTATCAAATATGCAATATGGTTAGACAAATCCATTCTTTCTATTTGGTTGAGACTGTATAGTTGTACAAGATACACGTCAATTGTACAAGAGTCACTGTAAATAGTGAAGAAACTGACCGTCACAGTCACGGTAAGTTTTCTGGTTTCAGCAGTAGTCCCTGCCCCTCTCATTACAATAAATACTCCCTGCCACTCTAATAATACAAGTACAGACAATTACTCCCAGCAATAATAAGACTCTACAGTCCCTTCGGCGAATGTGAGGACCCGATGACGATTAGAGATTAAACCGGATCAGGGTGTGAAATGTTAGTGCTAATTAAAAAAAAATTCCCTTAATACCCAAGGATTGAAATCCGTTGTGACGATTGTGTAGTTGAGCATCATTAACAAATTAATCACCGGGACTTGTCCGATTAACACAACATTAATATGTACAAATATCAAAGCAAGTACGGTATTCATCCCATTATTAATATTCAAGTTTTAAAAGATAAAACATATAAAGTTTATAAACATCAGGACCATCCCAAAAACCTAGGTCCTGGTACAAAAGATATACAGTGCTAAGATAGACAAGTCCAAAAGATCTAAACCAAAAGAGGAGACTCCATTGATGTCCTAGCCATCTCATGGGGGTATAAGTGACGTCCTAGCCGACTACGAATACCCGAAGTCCGGCTCTAGGAGGATCCTAACTCCCGGTCCTAGGAATAGACGCACGGTTCGAGCCCGCTCCTAGCTATTCGCCGCATGAATGCCGTCTAAAGCCGACTGTCCACCCTAGTATCCGGTATTCGACCCACTTTATAATCATCAGTCTGCAGCTGGTCATGAATGCAAGATGATGGTGATGGTTTGTATACGACACAAGTTCCAAGACAAATACATGTGGATAAGTTCACAAGTTCATGATAACAAGTTGAGGGCTACTCCAAGTCAAGCCAAAATACAAGTTTAGTTCCAAGTTCCATGAGTAGTCATCTTTCAAGTCTATCCACATGTGTTCATCAATACAAGACAAAGGTACCTAAGGATACACCCTAAGTCCGATCAAATCCTAATTCTACAATTTAAGTTACAAGCTATACAAGTATACAAGATTAGAGTGTACAAGGTAAGACAACTTACAGATACAAGATTCGCGAGTCAAGAGTGAAGAACAAGTCAATCATAGGTCAAGAGTTGTCCACCGTGTATCGAACGTTTCCCCCAATAAAGTACGTATGGAGAATGAGTTGATGGTGTCCTAATTATTAATATTCATTTATAATTTATTTAAATATTTAGATATATTTAGATTTATTTTAAATAATTTCTTAACGCTGGCCTATTGCACTAGTATATATATTAAAACAGTAGGTGAATTTGTGGGGGAGCAACACGTGGCACATCCTTAAACTTTTTGCAATGCCACTTTCCGGAATTGCCCTTCTCATCTAATCTCAACAAATCACTATTCTCTAATTTTCCTACAAAATAAGATCTTAAGAATCTCCAAAAGAAAACTCTCCAATTTTGAATTTTGAATCTGAATGTAAAATTAATCTATGGGAATGGGAGGCTAAGAGTAAGGATTGGGTGGCAGTGGAGAAAATTATTATATATAGTAAAACAACGCCCTGTTCGTGGGAGAGCAACACGTGGCGGCAGGGGAAACTTCCTGGGAGGATGACACGTGGCGCATCATCAGACTTTTTGCAATGCCACATTCCGGAATTGCCCTTTTAATCTAATCTCATCACCTAAAATATCTCAATGCAAATCTAAGATATTCTTGAAATAAAATACTATCCCTTCCCTAAAATATAGCATACAATAATAAATTCTCTTTAGTTATCTTCAAAGGGCCTTACATATTATTAAACTAACAAAAAAAAAAAAGGAATAAAGGCTCTTTGGCTATGATTTTAGTGATCGGTGAATATGTATGTATTAAATGTTATTGCATATCTATTTGTGGGACCTTTCCCTAAAATATAGCATACAATAATAACTTCTCTTTAGTTACCTTCAAAAGGCCCCACGTATTATTAAACTAACAAAAAAAAAAAAAAATAAAGGCTCTATGGTTATGATTTTAGTGACCGGTGAATATGTATGTATTAAATGTTATTGCATATCAATTTGTGGGACCCTTATGTCATATCTAAGTTGCAGAAATTTGGGGTACTTTCATAGGCAGTATTTTGCTTCTTTTTTTTCTTATTTTTTCTTTCAGTATTTGATATGGTCAATCTGTGGGGACCATTGTGGAAACTAGTTAATTTCAAAATCCACACTTAATATATAATCATTTATATTTACTAATTTAACCAAATAAATTTTCAAGTCTTCTTTATTTCCAAACTAACAATTTACGAGGGCCATTTTTTGTTATACCAACACACAAAGAGCTCTTTTATATCAGAGCGGGTGCCACTTTCATTGGCTGTCTTCTGCTACTTTTTTCTCCTTATTTTCCTTTCAATAGTCTGTAAGATTAATCTGAGAGGCCCATTATGGACATTTTTCTTCTTATTTTTCATTAGAAATTTGGTACAATTAATTAATCTGTGGGGCTCATTGTGAAAGCTAGTTAATTTCAAAATCTACATTTAACTCTAAAATGGCACTTAATTTATGGCTAAGCACAAATATAATCAAATCAAGGTCCTAAAATCTTTACTATTTACTTTATCTTTCCCTAAATATTTCTAGCTACCTAAAATTTCTTTAATGAGTTTTCATCTTAATTATAAATTATATATTAATATTTATTTATAATTTATTTAAATATTTAAAAATATTTCTAATTAAAAAATTTCAATGATTTTTTTAACACAGGCATATTGCACTAGTTATATATAGTAAAACAACAAGTTTTTTTGCGGGAGAGCGACACGCATATGAATTCCTGGGAGGAAGACACGTGGCACACCCTCAGACTTTTTACATTAATGCCACATTCCGGAATTGCCCTTCTTATCTAATCTCACAAAACCACTATTCTCTAATTTTGTTACATAATAGGATCTCCAAATAATAGAGCACCCTTCATAATAGGATCAATTCTCTAATTTTCCTACATAGATCTCCAATCTATTCTCCCCATCTTCGTTCTCAAATCAAGCTACCAACTATCACTAATGTAACCAATTACCAAAAAAAAAAAAAAAACACTATGCATGACTTATATAATCATGGTCTTCGATGATGAAAGCACAAAAGCTTTTTAAGAATTATATAAGGAAATCTAGACGATTTATGTTAATTATTCTAACAAAATCCAACAATTTGACAACCATGGTGGACCCCACTTGTTGCAAGAACCACTAATAAATTAGAAGTCACACTAAGACCATTCGATGGCTATGATCATAATTAAGCCATATTATATTGGACACTACCAATAGACCATCTAAATGTTGATGACCATCATGGGTATTATTTAACAGTAGAAATCATGGTAAATCAAAGAAGATCATGGGACCTGTCAGGTAGACCGTGTATTTTTAAGATTTCAGTTAATGCATTGAGATAACTATGAGACTATGATGCCTTAGCCACTAAAAATTTGAAACATGCATGTTATACAGTTGATAGGGCCCTCATGATGATGTCGGGCCATTGTTTATGGGTAGGCTGAAATAAGAGGAATACTAAAATTTTATGACCACCAGATCTTCTAATAATTGATTTGGAAGGGAGAGAATATTGAAAAAGTTAAGAGAGATTTAAGGGCATAAATTGTCTCTTTTTAGGTGAATCGCATTGGGTCGAGGCTTATCACTTTTGTGAATCTGAATTTGAACTTAAATAGTTAAGTATGAATTAAATAAGAGAGATTTTAATTAATGATGTATCACTTTAAAGAGAGATTTTTTAGAAGGAAGAGCATTGTGAGAGAGATTTAGGGGCGGAAAGATTGGATAAGAGAGAATATTAGAATTCATTAATGAGGTATTCTACCTCTCTTCCTAAATAAGATTAGATGAAGAGAGATTTTAGGAAAGATAAATAATATCATTGGTTTTCAAAAAGTGGGCACATGATGAGTTCACAAGAATATAGTAGAGAGGAGAGAGAGAGAAAGAGAGAGTACGTTTGTTTCAACTGACAAAGTCTATATCTCTTATATGACTTTTTTTTATTTCTAAAGTTTGTTAATTGGAGATGGTATTGTGGGGTATTTTTTCTCAACAGGGTTGGTGAATCCAAGATGGAGCTCAAAGCAAGGGGTGGCTCTTATTAGGGATATTGCGGTCTCAACCCATTTATGAATTTTGTGGTAAACCAAATAATGACCCTTTTATTTGGGAAAAGACTTTATTTCTTATATATATATATATATATATATATATATATATATATATATATAAACCCTTATCTTAACCCTACATGTATGCACCTTATTTGATGATTTGAAATTTCATGATGGTGCATTTAATTGTTTTTATATGGTTATGAAACGATAATGATAATTTTCTTGCAGATTTTTTTGGTAGTTTTTGTTTATTATTATTAATTCTTTTTTTTATTGTCTTTTCCTTTTTATTTTTTATGATCCCCATTTGGATTCTTTAAAGGGTTTCTTGAAAAGAGGGAGGGGATTTATGCAAAATTATACCAACAAAATACGAAAGCGATTATGATTCAATAGAATAATGACACAAAACTGGACTTTGCCTTCAATGGGCCACACATATTATTAAACCAGCAATAAGAGGAGGAAAAAAAGAAAAGAAAAGAAAGAAACATAGGTCATTTGGCCTTGATTGGGTATGATCTCATCAGTAGCCCCACATTTCACCAATTTAGCTCTAATGGGTCAAGTGATGGGTCCTATTTTTAGGACCTCAAACCTCATAGCAGAATAATGTGTAATCATCATCCTCTTTTCATATCCATCGATCCGGGTTGTCCAAACATGAAATACCTAATAAAAAAGCTAATCAAAGTCAAACTAATTTTGTAGTAAAAAAGCTCCCTTGCATATAAGATAAATCCACCATTCCTAACCAAAAAGAAAAACCCAGAAGACGAGATCTCGCAAACAATTTCATTTCATTCCACATCACCAAAACCATCGAAATCAATCTGATTTGAGGAAGCCCCAAAGCAAAATTGTTATCAAAAATCAGTTTGAACTGGTGGAGAGAGAGAGAGAGAGAGAGAGAGAGAGAGAGAGAGAGAGAGAGTGGATCTCACAATGCAAATGGATAACTTAATAAATTTTATCATCCTTTCTCCTCTAAACAGTCCTTGGAAAACTATGATTGTAGTATTAGTTGAAGTTAAAAAAAAATCCAAAAATAAACAGGCCAGAACCGATCACAAGAAATATAGTGAAATGATAAAAGCAGAATAATTTCCCTCGAAAACTTACTAAGAACCCAAAACAAGAATATTAACCAATAAAAAATCAGAAGAGAAATCTCTTTAACAGACGTCTTTCCTCCCATGCCACACAAGCCACCAAAATCAGTGAATCAAGTTCCACCACAATCCAACACCTCTAGCCATCAGAATTAGGATTGTATTTTATGAATTTTCATTACAAAATAGAATGTAGCCTTCACATGCTTGGGGTCATGAATAAGGAAATATCATGTTCTTATATATATATATATATTTATATAACAATTCTCATTGCAAAATAGAATGAAGCTTTCATATGCTTGGGTCATGAATTAGAAGAATTCATGTTTGAATGAGACCAAGTAGAAATTGTCAGTTTTCTTTTCAAACAAAATGTCAACTCCTTATGGGTTTTTTATAAAAATAAAATAAAATAATGCCCTATTCATGTGGAAGTGATGGCTAAGATGTTCCGTTACAAAAAAGGGATTGAGAAATGGGTCAATTTGAATGTTTGGATAAAGGGTCTCTCCAATATCATCTTTGAGGTCTTAGCATCATCCCATCAATGTGAGCTTGCTAGTTTTATTTTCTACTTCTATCATCAATCAATGTTTTCTGTTTGTTCTTTATTAAAGATATCTTCATTTTTCTTCAAATAAGTTCTATTTGGATATTATCCTCTTGAATTTAATTAGTAATTATCCTTTGACTGTTTTTCTTGATTCCTTTTCAATTATTGCACATGGTCTCTGGTCTCCACAATTAGGAACAAACAGCCGTGGTTGAATGATGGATATGAAGAGAGGAAAATGTAGTATATGGTGGCCCAAGTAGTTTTTAAAATAAACTAAAATGAATGGTTTTGATCTTAGGAAATTGGAGTTATCTTCTTCTCTGTAGAAAAATAGAAAAATAATAAAAAAGAGAGAATAGTCATTACACATGGTCTTCAGTCTCCACAATTAGGAAGAAACAACCATGGTTGCATGATGGATATGAATATATGAAAATATAGGATATGGTGGCTCAACAAGGTTTTAAAATAAACTAAAATGAATTGTTTGCCATTTTTAATTTTTTTTTGTTATATTTTGTTTAATATGTTATGAAAGTTTTTCATTTTTCAATAGATTGTACTTTATTGAAAATAAATTGTAGGTTTTATACTTTTTCGAAAGTTCCCCTTATTATTTTGAAAATTGCTCTTACTTTCTATTTAATTACTCCATTCTATAGAAAGTCGGGTCTAATGCTTAGGTTTAGGTTTATTCTTTACGAACCTAAGCCTCACCCATATATTAAAGGGCATTGAGATTATAATTTCCAACAATTTTAGGTTTCATTTTAGTGAAAGGCTCGCGTTGGACGTAGGCCCTGAAGCGCTTGGTTATATAATAAAAGACAGCAGGTGATTCCCTTAAAGAGCGACACTTGGCGCATTCTTAATTTTTTTTATTTTTCAAGGGCGTCATGTGGGCATCCAAAAAAATAACACGTGGCATTATAAATAAAGGTCCTAAATATTCTCCAACTGTCCTAAAATTCCTCTCATTCAATTTTAAACTTTCATTTAATCAATCAATATTTATCCCTTGCGTGTGAAATCTTTGTAATTTAGAGTCAACCGACAAATTGATTTAAATTCCTTATAAATCTTCCCCCCGGCACCGCTAAAATAACTATTTTGCATTGAACATTCCGATTTGATGAAATATCGTAGCACCATAAACTCTAGAACTAGAAAAGCGAAGAAGTGGGGTTGCTCCTTGCAAATGAGTCGTCTTATACAGTGACCTGGTTTTTTTCTCACTCTGCCCTCTTTGAAAGGGCCCGTTCGCTCATTAGAACAAGGAAAGCATTGTCACAGAAACCATTGATGTTTGGAAATATTGGAGCAACAAGTTTTATTTATGAAATATTAATAACGAGTTGCTAATGCCACTATAGCCAGAAACTCAAAATATTGTATAAATTAAGCCTACCTACATGGCCATTGCTAACTCCCATTGAAGCTGCTTACCAGAATAATTGTATGCTACCGGTCTTTGGTCTTTCTTGATGGAAGGGGCGACTAACCACATCTGTAAGTCAAGTGGCACATTTTTGGTTGACTTTGCACGAGTATCTCTCAGTGCTCCCTAGATAGTGTCACGCTGTCACCAATAAGGTTGATATTTTGACAATACTACAATAGTAATGAAGAAATGCTAATGCTATTGAAAATTTTAAAATGCTATTGTATCAATGAACTCTACTTACATATACCAAGCCGCATTGCTAATTTTTAATTAATTGTAGCAAAATGTTCTGCATTCTTATTTATTTTTTTGGTTATTTCAGTCCATTCATACTTCATAATTTTATTTTATTTTTTTGTTATTTCAGTTGTTTTTCTTGAAGCTTGGTATCTTTATCTTTTCACACCTCAAGCCATCCTAACCATCGCCGGCCCATCAATGGGTCTCACTAATGGAGAGGGAAGAGAGGACGTTACAGTTTGAAGGAAGATTAGATATGGCTCGAATCCATACATATGGTATGATATCATCCGATGGAAGATATTTATAGTAATGTCATATAAATGTTTTAGTGGCTGAGTTAATGGCTCACATGTAATTCCTTGAATCATTAAGGATGACTTAATCTCATCGATTTTTTTTATTTTTTAGTTTTTGCACTCCCACTTGGTAGACATGAAAGTAGTTTCTTTAATGATACTTCTTTGGCTCTGTCAATTGAATTATTTATTGTTATTAATTAAATCCCAAGCTTAGCATGGGCAAAAGTGGGTTATATATTTTTTTTTCACGTCGAATGCTAGAGATATTTATCCGTCCAACTATATGGGTTCTTTGATTGGGTCATTTATACTATATATATTGATTACTACAGGGCTCATTATTAAGGTATTCTTCTTTTTCTTTCTTTCTTTCTTTTAATTTTGAGATATTTTTATGTTTCATTGGTACTTTTGCTGTTTTTATTATTTTTTCTTTAATATTTTTTTGTTCTTTGTATGTATGTTTTAGGGAATTGTAATTCACTCTCATTCTACAATGATTTTGTTCAGATTTCGTTTGCATATTTTCGGTCCTATGGGCTGAGGTGGGCCCCATGAATTGAGGTACAAACATACAAACAGCTGCACTTGATCAATGTAGTTAGTATAACGTTACTTTTCTATATCTGGTTTAGTGTTTTTTTTTTCTGTTACATTGTTGAATAATATTCCTTTTAGATTTATTTTTTAATAATATTTCTAATTGTTTAAATCTTATTTTGAGAGATGTTTATATCTAATTGAATGTATTGGTAGCAGTGAAAAATGTGACGTAAATGCACTTGATCAATGTAGTTGGTATAACATTATTTTTCTATATCTTTTTTTTTATTTTAAACTTTGATGAATGGATTTCAAACTTTGTATATTCCTTTTAAATTTATTTTTTTAATAATATTTCTAATTGTTTAAATCTGATTTTAAGAGATGTTTATATCTAATTGATTGTATTGGTAGCAGTGAAAAATATGACATGTAAATTCCCTGAAAGGTGAGTGATTGTGTTGGATTGATCATGTGGACCATTCACGAACAAAGTAGCCAGAAGAGAAATTTCTTAAACAAACATCTTTCCTCCAATGCTGCAAAAGCCACCAAAATCAGTCCAAATGGTTGGAACTTTAGAGCAAAATCATTATAAGAAATCTATTGAGGCTGTCTACATGATGGATATAATTGAATATAGGAAAATATAGGATATGGTGGTCCAAGTAGTTTTTAAAATAAACTAAAATCAATTGTTGGATCTTTGGAAATTAGAGTGATCGATCTTCTTCTCTTTGGAAAAATAGAAAAAAAAAGAAGAAGAGATAATAATCATTGCACATGGTCTTTAGTCTCCACAATTATGAAAAAAAAAACCATCGTTGCATGATGGATATGAATATAGGAAAATGTAGGATATCGTGGCCCAAGTAGTTTTCAAAATAAACTAAAATGAATTGTTTTCCATCTTTAATTTTTTTTTCTTCTATTATATTCTTTTTAATATGTTATAAAATATTAAAATATTTTAATCATTAAAATCTTTTCTTTTAAACTTTTGTTTTTTTTTCCTGCTCTCTATTTTTCTTTATCTTTCCCAATCTTATAAAGTTTATCTAACATCCATACATGGTATATGAAAGTAGGATTTTTTAGTTATTCCATTGTAGAATGAAGCGTCAACATCAGCCTCCTCTCCGACTGCATCCCAGCGTATGTTACATAGCACAGACAACATTGTCGCCATTGAAACCATAGAACACAGTCAGTTTGATCTCGAATATGATTCAATGTTATGATATTGATGATTGATTTAGATTTAAATATAAGATTTTTTCTAATAAATTTGCCTCTTTAAAATAAGCATGCCTCCCAATTGCATTTGACAATCAATTTTTTCTATTTATATTTAAATTTACTTACAATTAACCTATCTCTCCGACCAATATCCATGCCCCATTAATGGGAAGGGATAAAGGTATATGGGGTTCTCCAAAAGATGATGACTAATTCTGAATCTTATAAATAATTATTTTAAATAGAGTTTGTTTATATACTCGGTGTTTACTTTTAACTTAAATTGGGTTTTCCCACTATGAATTAAATGCTTGTGTTGGACGCGGGCCCTGAAGCGCTAGTTTGTGTATATATATAGGGAGATGCTCCTATGAGAGCATCTCTCACCTTACTATGAGAGATAAAGTGGGGGCCCTCACATCCATATATGTATGTATGTATGTACATACATAAATACATACATGTACATACATACATGTATATATGTATAGGAAATATTTAGGAGAGAACTAGTTCTCACCTATTATATGAGAACTTTTTTATGAGGCCCACTAAACAACCCATCCAAATCTAGCAATCAATAGGAAACCCCCCTGATAGTCATTGATCACAAAGATTGGCATACATCCAAAAGGACCGAACCGTTGGATTGAGGGTTGAATATTTTTTTATAATATGAAGTCATTAAACTTGTGGGTCACGGATGAAGGGGTTAGGGGCATGGGGTTGGGGTTGGGGTCAAACTTAATACTTGGAGTGGTCTCACATGGATGTTTTCATCCCCCCTGGTCCCATCCCCAAATGGGACCCACAGTTGGGTCCCACAAAAAAATTCTCATGTAATAGTCTCACATGAATATTTCCATACATATATATATATATATATATGTACTTGAAAGTTCTTGCACAAACAAGATCGGAGACAGTGCTATGAGGCTAGAGATCATGGCCTTGATTGGTTTTTTGCAAATATCTTCGAATGGGTTTTTCTATATTCTGGATCTCCATAGAAACTCCCGCTCCGATAGCCCCCTCATATTATTCCCTGGCAGGGTGGTTTACCCTTAACTCTCCTAGCCACTGGGCCAACTCAACAAAAAAAAAAAAAAGGCTGAAGAAAGGGCTCTCTCAATTTTGATATGCATGCATGATTAAGAGAAATTAATCTTATTCTTATCACTAAACAACCTTGAGGCTCTGTGGGCAAACCTTGTGTGGCCTAGCATGCCCCCGACGTTCCAATAGTACTCACAAACCTAAGCACATCTACTCACCCAAGTCTTTCACCATCGGCACTACATGCATGGATTGATTCTTTGTTGCTACTATGGAAGGAAGGTTCTTCATCGACCTACAAGTCGATCGGCACCCTTCAAATTTAGATTATATAATGAAATTCTCACCTAGGGGACTCCACACATATACAGCATGGGATTTTCAATCACACCATTCACAAAACTTGAGACCCTTGTAAATTATAGGTGTAAAATGAAATTTCCCATAGCTTTGTGGGTAAAAACTACTCTTCATCTCAGAATCTATGTATATCTTCCTTTTCGGCTGAGGAGAGTTTTTTATTTTATTTTTAAAGGTAGAAAAAGATCACACAAGACAACAAATAGAGACATCAACCAAAAGCTAAGCTGACCTAGGACCTTCTCTATAAATAGAAAGAAGTCCGCCACAATAAACCACCAACAAAAAATGCTAATCTTTAAACCACCAACAAAGAAGAAATTGTTCATTTGCATAAAAATGTAAAATGCCAAAATATTATAAGTCATCATGTACTAATTACTCAATCATTAAAAACTCTCAAGTCAACTTAAATCCCAATGCAAAACCAAAAACTTTTTTTCAATTAAACTTAAATTTAAATTCTATCAACCACAGATTTTTCAATTTACACTACAAGAAAAATGGGTTTTCCCGGCGCACATTTTCGCCGCTAAAAAACAGATAACCGATGCGACATCCTTTTCCCAGCGATTTTACCTCGTCGCTGAATCGACGCATGTAACCCTTCACTCATGCCTTTTAGCGGCGATAACCGAAAATTGTCGCAAATACTCTTTTTATTTGCGACGTTTTTTTCCGACGCAAATAATTACAAGAGACGCCGCAAAAAGGATTCAAATAATAGTTGGTAGTGTGCATTTGCAGCGTTTGAAAATTTATTACCAGCGTCTATATATCGCCGCAAAAAAATATTTCCAGCGTTTTTAAAATTTGCCGCAAAAAATTGAGGGCGGGTAAAACAAAATTGCATCGATCTCAAATCGACGCATTTGCTAATTTTGACCGTTATTTTCTAAATTTTCTAAAATTCTTTCGCATCGACTATTTGCCGCCGAAAAATTCTTTTCGCAGCGTTTTTTATCTTCGCCGCTAATTAAATGCTCGCCGCTAAAACTCAGTTGCAACTATCATAAATTGACGCAAATTCTCGTTTAGGCTATGTTATTTTTGGATTTCAATGTAACAAGAACATCGACTATTTATCGCCGGAAAAAATCATTTGCAGCGTCTGTGCACATCGCTGCTATATAGATTTCGAAGGTGAAACTCAATTGCGTCAATTTCAACTTGACAGAATTGCTTGTTTATAACCATGCAACTGTTATTTTTTGAATTTCAAAAATTCAATCGCAGCGTTATTTTATTGTAGGAATTGATGTTTTTCTTGATTATGCCATTAAGTCCCACTGTTTCACACAAATTAAATCACTGTAATTAATGTCTTCAGTTTTTTTTCCAACGTCACATTTATTGTCACATCTGCCAATTAAAAACTATATAATTAATCTCTGTTTTCTATATATTAATACACAAAATTTCATTAACTTGTTCAAGCATCAATTCATCCAAACTCATGTATTTATATAATATGGCGGTGCATTATATTCACATCAAGTACAAATCGGGCTACTGTTAAACAATATTCAACCACACTGTTGTGGCCATAAAAAGAGTTAAGGTGTCTATTATCAATAAAATGAAGGCGGTAAATATCCAAAATACAATTGATGTGTTGCTGCCACTTAGCCCATTTTCAAAGAAATGCCAAATCATCCCGCAGACTGGTAGCTTTTCGTTCACCCAAGTGAGAGGGTCATCCCTTTAGTTCTCATTCATCAAGTATTGTGCTATCCTCTTTGGGTCATGGGTGCTTCTCAGCTGCCTTCTCATACCTGCAAGACTAATGTATTTCAAACTTGTGCATGTGCATACAACCAATAGTAAACTAAATTGTCAACGTCTTGGCCCTGAAACCATATCTTATGTATATTGGATTCACCCCTTTTTTATCTCTTCATCCTAGAATAGTGGGGAGCTATCTTTGTGATAATGAAAACCAAGAAAACCAAAATATTCAATAATGGACCTCAAAACCAAAGAAAACATGAAACAATACCAAAGAAAACATGAATCAAGCAAGTGGACAAGTGGAAATAAAAGTGTATGATGATTAAAATATGAAAAGTAGTAAGTTTCCATCCATGAAAATTAGCAAGTCTCCAGAATTAAAATTATGATGATTGATGATAGCAAGTGGACAGAGTCAAGCAAGCTCCAATAGCAGCTGTTAACACCTTGTACCATATTATACAGAAAGATGGAAAAAATTGCTATGTCCATGATGGATAACTCTGTTGAGAAATGGACATCAATGTGTATATTTTTCATGTAAATGCTAAAATATATTTAAAAGTATAAAGCACACAAATATAATAGAGTAGAAGATCATGTTATTCTCCTAGTTTTTAAAATATTGTGTTAGTTAGAGTATATGTTAGTCCAATAAGAAAAGTAATAACCAAATATCCAAGTTACATGTGTACATGTGCGTGCGCATGCATATTAGAATTTTCTTCTTGCACAATAATAACAAATAAGTTTAATTATAAAAACTAAGTAAATTTTTTTAACTTCGAATCCAGAAAAAGAAGAGGGTTGGCATCAAACGGGCAGCAAATAACAATAACTCAACAAGTTAAACATTCTAATTTACTTTTGTATAAAAAAGTAGTAGTTGAAACACATCCATATGGCCAAAAATAGGTTATAGAAAATAAAGAAATCCATAGGTTTACAATATAACTTACTTCTCATTTATATACTAAAAAAGTTGATTTGAGTAGTTTAATTAACATAGCTGTAGCCAAAATCACATAAGCCTGTTTTGGTTATTTTCACTTTTTGTCTAATTACAAATGATGCAAAACTATTGGTTTTTGGTTTTCATGCGCTTAGAAAATAGAATGGATATTCAAATGAAATGTGAACATACAAAATCACTATGAACCTTTTTTTTTCTTTGTTGTTGATATACTAGTTGAGAACTTTGTTGTTGCTAAGTCAATAATGACCAATACAGATCATATGGTATTTGACAAAATACCAAGTCATACTAAAATCTCTATCTTAAGAAGATACCAATTCAGTAGCTCTTATATATATATAACTCAATGTATCAGCCAAATAATAGTTTGAAATTTGAATCTAGTCACATACGTACCTTAGTTTTGAAGGAGCCAATTAATAGTTTGAAATGAACGACCATCATTATCATTGAAGCCTTATCAATCAATTAGCAAAGGGATTGATGATCCAAGTGCACCCATATGCACAAAATCCATAATACAGGCATTCTAATAGACAATTACCAATAAATATCAAAAGTTCTAAATGACCCCGGAAAATTCACTATTGAAAAACTTGAATTTCGAGTATGTGGACTGAGCAAATTACCTGTTCCATTGGAACCTTGTCAGCCCAAGTTTCAACCATTGAATCGCCTATTGCAGAGGAAAATTAAGCTGATATGAGTTCACAATGTCAATATATGAAATAGTTAATATATACAACAAATCAAAGTAACCAACTGAAATCGACCTGTTTATAGTTGAAGATTACTACCACAGCCTCCTTTAGTGCCTGTATATCAATAACGCTTGTCATATTACTCATTCTCTAGTTTGGTTAGTGAAGAGATACTAAGTAATCAGATATCAATTCAAATATTACCTCTATCATTGGTAATAGCTTGTGGCCATTCAATAACACCAGTGAAAGGCACTCAAAAAATATCGTAATATGAAAGCACCCAATAGCACCAGTGAAAGGCCCCCAAAAATAATCAGCAACCTCTGATGACACTGTACTCCTTGCTCAAAAGTCTTACCAAAAATACAAAAACCCGCCCTGTTGTCTCTCAAGATCCCAACATAGCACCCTATAGATTTGATCATGTTATTATATATCTATTGCCCTCTTTCCAACTTGTCTACCAAAAAGCACCCAAAAGATGATTTACAAAACACTCCTAATACTTAGGTATCAAGGAGAATTAGAACATCCCTGGGTCTGTTGAAATGACCCAGTGAATCCAGGCAGACCCTTGAAGAAAGTCTGGAGCATATTATTAGTCTGCATCTGCTGCTCCTTAAGATCCCGCATCTCTGTTCTCATTTCTTCAAGTTGAATCTTATACTGTTCAGCATCTCTTCTTTGTTGATCAGCCTCTTGCTTTTGTCTCTCAATCTCGGCCAGATATTGTTTCATTTTAAGTTGGTCACGGAGTCTGCTTGACTCTGGGATGACCATCTCTCCGAGTCCCCGTTCATATCCAGGTTTATGGCCAAGAACCTCCCTAAAGACAGTCACTGCCACCTCATCAGTACGATGCTCTGGTTCTAGACCATCCATCCTATCTTGCATCTTCTTCTGCACATTTTGAGAAAACACTGGTTATTGAAAATCTAGATATATCTTGTCCTGGAGGTGCAATCATCACTTCTGAAAAGAAGCATAGATCCCAAGGTGTTAAAGTTCACCACTCACATAGATCTCTTCTGTATCGGCTGTCACAAACGCATTCTTCTTCTTCGACCAACGCGTCTCCTTGTAGAAGTCAATCATATTCGATGAATTATTTCCAGCTCGCTGCATGTGTCAGCATTTTGTCAAGTTTAAGAATCACAAGAATATTTTAATACAAACACAAAAAACAATCACGTAATTCACTTCAATCAATACTAGTATATAAAACAACACTGAAGACAGGGAACCTAAGATAATATGAAATCCCATCTATCGTTGCTGCCTCATGCATTCTCAAAAGTATAGGTTCAACCTTTTTCTAAGGGGTTGATTTAATACATGAAAAGTCATTATGTTACATATTGTTGAGATATGAGGTCATATTTGGGACATGTGTAACCTCACTGAGAATGAATCATCTGTTGCATGTCATCAATGTAATCATCTTCTGCTATAACCTCATCCTGAACATCGTCATCACTGTCATTAAATGTCTCCTCCTCTCCATGAAATAACCACTGAGTGTAATTTGGATTGATCCCTTTCATATACAAATGATTTTCCACCTCAAATATAGGCAACCACCGATTGTTAAGGCATGTACGACATGGACATCGAATACGATCCCTTCCACGAGCATGGTTCCGTGCTTGCATGAGAAAATTGTTAACCCCTTCAGTGTATGCAGGTGACAAAAGTCTGTCGGGCTCGTTCATCCAACTTTTGTCCATCTAGAGAAAAGACATGATGGGGAGAACTCATTAGACAATGAGAGTTATGCGGCAATTTTTGACACATTGAATGAGTCACATAACTAGAAAACTTTTTTTTTTTTGGATGAGTCATTTTTTTTTTGGATGATTTCAAGAGTCATTGTTATGGTTAAAACGGGGATGGGATGGTCCAGCCCAGCCTGCTTTGGGTTACGTTTTGGACCTGATACTGGGCATAGTAACTCATATATTCTAACGTGATAATTAAATGTGCTAGGCCCGTCCAAAGATCCAACCAGATTTCTAGTGATATCTATATATGTATCACAAATTGGCTGTGCATATTTTGTGAAGAGTTGGATTACTATGAGCTCATCAGGTGGCATCTATTTGGCCCAATAAAAAACTTTAGCCTGGCCCAGATACTATCAATCCTAACTGTTGCACATTGATTATTGCATGTCAAAACAGCTTAGAGATTAAAAAAAAAGGAGGAAAAATGGGTGGCAAAGATTGGCACAAGATTTAAGGAACTTAAAACAAAGCTGTTCAAACTAAGTTCCAACAATATGCTCCAAGCTCTAGTACTTTCCTCATTCATTGTGTGAAAAAGGCTACTTTGCTATCTGACATTGGGTAATCTCCCGTTATGATAAACATCCAAATCCTCCTATATAGGTACCATACTAATAAGATAAACACAGCTTAGGCAACATCCAAATCCTCCTATATAAGTACCATACTGATTCCATCATTCCTCAATTCAAGAAAAGACAAGCACTCAGGTGCAAATATAATCTTGCAAATCAAAGTATGCAACTCACAACTTGATCGAATCTGGAATTGGACCAACCCAATTCACAAAGTTGGAAAAGTACAGTATGTGGTGTTGTACCCGTACGTTTCCTGATATAGATCATACCACACTATTATTCAACAATCTTAGTGTCCAAAGGACACTTTAATCCATGGAAAATAAAGATTCTCGCAATTAAGACACAAAATAGGGGAAGGCTTTTATTTGTATAAAATCACTAATTTCAATAAGTGTTAATCCCTCCCATTGGATTGGGGAGAGGGGAATCAAGGTAAATAAACTTGTCCACCCATTTTTTCTACCTCTATTTGAGGATAAATTGGAAAAGAAAATTGAAAAAATCCAAAATAGTAACATATTATCCTCACATTGAAGTGGGGATAATTCAAGTGCATATTATCCTCACATTGAGCAATATGAGTCATTGCTAATTTTTTTATTTTTTTCCAGTGTTTTTTTTTTTTTTTGCTAATGGTAAATTTGTATTGATAGGAGAAAAAGGCAAATCCTTGGGGACAAAAGAGAAGCAAAAATAGAACATACAAAAGGACAAAATTCCATCCTCGAAACAAGAGGGACATGAAAGATAAAAAATAAGATGGAGGGGACCACTGTAGCCTAAACCAAAAAGCACCGAAGGGGCTCTAAAACAGAATAAGCCAAAACTACTATGCTTTAGACAAGGAGTATAATTCATATAGGCAGAGGACTGCTTTGAGTTAAACAAGTAGTTGCCTCTTTTTCCCCTATCATATCCACTGACAGAATCACATATAAAATAAAAAATCTGTCTCTTTTCTATATTATTCACATGTTATTTAATCACTCTATACAGTTCAATGCTATATGATTTAGCCCAAGCTCCTCTGTGGAACTCAAACTATGCTCTTAAATGCATAATGCAATGGTTTCTATCATACTTCTGTCCTGTTACTCATTCCTCAAGTTATGAACAAGTTGTCTACACTAACAATCATGAATGACAGGAACATATAAGCATGTAGACATATATATTTAAATTTCCTACAAGCATTATTTGATATGAATATTTCAATTTCAAGTTACATAAAGCATAAAACAACAACTGGCAATCAATCAAGCAATACATAGATGAAACACATACCGGGATAGAAATTGACGGCGTATTAGCAGAGACGGAGAGAGCTGTGGATAGAAGCAGCCAAATGAAACCCAAATCTGAAATCAATACCCTAAATTAGTACCACAATCTCCAAATGAATGCCCAAATGAAAACCATGTCTAAAATTGGTACATCAATCTAAAACCCAGTACCCAAATGGAAACCCAAATCTGAAATCAATGCCATTAGTTACTACCTCAATCTCCAAACCCAGCATTTATAGTTTTTTGGCTGAAAGCTTGGGTGGGCTAGAACGACCCCTGCCCTAGCCCCAACCCCCGCCACCCTCCCCCCCCCCCCCACTTTCATTCGCCCCTGAGAAGGATGGGGAAGAAAGAAGAGGAGGAGGAGGAGGAAAAGATGGCTACGCAGTGCAGAGGAGAGGAGAGGAACAGGGGATGAGGAAGAGAAGAGAGGAAGAGAGAGAGAGAGAGAGAGAGAGAGAGAGAGAGAGAGAGAAGAGAGAGAGAACCGAGGGAGAAAGGGAGTAGTGTGCAGGTGAGTGCAGGGCGGAACAGTGGATGAAGCAGGGGAGAGGGAGAGGAACAGGGGAGGAAGAAGAGAAGAGAGGGGGAGAGAGAGGGAGGGAGAAAGAGAGGGAACCAAGGCAGAGACGAAGTGGTGTGCAGGTGGGCGCCGCAAGAAGCACAGGTGATGGGAGACAGGGGAGGAAGAAGAAGAGAGGAAGGGAGGGAGGAGAGAAGACAGAGGGAACCTAGACATGGGGCACGAGGGAGATAGAGATCAGAGAAGAAATAGAAGAGCGAAGCGGTGTGTCCGGTGTGCAGGAAGAGGAGTGGTGTACCTGGTGAAGGCGAGGCGTCCTGGACCCCGATGAGGAAGATGAAGACTGCCGGCGTCCAATGGCTGCTGCCGCCGATTGTCAGTGCTGTTGAAGTTGATCGTCTGCCTTGGAGAGGAGAGATCTGTAGATATACAGAGGAATGAACGCAGGCCGATGGATAGGTGGGGTGATCGATATGGGTTCTGGAAAACGGAGGGAGAGAGTCGGCCGATCGAGAGGTGGGGGCGATCGATGAAGCGTGGGCAGAAAAAAGGGAAGATGGGAAGCGTGATGGAAATGTCTGAATGTGGGAAGCGTGAGGAGGGGAAAACAGGGAACTTGGAGGGAATGGGAGAAACGCGCGGGAGAGGGAGAAATGAGTTAGCGCGAGCGCGGGATTTTAGAAAATCTGGAATTTTCAGATGGAAGTTGCAAAAAATTTCTCTGGGTTTGGCTATTGGCAGCGAAAAAAAACGTCGTTAAAAATTAATAGTTTACGCGTCTAATTAAGTCACCGCAATAGTATTTAAAATGGCCGCAAAAAATGTGATGGTCACATAAACCTCGAAACTTCGCAACGGTATGTATTTCGCCGTAAAAAAACACTTTTAGCAGCGATTTCTTTTCCGGCAACTATTTAATCGCCGGGAAAACCCATTTTTCTTGTAGTGTTAATTCAAATCCACATGTAAGTTTAAAAAACACCCAAAGACAACACATGGTCCATTAAATCCCAAACCAATCACTAATGGACAATGAGGTTTGAGATTAATTGGCATAATCACTTTTCGGGTCGAAAACATGAAACCTAAACCCAACTCATACCCTCGACTGGTACATAGGGTGTAGGATTGCTCCCCACGTCTTGTGTTAAAAAGTACTCAGACTTGCCCAATGTGTGTTGTGTGGGTTTGGCGGGTGCCACCATGGGATTAGTCCGGTTGGGTCAAAGCCTTCAAGGACGCCCACATCATCGCAAAAGAAAAAAACAAGTTCCTCAATGCCATACCTTGATCTTAAAAATATATATACGGATCATGTGTCCAAGATTACAGCGGCACTTAGGGGATAACTACGGAGAAATCCATGCTACGTATCCAAGGGAACATAGGGTATAACTACAGATGATATCCTTATTGTGTTTCCATATATGTGATTATGTTACTGATGTTTCTTTTCACGATTTAATGTTCGTTTCATGATTGATTTAGTGTATGCTTATTTCTTAAGTCTTTCATGTGTGACTATTGAAAAGTATTTCCGCCGCCTCTATGGCTGCCTAAGGTTCGGTAAGAATGGTTAGCTAAGGAAACTTAATATGTTATCATAGTTAAACGGCCACGTGATCAAATCCAAAGAGGAACAACAAGCATTGAAATATGCATGTCATGAAAGGTATACCAACCAGGTCCTACTTGAGGGGTAGTATTGAAAAGTATTACCTCTACCTCTATTAACACTTTGAGGTTTTTGCAAGAATGGTTATGGTTATCTAAGAAAACTGAATAGAATATGATATGTTTTTCAGATTCTTTTATATGATTCCCTTTTTTCTGTTGGAGTCTTCTTATGGGACTATGATCGCATCTTACTTCCTTGTTTATATAACCCCATACCTAACTTTGTCATTGGATCTCATGTATGTCGATTATGTCTGTCATTATTTCCAATAATTGTAAGTGCACCTTAGTGATCCTCGTCCATCTTGTTTCCTCGTTCCTCATGTATAGCTTGATTGATTTCCATGAACCAATCTTGTATAATTTATGTAAACCTTGCTTGTCTTTATCCATTGATTAATTATGCCTTAGTTTTGGATTTGATTACTTGCTAAGCTGTAAGCTTACCCCCTCTTTATCCTTTAGTTTGTGAAGACTAAGGGCTGGGCCTTGGAATGTTGGGAATGTGCTGACAGTGTTGGATGATTTATGGGCCTCTGGCAGAGTTAGAGATTTGCATTAGTTTATATGAGGACTTGGAGTAGTTTCCTCCAGTTAGCATAATAGATGATATTTGTTTAAAATTATGTATTTAAGATTTAACCTTTGACTAGTTTAGTTTCATTAAAAAACACATGGAGATACCATTCAAGACAATCAGCTAGTCTAGTCTAAAGTATGATCAATCCGAATGCAAATGCAAACCCCCATCACCCACTAAGATATACCAATACCCACAGTATAAAATACTGCGCGAGTCACGCATCGAAAACATTCAAGTCAGCACAGGTTGGTTTGTGCTCCTATCCACATGTCTCACATAGGAGTTAGGAGCACAGTGCGAAACAGGTAGATCTAGCAGATCCGCATGGACCAACCACGTGTGAAATTTCATATCAATACAATCAACATTTCCACTTGTTGGTATGTGTCCAGTCTATTTGTATTGTTGGAAACCCGATGGCTTAATAAAGATATTTGGCTCCCACCAAATTGACACCAAGCGTTTCTCAACCCTTTGTTCAAGTGATTGCAATGAATCAAATTAGGCACCCCTAGAACGGGTGAATCAAACTATTTTTACAGATTTACAAGTACCCGGCCCCAATTGATGGAGCACCACTACTTTTTTTCCCCAATGATGGAGCACCACTAAAACTCAAGCTCTCATGGTGTATGGAATCCAATTTAACATCATGCTGAAAGTAGCATACTGTATCTAGTGGCAAAAATCTTGATCACGTAAAACCATGCAGGGTTGAGTTTGGCCAACCAAAGTTGCGCCATTGTAAAAGAATGCATTTCATCCATATTACATGAAATTCTTGAGGGCCCGCTTTCCTGCATATGAATTTCTAAAAGTGCACTCGTAAAGTGTAATTAAAATTGAAGTAACAAAAGTAATGAACAACAAATGGGCATCAAATAATCTCTCCTTACATAAAAACTGAATAAGAGAAGATGAGGTCACTAATCTGCTGCTTAGCAAGTTTAATTAGGGACATAGGTTTGTTTTTAGAGTGCATGATGTCAATTAACGCGTGATGTATCCAAATAAATAAATAAATAAATAAAATACAAAGAGAGAAAAATGAACACAGAACCCTCATCCTAGTTTTTTTTTGTATAAAGGGGTAATTGTATTAAGAAAGGGGAAAAGGATTTACAAATACACAACTCCAAAGAGGGAGCAGAGAACTGAAAGAGAGGCCAACGGACAAAAATGCCAAACCAAAAGCAGAGCAGCCAACTGAGAGACCAACAGACAAAAATGCCAAACCAAAAGCAGAGCAGCCAACTAAGAGGCAGAGTTAACATGAACTCTCAAAAAATTAATGAGTGAGATGAGTTGCTGACTCACAAAAGGCTTGGAAATCTTCCTCAGGGTGATGCAGAGGTCTTTGATCAGCATGACTATGATTTGGTGGAGAGGGAGGTGATGACCTTCAAAGGTTGCTGTGTTCCTGGCTTTTCAGAGAGTGTACAGGACTGATAGGAAGGTGGATGTCATATATCTCTTGCCATTTGTGTCATTACCTCTTGTAATGGAGGACCAGATAGAAGAGGCAGTAAAGGAGAGAGGTTGCTGAGCCTTAGAGGAGTGCAGAAGCCATTCCCAAACGGACTGGGCTAAGTTGCAGGAGAAGAAAAGATGCCTGACTGAGTCTTCTGCTTTGAAGCAAAGGTTGCATCTCTAGGCTAGGGAGAAACCAATATGTTGCAATCGCTCTTCAGTGGGAGTCCGGTTGAGCATTAAACGCCAGCCAAAGCAGGATACTCTTGGGAGGGAGGTTCCATTCCATATCAGAGGTGGCCATTGGAGGATATTGCCTTTCAGCCTGAGAGAATTCCAAGCACTATGCAGAGACAATAACCCGTCAGGAGCCTCCTTCCAGAAGAGATGATCTGTAGCTGAAGAGCTGGGGGAGAGAAAGGAAGTAGCAGTAGTTAACTGGTCTCTTACTGCAGGAGGTAAGCTGAGAGGAAATTGCCAAGTGTCTGAGTGAAAGTAGGAGGCAAGACTTTGTTCTGGATGGAAATTCAGAGAGGGAAAGACAGCTGAGAAGGGCTTGTCCCCATGCCAAGTATCGTGCCAGAGGTTGATGCTCTCTCCATTTCCAAAAATCCAGGCACTACCATGGTGGATGAAGTGAGAGAGACGCCGGATTCGTTTCCAGATACAAGATCCGTAGATGGTATTTGTAGTGTCCCAGATGGAGCTGTCCTTGAAATATCTGTTCTTGAACCAAGTAGACCAAATGGTTTTAGTAGTGGAGGCTTGCCAGCCTAGCTTGATGAGGGCAGCTTCATTGACTTCTGAGATCTTTCTAATTCCCGGGCCACCTTCTTGCTTTGGGAAGGTAACTTGGGACCAATTGACATGACTGATCTTAGGTGAGGGGAAGCTGCCTGACCAAAGAAAGTGGCGCATTAGGCGTTCAATGTCTTTACAAATGGAGGCTGGGAGAGGAAGGATGGAGGCCAAGTGCATAGGTATGCAAGAGAGGACATGTTTGATAAGGATGAATCGGCCAGCAAATGAGAGAAATCTAGCTTTCCAGGCTGACAGTCTGCCATTGATGGAGTCCAGCAGAGGGAGGAAATGAGTTCGCTTTGGAGCCCCAAAGGCTATTGGGAAGCCCAGGTATTTGAGCTGAGTATGACTAACTTGCATTCCAAGGATGGAGCTGATCCTAGCTTTCCTTCTATTTCCACATTTACCCAAGAATAACTGACTTTTGGAGAGGTTTATGTGCTGACCAGATGCTGATTGATACAGGTCAAGGAGGTCTTGTAGGGCAAGCACACTGGAGGTGGCTCCTTTCATCAAGATAATTATGTCATCTGCATAGAGGAGGTGGCAGGGGGTATGGGGGACAGTGGAGAGGGGCTGGATGGAACCTTGGGAGAGGAGATTATGGAGATGAAGGCTAAGAATTTCTTCTGCAATGATAAACACGTAAGGAGAAATGGGGTCACCTTGTCTTAGGCCACAGTAAGTGCTGAAAAAACCTTGAGGGGATCTGTTTATCATGATGGAGCATTTAGCTGAACTTACACATTCTCTGATGAGAGAAATCCAGGTTTCTGAAAAGTTGAAGAATTTGAGGGCAGAGAAGAGAAATGACCAGTTGAGTTTGTCGAAAGCTTTGGAGATGTCTAATTTGAGACAGAGAGAGCCTTTGCTAAGGTTTGAATTGAGCTTTTGGAAGAGCTCATATGCCAAGGCTGAGTGATGATGGATGGATCTACCCGAGATGAAGGCTGCCTGGTATGAAGAGATAAGCTTAGGGAGGAGAGATCTGAGTCTGGAGGAGAGGATTTTGGAGATAATCTTGTAAGAGAAGTTAAGCAAGCTGATTGGCCTGAAGTCTGCGAAAGTGGTAGGAGAATTAGATTTTGGAATGAGGGCTAGGAAAAAGGCATTGGAGGCTCTGAGAAGTTTCTTGGTTAGGAAGAAGTGCTGCACAGCTTTGGAGACTGATTGGCCAATGACTGCCCAAGCTGAGGTGAAGAAGGCTCCATTGAAACCATCAGGGCCAGGAGAGCTGTTTTTTTAGGGCAAAGACTGCTTCTTTTATCTCTGAATCAGTAGGAATGGAAGTAAGCATAGAGTTGTCTGCATCAGTTACCTTGGGGCTGGCTGTCTGAAAGAGGATTTGGTTTGGCTGACTGTCGTGGGGTTTGAAAAGGTTGGAGAAAAAGAGCACTGCTTGGTCTTGGATGAAGAGAGGGTCATCAGAGAGTTGGCCATTGACAGTGATCTGTTTAATTTTGTTGAAGGAGCCTCTTGCTTTGGCTGATTGGTGGAAGAATTTGGTGTTCAAGTCACCCTCTTTAAGCCAAGAGATCCTGGACCTCTGCTGCCAGTGAATCTCCTGAGCTTTGAGAGCCTCATGAAGAGTAGATTTAGCTGACAAAAGAGCATTCCTAAGGCTGTCTGAAGGAGAAGAGTCAAAGTTATGCTGGCACCTCAGGACTGAAGCTTCAGCTATGAGGATATTGTGGTGAAGATGACCATAGATGTCTTTGCTCCAGGATTTGAGATTATGCTTGAGGATTTTGAGTTTTTGGGCAATGATGAATTGAGGATTCCCATCTATGGGAGTCCTCCAACTAGATTCGACTACCTCAAGGAAGTTGGGGTGAAGGAGCCATTTGTTTTCAAATTTGAAGGGGGTTTTTGGGGTGGGAAGAGAGTTAGTATGGCTCAACAGGAGGGGACTGTGGTCTGAAGAAAGCCTAGGGAGGTGGTGGATAGTGGGGTCAGAGAAGGAAGCCAGCCATTGGGAGTTTACCAGAACTCTGTCAAGTCTAGCTGCAACATAGGATAAGCCTTGTCTGTTGTTGGACCAGGTGAATTTGCTGCCCAAGAAAGGAATGTCAGAGAGGCCAGCTTGCATCACCACTGATTGGAGTTCATGGAGGGAAGAGGGGTTGACCTGGCAAAGGCTGAGCCTTTCGTGGTGAGCAAGGATGGCGTTAAAGTCTCTGAGGACACACCAAGGCTGAGTGGTTGGAGAGGTATCCATAAGGACTGTCCAAAGGGCTTTTCTAATGGTTGGGTTGGTGGAGCCATAGACTCCTGTGATGAGGGAGGAAAGGCCAGAAGATGGATTAGATATAGACATAGTAAGGTGTTGAGAGGAAGCATTGAGAACAGATACTTGGAGCTGATGGGAAGATTTGGAGAAACACTAGAGCTTAGGGGAGGTTGAAGAGGGGAGGCTGGAGTGGAAAGTATCAAAGCCGAAATTAAGAAGGCCAAGGGATTGGGTGGAGGAGAAAATGGTCATTGGTTCAGATATAAAGATCAGGTCTGGGTGGTGATTTCGAACGAGGTTAACCAGGGTCCTTTGACTGTTCTCTTCTCCCCTTTCAGGTTCATCAGACACGCAGCTCCTTCTTTGGTACTTTGAGTAAGTCCTTGAAGGCATCCTAATCTTGTGAGTATATTTTTCTGCACTTACAATTGGCGCCGTCTGTGGGAACGATTTCTACCATCTTCCCTATCACCATGACGAGGAGAGCTGCGAAAGGCGGAGAAACATCCAAGACAAGGCGTGCAGGACCGTCCTCCGACCTCCTCCCTGCCAATAAGAGGTCCGGGAAGGAACCTGTCACAGAGGACTACGTCGAGCGTGACCTCGTCCAAATCAACGTTCAGGAGCGTGATCTTCGCTTGGAGTCTACTTTCCGGAGGAGAAACTCTCAACAGCAGCCCGAGGGAGGCCTCCTGACGGGTCGAGATCAGCGGAGCAAGTCTCCAGTGGTCGACGGACCACGTCCTTCTGATCAGATAGAGGATGTTGAGGATGCTGAGGATGAGGAATATAATCCTAGTGATGACTTCGACTCCACCCTTTAAGAGATTAGAGCGCAGAATGAGGCCATCAAGGAGAGGGATGCTCTGATCCTCCAGCTCCAGCAGCAGCTGGAAAGAGCTACGGGTTCAACAGGACATCAGCAACACTCTCAGCAGCAGCAGCAGTCGCAACATCAGCAGCACTCGCGGCGACAGCGCGAGAGGAGGGTGTCTCGTGGCAGGCGTCTTGACTCCCCCGAGAAAGACTTGAGGGATCACCTGAATGCGAAGAGGCGCGACCGAACTCGAGACGAAGGCTCGAGCGCCAATCATAGCTACTCGAGGAAGGCGTCAGAAACTATCCCGGAGAGCAGGTATCACGACCAGGAGTGGTTGGACGCGCGCATCAGGGAAACGGTCCAGCGCAATCTGGAGGTGGCTGGTCTCGGCCGAGACCAAAAGGATGTTTGCTGCGACTCCATTGATCTCAGCGCGTCTCCTTTCTCTGGCGATATCAGGAAGTATCCCCTGCCAAAGAAGTTCACCGTCCCAAGGTTCGTCACTTACGATGGGACCTCGGACCCAGCTACACATCTCAGGCACTTCTCCCAGAGGATGTCTGTCTGGGGAGATGAGGGTCATCTGAACTGTCGAGTCTTCTCCTCCAGTTTGGGTGACCTCCCCCTGAAGTGGTTCTGTGCGCTCCCGGAGGGTTCCATTTCGAGTTGGCAGCAACTCCAGCAGTCCTTTATGAAGAAGTTCCAGGCCTACAGAATCCTGCCGAAGACAGATGCGGATATCATGGCCCTGAAGATGAAGCAGGGAGAGAACGTCACCCAGTTCGCGAAGCGGTTCTGGACGGTCTACAGCCAGATTGAAGACTCCAAGGATGAAGTAGCCGTCTTTGCATTTCGGAATGCCCTGCTGCCAGACAGTGACCTTTGCAAAGATCTAGCCAGAAACCCGGTGTCCTCCATAACAGTGCTCATGTCCATCGTCAACCGTTACATCGCCCAAGAGGACGACCAGGTCCGAGCTCGGGAAAACCATGGGGCTGCGCAGAAGAACCGAAGTGAAAGGCCTTCCAAGGAAGAGAGGGGACCGTCCCGAAGAGACGAGCCCCGAAGAGATGATTCAGATAGACGCCGGGCGTCAGCTAGCTCAGCAAGAGCTCAGGCGTTCACCTCGGCGAGAGGCAAAAGGCCCAGGCTGTCTGGAGACGCATATCGGGCAGTTAACACGATCTTCAAGGAGCCTATCCACCGGATCATGTACAAGATTAAGTCTCGGCCGTACTTCAGCTGGCCAGAGCCCATGAGGGGCGATTCTTCTTTCTGCAATCAGACCAGGTTTTGTGCGTACCACAAGGTGAGCGGCCACAAAACTGAGGAATGCAGGATACTGCGGTCGCATTTGGAAAAGCTTGTCCAAGAGGGGCACTTGCAGGAGTTCGTCAAGGCGGACACAAGAGCCGACACCCGAGCCCCGCGCCGAGACGACAGAGGCCGCGATAGCGACGGGTCAGAGAAGATCATTAACGTCATCCATTTAGCTCCCCCGCCCAAGGGGAGTAACCGAGCTCGTGCCGAGGCCAGCCAGGCCTCTCACAGTAAGCAGGTCATGGCCGCCGAACTCGGCTCAGCTCCGAAGAGGGCTCGGAGGGAGCGGCCCGAAATCAGGTTTACGGATGCGGACCTGGAAGGGGTACAGCTTCCCCACAACGACCCGCTGATCGTCACCCTGAAATTCGATTGCTCTAGACAAGGCGTGAAGGATTGCACCGTGAAGAAGGTCCTCGTCGACCCCGGTAGTTCATCCGAGGTCCTCTACTTCGATAGCTTCCGAAGGATGGGACTGACGGAGAAGGATCTGCAGGAGGCCCGAATTCCCCTCATTGGCTTCAGCGCCAAGCCGGTGTACCCCAAGGGAAAGGTGACGTTCAAGGTCGAGGCCGGCGGCGCGTCTGTTAAGACAACCTTCATGGTGATTGACGCACCCTCGCCTTACAATGTTATAGTGGGCAGGTCTTGGCTTCATAGTCTGGAGGCGGTCCCTTCCACTCTCCACCAGAAGTTGAAATTTCCTTGGGAAGGAAAGAATGGCAGAGTTGAAATCGTCACTGTCAGAGGAGATCAGCAGGCAGCCAAGCAATGCCTGACAGCCGTGGTATCCGGAGAGCGAGAGCCCAAGGAGGTTAATATGGCCGAGATGGAGAAGAGGCTGGAGAAGAAGCTGGATGAGGTCGGCCAGGACCCAGATAAGAAGAGCGTGGAGGACCTGACCGAAATCAGGCTTGACTCAAACGATCCGGAGCGGTTCTTCTTGCTCGGCAGTCAGCTCGGCGAGCCAGAGAAGTCCGAGCTGGTTCAGTTCCTAGTGCAGAACAAAGAAGCCTTCGCCTGGACGCCTCAAGAGATGCCCGGCGTCGACCCAGAGGTAATATGCCATAAATTGAATGTGGATCTTAACTATAAACCGGTGATGCAGAAAGCCCGCAGGACTGGGGTGCCGCAAACCGAGGCCGTGGTCGAAGAGGTGGATAAACTGCTCGAGGCCGGCGCCATCAGAGAGGTCCAATACCCGACCTGGCTAGCCAATACCGTGGTCGTCAAGAAGAAGACCGGCAAGTGGAGGGTGTGCGTCGACTTTACCGGCCTCAATAAGGCCTGCCCCAAGGACAGCTTTCCCCTCCCAAAGATCGACCAGATGATTGATGTCACGGCCGGACACGATAGAATGAGCTCCCTCGATGCATATCGCGGCTATCACCAGATTCCGTTGTATGGGCCGGATGAAGAGAAAACAGCTTTTATCACACCCAGAGGAACTTATTGTTATAAGGTGATGCCGTTTGGGTTGAAGAATGCAGGAGCCACCTACCAGCGACTTGTCACCAAGATGTTCCACGATCAGCTCGGCAAGACTGTTGAAGTCTACATCGACGACATGGTGGTCAAGTCCAAGCACGCCCATAACCATTTGGCAGACCTGGCTGAAGTCTTCGACACTTTGAAGAGGTTCAAACTCAAGCTCAATGCCTCCAAGTGCGCCTTTGGTGTCGGTTCCGGCAAATTCCTGGGAAGCTTGGTCACACGCAGGGGGATAGAGGCAAATCCAGATCAGATCTCGGCTCTCCTCAGAGTGCAAAGTCCCACCTCGGCTAAGGGAGTCCAAAAACTAACCGGAATGGCAGCCGCGCTGAATCGGTTCATCAGCATGTCCTCAGATAAGTGCCGGCCTTTCTTTCAGCTTCTTAGGAAGAATTTTAAATTTCAGTGGACTCCGGAATGTGACCAGGCCTTGCAGGAGCTTAAGGCCTATTTATCCTCACCTCCTCTACTGTCAACTCCGGTTCACGGAGAATTTTTGTATTTATACCTAGCGGTCTCGGATCATGCGGTGAGCTCGGTCCTCCTCCGAGAAGAGGATAAGGTCCAAAAACCAATTTATTATACGAGCAAAACCCTGATTGATGCCGAGACCAGATACTTGCCACTCGAGAAGTGTCGTGTATTGACCTCGGCCCGAGTTGGATGGACCCCATCATCGCCTACCTCAAGGACGACAAGCTACCCGAAGACAGCAGCGAAGCCCATCGAATCAGACTGAAAGCAGCACGGTTCTGGCTGTCTCCCGAAGTCAAGCTCTACAGGAAGTCGTTCTCAGGCCCGTACCTCCAGTGTGTGCACCCAAGCAAAGTTGAAGATCTTCTCTTTGAAATACATGAAGGGATGTGCGGAAGCCATATTGGAGGAAGGTCACTAGCTTACCGAGCTATCAGCCAGGGTTACTGGTGGCCATATATGCAGAAGGATGCGCAGGTGTACGCGAAGAAATGCGAGAAGTGCCAGAAATTCTCCCACTCTCTCCATCAACCGGCGCAGGACCTCAGCCCGCTTTCTAGTCCATGGCCATTCGCCCAGTGGGGGCTCGACATAGTGGGACCATTCCACCGAACTCCCGGAAATAAAAGATGGCTGATAGTAGCCACGGATTACTTTACCAAATGGATCGAAGCGGAGCCGTTGTCCTCCATCACGGAGCAGGATTCCAAAAATTTCATCTGGAAAAACATCGTCACAAGGTTCGGCATCCCCAGAATATTGATCTCGGACAACGGGACCCAATTCGATTCCAACCTCTTCAGAAGCTTCTGCCAGGAGCACGGCATCCGCAATCGCTACTCCACCCCGGCCTACCCGCAGAATAATGGTCAGGCGGAAATTTCCAATAACGTAGTGCTCGACGGGCTGAAAAAACAGCTTAACAGAGCCAAAAGGAGATGGGTAGAAGAGCTCCCGAGTGTCCTATGGGCCTACCGAACGACTCCAAGGCGATCCACTTCGGCAACACCTTTTTTCCTAGCCTACGGAATGGAGGCCGTCATTCCCTTAGAAATTGGCCTCCCTACTCTAAGGTCAGAACTCTTCGACCAGGGCCGAAATGAATCGCATCTAGCTGTGGAGCTGGACTTGGCTGATGAGCGAAGAGAAGCAGCAGCAATTCGGCTTACAACCTATCAGCGGCAACTGGCCAGAGGCTATAACCAGAGAGTTAGGGAGAGGAAATTCTCAGTGGGAGAGCTGGTCCTTAAGAAGACACTCCCGGGGGACAAGGACCCGAATCAGGGCAAGCTGGCGCCGAATTGGCACGGACCGTTCAAAGTGACTTCCATTGCTGGGCAATCAGCTTATCGGCTTGAAGATATGGCAGGAAAACCGCTACCGAGACCATGGAACGCATCTCACATCAAGAAGTTCTATTTCTGAAAAACTTGTACATTTGTACTTAGAAGAATTCAATGAAAGAAGTTCACATTCGAAAGAACGGGGCATCCTGTGTCAGTACTTCGGCCACGGCCAATGATGAGATCGTCTCGGGTCGGCTACGTGCCACCCAGGCGTGAAGCCTTCGGGCCAATGATGAGATCGTCTCGGGTCGGCTACGTGCCACCCAGGCATGAAGCCTTCGGGCCAATGATGAGATCGTCTCGGGTCGGCTACGTTCCACCCGGGCGTGAAGCCTTCGGGCCAATGATGAGATCGTCTCGGGTCGGCTACGTGCCACCCGGGCGTGAAGCCTTCGGGCCAATGATGAGATCGTCTCGGGTCGGCTACGTGCCACCCAGGCGTGAAGCCTTCGGGCCAATGATGAGATCGTCTCGGGTCAGGTACGTGCCACCCAGGCATGAAGCCTTCGGGCCAATGATGAGAGCGCCTCGGGTCGGCTATGGGCCACCCGGGCGTGAGTCCTTACGGCCGACATACGAGGTCGTCTCGGGTCTGTCTGACCCCAGGCGCAAAACCTTATGGCTACCGAGACCGCCTTTATTCACCGATCCAGGCACGATTCCACTTCGGCCGAAGTCCACCCCCATTTACCGAAGTGAATAACATCTTTAGGGCTGAGAAAGGCCCCTCAAGTTTTACTCGACTACGTCACTCCTGGCTAGGTCTTAGGATTGGATGGGGTTAATGGCCTTTGTGAGAAGCTTACCAGGTGAGTTGGTTATAGCTTGAAGAGAATTGGGGGTTGAGGTGTTGAGAGAAGACTGAGATAAGCTTGCAGAGGTAGAGGCAGGAGGGAGAGGTGCCTGCTGGTGGGTGGAGTTGTCTAGAGTGGGTTGGGGGTTAGGCTTGTCTGAGATAGGCTTGGTGGTTTTGGAGGCAAGTAAAGATTGGACAGTTTCTTGATGCTGATGGCTAGGCTTGACTGAGATAGGCTTCGTGGTGTCGGAGACATGTAAAGATTGGACCTTTTCTAGAAGCTGATGGGTTGAGAGAGATGTTGCTGGGATGAGCTATTGTCCTAGGAGTGTCCTGTGAGCTGACTAGAGGCCTGGGAGTGGCCTGGGAGCTGGCTGAGGTGAGGGGGGAAGAGGACGGGTTGGCTGGGCAAAAGGGGGAAAAAGGCGGGAGACAGGGGGATTTGAATATCTGAAGAAGCAGATAAGAAAGGAGACTGGTTTAGAGGAGGGGGAGGGTGAGGATGACGGGAACTGGTTGGCTTGGCCCAAGGATGTCCAAGATCTCTGTTGGAAATTGTCAGGGGAAGCTGGCTGGTGAGGTGGTTGGGAGGTGGGAGGGGAAGGGTTGAGGGAAGGGTTGATGGAGGGTGGAGGGTTGAGGGAAGGGTTCATGGAGGGTGGGGGAGAAGAGGGGGAAGGCTGGGCTGAAAAAGGGGGGTTGGAGGGGAAGGAGGAGACTCCGATGGCATTGCCCCTGTTCCGGGGAACCAGGAGCTTGTAGTGCCCTAGTTCCAGGGAACCAGACGACTATTTTCCTTAAGCAGAGCCCACATTGTCGGTTTTTTTTTTTTGCAACCCTCATCCTTGTTAAAAATATATTCCTTCGTTGCAACCCATTTTACCATCAGTATTTCCAAATTCCATGCAAACAAACGGGGGCATGACTCCACCTTTTAAAGTAAAAGCTACAGCCTACAGGCTACTTTCATGCCCACTCCACTCGTTCACAATAATAGTAGTTATGTGGCCAGGGTTGATCATACTATCACAACAGGCTGATGCAACATGCCCAACTTTTCTTTGGTCCAGAAAAAGAACTTATCATATAAGAGGAGTTTTGGAGATTTTATCATAGAGTCCACATCTTTCTAAATTTTCTGCAAGTCAAAGTCTCATGGAGTCCGGACTCTAGTAGCCTTGTCCAATTGTTTGCTTATGGAATCTTTCAAAACCCATGTTAGCTCCCTAACTTCTCCCTAAATAATCTCCATGTCAAATTCTCATACAATCTGGGCTGCAATTAACTTGCCATTTGCCCATACGCAATCTCTCGAAATCCTCCGCATCCTATTAATAAAATTTATTTCAAAGTACGGTGGCAGAAGGAGGCAGAAGGAATAGTTCTAGGTCAGAACTTGGTTCTACACCATTTTCTAAATAATAGTTCCTGTTTCAGATCTAGTTCTTACTCAGAACCTATTTTGTTGGTTCCAGACCCAATTTCGATAGGAAAACCTGGATCCGGTAACGGAACCAGGTCCACCTAGAGGATTAGAACCTAGTTCCAAAACCGATTTAATTTTTCTTAATTTTTATTTTTTTAATATGCATATCATTCAACTTATAATAGTCCATCAAGTCTATTACCTTCAAGATTAAATATATAAATGTCTAAAAAAAGCTGATTTTGAGCATGGGTTCTTATTACCTCGTATGCGAGGTCCCGGTTCTTATTACCTCTTGTATGTCGGGTCCTGGTTCCATGGGTCAAAACCTATATGGATTCAAAACCGAACTCATTTATCAATCGAAATCTAAATTGGGTTCTAGACTCAAATCCGTTTATAAATCAAACAAAAAATAACTTCCAAACCCATTCATATATGGGTGAGACTTCTGGAGAATCAGAGAATCAAATACCGTTTGCAACCCTACTTCAAAGCATGTTTAAGTTGACATAGGTGCAAAATGCTTTCCATCTTGTATCCTATTTTGCTAGGCCATACGATTTTCTCATGTACGTGTGAAAGATACAGGATTCAGAAGCTTTAAGAGACACAAATTCTCTCTAAAAATCCTATGATTTCTGTTGACACATAAATTTTCATTTGATGTTTTTTTTTAAGACAGAATTTCCATTAACGGATGATGTCCTACAGATAGGACCGATCAATACATGGAATATAGACCGCTGAAAAATAGAAATCAAAGACTGGCTATGACCGGTAAGCGCTCTGCAACAACATAACGGCCGGTATTTACACTTTAACCGGTCCACGCTAGAGATCACCGACCCCTGAAAGTTACCAACCACTGCCAGTAAAATATCTTTGCCACAACACAACAGTCGATTTTTATGCTTCTAGCCGGTATTCATAATTCATGCCTTTAGCTGGTACTAGCAAAACCTCGTGCTATGCACGGACCACGGAATTACCAAATGCACAGACTAATACAAATTATTTTTAATAAATTTATTAATTAGTAAACTTGTGAGTCCTTTTTGTTGCTAATTTGATCTTTATGTTTTTTTTCCAGATGTTTTATTCTTTAGGTGAGATGTAAAAATGGAGTTTGATGAAGCTCGGGCACGTGCACAAAAAAAATAAAGAAAAAACATATTCACAATAAAACAAAAGAATAAAGAAACCAGATTTAATTTGAATAACACGGGGTTCACAATATCCTAAACATATTTAATTTCAAGCATTTTATTAGACTGGATAGATAGATTGTGCTTTTATTGCAGAAGTAATCCTACCTATTTGTATCCATTGCTCTTTTAAAATTAATTTTTTCACTAGTTAGCACGGGATTTTATTTTGTTAAACGTTGTTTTTGTATTTGGGGTATTCTTCAAATTTCTCAAACATTTTTTAGTTATTTTAGATCATTGTCCTTTCTGTAAGAGAGTGTTTCAGCTACATGTATTACTATTAAGGTTTATTTTGTCAATATTGTATAATATATCTTTTTTTACTATTATTTTTTCTGTTTGACCTAAGTTGGGTTTTTCTCCTTTTATTTTATTTCTTTTGGTTTCTGGATATGGTCATTATATATATTTTTATTTTCTTTTTCGTTTATGAGTCTTTTTTTTATTTCTCTTTTTTTTATCGAGTCATTATACTTATGAAACCCCGTGCTATACAGGGACCCAATGCTAGAGATTCGTATTTAAAAAAGTACGACAAACATATAAATTACATCGGATAATAGTGTCAATGTGTTACATACCACAATTAAAAGTCTTTATAACATCACTTATATCATTAAAAAAAAGAGACAATGCAGAACTATCTACCTAAACTCCTAACTGCAGTTAAAATTTGTTTACTTTATGCCCCGGTTCATATGTCATTATAGTTCTATTATTTTTTTTCCCGAGTGAAGCTTCTGTTTGAAGATAGCTCAATAAAATGTGTTTCTTTCAAAGGAAAAATATATTAAATAAAGAATTTCAAAATATAAATTACAGGCCTAATACCAGGCTTGGGTCTCTAATTCATCACAGGCTTGCAGTTAGACCCAGTACACATCGATCTAGCAACCAAAACATGGAATTGGGATGAGATTGAGAGCTCTTGATGTGGATTACCATGCATGTGTGAAGGTGACCCAAATCATCAAATGATATAAGAAATTCATCTAAGCTACAGCGTTACAGCAAAACATGAAACATAATCGGGATAAATGAAAGAAAAATGAAGTTGAGAGATAGATATACTATAATGACATCCAAACAGAATCGCTGATTGAAAATGATGAGATCTCCTTATGTTTTCTTCTCCCTTCTATATCTCTCTCCTTCTCCTCCTCTGCTGTCACTCGATTTCATTTTATTTTTATTTGTATTATTCTCTATAATTGGAGTAGTAGATAGGAGAGCAGTTACAAATTAGGAAGTTGGTTCTTTTTGGAGGAATTTGTGCTAGTCAGTTAGTGGAGAGAGAAGAGACTTGGCATGGATGGAGATTTTGATATCTTTTCTAAAATTAGGATTTTTAGTTTGGAGGACTGGGGTTAACTGTAGGCAAAGCACATTCCAATAGAGATATAGATTTAAGTGGAACCCCCCAAATGAATGGGTCCACCATCTCTATTCTAACTGTCTATATAACCATATGATGCGGGTTGGGACCCATGAATTGCTTGATAAAGATCAAAGGATCAAATGACCATAGACCTCACAAATTGACCAAACCTAACCTATTTAAGTGGGACCCCCTAGATGAATAGGGTCCACCATCTCTATTATAACTGTCCATAAAACCATATTATGCAGGATGTGACCCATGAATTGATTAAGAAAGATAAAATGATCATAGTCCTAACAAATTGACCAAATATATTTAAGTGGGACCTAGATGAATGGGGCCACCATCACTATTCTAACCGTCCATAAAACCATATGATGCGGGCTGAGACCCATTAATTGATTGATAAAGTTGAAAGGATCAAATGATCATAGACCTCACAAATTGACCAAACCTAATCTATTAAGTGAGATCCCCCAGATAAATGGGGTCCACCATCTATATTCTAACTGTCCATAAAACCATATGATACAGTGATAAAGATCAAATGATCAAATGATCATAGACCTCACAAATTGACCAAACCTACTTAAGTGGGATCCAGATGAATGGGCTCCACCATCTATATTCTAACTGTCCATAAAACCATATGATGCGGGCTAAGACCCATGAATTGATTGATAAAGATCAAATGATCATAGACCTCACAAATTGACCAAACCTAACCTATTTAAGTGGAACCCCCCAGATGAATGGGGTCCACCGTCTTTATTCGAACAGTCCATAAAACAATATTATGCGGGATGGGACCCATGAATTTATTAGGAAAGATCAAATGATCAAATGATCATAGACCTAACAAATTGACCAAATATATTTAAGTGGGACCCAGATGAATGGGGTCCACCATCTCTATTCTAACCGTCCATAAAATCATATGATGTGGGCTGGGACCCATGAATTGATTGATAAAGATCAAATGATCAAATGATCATAAACCTCACAAATTGACCAAACCTAACCTATTTAAGTGGGACCATGATGAATGGGGTCCACCACCTCTATTCTAACCGTCCATAAAACCATATTGATGCGGGATGAGAGTCATGAATTGATTAAGGTAGAATTTCAAAATATAAATTACTGGTTTGTTGATTTGAAATATAGGTCCTCTAATTGGCTTACTTTATCTTTTTTGTATTTATGTTATTTTCAATTTTGAATGTTACGGTGGTTTTGATTTTGTGATTTTATTCTATTTGCTCTAACAAATCTGATTTAGTCCAACAGAGAAAGCAAATAGTTCATCACTATGGTTTGTTTTTTTTTTTTTTAGATGCATATATTTCTATATAGTAGATATGTATAGTGAATACATTTCTGCGTATATTTTAATAATATACATTTCTGTGTATATTTTAATAATTGCATACTGAGACAACCTTAGTATTATTCTCCAATCCCAGAACTTGTCAAGTTTTATTACAATTGATCACATGTGGGCCCCAGCCAACAACTCCAATATCATGAATCCCTCCTTTCGGAGGTGGTCATGTTTTATTAAAATTAATCAAATGTGGGCCCCATCCAAAAACTCCAAAATCATCAATCCCTCCTTTCTTATCTGATGACCAATTGAAACCCCATATTCTAGAAATCTGAAACCCAACGCCCTAAATCAAGATTAGAAACTAAATGCAATCTAGATGATATAACAAAATCAATCCAATTAAACATTGAATGTAGAAAATAATAAGGAAGTTGCTTGAAAAGTATAATAGGAAGTTATACTGTTTAGTTATTTTAGAGAGAGGATAGTGGAGAGAGAGGAGATAGGAGATAGGAGAGTGGAGAGAGAGGAGGGAGTGGAGGGTGGATTGAGATGTTGACACCTGTGTTGAGGTATTTTCTAAAATTAGGATTCTTAGTTTGGAGGCCTGTGGTTAAAGAAGGAAAAATACATTCCAATAGAGGTATAGATTCATACCTTTAGCCGGTTTTTTTTGCTTTTAGCTACTAATGACCGGTCGGTGTTAGAGAACCTTGACCGTTGGATGTCTCTTAAACAATGCAATGGCTGGTAAAGTACATCTTCGAGGACTGGGGGCATCAAACATGATTAACTACTAAACGGAATATGTTATGTACTCCAATAGTCGGTGGACGCTACTTGGTCATTTTAATAACCGATAAACGGTTCTCGACAGTTACTGTCACGAGGTACCCACGATCTCATTATTCACTACAAGAAATTTGGGGTTTAAGGACGACACAAATTTGTCCCAAAATGTACATATTTCGTCACCGAAACTAATTGAGACGAAAATTTTTCGTCACTCGTTTTGTTGTCGGTATTGGAGACGAAAAAAAAACTCGTCATTGAAAAAGATAAATTTGTGACGATTTTTTTTGTCTCCAATGCACTCTGTTGAAAACATACTTGTAAGTATTTTTTTTTTTTTTTTTTGTCTCCAATACACTCTGTTGGAGACATACTTAAAAGTAATTAGTGACAAAATATTTTGTCATTAAAGGAAGAAATTAGAGACAAAAATATTTTGTCATAAATATAAGAAATAGAGACGAAATAATTTTGTCGCATTTAATATAAAGGATGTCACAGCCCCGCCCAACTCAAAAACTTCCCAGGAGGTCACCCATCCTAGTACTGCTCTTGCCCGTGCACACTTAACTTCGAAGTTCTTACGATTTCCGGAGCCACACAGTTTTAGAAGTCCTCGTGCTAAGTTAACACGGGGTTTGACTTATAAGCCCATGGTTAAGACTTGGATATTCTCGATGCGGGTTAACGGAGACTCATCGTTTGAAGCCCGTGGCTGACACGCTACGCCCCGTGGTTAAGGGTACCGCCCGGACCAAGATCTCACATTCTCCCCCACTAGAAATAGAGTCGTCATCGACTCTGATACCAACTGTCACAGCCCCGCCCAACTCAGCATGAAATTGTTCGCTTTGGCTCACGTGCACGCGCGAGGACTTCCCAGGAGTCACCCATCCTAGTACTGCTCCCGCCCGAGCACGCTTAACTTTGGAGTTCTTACGATTTCCGGGGCCGCGCGGTTTTAAAAAGCCTCATGCTAAGTTAATACGGGGTTTAACTTATAAGCCCATGATCAGGAGTTGGATATTTCCGATGCGGGCTAACGAAGACTCGCCGTTTGAAGCTCGTGGTTAAGGGTACTGCTCAGACCAAGATCTCACATTCTCCCCCACTAGAAATAGAGTCGTCCTCGGCTCTGATACCAACTGTCACAGCCCCGCCCAACTCAGCATGAAAATGTCCGCTTTGGCAGAGAGGTCACCCATCCTAGTACTGCTCTCGCTCGAGCACACTTAACTTCGGAGTTCTTACGATTTTCGGGGACGCACGGTTTTAAAATGCCTCATGCTAAGTTAATACGGGGTTTGACTTATAAGCCCAAGGTCAGGACTTCGATATTTCTGATGCGGGCTAATGGAGACTCACCGTTTGAAGCCCGTGGTTGACACGCTACGCCCCGTGGGTAAGGGTACCGCCCAGACCAAGTTCTCACAATAGCAGAGACTGAGAGAGGTAGGTGTACCTGGCGGTGGCAGACTCCTGGATGGAGGATGATGGGCACAGATGATGGTGATTGGTGATGGTGGCTGCGTCTGGGAGTTCTAGGTGAGAGAGACTGAGAGAAGTAGAGATGAGAGGGATCACTTATCAGGGATGGGTCTGCACTACGTGTGTTGATGGAGGGTGATGATGATTGATGAGGGGCAATGGGCCATGGGGCTGCTGCCTGAGACGATGAGTGGGAGATGTTGGAAAAGGATTTTGGAAAATGGGGAAAAGGGTTCTTCTCTCCTCTTATGGAAAATGGTTTTGGAAAAGGGGGAAAAGGGTTTTGGAAAAGAGAGACCGGGATAGATGGAGGGACAAAGGGGGAAATGGGTTTTGGAAAAGGGGCGTTGGATTGGGAGCGGGGGGGGGGGGGATGGACGTTAGGGCCTGGGGGGGCTCATTTTAGTCATTTTAATGGCTTTTCCAAAGCAATACTTGTAAGAGAGGAATAGGCTCAAGTGCGAATGAAATTGGCGCCTTATTTTGTTGGCCGAAATATTTTTGTCTTCCATAACCTATCCTTATTAGTGACAAATTACGTTCGTCGCAAAAATAAATTATATTTTGTGACAAAAATGTTTGTCTCCAATGAGCTAAAATAATTCACGCCAAAGCAAATGAAATTGGCGTCTTATTTTGGTGACGAAATATGTTTGTCTTCCATAACTTATCCTTATTAGTGACGAATTACATTCGTCGCAAAAACAAATTATATTTTGTGACAAAAATGTTCGTCTCCAATGAGCTAAAATAATTCACGCCAAAACAAATGAAATTGGCGCCTTCTTTTGGTGACGAAATATGTTCGTCTTCCATAACTTATCCTTATTGGTGACGAATTACGTTCGTCGCAAAAACAAATTATATTTTGTGACAAAAATATTCGTCTCCAATTAGCTAAAATAATTCATGCCAAAGCAAATGAAATTGGCGCCTTATTTTGGTGACGAAATGTGTTCGTCTTCCATAACTTATCATTATTAGTGACGAATTACATTCGTCGCAAAAACAAATTATATTTTGTGACAAAAATTTCGTCTCCAATGAGCTAAAATAATTCACGCCAAAACAAATGAAATTGGCGACTTATTTTGGTGACAAAATATGTTCGTCTTCCATAACTTATCCTTATTGGTGACGAATTATGTTCGTCGCAAAAAAAAAAAATATTTTGTGACAAAAATGTTCGTCTCCAATGAGCTAAAATAATTCGCGCCAACACAAATGAGATTGGCACCTTATTTTGGTGACCAAATATTTTCGTCTTCCATAACATATCCTTATTAGTGACGAATTACGTTCGTCACAAAAACAAATTATATATTTTGTGACAAAAATGTTCGTGTCCAATGAGCTAAAATAATTCGCGCCAAAGCAAATGAAATTGGCGCCTTATTTTGGTGACGAAATATGTTCGTCTTCCATAACTTATCCTTATTGGTGACGAATTACATTTGTGGCAAAAAAATTATATTTTGTGACAACAATGTTCGTCTCCAATAAGCTAAAATAATTGGCGCCAACGCAAATGAAGTTGGCACCTTACTTTTGCAGACGAATTTTTTTTTTCGTCTCCTATACTTTTGAAAAAAATGAAAACAAATGACAAAATTTATATTTCTTCCTCTTTGGGTTTTCTTTTAAGACAAAAAAAAAATTTCGTCATCAAATTTCATCACAACAGCCTAGATTTCTTGTAGTGATTTGACCAAGTCATATAATCGGTGGAACAGTTACAACATCTTTTATTCCACTTTCTGAAGTTGCTCTCCACTTCTACACGACTTTTGTTGGTTATGGCTCCTGGAATACATATAAAAGGGGCATTCAAGACGGCATTCATCACCAAGAATCCTCACAAAAAAAGCCAGAAATTCTACTATATTTTCTCTAGGAAATTAATCTCATCTTGTCACAAGGTAATGGTCCTATGAGTAGTATGAGGTAACAAGAGAGCTCTTTTAGGGTCTTCACATTCTAAATGATTCTCAATGTTTTCTTTGTCTTCTGTACTAAAAGGAAAGCTACAATTATGGTCCATTAGTGGTATTTCCTTTACTTGGATTTCATATCGAAGTGATGTCACTCAGACCTTTTCTTCAAAATAGTAGGTTACAAAGATTTATGGGATATCCACACTGGAAGACTGAAATATACTTTTACAAATCTTATATCATCGGGGGGGGGGGGGGGGGGGGGGGGGGGGGGGAGTGGTTGGGGGGGTTTCATATAAAATTTGTGTAAACGACTTGCACTTAGAAGGTGAAACAAGTGGAACCCATGTAAAATAAGAGGAAGGCGACTTCTTAATGCACAGTCAAGAAATGTTGTGCAAGTTGTCCTTGTGTCTTCGTGTGATCTGTTGGAGGTTACCTCATATGCCGGGTCCGGTTCTTAGTTGGGGGATGGGGTTTCGTATAAAATTTGTGTAAACGACTTGCACTTAGAAGGTGAAACAAGTGGAATCCATGTAAAATAAGAGCAAGGCGACTTCTTAATGCACAGTCTAGAAATGTTGTGCAAGTTGTCCTTGTGTCTTCGTGTGATCTGTTGGAGGTTGCCTCATATGCCGGGTCCCGGTTCTTATTGGATGTTCTAACTTGTGTATTATTTTGCAGCAACTTTAGTTTTTAGATTCTTTTAGTTTAGGATTTTTAGAATTAGGAAGTTTTCTTTTCATTATATTATAATTAATTTAATTTTTGAAAAGTAGGAATGATGGTTGTATTTTTTTTTTTAAGCTGGTCTTAGATTTTAAATAGGACAAGTGTAAGTTGAAACGACCTTAAACACATTGCTTCCTATTGATCGACATGGTCTCACCAGTTTTATCACTACAATCAAAGCTCTGCACTTGGAGCTGCGATGAATGATCATCCTCCTCGCACCGGGGATCATTGGCAGAACATGCTCCATCATCGAACAGTCAAATTTCTTCTCTAATTCCTCCTATAACCACCTCAACCACACCACCACATTGCTCCCCTCAGGAAATCTAGAGACAAATCTCCCTCCCATCCCATTAATCCAATCCCAAACTTCCTCATTAATCTATCGAACAGTCGCCGCAGTAAGTAGAGGAACGGAGAAGAAGATCAAAGCCAGAGAGAATTGGAGTTGTTGCGCTGTCATGAACAGAGAAGACGGTAATGGAGGACTTGGATGAGGAAGAGATGGGGAGCGACGCCATCAAAGAAGAGTGACGCTAGTGTCGCTCCTTTCAATATTCTAAGAACAAACTACGAGGCCCTTTCTCGTGCTGCCCGAGATAGGAAGGATTTAATCATCCAACAGCTACCTACCGGGAATCTCCCCATAAAATCATATTTAAAATAGGTTCCAGCATAGCTTTTTTTTTTTATGTGTTTCATATAAATTTTGTGTAAACGACTTGCACTTAGAAGGTGAAACAAGTGGAACCCATTTAAAATAAGAGCAAGGTGACTTGCTAATGCACAGTCAAGAAATGTTGTGCAAGTTGTCCTTGTGCCTTCGTGTGATCTGTTGGAGGTTACCTCATATGCCGGGTCCGGTTCTTATTTGGGGGGGTGGGGTTTCGTATAAAATTTGTGTAAACAACTTGCACTTAGAAGGTGAAACAAGTGGAACCCATGTAAAATAAGAGCAAGGCGACTTCTTAATGCACAGTCAAGAAATGTTGTGCAAGTTGTCCTTGTGTCTTCGTGTGATCTGTTGGAGGTTACCTCATATGCCGGGTCCCGGTTCTTATTGGATGTTCTAACTTGTGTATTATTTTGCAGCAACTTTAGTTTTTAGATTCTTTTAGTTTAGGATTTTTAGAATTAGGAAGTTTTCTTTTCATTGTATTATAATTAATTTAATTTTGAAAAGTAGGAATGATGGTTGTATTTTTTTTTTAAGCTGGTCTTAGATTTTAAATAGGACAAGTGTAAGTTGAAACGACCTTAAACACATTGCTTCCTATTGATCGACATGGTCTCACCAATTTTATCACTACAATCGAAGCTCTGCACTTGGAGCTGCGATGAATGATCATCCTCCTCGCACCGGGGATCATTGGCAGAACATGCTCCATCATCGAACAGTCAAATTTCTTCTCTAAGTCCTCCTATAACCACCTCAGCCACACCACCACATTGCTCCCCTCAGGAAATCTAGAGACAAATCTCCCTCCCATCCCATTAATCCAGTCCCAAACCTCCTCATTAATCTATCGAACAGTCGCCTGCCGCAGTAAGTAGAGGAACGGAGAAGAAGACCGTTGCCAGAGAGAATTGGAGTTGTTGCGCCGCCGTGAACAGAGAAGACGGTAATGGAGGACTTGGATGAGGAAGAGATGGGGAGCGACGCCATCAAAGAAGAGCAACACTAGTGTCGCTCCTTTCAATATTCTAAGAACAAACTACGAGGCCCTTCCTCGTGTTGCCCGAGAAAGGAAGGATTTAATCGTGCAACGGCTACCTACCGGGAATCTCCCCATAAAATCCTATTTAATATAGGTTCCAGCTTAGGGTTTTTTTTTATGTGTTTCATATAAAATTTGTGTAAACGACTTGCACTTAGAAGGTGAAACAAGTGGAACCCATGTAAAATAAGAGCAAGGCGACTTCTTAATGCAAAGTCAAGAAATGTTGAGCAAGTTGTCCTTGTGTCTTCGTGTGATCTGTTGGAGGTTACCTCTTATGTCGGGTTCCGGTTCTTATTGGATGTTCTAACTTGTGTATTATTTTGCAGCAACTTTAGTTTTTAGATTCTTTTAGTTTAGGATTTTTAGAATTAGGAAGTTTTCTTTTCATTGTATTATAATTAATTTAATTTTTGAAAAGTAGGAATGATGGTTGTTTTTTTTTTTTTTTAAGCTGGTCTTAGATCTTAAATAGGACAAGTGTAAGTTGAAACGGCCTTAAACATACTGCTTCCTATTGATCGACATGGTCTCACCCGTTTTATCACTACAATCGAAGCTCTGCACTTGGAGTTGCGATGAATGATCATCCTCCTCGCACCGGGGATCATTGGCAGAACATGCTCCATCATCGAACAGTCAAATTTCTTCTCTAATTCCTCCTATAACCACCTCAGCCACACCACCACATTGCTCCCCTCAGGAAATCTAGAGACAAATCTCCCTCCCATCCCATTAATCCAGTCCCAAACCTCCTCATTAATCTATCGAACAGTCGCCCGCTGTAGTAAGCAGAGGAATGGAGAAGAAGACCGTAGCCAGAGAGAATTGGAGTTGTTGCGCCGCCGTGAACAGAGAAGACGGTAATGGAGGACTTGGATGAGGAAGAGATGGGGAGCGACGCCATCAAAGTAGCGTCGCTCCTTCCAATATTCTAAGAACAAACTAGGAGGCCCTTTCTCGTGCTGCCCGAGATAGGAAGGATTTTATCGTGCAACGGCTACCTACCGGGAATCTCCCCGTAAAATCCTATTTAATATATGTTCCAGCTTAGGGTTTTTTTTTTTTTTTTAAATTCTTTCAGGATGTGTCTCGCAAGTAGAGGATATCAAACTTTTTACGCACTTTCTCCAAATGCAAAATTCCAAAGATATAATCACATCTTTCCTTGACTCCAAGGATGTTATTATTTTAAAATAAAGACAATAGTCATACAATATGGTTTTAAATTCTGATAGTTTAAACCTTGATGACGGATCCGACGACAATGATCTTGACGTCTTATCACTAAGTTTTTGTTGCTAGAGAGTGATGTCTTTTGAGTCTGAACAACTGCATATTTCTATCATTAAGGTCCAATAATCCGGTATGTGAACTGTGAAGACTTCCATTCTTCTTGGTTGTATTCAATCGAACGATATATAATAACATTCACTTATCCAATAATCCTTTTGTTCTGTGATATTTCTTCATTGATATCCTCGTGTATAATTCATGTAAGTATCTTATTTGTTTCTTTTAGCTTATTATATAATTTGTTTCCGTTGTATGACTCAATTTTGTTATCTGTTTCTTTGTACCTTTTTGCTATCATTCCTATAAATTTTATTGATGATGATGGGATATGAGAGATGGTGGCCCATTAGATGATCCAACCACGCTATGTTAATTTGATTTCCTTTCTTGCATGTTTTATTTATCACATTGAATGTTGGCGGCATAGTTTTATTTCAATTTTGACCAACCAATTCCATTTAACATAGTTTTATTTCAATTTTGACCAACCATGATCAATTTCAATTTCGATTTTAGGGTCATGGATAAAAGGGTTATAATGATCTTATGGAGTCAAGATTTTGCATGTAAGTATGTCTCATATAGATATTCACATTCAATTGATTTCCACGATTATCATGTATCCCTGTGGGCCCAACTAGGAGGGGCATTTTTCTTATTAAAAACGCCCACGCACTTTTAAATGATATATACACACACACTGTGTTTTTCATATTTACTTTTGAACGATATTTCATCTATGTGTGAGCTCACTCAGGAAAATTAATAAAAATATATAGATATGATTAAATACATTTTCTTAAAACATATTTCATATATATATATATATAGGGAGATGCTCTTATGAGAGATATCTCTCACCTTACTATGAGAGATAGGGTGGGGGACCTCACATCCATATCTAATGCCAACAACTTAAATGTGAGGGCCCCCACACAATCTCTCATATAAGGTGAGAGATATCTCTCATAAGAGCATCTCCCATATATATATATGAGCAAGGATAAAATTTCATAAGCTCATGCTTGTAAAGCTCACATTTGGTCCATCCCCATGACCCCCCTAAATTGCACATGTCCACCAACTTTCGGTCAAATCCAAATTTACTGGACCGTTGGATTGACTATGTATCAATCCGAATGGACTATGACCATTAAACTTTTGGGCTCATATGGATATGATAGAAATCACGGTTGGAGCTAATTTTTTGCAAAAAGGAGGATTCCAGGGAGTCCTTGAAATTCCCCCCATCCCTATCCCCATGAGGGTCCCCAAGTGGGCCCCACCACACACTTGAGCTTACCTTATCTTAAGTTTGAGCTTAGGAGAGCTACACACACACAAAACTAATATAGGGCAAGGCTCTCTTAAGCTCAAGCTTAGAATAAGGTAAGCTCAAGTATGTGGTGGGGCCCGCCTAGGGACCCACATGGGGATGGGGATTGGGGGATTCCAAGGACTCCCTAGGACCCTTCTCTCTGCAAAAAAAAAAAAAAAAAAAACCAGCCCTATATGTGATTTCTATCATCTCCATATGGGCCTCAAAAGTTTAATGGTTAATAGTCCATTCGGAACGGTACACAGTCGATCTAACGGTCCAATAAATTTGGATCTGACCGAAAGTTGGTGGACATGTGCACTTCAGGGAGGTTGTGTGTTTGGTCCAATTGGATGGACCAAGGGTGGGCCCCACGAGCGTGAGAATATGAAATTTTATCTTAAGCTTGAGCTTAGGAGAGACTTACCCATATATATTTGATTGCATATAGTTAACGAAATACATTTTATATTATATATAGATGTCATTAATTGGTCACATGATGTGATCTCAAGCTATCATAAAAATTACCACAAGTGTACAAGTGTCTACGAATAGATAGCAGCAAGTACGAGTCGGCCCCACAAAGAGCGAATCAAGAAGAAAACTTCCAAGTTACGAAAGATGATGTCACAAGTAATTAAAAATGCATAAAAATTGACTAAAGTAATGAGATAATAAGATAACAAAATCAAAGATAATGAAATTGAACAATGCATAGGAATCCATCAAGCAACCCAAGATCACTTTCTTATTGAAAACACTTGTTTGATCGGTTTTTCTACTTCAAATCTGGATCCAATCAAGGCACACAAAGTCGGATGATAAAGCTTTAAAAACCAATTTCTCGAATTAGATTTATTTTTCTACAAAATTCATCAAATATCCAAGACCTCATTCCCTTCATTAAATTACTACAGTTACCTAAGCATTACCCATCAAAGGGAATAAAACCTTAAGCATGATCTATAAAAAATAAGCATTGATAATCAAAGACCTACTCTAGCATTAGGAAATACAATATGGAAGGTACCAACCGGTACGAAATAAAAGCATATCAAAGTATTAGATTAGCACATTAGTAACTCAATGAAACAAGTATTAACAAAAGGAGGGGGTTAGGAATACTTAACTTCTTCCTTTGCCTCGATCGCAAATTTAACCAGCCATTGCACAAAAGAAACCAAATTTTTTCATTGATAGCATGTCTTTAGTATGAAGCTTTTACTCCTTCCTAGATTTACGTGTTGCTTGGATAAGGCCTAAAGCTACCTTTTTTTTTATAAAAAATAATAAAGTGAAGAACCTAAAACTAGAGGAACCCTAGATCTAGAAGGGGGGAGAGAGGAAGAGGGGAAAGAGAGGAGTGAGGAGAGGGGAGTGTTGGACGTCCCATCCTAAACCTAGGAGAGCATGGCTTTGACGTCCCTTATGGGGGAGTCCTCTTTTTGGAGTTTCTTTCTCCCTTTAGTGGCTTGAGTTATTTCTATCTTGGACTCTTTGACTTGGCTTGCACTCCAAGCAACTGCCTTATTAGAGATGATTTGAAATTCTGATTGATCTCTTGCTTATCTTGACTTCTTTGTTGTGCAAATCTTCCAATAGTGGGACCCATCAAATATATCCTCATGTAGTGCTGAGATGAGTCATAAATGGTGTGGATTTGTTTGCAATTCCGCCTAAAAATAAATATGAAATTTGTTGTGCCCATGACTTGGTTGATTTAACTCCGATTTGCATTATCTTGGGCTCCACGGACATCTACTCTGAATAAACTTTCCAATGGTAGCTAAGTAAATATCACTGATCCGACTGTCAAATTGAAAGTTATGGCCATTTCATGATAGGCTGTCCTGAAAAAAAATGGGATTGACTTTTGTATTTTGATTTGCAATGAACTTTATCTCTTTGATTAAATCAAATCTCTCTGGGAGAGCTCTTCAACTAAGACTCTATCTCTAATTTCATCTAGAAATCTCCTCCCTAAGTTTCCTTCCGTAGCTTGAAATTTGAATCTTGGTAAGAGATGAATGGAGTTTCTAATTCTTAGAAACTGGAGAGAGAATTATCTCAACTTGTGCAGCAACTGTGGGACCCACCCCGTCATTGGACTTGCATGGGGAATCATGCCCAATGTGGGGTGTGGTTTCCCTCTTTTCTTTTTTCTTCTTTTTTATTATTCTTCAAATTTCTCTTCATGTGGGCCCCCATTGCTATGACAATTCCTACATAGTGAAACATCAAAATCCCTAGCAAGGAATTAAATAAAAGTGCTATGCATGTTATGCATGGGATCTACCTAATGCAATTTATGACTAATGAATTAATGCAATGGGGCCACATTGTGTAGAGTCTAATAGGTGGGACCCAAGGGTGATGCAAACTATCAACGTCACAAATTCATGCAAGATTAATGGTTTTTTTTATTGATTTTGACTGAAATTCCTAATTTATGCTCATACCCATGAAATCTTGAAATTATGATGCAATTGGTCCTAATTAAGTCCACAAATATACATGAAATGATGGATTTTTTTACCCAATTTTATTGACTTATCATCACACAAGACCTATGAAATCCAAGGGAATCATGCCTTTAATGATGTGAACAGGAAGAATTTTCCTGATTTGGATTAGGGTTTATTTATTAACAAATTCTATAGTTAAATTTTTTAAGTAAACTCGTAACATATATACATACACATAATATGATTAGATAAAAGCGATGGAAATATAGTAATACTAACACGAGAATAAACTAGAATAATGCTTCAATCATCTTACATAATGATTTTTCTTTTTTCATATTCTACTTAACTTTGGTATTATATGAAGTTTTTGTCGAATACCATAACTTTGAAAATTTATTATTTTTTTAAGTTTAACCAATGTGGTACAACTTTTCCAGTTTAAATATGTTGTTGGTACAATTTTTCCAGTTTAAATATGTTGAAGCAATTACTTACGTAAACATTCAATAGATATTATGATATGATGATGTCATGGGGAGTTCTCATATGTTTTTTTTTTTTTTTTTTTGGGTAAAAGAGTCATCGTTAAGAGAATGTTCTCGTAAGAGCATATGGGATGTGCAATACAGCTCTATGGGTCCAGTGGGGCACACATTTAATCAATACAGCCCCTCTCATACTCTGTTCATTCCATGATTTGACAGAATGCTCAATTTTACACTCACTGAACCATCTCCTGCCATTGGATCGAATCTAAAAGAACCATGGTCAAAATCCTTTAAAATCTAAAACCATAAAATCAATGACTGAGATAATCTGATTAGGGTGATGTTTTGGATGACCCTAATCCATAAGGAGACCTTCTCATCTCCTATTCTTCATAGCTAGATATGCGTATGAGTGGGCCCTGCGAGTTGGACTGCATATTGTTGGTACGCATTCTAACCACATGCTAACATTTTCTTTTATTAATAGATGAGAAAAAAAAGGAAGAAAATACAAAGGACTTCAACAGAAGAAAAATGATAAATATTTCAAAACGCCAACTCATCCTCGAGTCATAAGGAGAATAAATGCCCTCTCCCATCCAACATCCTGTTTAGTAGAATAACAAAACTTAACAAGCATATGTGCCTGCCCATTCAAGGTCACATGAATATAACCACAGTCCATAAATCAAAATAAAGAAGCCAAGGCGTTAATATCTAAAATAATGGGATTTGATGAACCAATCACGTTCTTCCTCTACAGTTTGTATCAGTCTTTAGCATCCATCGTACAAACATACATACATAGTTTAAAGCAAGCACCTAAAGCATGATATGAGAAGCTTATAAGTCAATTACTCAGTGGCGGAACCACAGTTGAGCCTGCCCCCCCCACCCAGGCTTTTGAAAAGGTTATAACAGCACACAAAATGGGCCCCCCCAGTTTTTGTCCATCATGCCCCTGGCCCCCCACAGGCCCACACACAACTTAAAAGCCCCTTTCCCTATTCCCATTTCCCAGGACCCAGCCCCTTTTCCAAGACCTTTCCAGGCATCCAGCCAGCCCTAATCCCTATCCCATTTCCAGTTTTCCAAAACCTTTCCAGGCTTCCAGCCCCACCAGGCCACCATCCCTATTCTATTCGGTTATTCCATTCTGCCGTGACTCCCACTCCCAGCGACAGAGACACAGCCACACATGCCACAGCCACAGCTTGAAGACAGTCTTATTTTCAACTTTGTAAGGTTTGTGATTTGTGAATGTCTCGTTTGAAAATGGGCCGTTTGTGAAATCCATCAACGATCAATCTCTTGTTTTTTCAGCTTTGTGATTCCGATTTTTATGAATGTTGCAGATGCAAGGATTTGTTTGATGAATGATGAGAAGGAAGAAGATAATGTTTGTGGAGCAGTGGAGGACTCTTTGAGCTTGAAGGCTGAAGCACTAATATGCCTGGGGCTCAGGGGTTGTGACTGTGAAGGCTTCTCTATTCTCTATTTCTCTTATCAGTTATCATTCACAATACATTCATGATTCATGGTAGGCTCCTTGGGTTCTTCTCTACCTTTTATTATTGTATTTTTTTTTTTTAGATCTATAATCTTTGGGAGTTTTTTTTTTTTTTTACCTGCTGGAACTGTTACTCTGTTAGCCACTTAGCCCTCATTTATTTGTAAACCAAATCACCTGCACTAAGTGTCTTTAGATGATTAGATCCAAACACGATGTTAAGAGGAGTTATAAGATTCACCAAAAAATGTAGCTTCCTTTGTGAATTAGCCATTTATGGCTCTATGATCACATCCAGTCAAGATTGTACATCAATGAAAACCGTGGGTCATTATAAGGACTTTAAACTGTTCATTGATTGAATGGGCCAGCAATAAAATAGAGACGAGTCACTTGAACCAACTAAAGGATCTGGTATTCTGGTCTGAATTACCTATAGAAGATCTCAATGCTGCTTTCTCTTCCTTTCACTGGAAAGCTCTAACATAAATGAACAATAACCATAAGTAACTTAAGACCCATTACCATTTTAAATTCTTGTTCTATTACTTTAATCCAAGTGATCAAGCAAAAGTACTCTCCTACCAAATTGCATAAGATGTAAAAGAACTGAAGCTTTCATATGCTGGGTCTGTGTTGGAAGAACCATATGAAACAGAATGGTAAGGATACAATGGCTGGGCCTAGCTCAAACAGAAACTTGCTTAAAATGAATTCTGGCAGAGGCTTTAGGCCAATCTCATCAGGACTTTGCCTAAAATACACCCAAATTAACAATTATTATGGGCTTGGGCTTTAGCAAGATCTGCCTCATTTTGTCGATAAATTAAATAAAATAACAGTTTGACAAAAATCTCTTGAATTTAATTAGTCAAGCCCTTTGAAAACCTATCTCATCCAACAACATTCAAGCTATCATTTAATAATTCCTAGTTGTCTCTTAAGTGTGAAGGTGGGATCAAGCAATTTCTTTACCTTCCTTTCCCTCTGGAGGTTAAACCTCACTCTCAAGCCATTTTGGGTATGGTGATAACTTTGTTTGGAAAGAAGCTATCCATGTGGAAGAGGCATTACCTCTCTTTTCAAGGGAAAACACTCTGATCAAAGCAACTCATTCTAATCTGCCATAGAAATACAATCATGAAACAAAACTAACAACAAACAGGCATATTTAGTTATTTAGAAGTAGTTCCATATTGCGGGATTATATTAATGAAAATTTCTGCTCTCTTCAAAATTTTAGGAGGTTTGGTTTTCCCAAACAAAATCATCTTCTTCCACATCTATAGAACTTGTGGGCCAAAAATTAGTAACTGATATGGTTTTGGTGCTTCTTTGAACTACTGTGTCAAATTAGTAACTTATGTAGATGAATTCAATGATACAAACTATGAGAGGTCAGGTCTTGTGAATTTCGTGTCATATCATTTAATGGATGTATATATATATATATATGCATTTTGAGCGCTAATCACCCGTGTGTTTATTGAGTTGTTTGATGAATGGTTCATATTTTGAGACAATGAATACTTTTTATTTGATTTTGGACATATAATAAATATGATTTTTATTTGATTTGTAGATGGGAAAGTCATCTACAATTGATGGATTTTTTAAAAGAAAAAATCCTCAAAACTTAGAAGCCGATGCTTCATTGCCGACCTCTAATGTTGAGAATCCAATTTCTGAAGATCGTCCTACAAAATCACAAAGAACTAAAATCAATGAAGTTGATATTAGTTCATTAGAGCGTGATCTAGGATTGCGTCCACAGATATGGGATTATGATATTAATCGGCGTGATGAAATTCGACGGAGGTACATTAAGGTTGGTCCATACCAACCTATGCTTTCAAAGTATCCGAAATCTGGATCAACAACTCATCTTCGTAGCTTTCAATATTCGTGGTTCAAGCTATTTCCTTCATGGTTGGAATATTCCCCAGAGAAAGATGCTATTTTTTGTCTACCATGCTATCTTTTTAATAAGAAAACTGGACTTGCTTCGCAAAATGCATTCACTCTTACTGGATTTAAGAATTGGAAGAAAGTTAAAGATGGAAAAAATTGTGCTTTATTGAGCCATGTGGGGAAGGATCCTAACTCTCCTCATAAAGTTGCTCAGAGATCATGTGAAGACTTGATGAATCAATCTCAACACATACAGAAAGTGTTTGACAAATTCACTTCGGAAGAAATTGCAAACAATCGATTACGGCTTACGGCTTCAATTGATACAGTCCGATGGCTTACATTTCAAGGTTGTGCTTTTAGAGGCCACGATGAAAGTCATAGTTCAATCAATCGTGGAAATTATATTGAAATGTTGAATTTGTTGAGTTCTTATAATGAGAAAGTTGCACAAGTTGTGTTAGATAAAGCTCCAAAAAATGCTTCTTACACATCACCAAAGATCCAAAAAGAAATTCTCCATGTTTTTTCAACGAAAGTGAAGAAGATAATTCGTGAAGAAATTGGTGATGCGAAATTTTGTATACTTGTTGATGAAGCTCGTGATGAGTCAAAGAAGGAGCAAATGGCTATAGTTTTGAGATTCGTCGACAAAGATGGCTTTGTGCGAGAGCGTTTTTTTGGGCTTGTTCATGTCTCCAACACTGCATCATTGACCTTAAAAAATGAGATATATGCTGTATTGTCTTATCATAATCTCGATGTTCAGAATATTCGAGGGCAGGGATACGATGGTGCAAGCAATATGCGGGGTGAGTGGAATGGATTACAAGCTTTGATTTTGAAAGATTGTCCATATGCTTACTATGTCCATTGTTTAGCACATCGCTTGCAATTGGCATTAGTTGCAGCATCAAAAGAAGTTAATCCAATTTATCAATTTTTTACTAAATTGACTTCTATTGTCAATATTGTTGGCGCGTCATGCAAGCGTAATGATGAGTTAAAAGTTGCTCAAGCTGCTGAAATTGCACATTTGATTGCCATTGATGAGCCCGAAAGTGGGAGAGGACTTAATCAGATTGGTTCTTTACAACGGGCAGGAGATACTCGTTGGAGTTCTCACTTGAAATCAGTTTCTAGCTTGATAAAGATGTTTAGTCCAACATGTGTAGTTCTAATTAACATCATTGAGGATGGAACTACTTTTTCTCAACGAGGAGATGCAGACTCAGCTTACGAGGCAATGACTTCATTTGAATTTGTTTTCATCTTGCATCTTATGAAAGAAATCATGGAGATCACTGAATTACTTTGTCAAGCTTTGCAATGTCAATCTCAAGACATTTTAAATGCCATGCATCTTGTTTCATCTACTAAAGCACTTATCCAAAAATTGAGAGATGTTGGGTGGGATGCTTTACTTACCAAGGTGAAATCATTTTGTGAGGCATGCAATAAAGATGTCCCAGATATGAATGCTCGTTATGTTGCGAGACGAGGTCGAGCCCGCCATCAACAAGATGAGTTCACAATTGAGCATCATTGTCGAATAGAAATTTTTTATGCTGCGATTGATTCTCAATTACAAGAATTAAATGGTCGGTTTAGTGAGCATGCAGTAGAGTTGCTTCTTCTTAGCTCATCTTTGGATCCTCGAAATGCACATGAATCTTTCAGAGGCGATGATATTTGCAAGTTGGTAGAGAATTTTTATCCTCGAGACTTCACAGAAAGTGAGAAAATGCAATTGAGAATGGAACTTCACCATTATGAGTATAATGTAGTTCGACATTCAGACTTTAAAAAATTGTCAACTATTTCTGATCTGTGTCAATGGTTGGAAAAGACTAGAAGATCAACAGTCTACCAACTTGTTTTTAGAGTGATTGAACTTGTGCTTACTCTTCCAGTTTCTACTGCAACTACTGAACGATCATTTTCAGCTATGAATATTGTCAAAACTAGGCTTCGCAACAAAATGGAGGATGATTTTCTCTCTGACTCTTTGATTGTGTACATTGAAAAAGAAATTGCTGAGAAGCTTAGCACAGAATCAATCATAGAAGATTTTCGAGATTTGAAAGAACGTCGAGTTCCATTTTGATAGATGATTGAGTTGAAATGTACTAAGAAACAATTATTTTACAACTTTTCTTTGCTTATATTTTGTAAAGGCTGAATATATACCGATTTTAATTTTCATGTCAAATTTAGTCTTGAATCGTAATACATTTTTCTTGCTTGAACTTACAACCATGTCGAAAGAAAAGTTAAAAGTATGATAGTTATAATAATTGGTAAAATAAAAATTTATTCAAATTTGCCCCCCCCCCCCCCCCCCCCCCCCAAGATGAAATCCTGGTTCCGCCCCTGCAATTACTTGAACATGAATTTTCTTGTGGAAATGTGGATAAAACTATGTTTATAAAGAAAATAGACCAAGACATCTTTATTGTTTAGATAATCTATCTTGATGACATTGTTTTTTTTATCTACTTCCCAGATTTTTGCCCAGGAATTTAAATCTATTATGAGCTATAGGTTTGAAATGAGGCTTGCTAGTCCCTTCATTCTTTTCTAGGACTTCAAGTTTCTTAAACTGATAATGGGTAGATTTTTCTTAGCCAATCTAAGTTTGCTTATGAGATTGTGAAGAAATTTGGTTTAGAAAATTCTAAGAATAGTTGCAATCCTATGGGGTCCACTACTAGAATTTCTAGTGATCTTAAAAAGGAAGAAAGTAGATAAAGAGTTATATAAAGCATGATAGGAAGTCTTCTCTATCTTATAGCTAGCGCCTGTTATAACCTTCAGCCAGGCCCGGCCCTGAACAGGGGCTGTAAGTGCCCTTGCCCATGGCCCATTTTTCAGGGGGGCCCAAAAGACTCAAGAGTCAAGACAATAAGCCTCAAGCCGTATGCAGCAAGACTCAAGATGTATCACGCATGCAGGAAGCCGAGACGTCTATTCCATCATTCCATGACGTGCTTACGATGCTTTCGTGGGGTAGAAGGCACTCAAGGCAGCAATTCTCATTTCTCAGTAAAGAGAGAGTCTCTCATCTGCTGTCATTCTGTCGTTTAGGTTTCATCAGTTCATCTGAGAAAGCTTTGAAGTTACTTCCACGGTTCCACTCTTCCAGGCAGGCAGGCAGGTATGTATCATGTATGTGTTTTTTTTTTTTTCCTTCCTCTTCAATTTCCCCTGAATGGTTGAATCCCCTCCCAGCGGTCAACTTCTCCATCCGATCAGTTCCATGTCTCTCATTCCTCGCACACCTCCTGTTCGTTAAAATGCTTCTATTGTATCTCATCTGTTTTTTTGGCCTTGGCTTGCAGGGCTCCAAGGACCTGAAGGGACCGTTTATGAAAAAGGGGATTTCAACATCAAGATTCAAATTCCAGAGAGGTTTTTTCTTTTCTTTTCATCGTTTTTTGAAAAGTTTTTTTTTTTTTTTTTTTGAAAATGATTTTGCGGGATTCTGATCATTGGAGTGGATTTTGTTGGCTTGCAGGTATCCTTTTCAGCCTCCCATTGTGACATTTGGGACACCTATCTATCACCCTAACATTGACAGCGGGGGTAGGATTTGCCTGGATATTCTCAATTTGCCACCCAAGGTTCGGTGAGGAAGTTGTAGCTTTTTTCTTATGTCTTTATTCTCATCTCAGTTTGGTTCTAGTTGTCTCATTGTCTGCGTGATCAGCAGAGAGGACTAGTGTTCTGTTTCGCTGATTTTGGGCATGTTTGGATTAAACCCAGAAAAAAAAAGTGGTGATGGATTTACATCATTTCCTTCATGAAAATTTGGATGTACCCATTATGTGGGGCCCACTTTGACAAAAGACATTCATGTGGTTAGGAGGGACTGAATGCTCTTAGCATGGTATTTAGGGGTATTTATAAATGGATGAATGAGCAAAGATTGAGTGTTCTTACCCCACCAATCAGGCAATCACCATGTATAGTTCATCTACCATATGTCACTGGCAGACTCACTGTGGTTTTAAAACTCAGCTCCAAGTCTACTGATATGTAATGGACCTAATGGTTTGAAATCCAATTCATATGGGTTTAGTTGAAAAAGCAAAAAATGTATGAGAACTCTGTTCTCACTAACTTCATATAGTATTCTATTCTTTTATTTACATCTGATTTCTGAAATACCTAAAAGCAATTAAATATGAACTTTAAAACCTTTTCATTTCTATATATAATTTTCTTTATAGTTGTTTAAATGAACCAAAACAAAAGAAGTATCATCTGGAATCTATATCTTGGTTTGTACCTAAAGTTTTCGACCTTGGACCATACCATTTTTTATTCCCCATATATGATGCTAAAATTCTGGTCTGAGTTCTCTTTTTTTTTTTTTTTTTTTTTCAAATAGTTATACTTGGGCATCATCAACCCATTGCCAATTTTTCACATCAGTGGGGCCCACCAATGATATTATCATATATGATGGCTGAAAAGGAATCAATTGAATGTAATTTTTCATGATTTGATATCAAATGAAAAGGAAAATATGATTTTTGTTTGTTTGTTTGTTTGTAGATTTGTGAATTCAGTCAATTCACATGAGTTAAACATTCTCTTTGCAGGAATTCTTTTAAGCTCTATTTGACTGCAAATTTGGAAATATCAAGTTTGTTGTTGTTGAGGGGGAATTCTCAAATTCCAGGTTATGTTGTTCTTTGTTTATTCTTTTAAGTATTAAAATTGCATTGGTTTTACTTGTACTGTTTCTGTTTTCAAGTAACAATGTTCCCTACGAAACAACCATCTGGAAGTCAAAAAAGAAAAAGAAAACGAGACAAAGAAGAATTAACTAAATCTCAAACTGGAGCTCTAGATAATTTTTTTTCTTAATAAAACAAATAGTTCACTTGATAACTCAACTGAAGATTTAGTCAATGAATCTGAACAACAAAATCATGTTGAAGAATTTGTAGGAATTGATAATGATTTAGTCAATGAATCTGAACAACAAAATCATGTGGAAGAATTAGTAGGAACTGAGAATGATTTTAATGAACATGTAGGTGACTTAGGTGAAGATGAACATGTTGAGAATGAAGATATTGATCATCTTTGTAATAATGAAGACATTGAACCTGAGGGTGTAGAACCAAGGTTTCCTTTAAACTTTTGTGATCCTAGAAGTTGAAATAATCTTGATGAAAAAATGAGAGCTTTACTTGTGGAAAAAGGTCCTGCAAGAGATAATAATATCAAATTTCCTAGGGATGAAAACTTTAGACATTTTTCCTCAAGGTATTACATGAGAAAGTTACCAAATGGAGAGACTCAGAATAGAAAATGGCTAGTATACTCAAAGGAATTGGATAAGGTATTTTGTTTATGCTGTAAGTTGTTTAAGACAATGTGTAGTAGAAGCCAATTAGCAAATGAAGGACTTAGAGATTGGAAACATCTTAGTGAGAGGCTTAAACAACATGAAAATAGCACTGAACACATAACTAACATGAGTTTTTGGATTGAATTACATAACAGATTGAAAAAAAATGAAACAATTGATAAAGGCATACAGGCACAAATTAGGAGAGAGAAGGAGCACTGGAAATATGTTTTGGTAAGAATAATTTCTGTTGTCAAATGTCTTGCTAAAAATAATATTACATTCCGTGGAACAAAAGAGAGAATTTATGAAGAAACTAATGGTAATTTTTTGGGTATATTGGAAATGGTTGCAGAATTTGAACCAATAATGCGTGAACATTTTCGACGAATTCAAAATGACGAGATTCATTATCACTATCTTAACCATAAGATTCAAAATGAGCTGATATCTTTGCTGGCATCAAAAGTCAGAAGTGCAATCATAGAGAAAATCAAGCAAGCAAAATATTTTTCAGTGATACTTGATTGCACTCCTGATTCAAGTCACAAGGAACAAATGACTTTGATAATACGGTGTGTGGATGTGTCAAGGAGTCCAATGAAAATAGAAGAGTACTTTTTAGAGTTTTTAATTGTGAAAAATACATCAGGATTAATAAGACATTTCACTGAATTGCAATCTGTCCTAGAGTCCCTTGGTCTTAAAATTGATGATGTGAGAGGACAAGGTTATGATAATGACTCTAATATGAAAGGGAAAAATCAAGGTGTACAAAAAAGATTACTTGAAATAAATCCTAGAGCTTTGTTCATGCCATGTGGTTGTCATTCTCTCAATTTAACACTATGTGATATGGCAAACTGTTGTGTGAAAGCGAAATCCTTTTTTGGGGTGGTTCAACGCATTTATTGTTTTTTGCTATTCTACAAAGCGTTGGAAGATTTTACAGGATCATATAGATAGTTTAACTCTTAAAACATTATCAACTACACGTTGGGAAAGTCGTGTAGAGAGTGTTAAAGCAATAAGATACCAATCTGCCCAAATAAAAGAAGCTTTATTTAAAGTAGTAGAAACTAGTGAGATGCTAAAGCAAAAAGTGAAGCAGAGAGTTTAGCAACACATGAACTGGAAAATTTTGAGTTTTTATTAGGCATGGTTATTTGGCATGATATTTTGTTGAAAATTAACTTAGTCAGCAAAAAATTACAATCTAAAGATATGTGCATTGATGTTGCTTTAAAAAATTTGGAGGGGTTCATTTCTTTTTTTGAGGATTATAGGGAAAATGGATTTGCATCTGCTATGATTGAAGCTAAAACTATTGCTTGTGATATGGGGATTGAACTCGAATTTCCTAAAAAAACGTCAAAGTCATAGAAAGAAACAATTTGATGAGAATGCTAAAGAAGAGATAGTACAATCAGTTGAAGAATCATTTAGAGTCAATTATTTCATATGTGTAGTGGATATGGCTCTTTCTTAATTAAAAAGTAGATTTGAACAAATGCAAACATATAAAGGTATTTTTGGGTTCTTGTTTAATTCAAAGAAGTTAACTTCATTGGGTGATGATGAATTGAAAAATTGTTGTGTGAAGCTTGAAACTACTTTAAGAAATGGTGAGTCTTCTGATGTTGATGCAAGTGATTTGTTTTCAGAGTTACAGGTGCTGCAATTTCTTTTACCAGCAGAAGTAAACACAACACTTGAAATTGTAGAGTTTGTACAAGATATGGACTGTTTTCCAAATGTTTTGGTTGCCTATAGAATACTATTGATTGTAGCATCTGCAGAAAGAAGCTTTTCTAAATTAAAATTATTGAAATCTTACTTCAGGTCTACCATGTCACAAGAAAGGCTAAATGGGCTAGCAATCTTATCCATTGAAAAGGAGATGTTAGAAAATCTTGAATTTGAAAGCATAATTGAGGATTTTTCTTCTCAAAATGCAAGAAGGAAATCATTTCAATAATACTTTTTTAGTTGTGATTTTGTTTTTCACCTTATCTTGTAGATGGTGATGCTGCTGTTTTGCTTTGACCATTCATGATGCAAAGAAATTTCAAGTAGGTTGATGTTCTTTGCTTTGGTTATTGAGGATGCAAAGACATTTTTGTTTTGTTGGTTGTTGAAGATGCAAGGGGATTTCAAGTAAGATGTTGATGTTTGCTTTGGCTATTGAGGATGCAAAGAAATTTTTGTTTTGTTGGTTGCTTATTACTATATGAAAAAGAACTATTGAATTGTTATAACTTACAAGTATTTGTCTTGTTTATACATTATAGCCTTTTATTTTGAATGTTTATATATGGAAGTTTGAATTTATATGCTTTGAATGTTAAATTTTTAGTTAATTTTGTCAAGTTAGATATTGGTTGAAAAATGAATGTGAGGCCATCACTAAGTTTACATATATATATATATATATATATATATATATATAGAGGCCTAATTTTTACTCTTGCCCTGGGCCATGAAAAATTCAGAACCGGCCCTGCCTTCAACGTAGGGATTTATGCAAGGTTTCAATTTGACTCAATCGGTTTCATTTTGTTGATGTCAATGTATCATTAAATATGTTTATGGGACTTCACATTTTGGAATCTGGTATCCCCGAGACCCATCTTTCTAGAAGCACCACTCCGCTATAAATATAATTACAGCCTATAGAGTTGTAAAAGTGACAAGCTACAAGAAAAGGGCAATTGAATTAAGAATCAGATGTTGGGAAATAATTTTAGGTATGTTATTAGTTATGTAGTTTTTGTATGTATATTATACCTAGATCTTGGGTTGGTGATCGGATGTGATATGATCACCAAAATTAACAGATGGGGATTAAATTATTTTTGGAAACCAAGGAAGCATTTTTGGTATCTCTAAAATAAAATTTTATATTATAATTTAGAGCTTATTTACATATTAGATTATTTATAGTTTTACCAAAAGATTCTTTCTAAACTTGGATTACAAAGGTTCCTTTACAAATACATTAAAACAGAGGAAGCATGTCCCTGTACAGTAGCCTCCACCCTAGGCGCATGTATGATATTGTCTACGTTGGCCCACGGGCCTTACGGTTTTATTTCTGATGGGCCTTAACCCATCAAAAGGCCCCATGCAAGGTAAGGGTGTAAGCTCTACATATAATCTCATTCACTTTCCTCTCTATAGTCGATGTGGGACTCCAGGGCGTTACAGCTTCTGGTTGCCGCCTGAGTGTTTTGTGTGTCGATGGGCTCCAATCGTCGCCAAAGTGGAGAATCCGTGTTCGTCGATGCCTGAGAAAGTTCTTCCTTACTCGTTTTGAGCCATCAAACCCTCTGATTTTCCCTTTTCCCTGTTGCCACTCGTTTAGAGCCATGAAGCCCTCATAACGATATCGCTGCCCTCAATTCCTCTAATTTTCTCTTCTTCATTCTTCCCCATTCTCTGCCCTTCCTTCTTCCCCCTTCCGTGCAACTATTCCAAAATTTGGATCTTCAGGTCTGGATTTTAAGTGTTCTTACTATTTTTTGTAAATATATGGAACTAGCTATTGTTTTTTGCTCATAAACTGTTTGGCCAATCAACTCTTATCCTCTATCTTGTTTTGTTAACAATAAGATTATGGTTATAGATCGATTACGTTTGAAGTGTATTTTATATGAGTGATCATGCCATGCTTTACTGTGATGTTTCTAATGTGTCTGAGAATTTGCAATAACCGTATATTTACCTGACTTCCCATTTTATACTACTGGCCATGTCATGTCATGTCTTTTTTTTTTTATTGTCAAGATACTTAAATAATAATCTCAAAGAAAGGGTAAAGATATGGTTTAACTTCATCCATTTAGGTACTTGTCTAAAGATTTTATTGCAAATTTGTGTCTCGATAATGCCTTTGAACTCCTAATTGATATTGCGTTCTTTAAGAGTTTTAAATGTACCCATAGTAGCCATGTGATGTGCTTTAGCCTAATCCAAACGAGAGTAGGAATGCTAACCTCTCTAGGATGTTGAGAGTCTAATAGTGAGATCTATATAAGGTCATTTCTCCTTGTATTAAAGTATTCAAAAAGAAAAAGACACCTGGATCTTTCATCCATAACCGTGTTTGAATCTTGGGGTTGAGTGAAAAAATAGATAGGAAGTCACAAAGCCAAACCCCAAAAAGATTGATGGGATAAGTTTATGATGATAATGATGATTGTTTAAACCTTAGAAAGTCAATGAAAAAATAACCTGTAAATAAATGTGGAAGATATATGTGCAGAGCATGATTGAGAATGGTCTTTGGAGAGCACTTAAAGGTTAGCAGATGCAGTTGAAATTCCGAAATTCAAGCGTAGAGATTTGAGAAACTAGATTTTTTATAAAACCCAAAATTATATATATTAAAGCAAAGGGAGAGGTGGGTTGTGGGGGTGCCACCTCAACCCTTAAAAATCTCTCCTTTCAAAGAAATATAAAAGAAAAAAACATACAACCCAACAAAATTCCTTAAATCTCCTCCATTGAAATCTCAACCCATACAGATTTTCTTAAATCTCCTCCCTTAATCCTAAGTTTATTTTAATACAGTTTTTAATCCTTTTCCATCTTATGTCACTGTTCTCTAATCTAAATCTTCTCAAATCTCCTAAAATCTCTCCATCCCCTCCAATCTTTCCTAAAAATTCTCCACTACTTCCTTTCTAAAAAACTAGAAAAGACTCCAATTTTGATTAAGTGGAACGACAAGATATGTGGATATTCACCCAAGTTCAGCGTATGACCTCTCATGTCAATTGATCTGGGGTGGGCCACAGCTCAAAGTATTGATCATAGGACATATATATGTTGATTGATGCCTTTTTGAGATAAATTTAGGACGCCCAAAACACAAGATAGTCTTGAATCTCAAATAAAATTCATTGATACACGATGAGAATGAGATAGCCGTGGAATATCTTGGCCATGGACACATGGTAAAGGTGGCCCACAGCTTGGGATGAATGGGATTCTGTGGGCTACACCAATCCAACGGTTGAGGTGATTTGGAGGTAATATTGTCTTTATGGGCTGCACCAACCATTTGTTAACAAATGGTTCAGTTTCAAGTGATTCATGATCAACTGTAATTCATTTTCATCAGAGTATAATTCACACCTTATGACTCTCCCTTCATCTCTTTTAGTATTATTTTATTGACCGTCCTTCTAATTGTTGGACCTCATGCATCACTTCAATGTTCCAAAAAACTAGACCAGATGCTAAATAACTTTATAAAACAGTTTAATCTTTATCAATTAAGAATGTAAATAATTATTCTAGCCTGACCATTGGTTGTAGTCTAACAAACAAATTAGGCAATAATAGGATTTTCACTGTAAAATTAGGCAATAATATGATTTTATTAAAACTTTAGTTTATTGGTTATCCATTATTTTAATATAACGCAGTTTATTTCAGCCTCTTTTAGTAATATTAAGTATTAATTACATGTCTTCTTTTTCTTCAAATGAAATTTGAATTAGTTTAGATGTAAACAATTTTTTTTATAAAATGGAAGTAAAAAGTTTTTTCAATTATCATATATTAAAGTGGAGGGTTTCTGATTTAATTTTAACCATACTTTTTAGTTTTAATCGGACATTATCTTCGATTTCCACTGCCATTAACTTACTCTGTTTCCCCTTTCTTTAATTCTTTTAAAAGCCAGCTCCTACCCATTGACTATTTCTCCTCAGTTGCTCAATCCCCCAATCTGACCATGGATGAAAACTTGTTTCATGTTGCAAGCTCCAAAGTCTCCTCTGAGCAGAATGTGCTCCTGTGCTCCTGTCCAGCAGCTGAAGAGATCAAGCAGGCCGTCTTTGACCTCAACAAGAACAGTGCTCCAGGCCTTGATGGGTTTTCAGGCTCTTTCTTCACTTCAACATGGTCTATTACAGGTGCCTCAGTGATCAGGGCAGTTCAGCACTTTTTCTCTGCTAGGAAGCTCTACAAAGCAGCCAACACCTACCTCCACAACCTCATCCCTAAGACCCATTCTCCCAGCTCTTTTGAAGACTACAGACCAATTAGCCTTCTTAATTTCTCCTACAAAATCATCTCCAAAATCCTTGCCTCCAGGCTGGCAGGTATCCTCCCCACTATTATATCCCCCAACCAAGCTACTTTTGTCAAGGGTAGATCCATTCATCACCAAATAGCTATGGCTCATGAACTCTTCCAAAAGCTCAACTCTAAGATCAGCGGTGGTGCCTTATGTTTACAGCTAGATATTACCAAAGCTTTTGATAAGCTCAGCTGGACCTTCCTGCTCAAATCTCTTGCCTTTTTTGGCTTCTCCGAGCAATGGATCTCCCTCATCAAAGAGTGCATCTCTACAGCTAAGGGTTCAGTGCTGATCAACAGATCCCCCTGTGGTTTCTTCCCTTCCTCCTGTGGCCTCAGACAAGGGGATCCCCTATCCCCCTACCTATTCATTATTGCAGAGGAAATTCTCAGCCTTAACCTCCACAAGTTGATAGCCAACAGCCTCATTTTCCCTCTTTCTAGAGTCCAATTCCCCCCTTGCCATCTATTCTACGCGAATGATATTCTTCTTTTTCTCAGAGGTTACAAGCCTAGCTTGACATCTCTCAATCTGGTGCTAAGCTCCTACCAAAGCTGCTCTGGGCAGGTTATCAATTTAAGGAAAAGCAAACTCTTCATTGGAAAATGCTCTGCTAGGAAAAGGAGACAGATTCAGCAGCTCACTAATCTCCATGCTTCCCCCCTCTCCTCGATGTACCTTGGCGCCCCTCTAGTCCTTGGCATGCCTAAGAAGCATCATTTCACCCAGCTGATTGACAGATTCATCTCCAAGCTAGCTGGCTGGAAATCTAAGCTCCTTTCCTTCGCTGGTCATAGAATTCTCATCAGACATGTGCTGGGCAACCTTGCTACCCACATAGCTTTGGTCTTTCCTATTCCTAAATCAGTGATCAACCGCTTGGAACGCTTGATGAAGAATTTCCTGTGGTCAGCAGATCCCTCTCATCCCAAAAGGCACTATATCCGCTGGCAGGTGGTCTGCCTCCCCACAGATGAAGGTGGATTGGGCATTAGACGTCTCCAGGAGCATAACCAGGCCTCTTTCATTAAGCTTGGATGGCAGGCAGCCTCTTCTCAATCCCTCTAGGCTAATTGGATGAGAAGCAAGTATTTCCACAATTCTTCTCTCTGGAGTCCAACTTCCCTCAGAACTGGCTCTTGCATCTGGCGCCATATCATGCAGGTGGCCCATTTCATCCACGCTGGATCTAGATGGATCGTTGGAGATGGCTCTCTCGTTGATATTTGGCATGATAGTTGGGCAGAGGACTATAGCCTGGCCTCTCTGTTCCCCTCTTTCTCTTTCCCTCTCAACCAGAGAATCTGCTCTCTCTTTCTAGCCGACAGATGGAGGATCCCTGAAGATATCCCCCTGGATGCAGCTGAGCTCCTCAGGCTGAAGCTCCAGGACTTAGCCATCCATCAGGACTCTGTAGACCTCATTAGCTGGAAATCTCATCCTGGTAAGGATCTGCAGTTCAAAGAAGCCTGAGGCCTCCTTCGTTCCAGAGGTTTGAAAGCTGATTGGGCGCCCCTAATCTGGAATTCCATGCTGGCCCCCAGAATCTCTTTCTTTGCTTGGAGGCTCATGTACTGCAAAACCCCCACTCTGGATTGGCTTCAGTCTGCTGGTTTCAGCCTTGCAAATCGTTGTTGTCTCTGTAAGTCTAGCTTGGAATCAGTTCTCCACCTCTTCTTCCACTGTCATTTTGCTGCTGGCATTTGGTCTTGGATCCTCCAAGGTGCAAGTGTTACAGCCTCCCTCCATCCTTCCCCCTCGTGGATCTGGCATCACCTCTCAGCAAATTGCGACAAGCTGGCGACCCAGGGTGCTGCTGCAATCTTCCTCTCCACAATCTACATCATATGGAAATGCAGAAATGATCAAATTTTCAGGAATTCCAATGTCTCCCAGTTGAAGGCAAAAAGCCTCCTTGTTGAGCTCATCTCTTCTTCTCTAAGGAAGCTGGTCAAACCTTTCTCTGGCAGATCACTCTTTGAGTTTTACAGGTTCCTTACCATTCCCCTGCCCAATTAGTCTGTTGGAATGGTTTTTGTTTCTGTTTTCTCTCTGTTGTATTTCTCTTTCTTCTCTGTTTTTTTTGTTTCTCCTTTTTGTAATCCCTTTGGTTGTTTCCCTGGGGGCTTCTAGCCTGTATTCTTTCTTCTTCCTCCTTTAATACAATTGCCTTTTAGCAAAAAAAAATTCTTTTAAAAGATTGTCTCATTTCACTAACTTATATTCACTTATATCAACAGCATTGAAGATGAAAAATAATATCAACCCTTCAACCATTAGGACAAGTAATGCACCTGGTCAATTGGAAAGTAAAGTGATAATCTCAATAACTAACGCTGAAACAAGTCGATAAACGAGTGGATGAATTGCACAATCTCCTTATTCTTCAAAGATTTGAATTATTTATTATTCAACTTTATGTTTGAAGCGAAACTCATTATTTATTATTTTTCATAAACATACTTCTTTCATAAACTTTTAGTTTATAGATTTTTTCATATTACATTATCATGGTATGACGGTTATATGCAACTATACTTGTGCACCGGTGCCTATATAATACTCTTTATTTCAATTAAATAATATATTTTCTGTTATTTTAATTCTAAATATATTCTCACTTTTGGGCCCGGGCTAAGCATGGGCCTTTGTTGCTAGTATCTTCATTATGAGAAAACATCTTTATATATAAGGGCAAGAAGAAGATAGACACAATAAAATTCAAACTTATTGAAAACTCAAACACAAACTTAAATTCATTTCACAACATCTCTAACAGCGCACACACATTTCTTTTAACAAGTCACCTGATAGACGTCCTTGATAAAAAAAAAAAAAAAATAGAGGCATGTACTGGGTACGCTTTGGCTTGGGCATGTAATATTCTCTGGTTTACGATGTGAGAGTATGTGAGTTCAAATCCCAGTTGTATAGGAGAAAACAAAAATGGGTTAGGTGGACTTAATTATCATTTTGAGTTTTTTTTTGGGCCTGACAATTGGGGCCTCGACTTGTTTTTACTCTGGCTTAGGCCTACCAATGTCATATTCAGGTTGAGGTTAGGCATGGGCAATACCCTGCCCGACCCTCATCTCAAGTGGTACTCCTTTGGACTGTGGAGAGACTATAACGAAGTCGTTCGTTTGGATGGGGTAAAAAGAGAAGAGACGATGACAATGTCGTTAATAAGGATGGACATAGGAACATGGGGTAAAATTGTCCAGAAAACTTGTACGAACCACAATTTGGAGGTTTTTTAGGTGTACTAGTGGAGCCCTGCACGTGCAATGCACGTGCAAGGAACACAATCTTTCAGTATGATAATTTGGAAAAATAAAGTCATTGAAAAACTCAATATTAACAATCCCAATGGAGAATGACCAGTTTACATATAGCTCATTTTTTTGGCAAATTAAGCAATTTACAATCACTAATTGTTCTTATAAAATTCAGTAGAAGTTTCAATAGAAAAAAGTAAGAAGAAGATGGAATAACAAGATATATAGAAGGAAACTAACTGAAAAAAAGTTGAAAACCAACCTTTTCTGGCTATACATGATTAGGCAAAACACTCACCAATTTCAATATAGATCGATAGTCCGGCCTATTTCCCATTAAAATTTATCTCCTAGTGCCAAATACATACAAAATTCATGTTGAGAAGCATCGAATGACAGTAATACCAATACAAATAAATTTGAATATCATGGAAAGAAACAAGATTGATATGTCAAGATAAGGGCCAAAGCAACAACTTAAAAAGCTTTCTTGAATTAAGATGACACCACTACCAAATTTTGAATCATGTACATTTGTGGCACTTCTGTTAGCTTTTTATGTATCATAAATCAGTTCTGTTACATTCTAATTTTGTAGTAAGTGAATCTTTGAAACAAATATCATAATTTGAAGCAAGAGAACCAACTACAAAGAGATCTTTAGGCATGCACTCTCAGGGCGGGCACAACTACTTCCTTCAAACTTCCTAAGAAAATTTAATGGAAAATTCATTATCCTAGCAATATAGTAATGTGGTTGCAATGTTGGACAGGAATCAAGTCCAAGTGTAATACTGGTTTGACCTAAGATGATGCATTGGATGAAGCATGCAAAATCATAAAGAAAGACAATTAGCACCCTTAAACACAGTTTAGCACGTAGAATGATAATGAAGGAATGCATGTTGCCAGAATTGCCTAAAAAAAACAAAAAAAAACAAGGGCCCTAAAGCAATCTCTTCAAATCAACATAAGAGGGTGGATCTAAAAACATGAGTCAGCATATCAAAATGATGAGTTCCATTGCATCATACTCATAAAAACTTGAAAGGAAAAATAAAATATCTTATCATAATTCAAGAAATAATAAGATAAGCCATTAGTCACTTGCATTGGATGTTGGTTTGATATATAGTAATAAAATTTAAAAGAAAACCAACTTACATGGAATGAAGAAATCAAGAAAAGGCTTAGATGACAAAAATCTGCAAACACTTGCATATTAAAAAAAAAAAAAAAACTTTCATGACACCTCGATTATCTGGCTACTAAGAAAATGAAGCATCTAAATAGACCTCATCTCCGTATCTTTGGCTAGTGCACCCACACGTCAATGAAATATCTTCCTCATTTCAACCCACTAATGTCACCCAAGTCCTCATCACTAAGCATGAAAACACCATACTTTCTTAGTAAATGGGATATATATATATATATATGTCCAATATTGCTTTTTCTGATCTGACACAAGCATACTATCAAACCACATAAAATATTTTTCTATATTTTTTAGAGTGACTATTTGGTTAGATCTACTCTTGCATAGTTTTTTGTATCGATTGCGGATTTCTACTGCACCCTAACATAATTGCTAGCATATACAAGATTTCATAGTGAAATAAGCTTTGCTGAAAGATTATTAGAGAAGTGAGGGGTGAGAAACACGAGGTTATGGATGCAAAAGGGAACTTGACCATCGTGGAATTTGAGTTCCAGGGTGATGGATGAGCATTCATCTCTCATTTTTCCTCAAATCAATTTCCATTAAAAGAGAGGTTAATTTATTGTCATTTTTTAATATTCATGTATGATTTTACATTTTAATCACTAATGAAAATCTGAAGCCCTATAACTCTTAGGAACTACAGGAATGATTTTCTATCATTCCTTATAAAGTTTGATGCACTAAAATGTGTAACATGTTACAATTATTTTTTTCTTTTTTCTTTTTTTTCCCAAAAAGAGGGGAACACATTAAAAGATTAAAAAACAATCATAAATGGGCCAAACCTTCTGCCAAAACCACTAATGTCAAAGATGACATACAAGATAACCAATCCACCAAGCTGGCTAATACAACACAAAAACAACAACAAAAAAAAGACCAACTAGACACTACCTCCCCTGAATGTTAAAATTCTATTTCATTTCTAACATTGCTGATCATTTTTTAATATTCAACTTTTCTTCATTTTTAACGGCTTATAAAAATTTAAAATAAATTTCATTATTTCAGTAACATAAAAAAATGGCCCAACATTAAAAAGAGATTTTCTATTGTCACAAAGTTCACTTTGTCGAATGTTGTTGGAGCACTAAATGTTTAAAATGTCACAATTCTATTTCACATATTTCATTTCTAGCATTGAAAATTCAATGAAACAAAATACCAACCAACCAGAATAGTACCCAACTCATAGCTTTAAACGGATCAACAACAAATCACAAGGATTCCAAGCAATCTTTGGCATTCTCATATCTTTCTCTGACAAGCAAATCGTGTCTTTACAGGCATTGAGATCGAAGTTGAAATTTTCTACACATGAAAATCTCAATTGAAGATTTTCATTTGAGTTCTTGCAGTGAATGTACAAATTCTTCAAACACAACCCTTTACATGAACATTTGTGCTAAGCATTTCATCGAAATATAATAATACTAAGTGGGGCCCACAGATGTGTTGTTCTCTTTAATTATATATATAATATAATATAATAATACTGAGTGGGGCACACATATTTGTAGAGAAAAAGCATGACAAGTTCTTCTACTAAGTGGGGCCCACAAATGTGAAGTTCTCTTTTATTATATATATAATATAATAATACTAAGTGAGGCCCACAGATGTGTAGATGTATAGAAAAAGTATGACAAGTTCTTCTACTAAGTGGGGCCATAGATGTGTAGTTCTCTTTTATTTTATATATATATAATAATAATAATACTAAGTGGGGCCTACAGATGTTATAATCATACTAAGTGGGGCCCACAGATGTGTAGAGAAAAAGCATGACAAGTTCTTCTACTAAGTGGTATAATATAATAATACTAAGTGGGGCCCACAGATGTGTAGATATAGAGAAAAAGCTTGACAAGTTCTTCTACTAAGTGGGGCCCACAGATGTGTAGTACTCTTTTATTTGATACATATATATAATATAATAATACTAAGTGGGGCCCACAGATGTGTAGTTCTCTTGTATTATATATAAAATATAATAATACTAAGTAGGGCCCACAGATGTGCAGATGTAGAGAAAAAACATGACAAGTTCTTCTACTAAGTGGGGCCCACAGATGTGCAGTTCTCTTTTAATATATATATATATATATATATATAAATATAATATCATAATACTAAGTGAGGCCAACAGATGTGTAGAGAAAAAGCATGACAAGTTCTTCTCTTTCATTGGGGCCCACATATGTGTAGTTCTATTTGATTATATATATAATATAATAATACTAAGTGGGGCCCACAGATGTGTAAAGAAAAAGCATAACACTTTCTTCTCATTTATAATAAGGGTATAGATATTATATTATTATTATCATAATATAATAATAATATATTATTATATTATATTATAATATTTAGGGGGGCCCACAAAGGTGTAGTGAAAAAGTATGCCACCTCTCTTCTCTTTTATAATAAGGGTATAGATATTATATTATATTATAATATTTGGGGGTGGGCCCCACACAAGTGTAGTGAAAAAGTTTGTAGTTTCTCATAATAATATATTTTTATATTATATTATAATATTTAGGGTGGGCCCCACAATGGTGTAGTGAAAAAGTTTGCAATATCTCCTCTTTTATAATAGTAGATAATATTTGGGGTGGGCCCCACAATAGTATAGTGAAAAAGTTTGCATTATAATATTTGGAGGTGAGCCCCACAAAAGTGTAGTGAAAAAGTTTGCAATTTCTCATAATAATATATTATTATATTATATTATAATATTTGGGGTGGGCCCCATAATGGTGTAGTGAAAAAGTTTACAATATCTCCTCTTTTATAATAGTAGATAGATAGATAGATAGAAGTATAGCATATAATAGATAATAATAATAATATATTATGATATTTTATTATAATATTTTGGTATGAGCCCCACAATGGTGTAGTGAAAAAATTATGTAACATTCCCTCTTTTATAATCTAGTGTATAGATGTATAGATGTATAGAATAGATTGATATATATATATTATATTATATGAGTGGGGCCCACACAAGTTATGTCATTTGTGGGCCATGTGTGTAGTGAAAGCAAAGTGCATTTTCTTCTCTTTTATAAGAGTAGAATTATATATATTATATGAGTGGGGCCCACACAAGTTATGTCATTTGTGGGCCATGTGTGTAGTGAAAGCAAAGATCATTTTCTTCTCTTTTATAAAAGTAGAATAGATATAAACGAATCTGGCTAATCCGAATTTAGAAATAGCTTTTTGGTGAAAATTCTCCAGATTATTTGGAGAACCTCTAAGTGTATTTTCTACTTTTAGAGGGGTTATTGACAAAGTAAATTTTTTGCCTCTAAAAGAAGTTAAGGGGCTGCTCTTTTTAGAAGTGTGGATTGAAGTGGACAATGCCACATTTATAATTGTTTTAGATGAAAATAACCTTATAAAAAAATTTAAAATGATGAAAACGGTGGGTTCTATAGAGTAATTTTGGAAAAAGGTGACCCTAATTACCACAATTCCTAAAGGTGCGCCTCAAATATTACCTCTTGAATCAAGTGCTTTTTTGTAAACTTTTACCAAACATATTAACTGTAAATTACAACTTAAAAACTAAACTTTTATTTGAGACATTAGGGTTCGTTTGGAGACTCTAATATAATTAATAAGATAATTAAATTAACGTCTAAAGTAAAAGCTCTAATCTAAAGTTCTAATTTACAGTTAGTGTGTTCGGAAAAATTAGAAAAAAAAATGCTTTTATTTCATTAGATAATGGGAGCCTACCTTTTTTCAAATTACTATGTATAAGCCGGCATTTGTATCATTTAAAAAAATTTATTAGGTTATTTTCATCTAAACCACTTTTAAACTTTGTATTGTGCACATTCATCCACTTTAGCTAAAAATGCACTAAAATAAAAAAGCAGATCAACTTAACTTATTATTTTAGACATAAAATCTTTTATTTGTAAAAAAAAAAGAAAAAAGAATATGTTAATAAGCTCTTAATCATTAAATAAGAGCTTATTTTCTTAGTTACCAAATGCCCCCTTAAATCCAATTAGCTCTTATTAATTAAACCAAATCAATTTTCAAGCAGCCTAAGAGGATTTTACTAATTGTATGTGCATAGAGAAATCCTGAATTAAAGGAATGGAACTCTATGGTGGGTCCTACGTATTGAAAGTCCTAATAGGCAAAATAAATGCCCTCCCTTGGGTGGGGTATCTCAAAAACTTTCTCAAATTGATCTTCTATTAAAAATATACTTAACACAATTTATGCATACTCATTCATTACGGTTTTCTTATTTTGGTAAATGTAGCTGTAAAGTACTTTATTAGTGCAAAATTTGCGGATTCTTCAACCGGACATTGGTTTTGATATTCTCTTGTATTGTCTAATTGTCATGTCACTATTGAGTATTAGAGTTCCGTCGAAACGTATATATATACACTATAAATGGGGAACACGAGAATCTTGCTTGTACAGCAGGAAAGAATCTGATCATCCACGTTTCTACGAAAAGTTAAAAATTAGTAAGCTAGTCAACACAAATAACTCAGTCAACATCTCTCTATCTGTATCAATTTGAACCATCCAAGCGAAGGGCCCCACTGTAGTCATAACAATATCCATTCATCCAAATATCTTAATCTCAAACCCTTCCTATCGCCTTATCGATCACGTTGTATTTACTAGTATTCACACTTGAAACGCACAGGTCGTCAGAGTCAACGCATAATTAAAAGATTCCAACTTCAAACCAATACCAAAACTGAAAAAATCCCGCTCCCGTGCTGTTAGTTGATTATCAAATCAGTGAGCTGGTGTGCCCCATAGGCGATCCAGACCGTTGAAATAATTCTCTCTCATCAAAGGGCTTAAAAAGACTGCAAACAAAAGGAAAGGGGGAAAATGAGAAAGAAAGCTCTGCAAGAAATCATAGCTGAGAAAAACACAGTCCCCAAACGTCTCATTCTCTTTCCTCCCACTTGTATAAAACCCAATCCCCAGGAACAAGATAAAAACCCAATCTTTCTTTCTTTCTTTCTTTCGTTAGTATCTGTATAGAGATGGAGGCGCCCAAGAAGCCCTCCCTCTCCACTCGCTGGGACTCGTCTCTCACTCGCCTCAACTCGTTCGTGGCCGACTCGCGAGTCGGCAAGCGCTTCAAACTCGCCGAACGCAACTCCACCTTCACCACCGAGCTCCGAGCCGGCACCGCCACCTTCCTCACCATGGCCTACATCCTAGCCGTCAACGCCAGCATCCTCACCGACTCCGGCGGCACGTGCTCCGTCTCCGACTGCACCCCCCTTTGCTCCAACCCCACAATCTCCCTCTCCAACTGCACGGGCCCCACCCTCCAGATCCTCTCCCCGGACGTCAGCTGTAAGTTCCCACCCGTCAACCCGGGCTACACCCGCTGCCTCGAGAAGACCCGAAAGGATCTCATCATCGCGACCGTTGCTTCTTCCCTGATCGGATGCGTCATCATGGGCTTAATGGCTAACCTTCCCCTAGCCCTGGCTCCTGGCATGGGCACCAACGCCTACTTCGCCTACACTGTTGTCGGCTTCCACGGCTCTGGAAACGTTCCTTACAAAACCGCCCTGGCTGCCGTCTTCATCGAAGGGCTCATATTCTTCGTCATCTCAGCCGTTGGATTCCGAGCCAAGCTAGCAAAGTGGATCCCCCGACCTGTTCGGATCTCCTCCTCGGCCGGAATCGGACTCTTCCTCGCCTTTATCGGGCTGCAAAACAACCAGGGCATCGGGCTCGTCGGGTACAGCTCATCCACCCTCCTGGCCCTCGCCGGCTGCCCCAGCTCCTCACGTGCCTCCCTCGCCCCCGTCATAACGGCCGCCAACGGCACAGTCAGCCTGCTACCAGGCGGCACCGTGTCCGGCGGTATTTTCTGCCTGAACGGCCGCATGGAAAGCCCCACACTCTGGCTCGCCGTCGTGGGGTTCGTTATAATCTCATACTGCCTCGTTAAGAACATCAAAGGAGCGATGATTTACGGGATCGTGTTCGTAACGGCCGTTTCGTGGTTCAGGAACACCAGCGTAACTGCCTTTCCCGACACCGATGCGGGGAACTCGTCGTACCAGTATTTCAAAAAGGTCGTGGACGTGCACAAGATCGAGTCGACTGCTGGGGCGCTGAGCTTTTCTGGGATCGGGAAGGGGCGGTTCTGGGAAGCGCTCGTAACGTTTTTGTACGTGGATATCCTCGACACGACCGGCACGTTATCTTCGATGGCGCGTTTCGCCGGTTTCGCAGATGTAAACGGGAATTTCGAGGGGCAGTATTTCGCGTACATGAGCGACGCGGCGGCCATTGTGATTGGGTCTCTGCTTGGGACGTCGCCAGTAACGGCGTTTATCGAGTCCTCGACGGGGATAAGGGAGGGTGGAAGGACGGGGCTAACGGCGTTAACGGTGGCAGGGTATTTCATGCTGTCTTTCTTCTTCACGCCGTTACTGTCGTCGATTCCTGCGTGGGCTGTAGGACCACCGTTGATCTTAGTGGGCGTTTTGATGATGAGATCTGTCGTTGATATTGACTGGGAGGATATGAGGGAGGCGATCCCGGCCTTTATGACGATGATTTTGACGCCATTGACTTACTCGATCGCGTATGGTTTGATAGCGGGAATAGGGACATACATTGTGCTGCACCTGTGGGACTGGGTAGCAGGTTATTTTGGGAAGAAAGTGCAGACTGTTGATGGAAATGGGGGCAATAATAGAGCAAGTGAAGAAGATGGTCATGGCAGCAGCCACAACAATGGAAGTACCATTGTCTGAATATTGTTTCAATTTTCTTTTTCTTTTTTTTTGAAGTTGTTTTGAATTATTTCTGTAGAGGGAAGATTCTGGAAGTTATGGGTGTAAATGGAATCATATAATTTTTTAGATTTTTTTTTTCTGTTTTGAGTATATGTTGTTGGTTTGTGTTTAATGAAAGGGAGGCATCAATAGGGTTTTTAAAATTTTTATGATCTTTGACAGACTTTTCTTTCTATGTTTATTGTCTATATTCCAGTTTAGGATTTGGAATATAAGGTTTCAGAGAATCTTTGTAGCAATGAACTTTTCCTCCTAAAATGATTTTTAAGATAAGAATCTTGGGGTTAGCAATTCAAGATTCAGGTTGAGTAGAAGCTATGGGTGTAAATGGGAATTAAATTAATTTTTACATTTTTAGTTTTTGTTCTGATTACAAGAAGTTGGTTTGTGTTCAATGAAAGGGAGGCATTAATAGGGTTTTGAAAGTTTTATAATCTTTAGTGGAATTTTCTTTCTATGTTTATTTTCTTGATTCCAGTTTGGCATTTGGAATAGAAGGTTTCAGAGAATATAAGCTTTCCTCCTAAAATGATTCTTAAGATGGGAATCTTGGGCCTAAAATGATTCTTAAGGTGGGAATCTTGGGCCTAAAATGATTTTTAAGATGGGAATCTTACGGTTAGCAATTCAAGATTCAGGTTGACGAGAAGGTATGGTTATAAATGGGAATTAAGTTAATTTTTAGATTTTAGTTTAAGGTTTTTGTATATAGCCCCCTAAGGTTTCTAAAATTTGGAAATAGGCGCTTGTAGTTTTAGTATTTGTAAATAGGTCATTGTCTTTTTATATTAATACCTTTAGTGTCCCCAAAATCAGTAAAAACGATAATTAAACATAAATGAATATGTTATTATTTACATGAAATAACATTACTTTATTCCAAGTCCTAACGGTCTCTCTCTCTCAATAAATCTCTCATGCACATGAAGCCCAATACTGTATTTTGAAACTTTCATCGATCTAATAATGGGTTGTGCACATAGTGGATCAATTATAACCGATTATAAGTACAAGTGTTGATGATCATTATAATTTATTTGGATTTAATAAAACTGACTTGTACTGATTAAAATGAATTTATGAAGAGCTATTCTCTCCTACTAAATCAAGCCTTTAAAAATTATGCATATATATATATATATAGAGAGAGAGAGAGAGAGAGAGAGAGAGATGAAGAGATGGGCAAAAATATCATTTTAGATGGGCAAAAATGTCATTTTACTCTAAAACTTTTGGTGGTTGGAAGGCCATTGAATTTGGGGACAAGGAAAGTATTGAAATAAAAAAGAAGGGGCTTATTTATAAATACTAAAATCATGAGGCCTATTTACAAATTCTATAAACCTTAGGGGTATTAAAAAAAATCTCTTTTACTTTTTGTTTTGATTACATGTTGTTGGTTTGTGTTTAATGAAAGGGAGGCATCGATCGATAGGATTTGAAAGTTTTATGATCTTTAGACTTTTCTTTCTATGTTTATTGTCTTTATTCCTTTTTGGCATTTGGAATAGAAGGTTTCAGGGAATCTTAGTATAGATGGTATACAATGAATGTTTCCTCCTAACATGATATTTTAAGATGGGAATCTTGGGGTTAGCAATTCTGGCCGGTCAAACCAATTCAAGATTCAGGTTGACTAGTTTAGTTTGGTTCTATTCAGATTAGTTCATAATACTTGCTAGCTAACCCATCCTTCCTGCCCAAACAGACCTAGCCAAACTCATTACCTTGTGACCTTCCAGTCCAGATGGGCCTCATAGGTCTAGTTTGGTGTTGAACACAATCATGTAACAATGGGTCCAAAAGTCGACCTGACCTTTATCCTATTTTGAATTGTCCAAAACTAAAGTACAAAAAGGAATGGCACAAAAAGGGCGCATGAGTTTCTTATAAACAAATGAGTTGGGGCTTTTATGAGATGGTACGGGCTTACAACCACTAACGCTTGTGTTTGGTAAGTTTGGGACCACACATGATCCCTTTATACATCTTTCCTTATTTTCCCATGAATTGTCTGTTTCTACAGTATGGTTGGTGGATGAGTAAAGTAGTGGTTACATACTGTTTACCATAGTTTGAGATCAAGTAAAATTGAATGTTTTACACACAAAAAAGGTAAAATTGAATGAAATTAATACATGTATTCAACCTCGTTCAAGAGATATATGAGTACGTGACTCCATCAATCATCATTTGGTTTAGTTTAGTTTAGTTTTTTTTTTTTTTTAAATTGGGTTCAATAACTTATTAACCATAATTTTATAATCAAATCAACCTTTTATTTTCAAGAGGTTCCAAATGATGTAGACTTAAACCATCAATTCAGTTTCCCCTCCATTACAAACCTTTAGAAGAGTCCGTTGACGTCAGAGTGGACCCAGATGGAAATGCATTTACATTGTTAGGTACAATCCCATGAATAGAGATAGTGTGGATTGCCTAAATGTGGGCACCACAATGCATAAAAGATTACATTATTAGTGGATTACGTCACTATACTTTGTGGGGGACTCCTACATACGTAACAATGAAATCCTGATGAGACGAAATCTGATGAAATTGAAAATCATGGTAGTAATTTGACAATTTAAAAAATCATAGCAGCCGACAACACGTTTTTTGTGCTGGTCAGGCCTGTCTGCTTGGGTGAAACTAGGGGAGGCAAGGTGGGGCCATGCTTCCATCCAAAATTTTAAAAATCTCCCATGTATTAGGCAATTTTTTTTCTTTTCTCACATTGCTCTCCCCACCCCAAACTATAGAGGACATGACTCGGCTGGTGATACAATGAAGATGGGTTCTAAGTAGTTTCGTTTACAGTGGTCCCATCAACTGATGAAAATCAGGGTAAAGCACTCGCATGCATCAGGTAAAATGAAGAATCATAACCCACAATTCTAACAATGGAAAATTGCACCCCATATCGGGGTGGGACCAACCATGTATCCTAATGAGAGAACCATGATGAGCCCCACCAATGAGAGTGATGAAAGCACCATGGTTCCACCTTATGAGTGGGTGCCTCACATGAGTCCTCTCTGGTGGCTGGAGCCATCTCTGATATATATATATCATTCATCAGGTCAAGTCCCTGTGCAACTTACGCCGTGAGTCACTGTTGTTCCATTATTAGGCAGGAAAGGTTCATCATGGATTTACTATTTGGATGGATGGTGGTTCAGGTGGGCCCCCACCAAGGGTGCAAACGTTTTGCAGCTGTGTGAGATGGGGGGATAAAGTTTTGAAACAGGACCAGTATCCCTTTTAAAACTCTAATTTCCAGTTTTAGATCTCGGTTACAATTTTATATGGTAGTGTTCTTTAAACCTCTAAAAAGAATTTTAATTGCACTGCATGAAGAGGACAAACCTCTGCACAAGAAATAGTATTCAGGTTTCCTTTCTAACTAGAGAGCATGTGACAAATGGATTTATTCCTTATGTGAGTGCCTAAAAATTACAGACTTAGATTAGGTGATTGTGGAACTCATGATAATGTTGTTTAAGCTTCTTTGGGGAAGATGGATTGGCTTAGAACCTGAAAGGGAAGGAGAAAAAGAGATAGATCAAAGACCCTAGCTGCTGTCAGCCGAAGGTTCTCCGATGCCTGAATTAGTGCTATCACTGAACAAAGGATGAAGATGAGAGGCAAGTATGCTATATTGCAAGGCGTTCTGTAATGCGCTATGCAATGTGTGATATTCAACGTAATAATGCGTGAAAGCATAATAATGCATACCTTAGAAGGGGTTGGTATCCTTCTATATGTAGAAATTTCACCTGGCGCACCCTTAGTGGGGGTAGGTGGAGATACTGTCTGGTCAAATCAAGAGATGACCTCTCGTATTAATATGGATGTGATTGATTAAGACGACACCTGATCATTATCCAGTGCCTATCTTGTTTGTCAGCACGTTCTGTAACGTAGCCGCAACTTCGTGGAAGTACAATCATGGTCTAGTACTCATCTCTGTGGACGTACCGAGCTGAAGATGATACTGAGACCAGATTCAGATGCATCCTGATACTACTGCCGAGGTGCCTTATACCGAGACCGAGATGAGCCTAGTCCATACTCTTACCGAGGCTAGCTCAAGCTTGGCGCTGGCTGGCATTGCTTGCCGAGTTGAGATGAGATGTCTAGTTGGTATCGTTACCGAACTAGATGAGTCTTGGCGCTATTGCCGAACTTGGACACCGAGATCGGGATAAGCTGAGCTGGTACTGCTACCGCTACCGAGGCTAGCGTAATCCTATTCTTAGGAAAACACCCCACACAATTTACATGTCTTCTGTATATTTATCTATCTTCAACTTCTTCTTCAAAATAACCCTTGCTTGGACCACCTCCAAGAACCACCTCATGTATCTTTCCTTCCAAGTTCCAACAGGGAAGGATTACTATCTCCAGCATAAAAGAACTTGATGATCCTCAAGTTTAACGGTTTTAGATGGCATCATTTTATTATTATTATTATTATTATTATTATTATTATTATTATTATGTGGACTTAGTTTCATTGTGTTCGTTGAAATAGGTAAGTTGAAATCTGTAAAAGTAATGAATGGCAATCAAACCATAGTGAAGAAGGGTTAATGTGTTACAAATGGCAGCCACAAGGTTGCAACAAAGAGAACCTTTCAACTATATTACACGCTCTTGTGAAGGGGAAACTAGTTTGTCTTTTCAAGTTGTAAGTTTTTTCCAATTTCACAATTTTTACATAAACAATATTACAAAAAAATTGCAAGATTTACTCATTTAAATCTCACTTGTTTCACTCTACTCATTCTCGTACTTGTGATCTAACATTGTAATAACTGTACATGAGAAAGAGCTCATCGTACCTCTCGAATGGTCTTCCAGTAAACTATGAAGCAGAAATATTCTGGATCTTTGCAAGGTGTGCTTGACGCCTCCCCAAATGAAATGCAGTGAGAATCCACAAGAGACATACCTGCAAGAGTATAATAAGTCGATCTATGCAATGGATTTGATTCGTTCAAAAACATCAAATGCAATCCCATGCAGCAGTCTAGTCTTTAATTTTATGGATTAGAAGAATAATTAATTGCCAACCAAATATCTGAAAATTCCAGGTTTCAGCAACCTTGTACAGGACCCAACTTTGGGTCGTCGAGATTGTCCAGCCAATTAACCACACAATGAATGGTACATTGGTAGTAAACTTAAAAATCACCAACATTGGATATTCTCAAGATAACATGTCAAGGTCCACTTTCAACAAGAAAATGTTGAGCAATTGTATGGATATAACTTTCCTTGGGATGATTTTTGCATTTCAGATGAATCCTAAGAGGACAACAGATCTAGGTAACAAAAAAAGTGGGCCTGGCCATACTTCATTTATATTTTAATTCCAACTGAAGTCTTGCACTCCGCAATATGGTACCTGCCTGCAAATTAGATGGGGTAGGGTTCATTCAGTTAGTTTTTAAATCGTCAATTTGTAGGTAGTGTTCACCGACTTCAATGAAATAAATTAATTTTTTAGTTCAATATATTTTGATTAGTTCACATGGTTTGTACATTCAGTTCAACTAATTCACTGGCATACTATCAGTGTGTCCTCTTTAAGTGTAAACCCTAAAGGACCTTTTAAAAGCTTATATAAGTAATCCTACATAATTACTCATACAACCTTGTATGATAAATCTCCTCTAAATAAGTAACCCTCTTAAATTAGGGCATTTAAAATATTATATACTGAGACTAGAACACCTATTCAATATAAAAAGAAGAAAAAGAGAACAAGGATCCTGAGAGTTTCAAATGAAATTGAACTTTGTTCAAAGTAGTGAATTACACCAAATTGATGAACTTTTTAATTCATAAATGGTAACTTAGATTTTATTGCACTAGGAGAAGAAAAAGAGAGCAATAAGAGCTAACGCAGTAAAGGAAGTCAAATCTGATCGCTTAAGCCCAAAACTCCAAAACCTTCAATCTAACAGAAATTACTGTGCCGGAGCAAGGAGGAAACAGTAGATCTGCTTAGTGCTCACCTCTATTGCTAAAGGAAAAGGTCAACCAAAGGAGGAGATAAAAGCTCTTAAAGCAGCCACTTTATTCAATATCACATGAGAATAAAACCAATCCAAGGAACCAGTGTTGTTTACAATGCTTACAAACACAACTGGAAACCCTAAAATGTGAGGCATAATCTCATCCTTCCGTCCAGTTAACTAAACAAAAAAAAAAAAAAAAAAAAATACTAACTATAAGAATCCTAATAGTATAGTTTTAAACCCAAAAAGTTTCAGAACTCCCAAGAAAGAATTGTACAAAAAATTCAGGATCGACTTGAACGACCTGCTTTCTAGGATCTTTAGGTCCCAAATGCTACCCATGCTGGACCAACTGAATGCTTGAAACAATTCCCTAGTGTTGGGCGACTCATATAGTTGCAGTCCCAAGTGGGCTGGGCCTAGTTTAGGCCCAATTAAGATGATATGAAGCCCACTAACCTGCTGTCCACTTCATTAGGCCTGCCGATCTTATTTGGGACTGGATTAACCTGTTAAATAACCCAAACGGACCAGAATGGATCTGATTGTATTATCCAAAATGAATAGCAGTTATAAGGAATTTTAATGTTTACCTCAGATGCATCTTGACCGTCCATTTTAGATTATAGGCTTTTTCTAGTGATATGGCCCTAGGTAAGGTGGATTGATACCCCACTTGATCGATCAAATCTATCTAAATAATTTAGGCCTGGCCTAATGCTAGATCCTCTAAACTCAGGTGCCTATCCAACTGCATCAGACGACTCCCCTCGTGGAAAAGAGTCATCCTCAAGTTGTTGTCCCCTACATGCTGTATTCTTTTCCCCCTTCTTTTCCATTTCTTATTCCCTTTCAACAAGTATGCATGAATTTCTTTATCTCCTTTAACTTTTGGTTGCATTTAAACATGGAAAGCAATGGGCCATTTAGAAACTCTAGTCTGAGTAATAAGAGATTAAGCTTAAGGTCTAAAATAAAACCTCCAATTTTTAAGTTCAAATTTACAATGATGCTGACCACTGTCCTGCATTCTCCCAGCCACATCCCAACATCTCAGAGGATTCAACCCTTCAGCGATGCTTCAGCCATCCACCCCTTCCAACCTCCGACCTCTGCTCCCTACCCCAAATCTTGCCTCAACTTCCACTCCTATTCCTAGTTCAGGCCCTACTGATCCGGCCTCAAACCATCCCACCACCATCAGGACTTATGTGAAGACCAAAATGACTCAATCCCTGCCTCTTTCAACCACTTTGATCTCCTTAATCTTTGCTCTCTCAAGGATCATACTTTAACCTCTAGACCCCCTGTGACCTTTGACCGCTGCTTTTACTTCTTCCAACCACCAAGCCCAGAACCTTAACTCCAATCCTTGTCACCTGGATCTTAAACAATCATTCCATTCAAAACAACAAACCCCAGCCTCAAACTTCACAACTCTTCCTAATCCTGATTCAAATTGTTCCCAGCATTCAGACCCATCTGAAAGTTCTCTCCACATCCACCGAAACTCCCATCCTACAATCACGCAGCTTACTGGCCCCATTACTCCTGACATAAGCCTAATAGTTGAACTGTAAGGCCTCCGGGTGGAAAATTCCCATGCTGCTCTCGCTTCTCCTAAAGAAACTCAACTTGTTATCCCCAGAAAGAAGAAAGGGAAAACGAAACCAATCCAAACCACCCCACAAAATAAATAAATAAATAAATAAAAATAAAAAAAAGTCCCCACTCCCATGGCCCTAAAACCAGGAGCTCAATTGGCACGAAACCCCCTAAATACTCGTAATCATCAAAGTCCTATATTGGAACTGCAGGGGACTAGAAAAATCCCCTACCCTCAAATCTTTCCTTCATATGGCATAATACCATTCCCCTTATCTCATTTTTTCACTCACAACCAAAAACTTTTTTTAACTACTTCCAACCCACAAACTGCACTCTTTAGGCCTGGATGCTTTCTTCTAAAACCAACAGCACTCTCCTTTTATCTCAACCATCGTGGGCCCTAGCTAAGTCATCCTATTACCTATCTTTCAACCTTCAAGCTGCTACCTCCCAACATCTCTGAATCAGTCCTCAACCCTTCTTCAGGCCTGTCCTACTAAGTGACAGGGGTTTATTGATGCGGACATTGTACTTCCTCCACATAAATTCTGCAAGAGGAAGAAGGCCCAGTGGATGTGCACACATGCCTCCTCCTGGTTGGATGATCAATGCCAGGTATTAGATCGTGATTCTAGACAAAATCCACCGTCGAATCGTGATTCTTGAAAAGATTCACCATTGGTCTTAATTCTAGAAAAGATCCACAAATGGGTCACGATTCTGGCCGTCGGATCGTGATTCTTGAAAAGACTCACAATTGGGTCTTAATTTTGGAAAAGATGCACAATTGGATCATGATTCCGGAAAAAGATCCACCGTTGGATCTTGACACTGGAAAAGATCCACCATTGGATAGAGATTCTAGCAAGGATCCACCTTTGAATCTTGATTTTGTAAAATATCCACCGTTAGATCGCGATTTCGGAAAACCCAGTGTTGGATCTGAATTTTAATAAAGATCAATGATCGGGTCTAGTTGGATCTCACATTTGATAGAGTTGATGAAGACCCCATGTGGCAAACCAAAACGACCCCACATGGGGGGTCCAACAAAGAAGAGAATTGAATATCAAGTGGGGCCCATATGAGGGGCCCACCCAAGTGATCGTACAAGTTTACTTACTTCATTAGTTTCTTTTTATTTAGTTATGGACTTGTTTGTTTAAGTGATGTTTTTAATATTTTAGTCGGATGTTATGAATTATGATTGTGACCGTAAGATGAATTAGATGGTTGAGATCTCTTTTAGGGTTAGGTTTTCTTTATAAAAGCTTTATAAAGACCTATTTCTCAGTTAATAACTGAATGATAATGAATGAATGCTTTCAGCTACTTTTCCTGTGAAAGGGGGTGAGACCATCGGGCGTGAGGCCTTGAGGTTTGAGATCACAAATCAGGTATCTTCTCCTTCTTCCCTCTTTTATTTCTAAGTTATTGTTGGTTTTCCATTTTAAATCATCTCCATCAAACCAGCCAAGAAGACCCAAATTCATTGGCCGAGCAACCATAAAATTACCAAAACCCAAGCCCTAAGTCAATCTTCCATGGCTGCCAGCCAGCACCCATCCACATGCATAAGCCGATACCCATAGACCATAGTGCCATAGATCCATAGCCATCAGCAATTAACACCCTCAAACCACTTGGCCAACACTACCACTCAACAGATCTAACCTGCCATACTCCCCACCAGCGCACAGCCTACATCAACAGAACCTTTCTTCATCAAGAGGCCAAGTGCCCCAATTCCTACTTTCAAACAGATATACTTTTCAGCCACATATACAGAACCCACTTCCTACCATATCACAGCCCATACCCCAACTTCCTTTAATCAAACCAAAGAATCCAACCACCCACCTACAGCTGAACCTCTACTTGGCCATATTATGCCGAGCCATCCCAAATCTGTTGGACTGAGACTCATTCAAGCCAAACCAAATCAACCCAGGCCCAATGAGGCCCAGCTGAACCTATCTGGGCCCAGGCCCACATGGCTGAATGTGGCTTTCAGGTTTTTTTGAGTCCATCTGATCCCTTTTCAGCTCCATTTTACTGCTAGCTCAAACCTGAAATTGCACATGCTGAATTAATGCTATAACTGTGGGATTCATTCAATTCAACTCTGGATTTCACTTTCTATTCCCAACACATTAGCCTTTTGTGGAAAACCTTTGAACATAGCCTTTTGTCAGATTCAAGGGGACAATAAATATACTCGAAATTAGTTGGTCCTTAAGCTAGTGGAAGACATTATCTCTAATTGCAGCTCCCAATTCAGATTTGGGAGGTTCTCATTGTGGGATTGGGGCAAGGCCAAGAGTCCCCTCTAATTTGCAAACTGAGTTTTTATATCAGAGGTGCAATCTGAATTTTCAGTTTTATAACTTATTTGTGATTGTTAATTGTTTTCTGATCTCATAAAATCCATTTAGATCAGCCTTGCACTATCCTGCATCATTTATGCTTCCACTAACTTAAGGGACCATAGGCTTCTTTGGGACAATCTCAGTCTCACTTCCTCTGTTTAAATTCCATGCTGCATCATAGGAGATTTCAATGTTGTTCTTGAGGTCAATGAAAAGCTCAGTACCATCGAACCTCTTCCATGACTTCAACAACATGAATGTAAACTATTGGCTGAGGTACCCTGGTTACGAAGGCTCAAAATTCAATTGGTCAAACAACAGAAAGGGATCCTCATATGTGGCTGCCAGGCTTCATAGAGCCCTTATAAGTAACTCTTGGTCCACTGCTTTCCAAGATCTAACCTTCTTCACCTTCCCAGAGTAGGCTCCGATCACAGCCCCATCCTTTTATCAAGAAATTTGATTCTTGACCCCAAGAAAGCTCCTCTCAAAGTCGAAGCCACATGGCTCTCACACCATTCTTTCAAGGAAGTCATTCACCCAGTCTGCATGCCCATGAGGTTCCATCTAATAAGCAATCTGTATAAATCATTGTTAGAGTTTGTGTAATTGGAAGATTGAAGAAATCTGAAATTTTTCACATCAAAAATCCATCTCACAATTCTCCAAATCAAATTGACGTTGAACTATTTGTTGGAAGTAGGTGGGCCTCATGGATAGGTTTTCAAAACTTTTTGACCCACTTTACTCGAGGATCAACTATCCAGAAGGTTATAACCCAATCCAGGATGCAATCCCTCCTTCTCATCAATCATGTACAGTAATATAACCTATCTAGAAGATAGAAATCAACAACTACATGCAACAAAATAATCTACCACAAGAGGAGAAGAAGATTATACCTTTGGAGCCCGATAGTGCTCTAATCAAGGAGAAGACAATCAACTAGAACAAGAACTCTTCTTGAAGCAATTAGAGATCTCCAAGACCTTGTTGTCTTCCACGCTATGACTCTCTATCAGATCTCTTTTCTCAAGAAGATGTGTGGGATCTCCAAGAGAAAAACCCTACTAGAAACTCTAAGGAACTAAAAGACAACTAGAAGAGAGAAGAGGAGAAGAAGAGTTTTGCAACAGTTGCACTAGAGGCTCTTAGGCGTGGGATACTTGTTATGGACATCCAAGGGGTGTTTCCCCAACCTCCTTTTCTTACTTCTCTTACTTTGCATGAGAAGTCTCACTTCCATACAAATTAGTAACTTCTCATGCTACTATTACCACTATTAGAAGTCTCACTTCAAATAGAAATAGTAAGTTTCTAATTCCTTCCTATTAGAGTTTAAGTAAGAATAGAATCTTTCTAATACTTGGACTAGCGTGGGGACCACTAGGGATTCCTTAGAAAGCTTACTCCAACTGGGACACGCGACCCCAGATCTCATGTGCAATCCGGGCCAACAGTTAATTGCAAATAACACCACTATATAAATGCAATTGCACTCCAGTCTTAGGAATAAATTACAATGAAGACCCTAAACTTCCCAATTACCACAAGCAGGCCCCTCTATCATTATACATAGATCAATTGGAATAAATTTGTCCCATCCAATCTTAGATCCACATCTTATTATCCTTGAGCCCCAGTTAATCACAGTGATCATCAATACCATCCAATTAACTCTTAATCGAGATGGGTGCGCACTTACTAATGATAAATCCATTAATTGGCACAAGGGGATAATGCAGATAGATTCCATCTTGATCATTGTATGTTCCCACAGTCCTACTACCACGTACCCAAGACACCGAGGTGTTGACCTACATTTGGCCTCACTCATTGGTGACTCAAAGCAAATGAATAGATAGAAACTTGAATTCATCAATGTCTCAGGATTGAGAGCCTATTGATAGGGAATTATGGGAGCAGTCCTTAAATCGAGACAGTATTTCATAAGGTGCTTCTCATGGTCCTTCAATACATCTAATGTACCGGCATCGTGATCCAGAATCTTCCATTCTAATGATCAAGACAAATCACACTATCTCAAAGTGATCAAAGTGTTGCAACCTTATCAGATGGGATGCCCAGTCTCATCACTAGTTGTGAAGATATTTTAAGTATAAAATTTGTGACACATGTCTCCCGTATGTGGATCTCATCCATATACATATATCACATCTAATATACTAATGGAACCCGGTTCATCTCATGAACCATTATGTCATATGTATTGGTCATATGCATTAAGTAATAAAACACCATTCATCTCATGAAAGGAAAGCATGATTTTATTGATAAATAAAGAAATTAATCAATTTATTACATCAACTAATGGATTGATACCACACAATCTAACACTATTGAGCGAAACTCATTTGAAAATTATTCAAATAATCTAGTTCAGTGTTGAACTAATTTCTACAAGGTAGTTGCTGCCTAACTAAATTAGTTGTTTAAAATAAAAAAAAAATTCATGCATGATAATCACCTATATGAAATAATCCACTATCGTGCAAACATGACATATCAACCATTTGATATCAGCAGCCATGCTTATCATCAGATCATGGTCAAATAGTGATGAGATATGGGTACCAAAAAGAGAGACCACTCATGTTGGTTCCGAAAAGCACCCTTAACAAAAGTACATGGGCATTTAACCTAAAATTTTAACTTCACTTTTAGTTCTCCTTAAATCAGCAGGCATATATCAATAAAAGAAAGAAATAGAGGAAAGGGAAAAAAAGGCTAAAGATGAGTAGACATACGGGCAAAGCATAAAGAGAGACCACTGATGTCCTATTAAGGCTGCTAAAAAGCATCTTGTATATTCCCGCAGCTGTTGCATCTCCAAGTCTTTGAACAATCACATCTATGCACACCTACAGCAACATTTAGCTCTAAAATTGATACCACCCAGATACAACAGAATGTGTTCCATGCACATGTTCAATACCCCAATGTTTTTAGTATAAAGCAACCATTATCCCATATAATTCGTATATTCAGTTTTGCGTAATCAACAACATTTAAAATAAATAGGGGCCAATGTTCTAGAAGTAGGATGATAATCGTGTGTGGAGAAATATAACACAAAAGGCAGAACTAGGCTTTGATGATGGTGGAGGTGGTGGTGGTGATGATGATTGTGATGAGATGAAATAGGGGGTTTATGTAATTTCAGCAAAAAGGGATTGACTCATGTACAATAGATAGTAGGGATTTTTTTAGTAATACTTGGGAAATACATTTAATATGAATAGACCAGTACATGTGCATTTGGATCATTTGGCGTCTGCTTGTTTACATCATAAAAAAAGTAAAGATAAGATATGTTTAAGCAGAGGTGTGGTAAAATCCTTGTTTGGATAGTACAAGGTAAAGTATAGGTGAGAGAAGAAGTGTAGATTAAGGGAGTTTTTATCATAAAGTTTACTACATCACACTTTATCACACATACAATTCTTCCTCCAAAAATCCTCCTTTCTCTTCTTTTTCTCTCTTCTCCTCTTCCAACTTTTCATAGATTTCTTCAAACACTTTCAATAAAAGGTTAAATATCTTTGCATCCGCAAATCCAACTATGGTGATAATCTGAAAGTATGTTCAGGTTGTGAAATAATTACAAGGACGAAGTCATGAATATTAAATTCTAAAATGATAAGAACCGGTCAAGTTTGATTGGGTCACACGTAATCATTCTGTCAAGAGTTGAGACACATATATCATGAATCCAAACCCTTCACACCAAATTTGGCATAAATCCAAATTTAACTCTAATGAAAGTTATATTCAACATTGGTTAAACCATCCCAAATTAGAACTGTTAAATCTCGAAGATGGCTTTGACTACATCTGATTTATGTGAACCCCCTGGTATCAACTTTTTTTGGTTCCAAGTTTCTCCCACAAAGGGGACACATGGGCAACCTTTATCGAAACGAAAATCATTTCAGAAGTCAATAATCACATCATAATGTAGGCACGCAAATTTGACAAGGAGAAAAGAAACAGGGAAAAGGATCTTCAAAAGCATGGAAAATGGATTCCGCATAAAACCAAAGATTCCATGGAAAATAAAGAATTGGGGAAAATGACTTCCTCAAGGCAAGAGATAATAAAAAATGGGTCCAGGACTCCGAAACGAAGAAAATGAAGCAAGTTGTATCAAGGTCAAAGACTAGAAGACCGGAACAGGTGGAAAAAAAATACTGCAGTACAATTCGAGTACGGAACCCATAGTCAAAATTTTCAAAATTCACAAAGGCAATCGAAAGTTGCCAATGAAGCATGGACATGCACTTTCATGCCCCCAAAGCCCAAAATTCCATATTCCAAAGGCTCTTAGAGGGGCACAACACAGTTTAACCACCCCCCACCTCCCCAAACAAAAATAATAATAATAATAATAATAATAATAATAATAATAAAAAGTCGAATGGTCACCTTTCAGGGCTCGTATATTCCTCAATACAGCTCGGATTGCTACAAATTTGGGTCTACAAATATCTACTCGAAAATACCTTTCCAACAATGTATTGAAGACAAAAATCCAATCAACGGATCGAAAATCATGCACGATTGAAGTTTTTGCAGAAATAAAGCAAGGGAGGCACCCATGGTTTTAAATCACATTATCAGTCACGGTTCGCAGTCTGTCGTGATGATACGTCATGAGTTTTTTCCCCACCCCAAAAATCAAAACATCCAAAATATTGTAAAATGCTGGAAAACAATACCTTTTTGCATTAGCACACACTATGAAACAAACTATTGGTGCTCCTAAGTCATAACATTTTGTATCACAACCCTTTCTGAACCGGCTTAAAATATGTTCAGAATTAAATGGAGTTATATGTACATATTAAAACAAGTACAATAAAAATTTGATATTTAATTCAGTTTTTTAAATATTTTATTCACATATTTTATAAGTGTAGTGTGCCAATGGGTCAACTCCTATGGTGATAAAAGTTTATAAAGACCCTCTAAGCTATGGAGAGGGGGCCATATTTTTAGTGGTCTAGAGTTTTCTTAAATGGGCATATTAAAAAGTATAAATTAAATATAAAAAAAAAAAAAAAAAGGTCATCATCACTAAGAATCACATCAAAAAATGTCACTTGAACCCTTTAATACATCTCGTAATGCAAGTTGTTCTCTTATCTAACTATAAGAAATTCATAGGTCCCAAAGTGGGGCTCACCAATTGACAATCTAAGCCATTAAAAAAGAATGCCCCACTATTATAACGGCCTGGAAAAAATTTACTCTAATTGGGATGGACATATTGTCAGTTGAATAATAGCATCAATTAATCAGAAATCCAATCAAACTGACAGGGGTCCAATGTGAAAGCTTACAAGGGCACATATAATAATGAGCCATTCATTTTGAACAGCTTGGATTGTTGACAGGTGGACCCCACCATTGGGTCTATGAATTTCTTGAAGTAAAGATGAAAAGCAGTCCAAAGTAAAACATTAGTAAATGGGGGAAAACTCGAAAAGGGCATTCGCCCTTTCACTTGATGCTGAAAGATGGAGAGCGAGAGTAGCAAGCAAATCAGCAGCAGGAGAAATCTTTAAGACCATGTATGCTCCTCTCTCTCTCTCTCTCTCTCTCTCTCTCTCTCTCTCTCTCTCTCTCTCTCTCTCTCTCTCTCTCTCCTGCACTTTCAACAACATGGACGGTGAATGTAGGGATTCTACAACCTTCTCTTATGTCTATCTCTTCGCTCTTTATCTCTCTCGAAAAGGAAGGACGGTAATGTAGGGTTTGTCAAAATATCGGCCGATATTAAGTGACTTTTTGGCGATATTTTACGGGTCCGATACCGTGACCGATAAGCAAAAAAGCTCGAATCGGCCGCGAGCGAATCAGCCGATACGGGTACGTATTGGACGATATTTTAAACCATGGAGGCACCCCTCCTTCCCTAAAAGTCACTTAAGGAATGGAAATGCACTTCCATGCCGAAGATTGACCAAAAATTAGACGTGGGGCCCACCGCCCCACCTAAAAAGAGAAGAAAAGGAAATCTTCTCGGGGCCACATCTCAATCAAAACAGATCAGATCAGGATTATCATGGATCCTACCAATACCTACCCAAAGAGAGCTTTTCGGCGAAATAAAGAACATCGAAATCTGATGGATGGATCAAAAGCTATCGCGATTCCAAGTTCCAGCCATAAAAGAGGAGGGAGACGAAATCAGGTGTGGGGAAGCCTTCCCCCACGCCTGGGACCCATGCCCAAGCTCCGGGCATGTGGTTCAGATGTGGAAGCACTTGTTTCCTGCCCAAAAACATAGCAACAAACTTTGGAAGACCGTATCTCCTTCAATACAGCTCCAATTGGGGTAATCTTGGGTTCTAAAGATATCTATTTGAAAAGAGCTTTCCAACCGTGGGTAGAACGCCCTAATCCGACGGTTGGATTGAGAGTAATCGCGATTTCAAGTTTCTCCTATGCAAAAGGAAGAAAAGGACAAAAGCAAGCATGGGAATCCCCATGCCCAAACACCAGAAGTGGGAGCACAATGACCCATGCCCAAGTTCCAGGCGTTGGGAGACCCTCCACGCCTTGGAATGGGCTTAGGCACGGAACATAAATGTGCCACGCCAAGAAATGCAGTAGTCAACTTGTGAAGGTCATTTCTCCTTCAATACTATTCCGATCGAGGCAATCTTTGGCTCTATGAATATCTACTCAAAAAGAGCTTTTCAACAATAGGTAGAACCTCCCAATCCTATGGTCGGATTGAAAATTATAGCCGTTTAAAGTTCGCCCGTCAAGAAAAATCTTAAGCAGGAAAGACCCTCTCCCCAAACCGGTCCTCCAGGCATGGGAGAGACCTCCCCAACGCCACCCATGCCCAAGGTAATGAGAGGAGCCTTCAAACCCTATAAATACCCATTTGAGCTCTCATTTTGCAACACATCTTCTCTACCCTCTGCCCATTGTTCTTTCTTGCACCGTCTCTCTACTTATGTGCCAGAAGCTTTCATTCATTTGGTTTCCTGCTCTAAGATCCTTGTTTCTTGAAGGATACAAGGGGGTAGAGAGTTTAGCGTTTACTGCAAGGTGGGGCTTGCATATACACAGAGTTTCAGTGTTTTGCCTTCCTCCCTTGAAAGATCTCTTGCACTAGTCTTGGGACTCCTTGGGACAGGTTCACCTCATCTATTGCGGTTATTACTTTAGGCTGAGTAGATCCTTGGTTTTCAAGAGCTATCCCCCTCTATGTGGTCTTGGGACTCCTTGGGACAGGTTCACCTCATCTATTGCGGTTATTACTTTAGGCTGAGTAGATCCTTGGTTTTCAAGAGCTATCCCCCTCTATGTGGTTTCCCTTAAACATGTTTGTTTTAGGTCTGTGTGCCTCTACTATTGTTATAGCAACACTTGGGACGAGCTTGCCCTCTCTCCACTGCGGTTTTTTCCTTACGCTGAGGAGATCCTTGGGTCTTAAGAGCTATCCCCCTCTACACAGTCCCCTTGAACGTGTTCTAGGTGTGTATGCCTCTCCCATTGGTGAACTCTACTATTGGTATAGCAACCATTGGACGGCCTCCCCTCAGTGTTCAGACTCTCTTAGAGTAAAAATCATCAAGTGAGGTTTCTTTGAAAGCTTGTAATTGAGGACTAGAGATCCCAGAGACACCGTGATCTGGCGGGTTTGTACCCGAGGTATTGGTAGTCGTCTAGTTGACCAAGAGCTTAGTGTTGGCCTAGATTCAGTGGTTTTCACAGACTGTATACTTGCCCTAATAATTAATGAAAGAAACCCGACTTCGCCAATTTCCAAGGTGTTTATTTTACGCTTTCATTTTCTTCTTTCCCCTAAAATTGAGTACTCTGTACTCTGGCGACTCCACCAAATCCACTTTCATTTTTAGTGCAGCATCCCAAACGCTTGCACATAATTTAACTGTTTATTTTATTTCAGTTAGTACCTAAACATGGCATGAGCGTGAAAAGGATTCAATAATCACAACATAATTTATACTTTTTTATATCAGCTAGTGCCTTGGCATGGCATGAGCATGACAGAGGTTACAGTATCTTTATCAAAGGGCTAAAAATAATCCACTTATTTGGGCTTTAAGAATGCATCATAATCCATAATATTACAACATCACATGTTCATCATTTTTCATTGGCTCATACTCTAACCCATCTACGTTTTAAGTTTTTACATTTAAAACCAAGGTTAATTAGGGACAATCTGATAGCTTAATAAGGATAATAAAATAAAAATTGAGAGAAAAGTGAGAAATGACAAGGAATTGATTACAAATATATTACATACAAGCACAAGACGCTAGCCTTTTAAAATTTCTATTGGTTTTCATGTAGTTGGGTTTTTCCAAGTTCTATCCAAGAGCTCTTTTCATCATGGAAATCCCCCATTGACCATCCCAGAGGCAAGGAAATGTGGAATCTAGCTTTCCTTGCAGTTATATGGACTATATGAAAGGAGAGGAATGCTAGGTGCTTTAAAGGAGTGGAGAAGAACAACGAGTTTTTGTGTGAAAGGAATAAATTCTCTATTGCTAGTTGGGTTTTGATCAATCCCAAGTTCCAAGGTCTCTCCGTTGATCAAATCATGCTAAACTGGAAAGAAGTTGCTGGGCTTAATGTGGAATTATAGTGTCTGTATTTTCTCTAGTCTTTTGCGTTTGTTGTATTTGTTTTGGTGGTGTTCTTATTGCGCTTGTTTTCTGGTTGTTCTTTGGGTGGTAAGCTTGTCAATATAGTCCTCTTGTACTGCTCACTTTTCTTTTTAATAAATGTAGTCATTCAAAAAAAAAAAACAAGAAAAAACTAGAATAATAAAATAAAAATTGAGAGGGAGTGAGAAATTAAAATGAATTGATTATACATATGTACAAACCCATGATGCTAGACATTTAAAACATCTAGTCTGTATCTATGGATGACCTTAGTAGAGATAAGATGGATGTGCGTCAAACTAGGAATGTTGAGATGGATGTACAATGAATTGATTATATATATGCACAAACCCATGATGATGCAGGCCCTAGGGTTAGGGCTTGCATAAGTGCCGAAACACGTGTCAAAAGACACCTCAAATTATCTCCGCAGAGATTTCTAACACGAGGAACAACCTCTTCCAGGGAAAATCTCAATTTTATTCAACTCCAAATCTAAGATTATTATCTCTACATTGTAATATAAATAGGTAAAGTAACTTAGGGCCTAAGAAAACCTAATTCAATAATAGCAACTATCCTAATCAAACTAGGAAACCAAATAAATTAGAATACTAATCCTAATTACAATAAAATTAGGAAGCTACTAAAATATGCTGGGTGGGACCATTGGAGTGGTAGCCTGCTCTGCATCATTCCCCCCAGGTTGAAAGAAGAGTTCGACCTCGAACTCAGGTTTTCTTCAAGTTGCCTCTATATATATGATGTACGTGAAGCACTTCCTTTGTAGCAGGGGCCCTTGATTTCTTCTTCAGTGATTCTGGCTTCTTTGGATGAAGAGTAACTTTTTGTCCACCGTGCATGAATGTATACGTGTTGTTGCGCATCCCATGAGTGCCATCCCTGTCATACATCCATGGGCGACCCAACAAGATATCTCCACTGTCCATTGGTAGCACATCGCACCAAATTGTATCATTGTAATCATTACCAACTGAAAAAGTAACCTGGCATGTAAGTCGCACTTTCGCTTCATCACCTGTCATTAGCCATTTGACAAAGTAGGGACGATTGTGCTTGTAAACCTTCAACTTCAAGCGATCAACAAGAGTTTGAAAGATAATATTCTCACAACTTCCACCATCAACCCCAACTGCACAATTTTTCCCATGTATTGTACCTGTGGAACGAAAGATATTTTTCCGCAGCCATTTCTTCTCAACAGTGGGTAAAGACTTTTGTTGCACCAAGAGAAGTGCGCCCTCTGTGTCAGCTGATATTTCCTCCACTTCATCGAAGTCTTCACTTTTAGGATCATCTTTTGTTTCCGGTTCTTCTGGTGCACCTTCGAGTAAATTTATTCTTTTTGGACATTCAAACGCACGGTGACCCTTTTGCTTACAATGAAAACATGTGAACTTATTCTGATCTTCAAACTTGGAGGAAAACTTTTCTGAGGAACCGGCATTTGGATTGAAGTCTGGCTTTGCTGGGGTCTTTTGTGCAGGCCATTTAGACACACTAAACTTTCGAACTTGATAATTAGCAATGTCTTCAGCTTTGATGGCATGTTGGATGATCTCATCAACATTATCCAAATTCTTGAATGTAAGAATATGTTGTATGTCAATGCGTAGCCCATGAAAATATCGATCAACCAACAAATCATCATCTTCATTCAAGCCACAACGAGCTTGCATGGTTAGGAACTCCTCAGAATATTCAACAAGAGTTTTGGAACCTTGTTTCAAATCTTGAAAACTTGAACGAAGATCTCTTGAATAATTCACAGGGAGGAATTTTTGCTTCAATAAATTCTTCATCTCGATCCATGTTTCAACAGGGTCAATATTTTGATTTCTTCGTTTCTTTTGCAACTCGACCCACCAAATCGCAGTATAATTATGCAATCGAGTTGCCACTAAAGTGACTTTATGACCTTCCGTCATTGGCTTGTATGCAAAAATATTTTCTACACACACTAACCAATCCATGAATTCCTCCGGTTTCAACTTTCCATCATATTCGGGAATCACGAGCTTAATGCCCAAATCACGATCAATATTGACTGCATGTGGATCTCGTTGATTCCGATTATATCCTCCATGAGCTTGATGATTATCCTCACGCCGATTAGTTTCTAAAGTAGTTAATTGTGTTTCAATCCTTGCAAGAGTGTCTTGCATTTGGACCATCATTGCGGATAGTTGATTAACATTTGCTGATAATTCCGCAACGGTTCCCCTCAAATCATCATCATTATTAGAGGAAGACTCCACTTCCACATGCTTCTTTGGAGGCATCTTTGTGTAGTGCAAATTAAAAAAAAAAAATAATAATAAATAAATTTGACTGACCTGAACTGTAGATCTGTCTTTCACGATTACGCTAGCAAAAACGTATCGGAAATCTGACAGTGGATGACTCAGATATCGCTAAAGAAAATATCAACTGTTGATCTTGGGCAAGGGCTGGATGGTTGACGGATGATGGATATGATCAGTGAAATAAGTTGCTGGCAGGGCTTCCTCTCGAAAACAGATCAAGTGTGACTTGAAGGCAACCTAATCCAAGGCCCAGCTATTGCTGTTGGTTTTCTTCTGCAGAACGTGCCAAAGCCTCGATCTATGTGTCCAAAAAGAAAAACAAAAGGGCTGAAGTTTGCTAGAAGGGATGTATCTTCTGCTTGTGGCCTTCTCCAACGGGTAGATTCACCTGTGGGCCAAACTAGAAACTAGGCCTAATTAGTTCCTTAGTTTTCGTGCCCTCAGAGAAGTTTTCTTCTCTTTTTGTTGCTTTCGCTCCACGCAGATGAAGCGCAGAAGATGGAGTGTTGCTAGTGATGGGCGATGGTGGTGCACGGTGCGAAGTTTCACTTTTGTTGCGGTCACAAAGAGAAGAGGAGGCAGACGATGATGTCACGGGGTCACAGCAGTCGACAGCGATGATGGAGCCGACGATCGACGAGGATGGCAGCAGCGCCCTTGGTGCACGGTACTCACTTCTTCCCCTGTTCTCTCACTTCTCTATTTCTTCTCCTTTCTGCTTCTCGCTTTTGTTGGCTGGGGGGGGCGGGGCGGGGCGGTTGGTGGTTTTCTGTGGAAGGAAAGCGAATGGTTGTGGGGGTGTGGTCTGGGTGTCCGGACGGTGGAGAAGAGGCGAGGGGGGGGCGGGGCGGTTGGTGGTTTTCTGTGGAAGGAAAGCGAATGGTTGTGGGGGTGTGGTCTGGGTGTCCGGACGGTGGAGAAGAGGCGATGTGGCTTGAAGTGGGGTTTCGAATGGGGATTTTGGGTGGGGTTTGGTGTCGAGGGTTCTGGCGATGATGGATTCGAGGATTGGGGGTGCAGGGAGAGTGGTACGGATGAATTTTTTTATTTTTTTTTTATTTTTTTGACAAAAAGATGGGGTCTGCAGTGGTTCTGGGAGCAGATGGATTGGAGATGAGGAAGGGCGATTGGGGTTCGGGTTGGGAAGGACGATGGCAGCGGCGAGGGAATGGGAATGGATGGTGGACGATGGGTGTTACAGATGGATAGGTTCCGATCGGTGACCGGAGGGTAATTGGAGTGTTGTGGATCTTCGTTCTGATACCAACTGATGCAGGCCCTAAGGTTAGGGTTTGCGTAAATGCCGAAGCACGTGTCAAAAGACACCTCAAATTATCTCCGCAGAGATTTCTAACACGAGGAACAACCTCTTCCAGGGAAAATCTCAATTTTATTCAACTCCAAATCTAAGGTTATTATCTCTACATTGTAATATAAATAGGTAAAGTAACTTAGAGCCTAAGAAAACCTAATCCAATAATAGCAACTATCCTAATCAAACTAGGAAACCAAATAAATTAGAATACTAATCCTAATTACAATAAAATTAGGAAGCTACTAAAATATGTTGGGTGGAACCATTGGTGGAGTGGTAGCCTGCTCTACATCAGATGACGCTATCCTTTTAAAACATCTAGTCTGTATCAATGAGTGATTGTCGTAGAGATAATAATGTTGGATGGATGTGTGGTCAAACTAGGAAAGATAGGATCAGAAATGAGCACAATCAAGAGCATTTCAGAGTAGCATCAATAAGTGATAAATTAAATGACTAGTTTGAGATGGTTTGGACATTGTCCAGCATAGGCCAACAAGGGCACCAATGAAGAAAAGTTATCTATGTGGGTTGATGGACCCTCAAGAAAAAGGGGTAGGCCAAAGAGGACATGGATGGAAGTATTAAGGATAGATCTTATCTTTTTTTATTTATTTTTTTTATTTGAATAGTAAAATAGATTCTATTCCCACCTAGTGGGAAAAGGCTTGGTTTGGTTTGGTTTGGTAAGTAAAATAGATTCTATTCAAAGCGGTGGGTTAAACCCAAAATACAAAAACCTTGTCCCAGATAAAGGAGAAGGTAAAAAAATCATCCCACAATTGGGTGAAAATAATCAGAAGCCTACATCCAGATATTACTTAAAGCCCACACAGCGGGCTCAGGAATTAATGATGAATTAAATGATCAAGTTCTAAATCAAAAAAGACTTTTGGACCAGGAATCTGCTTCATTTTACTAAGAAATCGCCATGATGTCTCTGAGATCTTGATGAGTTGTTGTAAATGTTTTGCATGCAAAAGATCATGGAATCGCCGCATTTGAAATCGAGAATGCCAATTTGAAAGTGTTGGAGACTTATCAATCTGCAATAAATCATCCTCCAAAACATAACAAAACTGAGTCAAATTAGGTGGGGCTAAAGTCCAACAGCACTTGAACATCATTAACCAGATTACCAATAATGATTGAACGAGCACAAGAAGGCACTCCCAAGTCAGACCATAAAATGCCCATAATCATTGGAGCAAGCCGTGCAATAGTGAGCCTCCACATATATGGTGGAGCATGAACAACAATCCTCACCTATTTAATGCGGTCCGGGGGAAGATCCCAATGACAGGAAACATGATCTAGTAGGTGAAGGCCTAAAAAGAGAATCCGACTCTGAACATGATAAACTAGAATTTGAATGGCAAAATCTAGAATGGCAAAAAAAAAAAAAATCATGAAGTTCACCCCAACATTGTTAGGAAAAAGCGTTGAAAACGATCCCAAGTTTCAGATAATAAATCTCAAGCTTAACAAAAAATGGGAAGCATCTTAGAACAAGGAATTTGAAGGTGAGATTCAAATAGTTTTTAATGAGATTTTAGTTGATTCAATCTGTAGGATTCATTCGGAATGTAAGACCATAAAATATTTATGAAAATGAATATGGCCATGGAAGCTAAATAATGGTCATTAAAAGACAACTGAATTTAAGCTAAACATGTCCAAGAAACTACACCATTTTCATGCATTACCCAACTTTAAGTAAAACGACCTTCGGGATGCTGCACACTATGAGAGAATAAATAAAATGAGTGAAAGGCATCCTAATAGCAAACAAGCCTAATGGCTCATGTAGTTTAAAATCATTTTTTATAGAAACAAGATTAATACTCAGTCCTGCAAAATAAGACATCTCTGGGACAGGGTTAATCTTTGAAGCTTGGCCAATTAAAAAACTCAACTAAGCATTTTGACTTTGTAAATGTGTGAAACCCTTAATAGTACAGTAAATTTTCTCGTTATCAATCTAGTATTTTGGGTTTTAGAGGATAAATACAATGGTCAGTTAGAATATGTTTCCCAAAAAATTGTACAGTGTGGCAATCTAAACAGTTTATATGGTGCGACCAAGGTATATGCTCTTTAATACTGACACTAACTGTGCAATTGAGCTACAAGTAAATGGATGCTATTCATTATGGCAGGGTTTTCTGATATGGAATACATATTAGAATGGTCCAGTTCATAAAGGTAACAACGTGATTGACAAATAATATTATTGTGAAGTGTGCTGCAAATCAACATAACTTTTATCAAGTCTTAACAATTTCAAGAGATAATAAGTGTATATCATCTAACATATTGCCTCTTGGAAAACTGGTTTGCAATCTAAATTAAGAACTGAAGAAATCTAGACCAGGATCATATTCTTAAAACATGGGTACGCGCTAAAAGAAGATGGTCAATGTTAGATAGATGTTACCTTGGCTTTGTACTTCTCATCCTGTGAAACAACAGTGAAAAGAAGTTCCCGTCCTGGGCGTGTTACGACATACATGACAACCTGAAAAGCAATACAAAGCAAGCTGAAGAGACCAACTAAACAATTCCAGAGTCCATGGGCCTTCAGAAAAGTACTCCTGGACATAAGGGAAAAATATCTAGCGGAAGGTAAAATTTGCATGAAAACTCACCAAATAAGCATTGAAAAATATAACTCCAATTAGACATATTGGTAAACAAATGGACTGTTAATGCAAGATCATCTTGCAACAAAGGTCTGGATACGGTTCCTAACTCCTAGTGTGGAATCATCTATACAAATAGGTATCATAATAAGTATGATTGGACTGCCATTCTGATAGGCCTCATATTGGAAACTGTCCCAATCTTTTGTCATCAATCCTACAGTTAATTATAAAGTCAGCAAGTAAAGGAAATATGTCTATGAATTTCAAATCCAGAATCCTTTTGACAGATGCCCAAATCATTGTGGCATAGTAATCTAACATGACCATCCAACTGCAATTTCTTCAGTTCGAAAACCACTGGAGTTTAATCTACATGATCTGGACTGATTATGTGGGAATTCTTTCTTTGAATATACTACTGTCAATAAATAACATGGGTTAAGAGGATCCTATTCATCCACATGCATATCATCAAATTCAATCCTCACCACTGTCGACATCCTTTCCCACTACCCATTGCAGATAAGTAGTTGAAAGGAGTGATCTGGCCAGATGCAGTTTGTTTGACCCATGGTTGGGCGCACTTGGTGAATGGTCTGGATCATGGACAAATTTTTCACAATCCAATTTGAGAGCAGGAATACAGTAAATAGTGCACCATAATCAGGTTAGAGTTTCCCTTTCCCAAAACAAAATTGCATATTATCAGCTTTTAACATTACCTGTATACTAATACAGACATACTGTCTTCATGGTTTGCAGCAGATTACAAAAATGGAAAAAGGAGATTCAAGAACTCTTCACCGAATAAATAAATATATTCATGTTCAAGAACTCCAGACCCAAAATATTTAGTAATATATTAAACCTTGCAGCTAGTTAAACATCAGATTGGCCAGAAAAGTACTTTCTAGGGCCTTTTAGGATGGACACAAGACGGTGATGCATGTCAGTAATCAGCATTCCAAATACCCTCGAACTCTCAGGAGTAAGACATGGATACAGACGATTCCATCTTTGTATTAGGATGTTAAAATATTAGATCTGAACATGGCCAAAGTTGCAGTCACCAGGCTCGAAATTGAGGCCAGGATGCAACTGTGGTATTGAAACTATTAGGACTCTCTGAACTAAATTTCTCATGCTGGACCATCTTGCCAGCCTCAACACAGAGAGAGGACCTAGCCAGTTCAGTCATTGGGCTACAGCAGGTTCATGCCCAGTCCACGGAACTAAAAACTCATCCAAAATCCTTCCTACCCCATGCAGCGGGAAGATCTGTAATGATGCAAACTTTCAATAAGACACTTCAATAAAACAATCGGCAAATGAACATTTAAATATAAACAAGATCAACTGTAAACAAATCTTGCAGAAGACAACCTTTCGCATTGTCTCAGTGACAGCTACCACAGTCCATGTTGGCCAAAAAGCAAGAGCAACCATATTTGAAAAGGCAGCAAATGGAGCAGAGCAAATAGCTGTAGTAACCCCAGCAACTGTGAGAATACGCCCCTGTATTAGGTTGGTGTGACAAGTGAACAAGATCACGTTAAAACTGAAGATATGGATTTATATGATGGCATGTAATTTTCCTCGAAAGCATAAAACAACCAGGATGAACAAAATATCCTCAGAAGGAAAATATCTTGGATCCCTGAAATTAAATTCATTTCAACAATCGAAGGATGAAACCATGGTTTAAGTACCAAATTAAGTCTGTTGAGGTGGGAATTACAGGGCCGTAAGTCACAACAGATGGCATGATAGTTTAGTTTGCCACACTTCCCAACCTCATACATGGGGAACCAATGATTCAGAAATGAAATAAAATTTAGGACCGTGGGTATAGTCTATGCATCCTAAATATTTCAAAAATAGGAGAGAAGGTAAATGTCTTCATTCATGGTTCATTTCATTTCCAAAATCGGGCTGACCAGCAGGCATCCATCCGAAATTTTAATGATATTTGTTCATACAGAAAATAGCCCACTTTTATTCCCACGTATGAATCAGATTGAAGCGTGGGGCAAACAGAGGTCCTACCACTAACACATGTTCATTGATACAAGTGCAGTAAATAAAATAGATAGCACGGCAATGTGAGCTGGTAGATCAATGCATGTTCCACAGATGAGATGATTGATTGTACAGATTTGCCACTTCATCAATGGAAAATAAACTAAAGATAGGCATGATGCTCAATACTTTTGAATTCTTTCTTCCAAACAGAACTACTATGAAAAGCTGCGTGGATCTCCAAATTTTGGGGAGCTAGAGGTTCAGATGAATGAGGATTGTATTAGTCTTTACACTCCAATTCATACATGTGGATGTGGGGATGATGATGATTAACGTGGTTCAGATTCCCAATCACTGATCCAAGGGCCATGTTGTGAACTAGCCTCTCCCAGAAATCCTCAACACTAGCAGACCCCAGGGGTCTCAATTATCAAATTATCCGAACAATCTGAAGTCACTAATTGTAAGACCCCGATCGTAATTACATTACTTAAATGCTAATTATTTATGATCAGTTAGTTAATAATGTTTAGTTGTTAGTTAGGCAGGTTTAGATAGTGGTCAATTGTTTTTGTATGTTAGGAGTAGAGATTGGGTCAATTTGAAGGTCATAGAACCCAGTTTAGTGCTGCAGAAGACCTAGTTGGAATTTCAGGAAAAGTTGAGGGGTATTTCAGGAATATCATAAATATGTCAATTTTGAGTCCGTTGGGTAGATAATATTATTTAGAGAAACTTTCATTCTTGGCTCGTGCCCATTCGACATACAGAAGTCACTCATTTTGACTGTTTGCTTTTTCACTTGAGTGTGGGACATAGAAGTCATTTTTCAAAAAAGTTGACATGATAAAAGCAACCACCATTCTCAGCCCATTTCGTGTTCTCCCATTCTCTTCTCTAAACAAGAAAACCACTCTGCTGATCCGGTCATTTCCTCATCTCTTAAAACCTCTTTTGAGGTTTAGACAAGATTATGATGAATGAAGACTTCCAGAGTGATTTTCGGTTTTCCCAACTTCTCTTCTTTCTTTTTTTTCAAAATGGTGACTGTGTATTGCTTCTCAAAGAAACTATACAGTATAAGAGATATATACTGACACAAAAAAAAAAAAAAAAAAAAAAAATCCACAACAAAGGGAATCAACAAGCAAAAAGAGAGACAGCTAGTGTTCACCATAAAAAGGGGCACATCCACCAACCTAAAACAGGGATCACCCTCAAAAGATCTAGAAAGCACACATTACATAGCAATAATCAAGGAAGTTTTCAGAACTCCCTCTTTGGCGAGCTTATCCGCTTCTTGATTAGCCGATCTTTTAATGCGGTGAAAACTGAAAAGATATGTTTAACTCCCGCGAGAGCTGAACCACCTCTTCAATGAGATCTGCAAGGGTTCCAAGGAGGATTTGCTGATTGACTTGCCCACTGAACTACGCAGTAGGAATCTCCTTCAACAAGAAGCCGTTGAGGATTGAGCTTAAACGCTTCACGGAGGCCAGTTCTGAGAGCCATTAATTCAGCCTTGTTGCTGGTGCCAAAACCAGTTGGCCCTAAGTAGGAAAGAATGATAGACCCTTCCGCATCATGAATGACTCCCCCTAAACCAGCGGGGCCAGGACTTCCACAAGCACTGCCATCAAAATTTAGCTTGAGGGCACCTGGAGGGGGAGGGCACCATCTAGGGAGGACAGCATTTTGGATAGGGTTAGAGTAGACCATTTCCTTCCAATTATGAATGATGGAGCTGAAAGGTAAGCCTTTGAAAAGAGGATTAGCGGAGACCCAAATAGCCACTAAGTGTTTAACTTTGTCCACTAATATACTCACATCTATGGATCTACCTTCAAAGCACCTCAAGTTCCTTTCTTTCCCAACTTCTCTTTTTCCTCGCCCACGTGATAGGGAGTTTGGCGTGAGGCCAAGAATTTTCAAGGTTTCCCTGACCTACCCACTCCATCTCATCTGTTTATCTTTACGTAGTTTTAATAAGAGAGATTGGATCTACAATATTGTCCCTAGATGATAAAGCTCTTCAAGTCCAAGCTTATAACTTCAGGAGCTGTTTAGATTCTTATGGAATTAAAGGGAAATAAATGAAAATGACATAAGGGCATGTTTGGATATGTGGTGAAGTGAGGTGAGGTGAGGTGAAACATCAAATCAAGAGAGAATAAAATATAGAGTGTTATGATGATGTTTTGTTTTTAGTTGTTTGGTATAGAAACTTTGACTTTTTGTATAGAAAAGTGGAGTTTTTTTGTCTTTTAGTGGAAAAAGGAGGTCGTTTTTTTGACTTTTTTTGGAAAAGATGGAGGGAAAGTTGAAATTGTGTACTTTTGATATGACCCTTGTCAATTCTTGTCTGTATTCACTTCACTTCACTTTTACTTAGTTAAGTGCCAAACACGCCCTAATGGATCTCCACAGAAGTTTAGGAATTATATTTCTACTTATAATTAGAACTTCAAAGGTGGAAATATCCTCGACAACCTTCTGACGAGAACTTGAGATATATGCACCAAACAATACCTTCAAGCCTGGAAATGTTCATTTGCATGAATATCTGTCATTTTTTATTTTGTAATTGTGGTGGAAGAAAAAACCGTTAGATATGCAAAACAATGAAATTGCATGGAACGGAAGATTGGATTTAAACATCATACTGTCAAAGTGAGTTGTCCAGCAAGGATGAAAACAGCGATGAAGCTGTTGATCTGCGCAAACAATTTCCTTCTTCCAACGGGGCTTGCAACAGTCATAGCTATCACAGTTACTTTCTGCATTTGTGGATGGCATCAGGAAAAGAAAATACCATATAGACCACTGGAAAACACAAATATCATCCATAATAGAAAAATTTTCAGCGAAAATAATTTAAAAAAAAAAAGGTTCAATTAAGATCCAGAAGCATTACAGATAAGAAACCTAAGGAACATGACCCAGATAAAGATGATCAGTATCAGACACTAGAGTTGCCTGAACATTTGTGTTACTTACTGCATGCACAAGTAGAGCACCATACTAATCACTATATTATATAGATTGAACTTCTTTAATTATTTGCAATCTTATTATTCTTATGAGATTAGAAGATTGACATGTAAAATGAAAGTTCTGTTACTTTTGTACATAGAAAGGAGGGCTACTTGACCAAGTGGGAAAACCAATTCATTCCAATTTATCAAATCTGTTGAGTACTTTAGATAAGTTATCATGTTATTAGAGCATAATTTTTTTATTTTTTTTTTTGAAAGATATCAGATTTTTTCACATTTTTTAAAGTTAGGTTCAGACCTGGCAAGAAGCTGACGTCTGATCTCTATCTTTAATGGTGTGGCCCACTTCTTGATCAAGAACAGGTATTTGTCCCTGGGAAAGAGGTTCGTCTGATATCCAGCAATCATCTGGTGATTTTTGTTAGATTTTTAAGAAGTCAAAGGAATGCGTTTATGTGGGTTTTCTAGACTCTAGTTACTTGAAAAGCTGCAACTTTTTAAATCAAGGCCATTGATATTCTTTGTCCTTGATCTGGTTGACCTGAGTCTGAGTTTTGGAGTGAAGGTTCACAAGTGGTGTATATATCTGACTATCTAGTCAGATCATAAACAAGATTTAATTTAGGGGTTTTGACATATTAATCCTCCTTAAATCCAATTTTTCCCAATATCATGACCATTATTAAACATGACCTTGCCTACATGGATCTAACGGAGGACATGGCCCTAAACAGATTTGATTGGCGTCGTCAAATCCATATAGCCAACCCCACCTAGTGGGAAAAGGCTTGATTTGGTTTGGTTTATCATGACCAAAATTCAAATCATGTCATCAACTCTTTTTCTTTTTTTTTTACTTTCTTGCCCCAGATCCCATGATATCATGGGATTCCAATGTAAAAAGTAAAAAAAAAAAAAAATCTACCTCTGTAGGAACCAAGAGAAACATGATCTGAAAGTTTTCTCTCCATAACATTGAGGCATCTGTCCCCCACCTTCACCCCCTCTTGCCACATTCCCCACATTGTCCTCTCCCTTTGCCCTTTTTTATTCTTCTCATCTTCCCATCGTTGGGTGAGATTTTCTTGAATGATAGAACCTGAGAAATGGTGGTCAAATGTGTATTTACTTTTCAAAAAATGTCATTTTTCGTGTTCTGTTAAAAAACAACTTTGTTTGCAGGTTGTAGAAATTGGATGTTACAAAAAACTGCGAAATCCCATGATATCATGGGAACAATGTCACAGATAATGATAAGTCCCATGATATCATGGATTTTATGAAGCATCTTAGGGTGAAATTTTCCTGAAAGATAAAACCTAAAAATGGTGGTCAGGCGTGTACTTACTTTTCACAAAATTTCATTTTTTGTGTTCAATAAAAAAACAAATTTGCTTTCTGATTGCAGAAAGTTTATGTTACAAAAACTGATAAATTCCATGATATCATGGGACTGTAACAAGAGGGGGAGAGGGTGGGGGAGAGAAGATGCCTTAATGCAAGGGAGAGAAAACTTTTATATCATCTCTCTCTCTGGTTTTGAAGAGAGATAAGAGGAGGTAAAAAGGGAAAGTGGATGAAAAGAACCGGGTAGGGTTTTAACTTTTTATATTGAGATCCCATGATATCATGGGATCTGGGATAAAAATAAAATAAAATAAAAATATGCTAACTAGAGTCAAGCAACTCTAGTTGTATTATTTTAATTTATGTCATGAAATTGGGGAAACCAGGTTTAAGGAGGATTAATATGTCAAAACCCTTTAATTTAATGTGGGTTTTGCTTCTGCCGATCCCAACAGAGAGGGACATCTGTCATTTTCGTTGATTGATATTTCAGGGCTGAATTTTTCTAGTTCCTGACTGTTTGATCTAGACATCACAACTAGCAGAAATTGTTTTTCACTTCCTTTAGTTTGATTCAACAAAATTTAGTTACTGACATTGCTGCAATTGATATATCAGACACTATTTCCACCAGATATGAAAAAATATTTTTTGGGGAGTTTAACTTGAGGGTAAAGCGAGAGATTTGTGGAGAATAATCAATGGAACTGATCCACTTCTCAGAGGCATCAATTTCTTATGAAATTACGAAAAGAATTTTAATTATGTCAATTTCTTATTAAATTATAAGAGAATTTGAAACAGTCTGTCATGAACAACCCCCCCCCCCCCCCCCTCCCCCCCAGTGGGTATTTCAATCGAGATACCGGAACGGGGCATTAGTTCTTTTTCTCGTTCTTGATAAGATTGGAATGGGACCCCCCGCCCCCCCCCCCCCCCCCCCCCCCCCAAAAAACCGTCCCAACACGCACACATACAAAAAAAAAAGTGTCCAACCCTTTTTAAAAACAATTTGGAAATTCCAACCCACTTTAACCCAAATGTGGTAGAACCTGATGAAGTGGTGCACACAACTTAGATGAGTGTTGATTGCTTTGGCTTGAAAATGGGAGAAACAGTGAGACATTTTTTTTTTCTTAATTGAGAAACAGAGAGGCATTGCAAGTAAAAGGTGGTGTGTGGAGTTGTAGCAGGACTGGCCCTCCACTCATGGCTACATGGATCACAATAACAGCCACTATATCGAGCGTAGTGATCTACAGACAATTAATTTATTGCAGCAAGTAAATGTAGCGCCCGCTAGACCGCTACGGTCTACTACGGTCCAGCTACAGACCACTGCAAGCCCCTACGGAGCATGACTGACATCTACTATGCATGATTTTTTTTTTAAAAACATGGTAGAGCTTCCTCCTTTTCTTCTCTCCTAGCAATATTTCTATGCAACTCTCCTATCCTTCCATGCTTAAAAGAACACTAAAAAAATATAAGATTTCGCTGAATTAAAGCCGATACATAGAGTTTCTCTCAAGGGCTCTTCTCTAAGTATATCGTGGTAGAAGCCCCCTTTGGTATTAGTAGAGGTATTCTTTTCTCAACTCTCAACGAAAGTACACTGTTTGTATTTAATGGAAGTTAATTTGTAATTTGGTTTGAACTTTAAGCTTTACTTAAGCATTACTTTATAATTTATTTATCCTGTATTATGACAATTATGCTAAATTGCTTATGAATTATGAATTTAGAAATGCATGATAGTTCCTAAGTTAGATTAACTAACATTAAAACACATGAATAAATAAATAAGTATTGTTGTTTTATAATCATTCAGCAATACAGAACCTCTATGCACTGAAAGGACCGCTCACCGCTACATCCCCCTATCTTAGTTACCATAGGAAAAAAGAATCAAAATCTATCATTTTCCAATATTTTGGATTTCTTGGATTTTTTTATTTTTATTTTTTTGAAATTATTTTTACCATTTTTCGATTCACACCACTACATAACGTTTTGGCTGCAGCCGCTACGCCTTCCGATATTTTGATCCTTGCATGGCTGTGACTGGTCATTGCAATGAAAGAAAGAAATTTTGAATAGTCTACAAGATCCTAGTTATAGATGATTTGGGGAAATGGTTTTCACTTCCATATGATATTTCAGTTGCTTGCTTGACTGAATTTGAAAATGTCATAAATTTAAATGCTCATTTGTGGAAATAAAATATGGAAGAAGAAACATGAGCAGAGACTCTTTCCTTAAATATGTATGGAGAGAGAGGGAGAGAAAGAGAAGACCCCATTAATTAGCATAACTATTTGAACAGGAAATCAAGATAAGGATTTTGTCCTCATGGTGGGAATCTAACAATATCACCAAAGGCAATTTGGCCCTGACCCCGAGGGACACTCGATTCTGGACAGCCGAGAACTAATCTCTAGGGGCACATGCAAACCCTCCTATCCACATGCACCAAGTAAAACTATGGGAGGTAGCCAATGAAGGTAGGTGTCGAACCCAAGACCTCTCCGCTTCCTGAGGCGCAGAGTCCTTGACCAACTGAGCTACCACTCGTTGGTTTTCCAGTGTGCATGTTGCATTCCCCATGTTGGACAGTGGCGGCAGATAATAAAGGAAAGTTGGCATTCCTCTTATATGTTTTGGATTTGGACTATAACTAAACCGGTCCGGCTGGTTGGTTGGTCAATCCTAACCCGACCCTTTTCTGGAAGACAGGAAAACCTGACCAATGACAGGTTTGAGAGGGTTGGGTTGCATTTTGCAACCACTTCTAAGGCAGCTTTCATTGCACAAAGTAGAAACAACACTACTTATGATACGAGTAAAATCCAATGTTACTTTTGCAAAGAATATGAAAACTTTATTCCATCCAGTGATATATTTTATTTCATTGATACTACTTGTTTTCATCAAACTTTTTCTGTGTTTGTGGTAGGTGTCAGCGGTGGTTGGGTTAAGTCTACTACTGGTGCCTTCTTTGGAGGAAACAGAAATGCAGTTGAAGTTGATGATACTAGGCAGATTAATTTCTACATTCAAGTCCTTAATTAATATGTTCATACCTGAAAGTAAAAGAAGGAAGAGACAACAGCACTCAGCCATAGGAACAAAGACACATAGAGTAGGTAAGTTGAGGATATTATCAGTCGCAGCCCATCTACCACTATAAAAAATTGAGGCTCCTTAGAAGTAGATGATTCAGGGGAAGACGCTACAGATGCAGGTTGTCTTTGTTTGTCGGCATCAGTGTGTTGGTCTGGAACAGCTTCTCTAAAAGAGAAAACAATCCAAGTTAAGATACAAATAGAACTTGTAAAACTAAGATGCATAAAGTTCCAAGCTTGTGAATGGATATGGTTAGCATGATTCTTTACCATTTCAAATTTTTTATTAGACCAATGCACTGTTTGGCAAATCATATCTATATGAAATAGAGCTGCATGAAACATCTCTGTTTTAAATGGCCCCATTTGAAATAGATGTTTTAGAAATAGTCTATTTGGTAACAAAGAAAAATTGATTGAAATAGACATTTTTAAAGCAATGGTTGAAAATCCTTCATAAATATCTCAAGATCCACGAGGAATCAAGCATTGACATTTGACACCATAGCTGTGTTTAGCCTTACAAAGAGAATTACCAATTCAGATCTTGCATTTGGGGCCCACGGATGTCAAAAAAATAGATATAAATGTATGGGCGATTTTGCAAATATCTCAAAATCTATGAAGATCCGACGGCTAAAATCTGGACCCATAGCCATGCTTGATCTTCTTAATATATCCAATGGTTTGGATCATGATTTACGTTCCTAAAATTTATTAAAAAAAAAAAGGATTGCCTGTGGACACGTTCAAAACCCAGTCAGTCATGCACGGTACATCAACGATCAACCACTTTTTAGTAAATTTATCGAGATCCACTTGGAATTAGAGGCTGGTTTTTTTGTCTCATTGCCTCTTTTGGCCTTCTAAAGACGATCAATGATGCAGTGAGATCCAAGAAGAAGAGGACCCACTAATGGGGCCAACCAAGAATGATTTACTTTCTTTAAATAGTTTAGTAATTTTAGTAATTTGAGATTTTAGTGATTTGATTTACTTAGAGATTTTAGGGAGTGATTTTAGGAATCACTGAATAATAGTAGTTTCTTTGTTTAGACCATTCCTCTATTATAAATAGAGAGGGATGCTTGATTGTAATGCTTATGCTATAATTTTTAATAAGAGTTCAGTTCTTCTTGCACGTGAGTGTTTCCTAAGGATATTAGGGTTTTTTGAGTCTCAGGACTCGATCTCACTGTTGAAGGTGTAGATCCTTCACATCAATTGGTATCAGAGCCGACAATCCATCTCGGATCGCCATTTCGATCGCCGAGATGGATCTCACTACATCAATCAACAGTTCGGGTCATGATTATGGGGCCCACAGTGTCCAGAAATTTAGATCAAATGATTCACAATTTTTTTAAAATATCTCAAGATCCGTGATAGATCAACGGCTGAAATTTGAACCACTGGCGATGTTTAGCATTCTTAATACTTCCAAGTTCCAACGGTTCGGATCGTGGTTTAGGGTCCCAATAAAAAAAAACTGTTCACCCGCAACCACTCATGGTTATGCTAAAATGACCATCTCAACCACTGTTCATCCACAACTCATTCAGCTTAAGGGGGAAATCTATTTGCAATTTGCCCAGTTTTGCTGCTGTCCGAAAGGGAGGTAATTCCTCTTTATGAGGATTGAAACAGATGTTGCACATTTGGTTCCCAAACGCTCATACGTGTTTTGAATCCGTTTTAAGAAAATAAGAGGTAAAAATAAGACTTGCCAAACACAACCTAACTCCATTCGCATTTTCTCATATGTAATGTTGATGTTAAGAAAACAAGAAGAAGCCAGATGATGATCTAATCACCCACATTAAAGTTGGAAGTACAAAGATTCATTACATCCATTTATGACAAACAGCAATTTTAGTTATACACAGAGAATTCTTTCCATTTAACAAATTAAAGTAGCATAGTTGCAATATTTTGACCTGAGAGAAGCTCGTTCTTCAGACTCATTGTGTATATCTTGGTTTATTCCTTTTGATGTCTGTGCAGCAATCTCCATCAGGAGAGCGGCAAAGAGAAGTAAATCTGAGAAGAGACATTGATTAAAAATCTGTACACAAAAGGATGCAAAGCAGTAATATCACAACCATCATGAACTAAAGTTCCAGCAAATGAAAACATATACATACAAGGTCCTACCCAAGCCATTCCTGCTGCAAACAATGAGCCAAAGAGTTGCCCAAATGTTGCACCAGCACCAACAAAGCCAAACAGTCTTGAACCTGACTGAAAATAAAATGAAGTTGGAAACTGCATGAATGCATCTAATATTTAATTTACAACATCCGGTGGTAATTTTTCTTCTTCTATCTTTTATTGAATGATTAATATACAGCATTCATACAAACCTCATTGTCCATAACATCAATTACTCGCGCCCAAGTTGAAGAAATGGTGACAAGATTAAGCAGTGAAACCTTCACAAAACAAATGAACATTTGTATCAAAGCACCAATTCTATAACTTCATTGGAAACTATTTTTGGATGAATAATATCACCAAATGCAGGACATCCAGTGCCCTGCTATCATGAGTTTTGAGGTCCTATGGCTCATGATCTAGATAATCAATCTGGTGCAACGCAACTAGCATAGACCATGTCCTTAGATCAGAAAAACCCACACATACATTACTTTTTTGTTCTTCTCCACTGCATTAAACGTGGATCATTAGGGCCGATCACTCTTAATTATTTTTCAGTTATCCGGAGGTTAGGATTTCAAATCAGAGAGTTTCACGGAGATCAGCCTATCACGGTCAGATCCATGACAGTTAGAATGACTCTAAACCAAACTTGTCTAGATCAATTAACTGTGAGACCCATTTATTCATACTCCTGGTCCAAGGTTACATCCTGCAATTAGCAAAGCAGTGATAATTTTCATTTGCAAATACATATGGCCTGAGAATTTCTTTGAAAATATAGACATAATAAATAACTTAATCTTCAGCAAGCATACATGATTTAAGTCATACCCAGAGGAATAATCCAATTCTAACCGAAATATAAAACCACCCATGGTCACCCCAAGGAGCCGAATGGGTAGGACTTTGATTGGCATTGACCTTCAATTCTTCATATGAAGAGTGAGAAACTGAAACCTGGATATAGTAAATCCATTCAGGACATAATAATAATAAGAACAATAATAATAAGAACAAGTAAACATAATCAACCATATCTTTTTCAAAGAAAACATAATCAACCATATGAATTGAAAGCTTAGCTTTAGTTATACACAATCAGATTTCATTCTTACCATAGAATTGAAAGGAGAATATCCAGTTGATGACGCATGCCATAGAACAAAGAATACAACAAGAGATAGACTAAAAAACCTGTGCAGCAAAACCAAAGCCTGAAATTTCAAGAAGCACCTATCACACAATGAAATGGTTGGTAATACTAAATTCTATATAGATTGCAGTTGGTGAGTCCTTTCAGATGAAATTAGAAGAGTACATCATATCAAAGATAACGCACACGGACAGGTTCTATTGTGCCGTGCCATCATGTGACCACATGGAGCCACTCAAACTTTAAAAAAAAAAAAAAGATGGTTATGGAACCTAGATTAGTTCCTAGCATAGTAGTGTGTAAGAAAAACACAATACTTAATAGGTATTCTTTTTCCATTTCAAAATGTGTCTACATGGACTTGCATGTTCAGCTTCTAATATATAGTGATGGAACACTAAATTTTGGGAGTTGGTGATACAAAAATATCATAATCATATATGATTATACAATTCAAAAAAAAATCATATAATACTAGCTGTAAAATAAAATTATTGTTTTTTGCTTTAGGGCATTTCTTGCATAGGACAAATTATACCATATTTACTGGATAAGAAAATTACCAATTGCTGAATCAATCAAAGGGAATTGTACCTTCAAAGTGCATGTTGTTTATGGAATTTGTTAGTCTTAGGGTGCATTGGTGCAGCGAGAGGACTGTGGATTACCATTTCTGAGGGAGAGAGAGAGAGAGAGAGAGAGAGAGAGAGAGAGATGAATCCTCTTGTCGCACCAGATGACGGAAAAAGGAGCGGCATGGAAAATTGGACAATTTTCCTCTATCAGCAAATTCCTCTTGTCGCAAAACCACACCATTATGTGGCAAATGCTATTGTTGTTAACTCACTTCCAAGTTTTGAACATTCGTTATTCTTCATTATTGTTGTTCTAGGTATTTCTTCAAATTGTTCTTTATGTTATTGTTCATTCCATCGATTAATGTACCTCTCTTATTTTAGAAATAAAGCATAATATGCACATAGAAGAAAATTCTAGCCCTGAAAATTAATGATATAAAACCATGTTAATATTGTAGAAGACCGACATTAAGGCTTAATGGGCTTATGGACTTAATGTCAATCTTCTACAAATATTAGGTGAAGTTTTGCATAATGATGAAATTGGCTCTAAATTGTTTTTCTTCTCCATGACTGATGACCAAAATCCAGGAAAGCAGTAATAGACAGCACATGTCTGAAATTGACAGATAATGTGGAAAGTCTGAAATGATGTGGAGGTTGAGGGTGTGGGGTGGCCCAAATCATTAAATAACAAGAAAAAAGGTTTGTTAAGATCATCCCAGACTCCATAAACGGTTGTTATCCCACCAACAAAACAATGTAAACCAACAGCTTATATTATGGTAACCTGATCACTTGGAAGGTCTTGATTTTTTTTTCCACCTTTACAGGAGACTCATTGTACTACACCCATGAGAGATTCGAAGGCACACACTATGCTATGTTCCCTAACCAGCGGAGCAAATCCCAGTGAAAGACATATTTACTTTTCTTTTATGAATAATAGCAGATGTGCAAAAACAAAGAAACAAGTGGTGAATTACTCATGACAAGAGTCCGTAGCACAGTTAGAAGATTCTCATTGTTGCAATCATGACGTAGTGGGTCCAAGTCACAGTATCTATCACTAACAGAATTGTGAAATGTTCATCTATAATTCCAATAATAATCATGCAGAATAAGTGTCTTGCTTTGTCCTACATCCTTACAGTGAGAACTTCCAGCAGACCCACCTTATGATCCATCCGAATTCCAAACTGTTCACACAACCCCCCCTGATAGTCATGGAACACCCACCGCCCTCTCGGTCACCGTACCTTAGGTTTTGCACCCACCAAATGGACTGGACCGATAGATCAAGGGTCACTTTTTTTCTTTAATATAAAGCCGTTAAAGTTGTGGGCCATGGATCAAGGGGATTGCCCACATTTTCTATATCTAGGTCCATCATGAGTGGATCTTTCAATCTCCCCAATGTCCCATGATCTATGGGGCCCCAAGCGGGTCCTATCAGCTGGTGTGTACAGAAAGACCGTGTACACCAGAATACCAGATGCACAAGAATATTACCCTTCAATAAAATTATAACAAATAATTTATTTTATTAGTCAATGGTAGGAAGATCATTTTCCATACCTTTCCTTTGGAAAGATTAGGCAATGAAAAGATGACAGTTGAAAGAGGCGCAGCAACCAAAGTGAGCACTAACGATCCCACGAAGAGCCCAGGCAGATTATTTAGGCCTAGAGATATGGCCCCTTCATCACGCAATGGAAGAACAACAAAATATGCGCTTAATATCTGCAGAAAGAAAAAATGGACAATAACAGATCAAAACTAAGTATCAACTGCGCAAATGATGTCACTAGAAAAAATTAAAAAATTCATAAGGGAAAAATGACAAAAAATAAAAAATAGAAAAGAGATATGTGCTACTGTGTCCAGAAAAGTTGAGGAAGCAATGAAGGTTATTAAGGCAGCTCAATTAGGTATATCAATGACTCAAAATGATTCTTCATGTTAGTTGAGAGGTAAAAGTTTCTGGTCAAAACTCAATTCAATCTTTTAGGTTAATATTATGCTCTATGGGAAAGCTAAGAGAGAATTACTGGTTGTTTAGGGCTCGAATATTGAGTGTAGGGCTCACATATTATGTATTAAGAGTTTGGTTGATGGTTGAGTCCGAGTCGACGCGGTTGAGTCAGTCGAGTCCCAAGAAATTTAAAAAAAGGTAATTTTTAATATTCTAAACAATAAACAATTTAAGCATGTAGAAACAAAAAAAAAAAAGCATATTTTTAGTAATAATTTTAAATAGAAGAAATTACTATTTTTGCACATACATGCATAGATCTAGGGTTAGAACCATAGATCTATGTGGTACATATCCAAAATCTTAAGCTTATACAAAAAACAAAAGTGAAATAAAAACATTTAGATTTTCCTTTTTTTTTTCAAAAAAAAAACAGACCAAGAAATACAAAAAATGTATTTTTTTCAACAAATAATGGGTGAAAACATCATCTACAAGAGAAATATACATCCTATCCTTTTTTTAAAACCACCTAAGCATAGAGAAACAAGAAAACATACCTCAAAATCCAATAATGGAAACCCCCTCTTTTGAATGAAAAGTAGAACCCCTCTTTGCTTATAGCTAGATTCGCAAAATAGCAAGATTTGATCTTCCCTCTTGCAAGAAATCAAGTTAGGAGCCTTGAAAACCCTATCTCCAAGTCTTTCTAGCAAGAGAAAGGGGAAAAACCCCATTTTATAAGTTACATGGTCGGGCGAGTCCATCATTGTGTGGACTCGGCCGACTCAGCCAAGTCGCATAGGTCTCGGCTGGGGACTCGCCAAAGTCGCACTTCCCATATACCGAGTCGACTCGGACTCGGCTGATTTTTTAAACCATGAACACAAACTATATTGACGCCTTTCATTAACTTTGAATAAGATCATGTTTGTTTACAAAGGTGTAAAGTAAAATAGAATTGAAAGGCATCACACAGTGAAACTTTTGCTTTTTGCCGTGTTTGGTAGCCATTCAACCAACAGCTGAAGTAACGCTGTCAGGAAGTATAGATGAGGCCCTTTTACTCCTCTTTTGCAACTTCTCAATTACTTCATTCACCTATAATGACTCATTCACTTAAACTCTCTCTCTGGTCCCCAAAGTGACAAGCTTTTTCTAAAACCATATGCCGCCCATCTCTGCAACGGAAGAAATTGAATCTAGAAGGTCATCTCCACAAGCCAATCGAAGATGTCATATGGAGTGGGGTATATTTCTGGTTTTTGGGGTTTTGGGGGACGGAGTAGGACTTAGAAAGGGTAGAACCATAGTTGTCAATTCCATTCCGTTCTGGCCGTAACATTCCGAAATTGATCTTGGGCAGAACAATTCCCCCCTAAAACTTTCAAGTCTGAATTCCGGTCCATTCCAATCGTTCTGGTCCCAATTCCAGACCAATTCTGCCCCATTCCGACCAAGGTTTCATACTTCCATTCATATGCAGTGAAAATTAAAAAATGGTTAACTGTAGAGTGTAGTTATTTAAGTGATGTAAGTATGCATTTTTTGTATTATTTTAATATTCAATTATTTTTTCAATATTAGGTATTCTTTTATTTTATTTTTTCATTTTTCAGTCGCATCATTTCTAGAATGGAATACCATAATTGACCGGAATGCCGAAATGTTCCACTCAGGGTCAAACCGGAACAGCGGCCAGTACAGAATTGACAACTATGGGTAGAACTGGTTGATAGCGTCGTCAAAGATAGGGCAAAAGTAGCAGATAGCTGAGATAGGGCAGTTTGGTTTTTTTTTTTTTTTTTTTTTCCGGACCAATTCTGCCCCATTGCAACCAAGGTTTCATACTTCCGTTCATATGCAGTGAAAATTAAAAAATGGTTAACTGTAGAGTGTAGTTATTTAAGTGATGTAAGTATGCATTTTTTGTATTATTTTAATATTCAATTATTTTTTCAATATTAGGTATTCTTTTATTTTATTTTTTCATTTTTCAGTCCAATCATTTCTAGAATGGAATACCATAATTGACCGGAATGCCGAAATGTTCCACTCAGGGTCAAACCGGAACAGCGACCAATACAGAATTGACAACTATGGGTAGAACTGGTTGATAGCGTCGTCAAAGATAGGGCAAAAGTAGCAGATAGCTGAGATAGGGCAGTTTGGGTTTTTTTTTTTTTTTTTTTTGGTTGTTGTTGTTGTTCGACTGGGATGAGATGGATATGTCTTTGTCAGGTTTGAGGGGTTTGTAGGGGATGAGGAGAGTGCCTGTAGTTTTGGAAGGAATGGTGAGGAAGATGGTGGTGGGTTTTTTCTATATTGGGGAACTAGTCTAGGAGTGGTACGTCAACTTGAGCTCTCAGATCTGTGAATCATGCATCTGTATGATACTTTCGAAGAAGGGGTAATAAAAATCCTGACAACTAAGAAGGGATGGTTTGGGGTATTTGAGTTTTTATGGTGGTGGTTGTTCGAATGGCATGAGATGGGTATGGATTTGGGCAATTTGATGGGGTTTGGAGGGGATGAGGAAGAGAGAGTTGTGGTGGTTTTGGAGGGAATGGAGAGAGAGGAGAGGAAAATAGATGATCCATTCCGTTAATCTAACGAGGTGGCCCATTTCTGGCAGATGGTACCAATGGCTAATTATCCGGGCTATTAACCTGAATACGGATAGCCTGACGAGAAATGGCCTTATGATAATCCAGTGTGGGGGCCATCAAGTTCAATGAAAAAATAATTTTGAGGATCCCACGGATTTATTTTTTTCTAAAAAAATTTCCTTCACTTGATGTATCCAAACGCATGCAATGTCAAGGTTTTTTTTTTTTTTTTACCTTGCACAAACCAACCAAGCATACACAAGAATAGGTCGGCTACATTTACTTTTTCCTCTCTTTCTTCTCTCTTTATCATGATGTGACATCTTACTCCTCTTTATTCCTCATATTTAAACAAAAGGGCCCCCCCAGGGACTTTGCTGTCCTAAATTGTTTTAATTTAGTGTGTGCGATTGTTTATTCAATAACCTACCCAAGGAGCACAAGATAATGCAATTTTGACAAGAATTAAAGAAATTATAGTCCATTTTGATGCGGACAACGGAATGAAATGCGGGGCGGGCAAGGATGGAGATGGTAGATGGAGGGTAGGTCGGGGAAACCCTGAAAATATCTTGGCCTCACGCCAAATTCCCTTCAGAAAATTGTCATTCATCGACATATACAACTCCCTAGCCAAGGAGGCTTTACATCACTTAAATAGGAGAAAACATAAATCTAGAACTAATCTGGACCATTCAAACATATTGATGGCCATGATTAAAACATCTAATATAAAAACAACTTAAAATATAAATAAAAACTATAAATATGATAAAATATGTGGATTGGGTCCAAGATGATAGGTCGAGATGGATGGGGATTGGCCGGTTGAACCATGGGAGACCTTGGGTCTATCCTACATCAAAACTGCCCTTCCTGAGAGAACTTGATCTCGAGTTCTGTAAACTCCAGGATCAAATATCAATCATGCATATTTTCCGCTTGATCTCCTTTTCCTTTGCAAAACTTGTTGGCTTGACTCAATCTTTTCATTCATGTAGAAGGACTTAAAGGAAAATAAAGGCCTGACTTCTTCTGATGTCTAAATCCAACATTGGCTTGAGATCTGACAGGAGGATGTATTAGTTGTTGACGTTGTATTAATGAATCACAATCTTTGAATACCAATTGTCTATCCCTGAAGAAGAAATCAATATAGGGAACTTCAATAATTTGATCATCTTTTGTAATCTCCTGATCAATAGACTATTCTTCTAATGCTTTAATTTTTTGTTTTGGAAGTGGAATTACAATCGGTTCCAGCAGATGATCAATTGGCTAGTTGATTTTCTTCAATTCATCATTATTCACGTTTTCTTCTTTTGTTGCCTTTATTTGTTGCTCGACATTTTGTCAAAAGAAAGAGACTTGGTTTCTTTGTCTTCCACTTCACCTGAATTGATTGTGGAATCAATTGTTTCTTGTTTTTGTTCATCACTATCAGCCAATAGCCATGACATTCTCCACAATTGGCTCCACAACATGGGCTTCTGTTGTCTGTGGAGATTATCCTTCTTGCACCTTAGCTTTTTGCATGTGATACCGTTTTATCATCCGCTCAACATGAATTGCCTCCCACAATGCTTCATACATGTCCTTACAGTCCTTCATATTTTTTCATATGATTGGTTTCAAACCTCTAAGAAAACTAATTACATAATATTCATCATGCTCATCTAATCCACATAATTCTTGCAACCTTGAAAATTCATTGTTGTATTCATCAACTGTCGACTTTTCTTGTCTCAATTTGGGGAATTGTTCAAAGCAAGCTTTGTTCTCATCATACCATTGTCCATATTTAATTGCATATGTCATTCTTTGAAGCTCTTTGTTGATTTCAAAAGTTGCAATTCCATATTGGCCAGCAATTCCATATTGACGGGGATGTGAAGACTGAAGACTTAATGCTCTTTAAAAAAAAAAAATCAAGCTGATCTGATGTGTAGATCGGATCGTCTGGAGTGTGTAGATGAAGACAGATCATTGATCTGAATCCAAATGGCAAATATCTTGTCATTTGAAGATGGATGGCTGAAAATGTGATTGAATAGGGGGCCATACTTATATCTGCACCTCGCTATCACTTTTTTAAACTGTTGAGTATGATTTAGGCCTATCTCAAGCTCAAGCCCATAAACTGGGCTCTGTTGACATGCTAGAGGGTCAAGTGGTGACCTTAGGTCAGGTTCACCTAACCTAACTCCCCAACCCTCTCTCGTTCTTCATGCAGGAAAGTTAGAAACGGGAGGGGAAGTCAACCCTCCCTCTAGTTTCTCTAGGATCTCTACCAGAGTGAAGGGAGGAGAGCTAGTGGTGGTTCTAGCGCTGGTGATAGTGATGGGAGATGCCGGTGCAAATGTCCGACAAGGATGATGATGGAGCTACTGACAGGGACGGAGATCTTGGGCTGTGGTGGCACCGCTGCACGTCGATGGCAAAGGTGGTGGTGGCTAGTGGCATTGCTGGTAAAGCTAGTAGGGACCGGCGCAGGCGGAGATGCGGGAGTGGAGCAACATAGAAGCCAGATATGTCTTCTTCCTTTTTTATTCTCTGAGGATAATGCCTATGATGGTGATAATCGGCCACTGTGGGTGATGTTCAATTGCACAAAGAGAAAGAGGGGATGGGTTTTGAATTCCAACATGGTGATCTTGATGGTTTGGTAGAGATGATAGAAAGCTAATTATCGAATTCAAGATGGATCCATCTTCGGCTCTGATACCAATTGATGCAGATGGCGGATTGAGATGCGAGGCGGGCAGAGATGGAGATGGTAGATGGACGGGCTGGCCAGGGAAACCCTGAAAATATCTTGACCTCTCACCAAACTCCCTATCACAGGCGAGGAAAAAGAGAACTTGGGAAGCCCAAAAGAACTCGGAAATTCTTCATTTATCATATTCAACTCACTAGCCAAGAAAGCTTTACATCACTTAAATAGGAGAACACATGAACCTAGAACAAATCTCGACCATCCAAACACATTGATAGCCACGATTAAAACATCTAATATAAAAACAACTTAAAATATAAATAACACCTCTAAATGTGATAAAATATGTGGGATGGTTCCACGATGATAGGTCGAGATGGATGGGTTGGCTGCATTGGCTGGTCGACCTGTGGGGGACCATGGGTTTGTTCTACATCACATTTACAAAGCGGGTATATAAAGTTCCGAGTTTAATTCCTACTTACAAGTGAAGAGACCTAGTTTGACTAATTCACATCCCAACATAGGGTGTACTACCCATCCCTTTATATTGACATATATTTTCTTATTTTTTGTACTATATACACAACATCAATTTAATTGAGATTTTTCCTCCTGCACTAGTCTTGTGAATGGATCCTGGCTTATAATCTAGGCTTGTAATGCTTCGTACACAGCATTCAAGCCAACCCAAAAAATTGACAATAATGTTGGGCTTATGATGTAGGCCAGACGGGTTGACCAAGCCCACTAGCCCAGCCCATGGCCCCAACAGACCCAGCCTTTTTTTATAACAAGGGCCCAACCAATTTACTATCGGAATTTTAATTGATTAGGAGTCTTAATACGGAGATGTCATTTATTTATAAGTCTTTAAATCAAGAATTTAGTTTGATTTGGGTTGGACTGTTTCCGACAAAGTTTTAGGAGATTAGCTTCCCCATTAGCTTCCCCTTTTTTTAAAGATCTAGAGATTAGAAAGAAACTAGGAAAGGTCTAGGCAAGGGGCATCCAACCCTGTCCTATATATATATAAATATAAATATATATATAACTCCATTGAGCAGCTGGATTTTATTTATTTTTTTCAATAAAGAATTTTGTGAGTTTTCTCTCCAGTTGAAGTGCTTGTGTGTAGAATCCTCACGAGACTCAATCAACCCCAATTGTGGAGTTAGCCTATCTTGTGAAATCCATTGAAGTATTCAGCCAGCCCTGTTTGGAGAACGGCTTATTTCAATCTCCGATCTGGGGCTGCATCAGCCAAAGACCAACCTTAAACACCAATGGTCGCACCCAGACCCAGAACACTTGGTAGGCAAATGGAGGCTAGATGTTATCCATCAGAAAATTTTGGATTGCAACATTACTGTTTCGTGAAAGCAACAGAAGGTAACATTTAGGGCATTTTTCTTTTTTAACAACATCCCAAGTGTTCATAATCACTGCAAGTGTTCGAAAAATTCCAACATTCTCCACCCATGTGGGGCCCACAAAACCTAGGGTGTAGATTGATTGCATGTCGCATGATGCAAAATGTAGAAATTCAATAGCATAGAAATAGAATACAGAAACTAAAACTACTCGAGGCCTTCCCAAACAAAAGAAAAGGCATCGAAATGAAAGAATCTCGGCCTCAAAACTCAATTAGATTTGGAAGAAGATATAACAAAATGGAACTCCATCCAATCCCCCGAAAACGCACATATATAGTTGAAGAACCCTTGATCAGGAGATCAGGAGATCGAGAGAGAGAGAGAGAGAGAGAGAGGCGACTTACGAAGAAGAAGCAGGAGGATGAGTGGAGGAGGGAAGAGATCTCGTGCGGATGAACGGCCACGATCGAAGACAAGATCGCATTGAGACGAGATCGTGTGGTCATTTTTCCTTCGGGAGGGAACAAAGGAGAAGAATCATATATACGTTTTCAACGTCCTTCCGTTTTGCAGAGCAGACGCCGAAATAAAAGAAGTAACGTGCCCATCATTCTTCGGCTAGACTCCTATGTGCGTCTTCCACATTGTAAAACAAAACTTTGGTGGTCCCCAACTGTTGCTAAACGACCATGTCAATGGGTCGGATTTATACGGACCCGCTCCAACGTGATATTTTAATGGTGGGTTTGGTAGCGAGCGAGCTGGCCATGGTAGTATGGTTTTCATTCACTAGTCCGGGCCGGGTTTATAGGGTTTGGGTTTTGTATGTATCTAACCCACCCGGCCCATATGTCTTGACTTTATATACAACTAAGTGAGGTTTTGTTAGCAAATTGTCATCAATGCAAGTGGTATGTCATTAGTAAAAGTGATCGTAAGAGGTGATGGTTTCCTAAAAGCCATGGGTCTAAATCGTTGCTAACACATTTAATTTTTCACATTTTTTCAAAAAATATAAGAATCAACCACTAACAAACCCGACCCCACCCGAGCCTACCCATGACATCATGAGGAAAGTATGGTATGGAAAACTCGCCACGGGTTGAGGTGAGCATGGGACGGATATATATATATGCCTAAACCGAAACTCGCCCTCCCCATCGCCATCACTATAAACGACCAATCGCGTAACATAATTAGTTATCAAGGAAAATGATCTAACGGTTAAAGGAAAAGTTGGGAGAATGGATCCTTCTTAACATGCCACCTCATTGTATGGGGCTCTACAAGCAAAATGCCATGTGTCAGTCAGTCACGTTTCCGCCATGGTGCTCATTCGAACAATACAATCCCCAAATTGAAACTTACGGATCTATGGGAAAAGGATATGGGATTCATCATGAATAGTATGGATTATCTCTATGTAGGTGCAAGAATGGAGTTTTGAGAATGCGTTAAGCAGTTTTCATGTAATAGGTGCTACAGAGAATGCATACTCATTTTATTAGTTATAACACATCATTAAAATGTCTAAATGTGACATATCGTTGGGCTCTCTAAAGGTGCCACATCATCTATTATATACTAATCTCTAACAACAATTTTGCCTTCCTACAAGTTCTCTTTCCTCATAATTTCATTATGTGGTCCCTAATGTAGATTTCAATGACAATCTTGCCTTCCTACATGTTCTCTCTCCTCATAATATTATTACGTGGGCCCTATTGTAGATTTCAATCCTTTCACTCACTTGAATCATGAGAGAGACAAGTACTAGGAAAGCTCAATTCTTCCTCCATGCCAAGTCAACACCAGTGATGATTCTGTCATGGCATGCACAATCAGACGGTGCGGCCCACTTTTTTGGAACCGAAACTTATGGATCTATCGGTGAAGGATATGGGACATGAACAGTCCGAATTATCTCTATGTAGGCCCTAAGATGAAGTTCCAAGAATATGTTTTCACAATTCTCGTGTAATAGGTGCTACAGAGGATCAAGACTCATTTTATTAGTCATGACACATCATGAGAGTCTCTTAAGGAGACACGTCATTGGGCTCTCTAAAAGTGACACATCATCTAACACATGTTTATCTCTAACCACAATTGTGCCTTCTTACAAGTTCTCTTTCCTCGAAATTTCATTATGCGGGCCCTACGGTGGATTTCAATCCTTTCACTCTCTAGAATCGTGAGGGAGACAAGTAAGAAATCTTAATTCCTCCTCTTATCCTTTTTTTTTTTTTTTTTTTACGAAGTTAGGATTCTAGTAAGGAGCCATAGTTTCAACTTGAAGGCCCAGGGATCCCTAGGCATGTGTATGATGCTAAAGTGACAACACCACTCAACTATGAGTGTGTTGGGGGTATCCACTTTTAGTACCATAGTCAAATTTGCACTTCCCAGATGGTGCCTATCAAATTGTTTGGTATCCTCAAGTCCTTCTATTTCACTATCCGTGGACTGAATTGATTATCTAAAGGCATCATTTCTTTCAATTTGTAGTTCTTTAATATTTTTTTAATACAGGATGATCAAATGTTAAACTAATGACTGTTGAATAAATGATATTAGATGTCCTATGGTCAAATGACATCATGCATTCTTAATTTTTCCTTTTCACTAGATTGCATGGTTTAACTTCAAATCATATTGGAGATAACGTTGATTAGGGAGGGAAGGTTAAGAAACGAAATTATAGTGCTCTTATAGTTTTATGTGTCAATGTAGTTGCTTATTGATAGCAAATGTTAATATTAGGTGCATAGCTTGTTAAATCAAATAAATCAAAGAGAAGGAATGGAGGCAGAGAGTGAAATCTATATATTTCTACCTTAATAATAATCCAAGGGAGCCTTTGATGAAATCCAACTCAATCTTTCTTAAGTCAGATAAGTATATTGAGTGTATATAAATATATTACAAACAGTTATAACAAATGAGACAATGGTGGAAGCAACCCTACAGACTTGGTAAAATGGGTAGAGGTTGTTAAGGAAAGAGCACATGGTCAACTTTATTCGTGGGCCTAAATGTGAATGGGCCCATAGTGGTATCTATCACAACCCCCCCCCCCCCGCCCCCCCTCCCCCCCCAAAAAAAAAAAAAAGAAAAAAAAAATCATCAGTGGGGGCATGCATGAATTGACACACATAATTGATAGCGAAGCATATATCTGGACGGGTCAGAATGGCATATTAAAGGGCATCAACGATGCTACGATATGAGGACGGATCATATAATGGGGATCCATCTGATGGACTCAGTTTCAGTTTGGTCTTAGAAGCTGGAGAGCGAACTGGTTTAGAACCAACCATGTCCGTCTTGAGTAGAAGATCCGTAATATACTTTGATTTCGAAAGAAATAAACCATTTTTATTCCATTGTACTTCAACTCCAAGGAAGTATGTGAGCTAGCCCAAATCTTTCATTTTGAAGTGCAAGCCCAGCCATGAAATAAGATGCTCAATAAAGGTCGAACTACTGTAAGTAATAATAATATGCATCCACATAATGCAAAAGATAACTGATGCAACCTTGACTTCTGTGAACAAAGAGTGATGAGTTTGATGTTGATAAGAGAAAGCCCTAGTCCAATAGGTTTAATGAAGACTTCTCACACAAGGCCCCATGTGCTTGGAGGAGGCAATAAATTGACTTGATCATGCGGCACACATGAGTTAGTTTAGTGGGGTCTATGTAACCCTGTTGTTGAGCCACGAAGACGGCCTCCCGAAGATCACCATGCGAAAAAGGCACATTCAACATCCAACTGACACAGTGACCAATTATAAGCAGTGGCCAAAGCAAGCACCATGCGAATGGTGGTTTGTTTGATGATATGTCTACAAAATTGTACTGTAATTTGTCATTTTATGTAGAATTGTGGACTTAATTAGGGTCATTTGCATTCAATTTCAAAGAATTTCATGATTTCATGCATATGAGCGTCAAAGTTGAAATTTTAGTCAAAATCATTCAAAATCTTAATCTTGTATGAATTTTATGAAGTCAATAGTCTGCATCATCTGATTGTCACACCAATTAGGCTTTTGATTGTGAACATGCATCAATTTTGGCATCATTACATGGTTCATGATAAATTAGGCACAATAATGTATTGAGTTGGGTCTCATGCATGACATGCAAGAGTTTCATACAATTAATTATCATTGAAGTAGTCTTTTGTCTTTATAGGAAACTATCACATATTCGGAGCCTGCTTACAGAGAGATTGAGAGGAGGAGAAAAGGCAAAAAAAAATTAAAGTAGGGACCACACCCTTATTGGCTGTGAACCCCATGCATGCCCAATAAGGGTGGGGTATGCTTGGTTGCATGTTCAAATCTCTAAGATTTTAAAGAATTCTTCTCTCCTATGTTTCCCAAGTTGAGAAATCTCTTCTCCCTATCCGAGATTTCAAATTCAAGCAAGAGATTTAATGCAAGATGGAAGTGGATCAAAGAAGATTTGAAACAAATCAAATTTGTGGAGATAGAGTTCATGATGGAAAGCACTCCAAGGAGATTTTAAAAAAAAACTCAAACTAGTGAAGATTGAGAAGGAGATCAAACTAAAGAGGGAGAGCCAATCAAGAAGCAACAAGGAAAAACCCCAAGAGAGCCTTGGACGTCCACTAGTGGGTCCCACCATAGCCTTGGACGTCCCAGATCGGAGCTCTCATTATCCACATGAAATCTCAATTTTTTGAAGTCTTTATCTCTCTACACATGGAGATCTTTGATGGAACCCAAGATGGAAAGAATTGCGTAAGAAGAGGCTAAGATTGGCATGAGATTAGTTCATATTCAAATAATTGATAAATTAGGATGATTGCTTGGAGTGTAAACTAAGGCAAGAAGAGCAAAAGAAGGAAACAAACTCAAGCCAAGAGGAGACACAAAAACTATAAATAGGGACTCCCATGCCCTCTTCTCCTTAGGCTTGGATGTCCCACACCCCCCTCTATTCTAGATCAAAGTCTAGTTCTCCATATTTTTATTTTTTTAAGGTAGCTTTGGGCCTTGTCCAAGAAAATATTAATTAAGGAGATGAATGTAAAGAAGACTATATTAATGACAAATCAATTGTTTCTCTTTGCAATGGCTGGCTACATTCGTTGATTAGGGCTTGGATGAAGATAAGTATTTCTCCCTTATTTATTTAAGTGATTCTTTTCTTGTTCCATATGTTTATGATTTTTAATATTTAATAGTCTTATCTTCATACCCGTAGGTAACTTCCATATTTGATTTCTAAAAATTAAAACTTGGTTTTTTATTATCCATGCCTATGTTTGATAGGCCATGATTAGAACTTAGATTTCTTTGATGGGTTATGCTTACTTTTGATAGGTAATGTTTAAATTATTTTAATTCTTTTATAAAGTGAAGGAGATCTTGGCCTTTGACTATTATTGATTGATTGAAAAAAAAAAGGGGGACTTTAAAGCTAAATCATCTAAATGAAAGACATTGATTTGTCTTTAACTTGAAGAAGAATTTGGAACATGTCAGGGTTCTTTATAAATAAGGTGTTAAATGCTTTGGATTCCCATGCTCTAATCAATCTTAGTAATTGGTAGCTTTTATTTTTATTAGTTACTTGCTTTTATTGTTAGTTCTTACTTTTCATATTCTCAAATTCAACTCCTTCATTAAGTTAGTTTCCTTAATTAAAAGGATTTTCTTAAATAGCTGCCTATCGATTGGACCAGTATTTGCCACTGTCTAAAAAAGACAGCCGTGCACTTGCGATTAATTAGTGTATTAAAGACCGTACATCATTTGACAACTGGGTTATATGTATCAATGAAGTCAATGATATGTTTTTGATTAAACCCTTTAACAACCAAACGAGCCTTATAGCTATTGATGGACCCGTCGGGGTTGTGTTTAATCCAGTATACCCATTTACAACCCACCACAATCATGTGAGGCTCATGTAGGACCGAAGTCCAAGTGCTAGTGCGCTGTAAAGAGGTGAATTCAAGATCCATCTAGCCTGCCGCTCGGAAGATTTTGCGGCCTGCATGTAACATGTAGGTTCCTCGGGTTAGGAGGGAGCCAACAATTCACAAGTTAAAGGATGTTTGGTGCTCATTCATGTTTTCTTCTTGAAGATGCCAGGTTGTGATCGTGCTGCATGGGATGGGTGCGAACAGGGACTTGTGGAGGGGGTGGTCGGGTTGGAATGGGACTGGATAAGGGGTGAGGTTTGATTGAGTGGTAACAGTAGAGTTAGGCTTACTCCGTGAAGGGATGAAGTGGGTGGTCTGGGCATTGGGCACAGTGGGGCTGGATGCCTGGGCAGGGGGTGTAGTGGGGCTGGATGCCTAGGGAGTGGGACTGGGTGCAGGTCTAGGCACTGCCTAGTAGTGGAGCTAGGTGTAGTGTGTTGGGACACGGCCTGGGTAGTGTGGCTAGGCATAACTAGGCTAGAAAGTGGGACTGGGTGCAGTTAGCCTGGGTAGTGAGAATTGGGCTCCGTCTTGGTTAGCCTGGATAGCATGGGCTGTTTAGGCTGGGCAGTTTGCTAGGAAGAAAATGGGTCGGACTGAGCAGGGGAACTGGGGATGGAATTTGTAATAGGGGTGGGATATGTTTGGGGTTGAAGGTGAGGAGTAGGGCTATCAAAATGCCACAAAACCCATTAACACAACAGGAACCCACACAATATTAATGGGTTCGGGTGGGCTCTTAATGATTTCGGGTTGTTAACGGGTCGTGTACAAATTAAATCAGTAACATGTTAACAACCCGTTTAACCCGTTAAAATTTTTTTAGTCCCTAAGTATAGCTAAAATTAATTTATATTCATAAAAAAGAATTTGAAATTTATTGTTTTATAGTGGGGTTTGGGTGGAATCCACTCGAGATCCTTACGTACAGTTTCGTGTGGCATATATATTTTTGTATGGATTACCTTTTAATTTTCAAAATGATTTAATTACTTAATGGATTAACGAGTTGGGTCATGTAACCCGTTAAATTAGCAGGTCCTGTTCGGGTTGGATTTTTTGACCCGTTAAGTTAACGGGTCGTGTACGAGGTGATGTGGTTTTAACACAAATTCATTAATCCGTAATTTGTTAACACGACATGATTGACAGCCCTAGTGAGGTGTAATCCATGGATGGGCTAGTCTTTATGTTGAGAGTCATTGTTGAAGAGTCCCAAAAACTGCCAGAGGGTCTTAACTAGTGTCAATACAGAACTAGATGGAGCGTAGTGAAAAGGAAAAGTGTTTTCATTAAAAATCAAATGCCGTGAAATATAGAGATGGTTAGTATTTGGGTCCATGCAACAATAACCTTTATGGTTAAGACTATAACTAGGAGAAATACATTGGATAGATTTAAATTCAAGTTTACGTGGATCCGAAGCCACGGGTAACATGCAAGCCTAAAAATCCAAAGATACGTGTAATCTGGGGCAACATGAAGTAAGGCCTCATTTGGTGAAATTTTGGAAAAAGATACTATGGGCATCCTATTGATTAAATAAACAGCTGTGTGAAAGGCTTCAAACCAAAACTTTTAGGGTAAGGATGAGTGGGCCAAGAGGGAAAGCCCAATTTCAACAATGTGACCGTGCTTGCATTCAGCAAAACTGTTTTTCTTAGGAGTGTGTGGGCAAAAAAGGAAAATGAGTTCTTAAATGATGTACATGTGAATTCATGACCTTCGTCTTATCTAAATATTTTAATCTTGGATTAAAAAAACCATTCAACATACTTTTTAGATGTGTATAAAATTTTAAAAACATCCAACTTAAGAATTAATGGATAAATCTAGCAGTATCGAGTGAAATCATCAACAAAAATTACATAATATCGATAGCCACTTATTGATCTAATCAGAGATGGTCCCCATACATCACAATGAATGAGATCTAAAGGAAAATGAGAGATAGAGGAAGATAAATTAAATAAGAGTTTTGAGCATTTGCCAAAGCGACATGAAGAACACACTTTCTTCACTTGTTTGATGGAAGAAGAAATAGTGCAGAGAGTGGTCCGTTGAAGGGCAGAGGAGGTATGTCCAAGGCGACAATGCAAGATTTCACTAGAGACACAATGGCTGAGAAGAGACGTCTCAACATGCTTATCTGAAGCAATTGAAGGAAAAGCAGAACAAACGGGATACAACTCATGTTCAATTGAAATTTGGAAGAGCATCTTCCCCAAAGCTCTGTCCTTCACACAAAAGCCGGTATAACCAAAACAAGAATAACAGTGATTATAACGAGAAAATTATGGAAGAGATAAGAGATTACTAGAAGCATGATGGCAATGTAAAATATTACGAAGAAAGAATTTGAACTGTGATGTTTCTAAAGTAGTTAAACCAGAATTGGAGATGGAAAGGCATGCCCTCTTACCAACTTGAACTGTGTCAGATCCATGATAAGGAGCATGAAGAGAAAGATTATCCAAATAAGAAGTGACATGGTGTGTGACACCAATATCAAAATACCAAGGTCGAGATAAAGTGGGTTGATGAGAGGGGACCATGGCAAGTAGGAATTGAGGGGGATGACATCCCTGATATGCAAAGTCCATGCGATGGAAGCAATCAATGGCAAGGTGTCCCACTTTTCTACAAATTTGGCAAGTTAGGCGTGGTCGGGAAGCACCCAAACCTTGTGATAAATCTCGTTGACCCAAAGGATTGGAAGATGGAGATTGGTGATGCCAGGGCTCCAAAAGGAACGAGCTCAGGAACTAAAGGTTCGACATTGATCCTAATTTGGAGAAGCAACAGGTCGTCCTTGGGCAGAAGAAACTTTGCCGGCAGCAAAGGCATGGATCTCCTCCATCAACCTCATCAACAAGTCTAAGTTCTTAAAGAAAGAGGAGGGTATGGATCTCCTCCTATGAGAAAGGGTCATGCTGTGACTTGGATGTTTGAAATGGGCGATAAATAGAGGGAAGACCGGAGAGGGTATAAAGAATGAGATCTTCCTCACCGACTAGAGCACCGCACATCGCAAGTTGAACGGCAATGAGCTTGAGTTGATGAAGATATTCCTGCAATGTTAAGGTGCGTTTCTTTACGTGCTGAAGGCGCTTCTTAAGTTAAAAAACGTGAGAACGAGAGAGTGAGCCGTAACAATGTTCCAAAGACTCCCATGCATCTTTTGTAGTTTCCTCACCAATAATATAAGGAAGTGCAGAACCTGGGAGGGTGACATTAATCTAGGAGAGAAGGGTTTGATCACGGTCAAACCACTCCGTGAAGGCTTAAATTGGAGAGGATTTGCCATCTGAGCCACTATTTCTCTAGGTGGAACAGGCTTGGAACCGTCATTGAAGTGTTTTAAATGATGATTGCGTAGTATGGGTTTGAACATTGACTTCCAGAGTAGAAAGTTGGCACTGTCCAACTGAATGGGGATAAGATTCTCAATGTTAGAGATGAACAGAGTGGGGGTAGATGAAGGTGATGATGCTGCCAATGTGGTCATGGAAGATACTATGGAATCCGTGTAAGAAAATGGTATGTTAGGCTAGCGACAGCCGCTAGAATGGTGTAAGAGGGTTAGGATGGTTGATGCATTGGGATGGTGATGGTTGATGGAACTGTGGGGATATGATAGAAATGATGAAACGACAAATATGGGAATTATAAAAAATTCAAAAGGAGAGGCCTCAGATTCGTTCCTGTTTTGATACCATAATCCAAGGAAGCTTTTGATGAAATCCAACTCAATCTTTTTTAAGTTGGATAAGTATATTGAGTGTATATAAATACATTACAAACATTTGCAACAAATGAGAAAATGGTTGAAGCAACTCTACAAACTTGGTAATATGGGTAGAGGTTGCTAAAGAAAGAGTACGCAGTCAACTTCACAATACATGGGCCTAAATGTGGATGGGCTCAGAGTGGTATCTATCAAATTAGAGGCAATATAGTGAATGTAAAAGGATACTTTAACTGAATCTACAAGTTTTGATCCGTTGTGTGGGTAGTTGAGAAATAAAGGGCTCCTTTGTGACCGACATTATGTAACAGTAGAGTAGGTAGTGACTGAATTCTTGCATGCCATTGCACATAATGTTAGAAATAGAACAAATAATATGTGATTTGATGGGCTAGGATGAAAAACTTGCCTTAACACAGGCTGAGGTTCCATTAACTAGGTCTCTATTAAATATCAAGCAACACATGATTAATCTGATAATTAATCCTAACTCAGATTAAAAGTAATCGATCCACACAATAAGAAGGACACGCGATGTATACGTGGAAAACCTTACTTAGAAAAAAACTACAAGCCTTATCGTCTAAGCCAACAGACAACCAAGCACTAAATAATAGCAAGTAACAAGAAATAACTCACAAAGATGTCTTTACTGCAGAAGAGTAGAATGGAATGAGAACCAAAGCTTGATCTTCAGCACAGCAACTAGAAGCTTTAGGGGATGATGGATCTCTCAAAACCTTCTCTAGGATTTTTTTATTGAAGAGAAGTACTTTGGAATAAAGAGAAAAAGGCTATTTATAAGCCTTGATTCGTGCCTCAAGAGTTGTGATGCAATTAGGATAGAACTTAATCTCTTGAGAGAAAATAGGAGAGAGTTTCTTGATTGAATTGAATTTCGCCAAGGTTTGCTCGAGCGGACAAGGAGTTCACTTTAGCGAAGGCGCCTCTATCTCAAGCTGGCTCAAGCGATGAGGAGATGATGATCGAGTGATGAAGCTTCTGTGATGGGTTCGCTCGAGCGGATGGAGCATCGCTCGAGCGAACACTGTCAGGTTCAAACCAGAGAGTTTCTTCACTAAAATCTTGGCTAGTCCATTCTAAAAAAGATCACATCATAATAAAACCCCATTTTGTCCATTAACCAATGAATTAGCCAACACTCATAAAACCTCACATAGGAGAAACCATCAGTCATCATCTTCATCGAGTATCAATTGCAAGTAATGCATTGGCACCCAAGATCATCAAATAAGATGGCATGCATACATCTAGAGTGCCTAAATACTTTAAGGTATATACTCTAACACACGAGACCAGTGGAGAAGCAACTTTAAGAAAGAATGGATCAAAAAAGAGGAGTAAAGAAATTTCTCAGTACATAGAGCGGGTCAATAAGTTGGTTGAAAACCTTCGAGCAAATATCCTTAAAGTGACTGAGAGTGTATTTAACACTCATATAAGTGTGTAGCTGATGAAGTCTTCAAGGAACTTCACTAGATCCCCAAACTGAGTCACATGGATGTGGGTTTAGCCAATGAACGACTAACCGTTAATAAGCAAATGGCTATGGGATCTTGACGTCTCCAAACAAGAATGAATGTATCCTAGATATGAATGCCAAGGATTTCCGCCATGGTGCTCGATTGGACAGTGCGGCCCACTCTTTTTTGAATTGGAACTTAAGGATCTATCGGTGGAGGATATGAGATTCATCGTGAATGGTCCAAATTATCTCTATATAGACCTCAAAATGAAGTTCTAGGAATGCCTTAAACACTTTTCTTGTAATAAATGCTACAGAGAATGCAGACTCATTTTATTAAGGGATATTGCCTGGAGAGTTCCCTTAGACCTAACATTCACCCATGAGAGGACAAACTTTAAGTGTTTTCCTCGTGCGATATCCTAGGGCCGTGAGATATCACACACACCATATGCGTGATATTCTAGGGCCGTGCGATATCGCAAATATTATCCCGTGCGATAGCCTAGGGCCATGCAATAACACATTATTATTTTATTTTATTTTTTATAGGGATATTGCACATTATTGTACGAACAAATATGTGAAAAATATTTAAAGTTTGACTGTTGTGGGGAAAATGTCAGATGTAAGACCGGTCGTACAGGCAATATCCCTTTTATAAGTTATAACACATCATGAAAATCTCTAAAAGTGACATACCATTAGGCTCTGTAAAGGTTTCACATCATCTAACATATGCTAATCTCTAACGACAATTTTGCCTTCCTACAAGCTCTCTCTCCTCGAAATTTCATTATGTGGGCTCCATTGTGGATTTTGATCATTTCACTCACTAGAATTAGGAGGAGATAAGTAGGAAATCTTAGTTCTTCCTCTTATCGTGTGTGTGATGCTAAATTGCCAAACACCACTCAACCATGAATGTGTTGAGGGTATCCAGTGTTAGTGCCATAGTCAAATCTGCACTTCCTCGACAGTGCCTATCAAATTGTTTGGTATCCTCAATCCCTTCTACTTCACTATCCATGGGCTCAATTGATTATCTAAAGACATCATTTCTTTCAATTTGTAGTTCTTTAATATTCTTTTTTAATACAGGATGATCAAATGTTTAACTAATAATTGTTGAATAAATGATATTAGATGTCATGTGTTGAAATGACATTAGGCATTCTCAAAATTTTCTTTTTTACTAGATTGCATGGTTCAACTTCAAATCATACTGGAGATAATAGTGATTAGGGAGAGAAGGTTAAGAAATGAAATTATAGTGTTCTTATAGTTTTATGTGTCATTGTACTTGCTTGTTGATAGCAAATGTTAATATTAGGTTCACAGCTTGTTAAATCAAATAAAGCAAAGAGAAGGAGTAGAGATGTAGAGCAAAATATATATGTTTCTACCTATCCAAGGGAGCCTTTGATGAAACCTGGTTCAATCTTTCTTGAATTGGATAAGGATATTGAGTGTATATAAATACATTACAAACAATTATAATGAATACGAAAATGGTAGAATCAACCCTACAGACTTGGTAAAATGGGTAAATGTTGTTAAGGAAAGAGTACATAGTCAACTTTACAATACGTGGGCCTAAATGTGGATGGCCCAGACTGGTATCTATAAACGCCCCCCCCCCCCCCCCCCCCCCCCCCCCCCCCCCCAACCTTGATGCAGGTGAGGCTTAACATAGAGCTTGGCTTGGAGATCATGAACACAAGTTGAATGAAGACATTTGGTGAAGATATCTGCCACCTGATCCAACGTAGAAATGAACCAAACTTCATGTTGCTTTAGAGCCACCTTCTCACGGACGAAGTGGTAGTCAATTTCAATGTTTTTAACCCACACATGAAAGACATGGTTGAAAACAAGGGAAATGACACTCACATTGTCACACCATATGACCGGAATGGTGTGAAGACGACGTAAGAGAGAGCATAACCAAGTGACTTCAGCAGCCATATGGCTAAACATCGATATTCCGCCTTAGTAGACATGCGAGACATTGTGGGATGCTTTTAGCACTCTAAGAAATTGGATTTGGGCCCAAGAAAATGCAAAACCCACTAGTGGAGTGACGATCATATATATAGAGAACCAGCCCAATCGTCATCATAGTAGGCTTTGAGGGAGAATGGGCTCGGTCGGCATCATAAAAGCCCATAATCCTTAACAAATGGATACTAATAAATCAAAATAATATAGATCATTTGATATTGCAATTCACATATAACCACCCCATGATATAAATTGTTGTGACCCATTTGGAAATTGTGACCCAAAATAATAAATGACGCTTCACAACACTGACACCGTATACCTAGGGATATTTCTAGGATACCACCTCCACTTATCCCCACTATACTTAGAAGCATAGCGGTTTGGAGTTTATTGCTTTAGAAAGTGAAGTGGATCTCCTATCTGTCTCATAAGGTAGCCACATATTTGTTGTGTGGATTTTAAATTCTGGCTGTTCTTATCGCATATGTCATACTCGTGATTGGTTTGATACCTATGAGTCATTCAATGGTGGCAGTGTTTTAATAGGAAATGATGCACCATGTAAGCCCATTGGAATATGAGCCATCAAACTTAAAATGGCAGATGGAGTTGTGAGAACCTTCGATGGTGTCAGACATGTGCTAGCACTCAAGAAGAATTTAATCTCTTTAGGCACACTAGAATCTAAAGGGTGCTCATTCATTGCAAAAGATGTTTGACAAGGAGATCTAGTATTAATGAAATGTACCGAAGTGGGTAACAACATCTACACACTCATGGGAGACACAGTTGTAGGTGGAGCGGCAATCTCCACGGAAGACAAAACCAGTGAAGATGAGCCTCAATTATAGTATATGCGTCTAGATCATATGAGTGAGAAGGGCATGTTAGAACTTCATAGAAGACAATTGTTAAATGGTGTGAAAACATGCAAGTTGGATTTTTGCATGTACTGTGGTTTTGACAAATAGAAAAAGGTGTCTTTTAAAACTACATGCAATAATTGTAGAAGTGAAGGTATTCTAGACTATTTTCATTCAGATGTGTGGGGACCATCTCCGGTTAAGTAAAAAAGTGGAGCATACTACTTTGTGACTTTCATTGATGATTTTTCAAGGAAGGTTTGAGTTTACTTCATGAAAAAAAAAAATTGAGGTCTTCACTCAATTCAAAGAGCGGAAGGCAAAAGTAAAAAATCAAACATGAAGAAAAGTTAAGCATCTAAAAATAGGTAATGGAGGTGAATACAGAAATAGTGAGTTTATACAATCTTGCAAGGACAAAGGCATCACAAGGCATTTCACTGTTCTAAAGACTCCTCAACAAACGGAGTTGCGGAAAGAATGAACATGACTCTCGTGGAGAGAGCGAGGAGCATGAGACTTCATCTAGGGTTGCCTAATGTCACGACCCGGACCCGAGATCAGAGTCATTAGGGTTAACCCCCGGGTCGCGATGTTAATCATACTTACTCCCATAAACCCGAATTAACCGAAGTTAATACGAATCTACAAGGGATCTTGCATACGTACCTGTCAATGTACAGTGCGGAATATACAATAATATACATTGACAACCTATTTTAACAAAACGAATCAAATACTTTACTTAGAACAGTAAAGTTACTTTACATTGTTTCATTTCTACTATCAACCACTGCATATTTAAAATACAATGCAGGAGACATCATTTTAATACTTACAATACCAAAATGAATATGCAAAACAATTTCTAAAAGTTCTCAAAATAATCCCATATTATTCGCTCTCCAATCACGTCCATTCGGCTAGACCTCCTGGAGGTATCGAATGGGCCTCCTCCGCTGTCGGGACGGTCTCGGAGGGACCGACACGGGCAACTGGGCCTGTAACATCATCAGTAATACCATGAACACGATGGTTCAACAAGGTATACATATATTTATGACATTTCATAATTCCCAATTCATTGTTTAACAGTGCTAAACAATTCATAATAAATACCATTAATCATAACAATATACTGGCAACTACACTAGTAGGGGTTTCAACTCCATTCTATTCATTTAATTTTCCAAAAGGAAGCATTTCATATTCATTTATTCATAATATTCAATATTTATTAATGGCTTTTTAGTGTATGACTTTTTAGTCAATGACCTTTCGGTCCAGTGTGGTGAGATCTCCTAGTGTCTTGATCAGAGATCATTGGTGTCCCACGGAGCTCCGGACACTCTCATTCTCATCTACTGCAGTAGGAATAGTCATTTCAGTCAATTCATTTCTCATTTCATTCGATTCCATTCAATAATGAGTTCGGAAACCACTAGGTAGTGCCAAACCTGTTTACGATTCAATTCAATCTCATTCTAAGTCTTAAGTAATCTCCTAACCAACCATAAGTGTAACTTTGGTTATTAATGCAAAGATTACTATAGATGATATTACGTATATGATTATGCATTAGAATAACCCTAGTTAACACTTATGGAGGGTAGATATCACTAATAACTCACTAACTATACGAGAAGTATCTATGACCACATAAGCGATCTTCGTTCTCACAAAAATCCAAAACTCACTGGACTCGCTATGACTAATTTGGTCAACTCCATGCTTCAACTCTTAATTCCGGAACTTTGGACATAAAAACGCGTTTTTCAAGAAGTCCCAGAGATCCGGGTCGACCTGGGGTTGTAAACGAAAAAGAACGGAACAGTATTTTGGTCAGGCCATTTCGGGCCTGACCCAGTGTTCCCGGTCGACCGGGCCCTGCTGGCCGGTTGACCGGCAACACTGCAGCAACAGAACGCAGGTTCTGTGCCGCAGTGCTGTGAATGGGTTTTTCAACCCCTTTTCTCTCATTTTCTTTCCCTGATGACCTAATAGACAATTAGTGTATATAAAACTAACAATAATACACTAATCTTAATCATTCTTTCAAATTAATCACAATTAACATAATCTAACAATTAGATTCCAAAAGCTATAAATCACTCTACTCATCATTTCTTTCCATTAAAATCCATACAAACTCCCTCATAAGCATAAACATATGTATCACTTGCCTTAAATGAAGTTTCTCTTTGGATTAACTTAGCTTGGAGATGAATTTCCTTCACTTGAAGCTTACTTTCCCAGAAGAACTCCAAGAAGACGCTCAAGAAGACAAAGAAGATGAAGTAGAGCAACTTCTCTTCAATTCAATCACTTCAATTCAAACTTAAAACAGAAGAAAGAAGAAGAAGAAACGGCTGTAGAAGAAGAACCGTTTGATGTTGCCTAGGGTTTTGAGATGAATGAGGTTATATAAGGTGGCTTTTTGCATTTAGACCCCTCTGATTCTCTTTAATTCCATTTCAAGTCAAATCAAGGTCCATTTGATTCATTTCTCGTCGAATCCATTCAAGTCTTTTATGTAATTTGTCGTACTCATAAAGATACACATGCGAGTATCAATACTTTCCGAATCCGACAAATACATATAAACCCGTATTTATACACATTCCTTCAATTGGCTCATTTGAGTTTCATTTTCCATTTAATTCTTTTCAATTCATTTCACAAGCTCAATTACTATTCCATTAAGCCTAATCTAGGCTAACTCAACTTCATTTGGTGATAAATCACCGTTAAAGTATTTAAACTGGCTTAATTAGTATTGATCTCAATTAATTAGAGTTAATCGTAATTAACTCGGGACGGAGCCTAACACCTAAGAACTTTTGCAGAAGTGATTAATCACGCTTGCTATGTAGTCAATCGGTCAACCATCAAAGGCCCTGTACGCCAAGCTGCAGAAGAGGTATGGACATGTAAGGAAGCATATTAGTGATCATTGAAGGTATTCGGGTGTCCAGCATACACACACATTCCCAGTGATGAGTGACCCAAGTTAGACTCCAAGTCACTCAAATGCATATTCCTCGGATTTGAAAAAAAGAGTGAAAGGCTACAAACTATGGGATCCAAAAAATAGGAAAAAGATCTGCAGAAAACATGTAGTATTTGATGAAATTTCTATGCTGAATAGGGAAAATGATGGTAAAGTCAAAGGGTACATGTTGAGAAAGTAGTTATTGAAGTAATTCCTCTTAAGGAAAATACAACAAAAAAACAAGCACAAAATCAATTTGAAGCCAGTACATCTAGAGGAAATGAACACCATGAGGCTCAGCAAGAGCTCACAAGTCTAGCACAAGGAAGAGCAAAGAGGATCATAAAGTCACTTCAAAGGTATGGATGAGATGAGGATAAAGTACATTTTTCTCTCATCAATGACAGTGGTGATCAAACTACATTTAAGAAGCTATAAAAAGCATTAAATTAGAAGGTTGGATGGGTGCTATGTTGAATGAGATGGAATCTCTCCAAAAGAACCCAGTCTAAGAGTTAGTTCTGAAATCCAAAGATAGAAAACCGGTTTGCTGCAAATGGGTGTTCCGAGAAAAGGAAGTATCTCAAGAAAATGAGACACCAAGGTTCAAGACATGTCTGGTAGCAAAGGGGTACCCACATAAAGAAGGGGGTGATTATGATGAGATATTTTCCTAGTTGTGAAGCATACATCTATTTGAGTGTTGTTGGCATTTGTAGCACAACTCAACATGGAGCTCAAACAACTAGATGTAAATACAACTTTCCTTCGTGGCGACTTGGAGGAAACAATTCACATGGAGCAACCTAATGGGTTTAAAGAATATGAAAAACAAGACTTTGTGTGTAAACTGGAAAAAAAAAAAAAAAAACATTGTACGGGATGAAACAATTTCCAAGACAATGGTATAAGCGCTTCGAAGACTACATGTTGCAGATTGGCTACCATCGATGTCAGTATGATTGTTGTGTTTATTATAAAGTGTTGGATGTTAATTCCTTCTTTATTTTGCTACTTTATGTGGATTATATGCTTATCACATGTAAGGACATATAAAAAATAAATGAACTCAAATCTCAATTGAGAAAGGAGTTTGACATGAAAGACCTTGGGGCAACCACAGAAATATAGGGTATGAAAATTAGGAGGGACAAAAAGGCCGGAAAGTTGTGGTTATTACAGAAGAAGTACACATAAAATGTACTTGAGAAATTCAACATGCAAAGTGCCAAGCGTGTGTCTACTCTGCTTACAAATTACTTCAGCTTAAGTGTTAGAAAATCTCCTATTATAGATGAGGAAATTGAAAAAAATATCCAAATTCCTTTATGCTAATGTGGTAGGATGTTTATTATATGCCAAAATTTGCATAAGACTGTGTATTGCTCAAGTAGTTGGTGTAGCGAGTAAGTATATGGAGAGTCTAGGGAAAGGGCATTGGAATTCTGTAAAGTGGATTTTGAGATCCTTAAAGGGTACCAAAGACTTGAGAATAAATTTTGAAAGAAAGTAGCGGATAAGAAAGTGTAGTTGGATACGTAGATTCTGATTTTATAGGAGATCTAGAAAAAAAGAATATCCACCATAGGTTATGTTTACATACTTGCTAGCGGACCGATAAGCTGGAGATCGGTGCTTTAGTTTACATATGCACTTTCTACTATAGAGGTATAATACATGACAGTTAAAGAGGCTTCTAAAGAAGCAATCTGGTTGAGAGATTTGGTGAATCAAATCGAAATTAAGTAAGAATCAATATCGCTACACCGTGACAGTTAGAGTGCCATATGTTTGGCAAAGAACTAGGTATATCATGCAAAAAACAAAACACATAGCTGTGATGTATCACGGAACTCGAGATTAGGTTGCTACCGTTGAGATCTCCTTTTAGAAGATTCACACAGATGAGAATTAACCAATATGCTTACCAAGCTAGTAACTATGAAGAAGTTTGGGCATTGCCTAGACTTACTTGATCTCTCCTCTTGTTAAAGATTAAGGTGCACCATCTTCATTGGGGTGCAAATATGGTGGGAGAATGTTCCCACAAGATGCAAGTGCTATAAATATTGAACAACAATTCTTCAAAGGATCAGACCTTTTTTTGCCAAGGTGGTGATTGTTGGATTTGGTTGAAAAGTTCCTCATTGGGCCTTATTGGGTAGTTTTCTTGGGGCCCACTTTTATTAGGGCAAATCTCTTATATATTCTCTCCTAGGGTTAGCAAGCAAGGTGAACACAAAGAGAACTTGTTAGGGGAGAGGCTGTGAGAGCAAGATTGAGACATATGGAAAGAGGCTAGGCTAAGTGTTAGAGGGTTGGGAGTCCTTGTAATGAGCTGCTCAATTTCTTCATAGTGGGATTGAGGGAAACTATCATAGCCCCATGAACGTAACCTTTACAGTAAACCATGTAAATCGGTGTGTTGTGGATTGCTTGTGTGGTGCTTAGATTGACCGCGTGTTTGCCCTAATAATCCCTAACAGGATTTGCTCCAATAGGTAACCCAAGATATTGCAACGGCAATTGAGCAACCTTGCAGTGTAGAAAATTAGCTATTGGCCTTAAGACCTCTTTAGGACAATTCACCCGCACCAAAGTGCATTTTTGTGGATTGCTTGTGTGGTGCTTGGAATGATTGCGTGTTTGCCCTAATAATCCATAACGTGATTTGCTCCTATAGGTAACCCAAGCTATTGCAACGGTAATCGAGCAACCTTGTAGTGTAGAAAATTAGCTATTGGCTTTAAGACCTCTTTAGGACAATTCACCCTCACCAAAGTGCTTTTTTGTAGATTGACTTTCAAACCTGAGGCAAATTCAAAGCATCTTAAAATCATTTTTAACACTACTATCTCCTCCCATCTTTCGAAATACAGATAATATATTATAGAGTATAACTCAAAATATACTAGCATTAATTAAGACTTCAACCTATTCACAAAAAGATACTAATAGACCAGAATAGTATAGATCATTTGATATTGCAATGCATATAGAACTAACCCATGATCTAAATTGTTGTGACCCATTTGGAAATTGCAAGGCTAGACCATACAAGGTACCTTCTATTTCCTCTATATTCATTACTTATGTTGGAACTATATGTTTGAGTGTGTTGGATAAACTTTTTGGCCTTTTGGCTAATTAGATCGAGTATGAGTCTCCTTTGCATACTACCATGTCTAGAACATTAATGGAACTTTAATTCAAAATTCACTCCATCTTAAAAAAAAAAAAAAAAAAAGAAGCAAAAAAACAACCTTATTTCTCCACTAAAAGACAAAAAAGCTCCACTTTTCTATACAAAAAAGTTAAAAAGATTTTAAATTAAACAATTAAAAATAAAATACCATCATAACTCACACTACACCAAAAATCGGAAATTGGAACGGAAAAGCGTTCCTAATCCTTCCGTTCCTAATCCGTTAAAGTGTTCCAATTTCCGTTCCAATTTGGATTAGGAACGGTTGGTACCAAATTGGAACGGAAATTGGAACACTTTAACGGATTAGGAACGCTTTTCCGTTCCAATTTCCGATTTTTGGTGTAGTGTCATTATATTTTATTTTCTCTTAGTTGGATACTTTACTACACTTTATTTTTCATGTAAAATCACCAAACAGGCCATAGGACCCTGATTCAGTAGCATTTGCCTACACCAGTTGGTGTGAATGCTTTCCCCAATGTTCTCCATCAATTGAGGTTCATACTTATTACTATACGAAATATAGATGTAACATTTCATGGATCTACAAATGCAAAGCTGAAGTATAAGCCAAGTTATTGTAAAGGGCTACTAGTAAGGAGACAACATCCCACACTACTTTTGTCTAAGGAGCAGACATGGAAGAGATAAAATAATAGTAGGTAAGGTATTTGTAGTTTATTTAGGTATTTTATATTGTTCTCAATTTCATATTCAAGCCTTAAAACTTAATTATATATTGCACTTATTTAAATCTCTCAATGATTGACATCCATTCCTCGATCATAGCCATAACTGATGAGAAAAATGTCCTAATTATATCTTAATCAATATAAATTAAGAGCAGGGAAAGCTACTTGAACTCCATTCAAATGCTCTAATTATTCAAGCAAATGCGGCTTTCATATCACATTTCTCAACAATAGGTAATTTTGCGAAATCATAGAGGTTAATAAATAATTTTCAGACCAAAACACTCAAAGTGTTATAATATGTTGGTCACAGCGAACTTTAATTTAGTTCATGCCATCCATGCTTTATCGATAGAATTATTTATCATGTGATGTACGTAGTCTTTTAATTTTTGAAGAGTATTTATGGTTATTATAGTTACCTAATCTGTGCAAATAAGTCTCCAACTGTGAATGAACTTGTTTAAACAGTCCACAAATTGACTCAATAAATTCATGGCTTCTTTGAACTAATTTGTCCTAATTTGCAAAAGAGCAGTTACATTTTTTAAAGACTATCAAAGTGGGGATCATTTTCTCCTGCACGCTGCAAATTGGTGACGTTTGTCATGCAGAATATAGTGAAAACCTTTGGTGACGGTTTGGATGCGTGATCCCATAGGAGCTTGTGCACAAGAGAAAAATTTTCATCAAAAGGGTGCAGCAGGACCTTTATAATTATTAGAAACATGCAGTATGTCAATCTGTGTATTAGAATTAAATAACTAAATTGCCTACGCAAATTAAATTAGAAAATGAATTCAAACTAAAGTCAGGGCCTGCTTGGTTAAGAACCTTTTAGATCGAAATCCCTCATGTTGAGAATTCCAAGTCCCTTATTTGATTAGGTTAAGTGGGAACTTATTCAGCTGCACACGTGAATGTTAGGGGTGTTCATGGGCCTGGGCAGGTGGGGTTAATTAGGCATATCCAGGCCAAGCCCGACATTAGAAACACAAGCCAAGGCCCTGCCCAGGCCCGAAATGGCCCATAAAAGTCAGGCTCAGGCCCCCCATTTAGTCAACCGGGTTGGGCTGAACCAGTCTTTTGATCAATCTTGTGGCCTTTCTAGCAAATGTTTGGCCTAATTAAATCGAATGATATGCACTCCTTATACGGGCCAGGAAAGGTCAGGCTTTGGGCTTTCATTCACTTAATCCAAGCCTGACCCAATTATTAAACGGGTCCAAAATTCATACCCAAGTCTGGCCTAAAGTGGGCTGGGCCTGAATCAGGCTAGGGCTGCCCGGCCCATGAACACCCCTAGTGAAAGTCACTTTTGGCCAGCAAAATCCTCTTAATAGGGGCCGGATTTCAGAAGCCTTGGAATTCTACATTGGAGGACAAGCTTTTGAAATTATCCAAGTTTTCCAAATAATATATTTCCGAATGCTTGCAACCAAACAGCCTGTATTCGATAAGCGCTAAATTGTGAGATACAAATTCATATGAGTTGGGCCAATTGTGAACCAGGTAACTATAATAGCCACCATATAAAAGAGGGGCTTTGAGAAACATAGAAGAACCATTTATTTTCCTTACTACAAAGCCTATTTTGCCTGCTTTCCTTCTAAATGAAAAATGTTTTTCCTTGGTTCTTTTAGCTTGCTTTTATGCATTATTGTTAGTAAGGTTTGAAACCAATTATATTTGAGTTTACTTGGAAAAATCTAAATGAAATGACAACCCATGGCAAATCAAAAGCTTCCTATGTCAAGTCAATCCATTTTCCTGAGTCGAGATCCCGTGTGGTCTCTTACATACTTACCATGAGTGGGTTGTGTAGACCTCACCATGGGTGACCTATATTTTGATGATTCAAACTGTTAAAGATCAATTACAGTCACCGCCAGTGTGATATCCCCAAATTTTACTTTGTAGGATTTACTTTCACCGTAAGATCAAAGACAAAGGATAATACTATTAGCTCATATTATGGCTTTAGCAATCACATGTTCAATCTTAAGATGGGAACAAAGTCCTTAGAAGCTTCTACCAAAAAAAAAAAAAAAAACTCTATGTAAGCAAAACTTGAGGATATGCTTGAGGGGTCACATTAAAATTTAACGGGTCAGATCATCAGTGGGTGGGCCCCAAGGTGAGTCCATACATTCTGATCATGGGAAGCGTGTATCATATATACCACTCTGGGAATCCTGGCAGCTGCTTCAAAAGGTCACGAGCTGGGTTTTCCCATTCCCGATCATATGAGGCTTTGACTTAGGGAAATCCGGTGGGCCCATTTATTGAAAATCCGATCCTGTCAGAATAAACGTGGTCCCAATGAATATGGTGCAGTTAATTTCTATATCTATAAGAGTTGGTACCACCTTTAGACAGATGTTGGATTATAATGTACACATTCTTATGCATGTTCATTAATCTGTTTTCAACAAATGCAAAATTTTACCTTGTCTTTTATTTTCAAGGGCTTGGATTTTTAACAAGTGATCCCACCGAGGAGTTCTACTCCTTTAATAAGCAAAGGCAACGTGACTCTGTGTAAAACTTCATCACCTATAGTCCATCCCTTGAATGCCAAGAATAACAACAGCAACAACAAACAAACAAATCTAGCTTCTCTTTTCACCCTCTTTCTCATATTCCTTCTGTATTTTTCTTTTTATAACAAAGTCTCCTTTCCCTCAATTCCTTGGCTTTCTTATATTCCTTCTTTCTTCTTCCTCCAATCTGTTCTTCTCATCGTCTCTCTCTGCAACTATTTCCATAGCCAAGGAGCATGCTTGAATGTCCAGAGACAGGTAAGAAACATCAAATAATAATAATGGTTATAATAATAATAACAACACTGTTTCCCTCACCTATCTCTTTGAAAATGGAAAAATTAACCACATCTTTAAAATTTAATTATATTTAAAGTTTCTTTTTTTCACCTTTCGTGTAGGGAAAAGATAACCCACAAATCTTACAATTCTCTTCGTCTGTAGTGGTTATTTTTCATGACCAAATTCATCTTTAAATTTCTTAATTTTGTTTTATCTTCTGTTTTTCTTCAGGGGGAGGCTGGATGAGGTAGGCAAGAAGCTCAAAACAGATGCTTCAGATAGAATGGGAAGGAGACACTTACTAGGCCTGCCAGGGACCTTAAACACCATTACACCATGCGCAGCATGTAAGCTCTTGAGGAGAAGATGTGCACAAGAATGCCCCTTCTCTCCTTATTTCTCCCCACATGAGCCCCAAAAGTTTGCTTCAGTCCACAAAGTTTTTGGCGCGAGCAACGTCTCCAAGATGCTCTTGGTAATCCTAATCACTTGTTTCCGCAAGACATATTTCCATGTTTTCTTTTTCCAAGTAATCTAACTTTCTAAGAAGAATAAAGAGACAAGACTTCATTTACCATGGTTTCAGTTTTTGTTGTTTGGTGTAGAGAAGAATTTTCTGCCTTTAAATGTGTCTCCACCTCTTGTGCTGACATTCCAGAAAATTAATGTTATTCTTTTTTTTTTTTTGCGAAAAAAATTAATGTTATTCTTACCTGTTGCGTTTGAATCTGCTTTTTACAGAAAAATTGTGAAATATGGCTTCACCATAGAAAGTAAAAAACAAGTAAAATGTTAACATAAGAGCAAATGGAAAATCATACCCCTAATTTCCCTTAATTTTCTTCTATATTTCTTCCTTCTTATATCCCCATTATGCCTCATGTTGATAAAACATGTATGTGACTTATGATCAATTTCAGGAGGTCCCAGAAAGCCAAAGAGCAGATGCAGCAAATAGCCTTGTCTATGAAGCGAATGTAAGGCTTAGAGATCCCGTATATGGGTGCATGGGTGCAATCTCGGCCTTGCAACAAGAAGTGCAATCCTTACAGGCAGAGCTTAATGCAGTAAGAGCTGAAATATTGAAGTATAAATATAGAGACACCAGTGCTAATATCATTCCATCACATCATCCCATCCTACTGGTTTCTGGGTTGGTATCAGTTGCGATGCCACCCCCGGTCCCACCTTCCCCACCTCCTCCTCCTGCTGCAAGTTCTTCCTCCTCCATGTTCACGCCGCGTTCGATTGATAATACCGATTATAGTTCCATTTCAAATGAGAATGTGTCGTTTTTTGGCTAGTTAATGTTTTAAATCCCATTTTTTCTCCTGATCATAAATTATATGGAAATAAAATTCAACAAAATATTTTATCTTTGTCTCCTAAACTTTTCTATTTCCTCTTTTCTTCATGGCTTAATAAAAAATTTCTTGGAAAAGACATGTAGCCAAAATTTTCTTTAGGAGAAGTTTCAGGTATAGAATACATATCTTTTGAACTTGCTCCAATGGGAGCTTTCTAGCTTCTCTTTCTTGTTGATCACTTTCCCTTTACTTTTCTTGTCTCTTTCATTAAGAGAGAGAAAACCATATGTTTTAACATCAATGGGGCAGTTGCTATGTACTTTCCTTCTTTGTATGTCATATTGCGTGAGAAAACATTACCTACATGGTTTTCAGTCTCCATTAAAACAGATCTTTTATCTTCTTCCTTTGTTAAGCCAAATTTTGTGGTACCCGTTCCATATGGCATCACATAGACTAATCCAGGCCGTCCAAATTGTGGGCCTTATTTGTGGGTTGAGTTTTTCTTCTAACCATTTAATTGGTTTCCATCAAATGGCATGTTAACAAGGTTCCTATTGATCAATAAGAAGAGTTACATGCCTGATCATTCGATCAGCATGACTTTTGGGCTCACTTCATCTATCAATGGGTCCCATAACATGAATCTTGATTTCTCTTGATATATCTGATCATATGCGAGATGGAGTAACCACAATGCATTGTGGAAGACACACACAGGTGACAGGAGTCTATCCATTCGTCCAAAAGGCAGTGAAGGAACCATGATTTCAGATGAGGAAAGTCAAAGGTATTCAGGTGCACGTGTACTGTCATCGCACGTGTTGGATACGTTGTTGACTGAACCTGATCTGTCGTGATTCATCACGAGTTTTTCTGTGCCCTTTGGATCTGGGTAAAGGCTAGGGACAAAAGGTATGGACGGTTTGATTCTTCCCATATGTATGTCTGAACTTCCAAGGAATATTTTTGAGATATACAACTTTCAATTTCCACTAATTGTAAGCTGAGAAAAGTTTCTCTTGTTTGTTGCGTGTTCCATAAAAATATTTATAAAAAGTCATCCCATGTTGCTTCTTTGATTTTGTTGATGCCTTTTTTCACTTTATTTATTTATTTATTTGGGTAGACATCATTTACTTTGGTGTAGATGGACTCTTTATTGGTGATATTGGTGCAGAGTAGCCTACGTTATGTACACTGTAAGTGGGAAATTTCTCCATTTGGGCTATTAACAACATACCTTGACTTAATATATTAATTTTATTTGAATAAAAACTATTTTTGTAATTAAGTTATAAAAACTTTTACTCTATTTATCTCTTTTCAGGGGTGTATTAGTGGGATAAAATGAATCTGTGGTAAAGAAGAAAATTCATGTTTTGTGCACTTCTTTTGTAGTCATTTAGTTTGACCTTTTTTCTTTTTTTGGTGAAAAGGGAAAGAATTTAGTGAATTTCCTTGAAAGACAAGGAGGATTTTGATTTTCTACACGAGGAGTAAAAATGTGGAATTCCTTCAAAATAATGGAAATCTATAGAGAGAGGAGTCCTCTTGGAGCATTAACGTACCCTAAGTATAAATGTATCGATTGACCATTAACGTACTCGATGCAAATAGCTTTTGTACCTTTTTTAAAAAAGCTATTATTACCTATGTACGTTTTTGTTTCTTAGAGCATCTCCAAGAGTAATGTTAAATTTGGAGATGCCTTTTTGAAAATGAAGGCTTATGTGGCAAATTGACCTTTTACAATTTGACATCTCTGTTTGAGTATATTCCACCCCATATGTCAAATGTAATATTTTATTATTATTTTTATTTTATCTTTTTTATATATTAAACTCAACTCATTGACAATAGTCCATTTGGAATAAAATAATGTAAAAATATTATTTGGCATTTCACTTTTTCACATGCCAAATTTGGCATCTCACTCCCATATGCCAAATGCCACCTCATTTTTGGCATAGTTGTTGGAGTGAAAATTCATGCCAAAAATCCCATGTGACATGTACACCTTGGATTTGGCATGTCTCTTGGAGATGCTCTTAGAAGTCATGTACCCCAGTATGCTTATGACCTACTTGCACTCACGCCAATCGCAAGGGTAGATGCTATTAGAATGTGGGCCCTGTGGTCCACTTGACCACATGCCCACACGTGGGCCCCCACCTTGGATGCCTATTGACTTGGAAACTAATTGTTGCTTCATACTCTAGTTACTAATCAGAGGGAGAGTCCCACTTAAGTCGGAAGTTCCATGATGGGAAAGAAACTCTGAGAGAGATTTATAAATATATGAGTCTAGGGTAACTCGTTCGACACCAGTGATTGGGTTGGTTGGCTACCCATCAGTGATGCATGCCTACGGAGAAGTAGAAGTGAGTTGTCAAACCCACGCAAGCCATCAATATCGCACGCCCATAGCTATGCATCTTGGCATATATATTTATTCGATATATTTCTCGTGTTTATTCAGATTTAATCCAATTAAGGTTTGATCTTTTGATTATTATAATATATCGTGTTAAATCTAACAGATGGGTGACAGGTTTTGATGTAGTTTAGGGACACGTTAAATATCACTGTAATATGATTGTCCAAACCCTTGGTTTTTAAGAACTTAGAAATTTTTGGGAGTGCAACTCTATGCCATCTCAATACAAGAATAAACAAATGGTGTAATCGGAGTGAGCGAGTGTTAATGGTCACAAGAATCTGGACAAAAGTTACATTAAGGGCCTATTTTCCACACTATAATTTTTGAAAAAAATTCTTGCTCTCTAGGAACTCTGAAATTCCTGCCTACATTTCTTTGCCTCTTAAGTGGAACTTTGAGGATTTATGAATTCTGGCATTCTCAAATGTCCAAAATCAGTTGTTCTTGCAATTTTTCACAACTAGCAACTCACCTATGGATTTCTTCATATTGGATTTTTTTTTTTGAGATTTTGTTATTTAGGAATTCCATGTTGCACAATTTTTTTTCTTCATTTATAATGGTAGGCCCCACATTTGATGATTAAGTTTGACCCATACGTATCATGGGTTTTATTTCTTGTGGCGAGAGAAGTAGGCGAAATGCTCAACTTTAATTTTTTTTAGGCAATGTACTTTATTTGCAGCATTAGGTTCCACTCGGAGGTCACAAGAGCTGTATTGATCAATGGGTCATTAGATCGAAGCTTATAAATCCTTTTTTACCAAATCCTCTCTGAGGTAGGGTATTCTTGTAAGATGATAGGAACTTGTACCAACTACAAAATACACCCATCTACCAACCCTTTTACCAATGAAGTTTTGATCTCCGAGCTCAGAAGCTTGGGGGTATTCTTGTTAAGGCAAAAATAGTACAGGGACATTTTGCTTGTGATAGAAACCAGAGTATTTATTTGGCAGATAAAGAAAGATACGTATAGTTGAGTAGTCAATGATCTTGCCAGCTAGTTTTATTTCTAAAATCTGGCGATTCCTTGGCGTGTGGAGTTGTAACTTAGTGGAAGTGAGAAACCCTTATTAACATAACAAATAATATAAAATGTCATGGGGAACTGCACACTTTCACTATCTCCCATCTTCTTTTGTTTTCATTATCATATTCTCTGTCTACTAAACATTGAAGCTTGCTCAGATGTGATGGAATTTGGTCTACTGTCGTAGTTGCTTGAAATGGTCGCATCTATACTTGTCTCTACTCAAGTACATACAAGAAGAATCTTAGAAGAATTTAAAATCTCTTCTCCATCACAAGAATCTCAACTTTCATCTTCATTCAACAAGAAATTCTTATTGAGAAGATTGATGGGTCGTGGTGTGAGTAAATTGCTTTGATGAATTTGTAAAGAAAGTGTCAAAGAGGGTGAGGAGTTTTCATTGTCAGGCTTTGGTGGTCCCTTTTGCGCGTGAAGAGATAGTCCCTAGGAGCCTGCTTCAGTTTCAATTTAAGTGCAGGTAAAGCTAGACAATGCACATGTTCTTAGCATCTTAAAGGCATTGATCTAGGGGTGAAAAGGTTTGGGTTTGGGTTGCATTGATGGGGTGACACGACCCGAGCATAAGATTATGATTAATCCGAGATAACCCCAAGTCGCGTTGCATACTTACTCTCGTGAATCTCAACGCATTAAAATTCACAAGGTATATCACATACACATTATGCGGAAATATTAACAAATATACATTGCTCCAAAATAAAACCTCATTTACAATATAGACAAACTTATTTACACCAGTCATAAACCATTCACTTGCATATTTAAATACAATGCAAGGATAAACAGTGCAAAGTTGTCATTCTAATTCCATAACAAAAGGTTTTCCCTCTAACTCTCATCAAAATTTTCATTTCCATTCTACTAGTCCTCTTAGAGGAACCGTAGTAGACGTCTCCGGTGACGCTGTGGTCTCAGAAGGATCGGCATGGGCAGCTGTGCTTGTAATGCCATCAATAACACTATGAATTTGACAATTCAGCAATGTATAAACAAGTATATAATTAAACATGCAATTTACACATTTAATTCAGCTAACTCATGGTTAGACAGCACAATTCCATTTCACAATCAATGAGAGTCTTTTATTTGGTAAACTACATGAGCATTTCAATTTCAATTCATATTCTATCTTCCATAATAGGAAGGATTTCCATCTTCCACACGGAATGATTCATATCTTGTGGGACTTATCAGAGTCCGGGCTAGGGACAACTGATATCACCACGGAGTTCCGGAACACCCCAAATAATCTGCTGCAGTAGACACAGCTCCAATGAGCTTACAGAAATCACCATGTAGTGCCAGACTCAAAAGTAACAATTTAATGGATTCAATTTAATTTTGATTTACAATCCATCTTGGATAAAATTCAATGTTCAATTATCTAATACCAACCATTAGGATGTAATCCTCAGTTATCTAATGCACGTGTTATTTTTTATGACATCACAGTTTATGTGAATTTTGTACACTAAAATCCCCTTAATCAACATCCATGGTGGTAAAACAACATTATTAGCCTTGAGATGATCAATAGACTTTATCTTTCAAATTCAGAAAGACATTCTGAAATTATAGTAACTCCGTACAAACTCATCAACATATTATCAATTAGCTTGGAAGCTAATATTATTACAAGTTACAATTATTAACCTTGGTTAACCTTCTGGTTAACATACACTTCACTTTAGATCAAAATCCAAAGATAACATTTTATGGAAATAGTAACAAATCCCTTAGTCACTAATCGTACTATAATTAGTCTTTAAACTAATTTTCATAGACCATTTATGCTCCTAAAACCAAAAATCTAAGTCAAAACGACTCAATTTTCACTGGATAACAGTTCCATTGATCGGACCTGCAACGATCCCAGTTGCAGAACCTTGAAACTGATCTTCATTTCTCCATTTCTTCAGTACCTGCACAAAATTGGGACCTCCTATCCCCTCCTCATTCATCATTCATTCATATAAACCTTCTCCAAACACTAATCCATCTAATTCATTCATACTATCAATCAAACCCTAATAAGATGACAAAATCAAAACTACAACAAAACTCCATAAAAACTATATCAATGAGCATACAAACATGAATATCTGTTTATACTTCCCTCTAGTTGCAATTTGACACAAAACCTTTTTCTTTGAGCTTTATTTGACTCAAAATCACCAACCTCTAAACCCTAATTCCATGAAAACACCCAAAAATGAATTCCTCATAACTATTTGCAACATAAACCACTCTAATCACTTAATAGAACTCAAAAGTTCTATTGAAACAACAAAACACTTACTTGACAGCTTGTCAAATGGAAACTTGATGTTCCCCTTGAACTTTCACTCCATGAAAATCAACCCACTTGAAGAAGAAGATGATGTACACAATCATCCACTTGAAAATCACTTAACCACTCTCTTTTCCAACACTTGAAATGAAAAAAAGAAGAAAAAGAACCAAGCTGCCTTCACTTCACTGGTGCTGTAGGGATGAAGCCACCGAATGACATGGAGCTTGGCCTTATTGACACATATCACATGCACTTACATGTCAACCTTATAAACCTTATAAGTTCTACCCATTTACAGTTTGAGTCAAACTAATACCCACTTGACTCATTTTAAGTCAAACGAAAACGTGTGTATTATGAAAATCGTTATACTCATTGAGATACACACGATGATATCAATTTTCACCACATTCGATGAAATACGTATAAATTCATATTTACGAAAAAAGTCCTTAATATCACCACTTTGAGTCTAAAATCAACTCAATTAACCTAATCTCTTCCAAATTCGTTCATTACGCTTAATTCATTCATTCAAGACTAATTTGATCCATTACAATCATTAATCACTATTAAATCGACGAATCATGCTTAATATGCATTAATCACGATTAATTAGAGTTAAGCTTGATTAACTCGGGTTGGGGTGAAACAGGGAACCCTTACCTGACCTGGACCTGAGTCTGGTGAAGTCCTACATAACCATTACTTGAATTTAATTTTAATGCCTAAACACAAACCCTGACCTGAATGCTTAAATAATGTACTCTTTATATCAAACTTTAAGAACCAAACACAAACCCTGACCTGAGTATAAATAATATACACTGCATAGATAGATGCACACATGAATTATGGTCGTACTATCAGATGGTCAGGTCCTCAAGTATGAAAATTATTGAACGAGACCAGACCGGGCTTAGGGGTTTTTTTATGGTAAAAGTAAGGCTTAGGGTTGAAGCTTCAAATTACAATAAACTGCATATTCTATGTACCAATTTTCAGTATTGTATGTATTGGTTGGCCAAGGAAAAGAGCCACCACGCTTACAACTGATATATGGACCAGACATAAGCTCGGTTGAGCCAGGTCCATTCTGTAAGGTCTGCGACCTTACTAGGTCAATTGCGCCCAATAGTAGGCCCGTTGACCCGTTTATTTTATTATTATTATAATTAATTGTATTGTTAGATATTTAAGTGGGATTAGGCCTTGAGTGAGTTTCTTTTAGTGTTAGAATAGTGTCTGCGAAGTTTCGTTTGATTTCGAATTCGTTTGATCCTAACAGGGGGTAGTTTGCAAATTAGAGAAAATTAAGTGTTTTTCCGAAAAAATTCCTATCACCGTGATTTTTGGGTTCGTTGGAAAGGTCTCGTCGCGCTGATCATTTTTGTCTTCTAGCTCGTCGCGATCCGACAACCAGAAACCCTTCAAATGGTTCGCCGAACCCACTTAAAGGGTAATTCGGTCTTTTCCTCCCTCTCTTCTTCTTAAGCAGAGATTAGCCCTAATCTCATTCTCACTTCTGCAACAAGAGTTACAGCAGCCCATCTTCTTTCCCTTCTCTTCTCAAGCCCAGATCTCCCTCTGGGAGAGATCATCTTCGCGATCCGGACCGCACATCTTCTTCTTTTCGATCTCCTTTCTCCATTGATACTAGTTGGTAAGCCTTTTCCCATCATCAACTTTTCCATTCGTTTTCTCTTTTGTTTAGAATAGGTGGATCATGATCTTTTTCCTTTCTTTCTTCTTCTCGGTGTTTTAGATTACTTTTGAGCGGGGTAGATTGTGGTCTTCGTGGTAGAAAGCTTCTCCTCAAGCTTTTCCAATTTTTAATCATCTTCTTGGTTGAGGCAAGTAAATATGCATTTTATATTTAATCATGTGTGTATTGTTTTCTTTTGATTGCAATGATATCCTTGTTAGATTACCAAAATTCCAAGCTTATTGTTGGTATTGCATTGTGATTGACATGTTAGGTTAGATTTGTGGTTTGGATTGGATTAGTGGTTAAATGGTAGCTTTGGAGGTTTTTAATTTGATAGAATGGATGAGAATGATGATTGTAATGATTGGGGAGCATGGAGGCTCGTTTTCTGCAGGAAAAAGAAGCGAAAAACCCATTTTCGGGCTCAGGCTACAGTGCCGATCAATCGGATTTCTTGTCCGATCGATCGGATTGCATTTTCGTAATTTTTGTCAACTTTGAAAAAATACTTAAAATACTTATAACTTTTAATCCGTACGTCGGATTTCTACATATTATATACCGTTAGAAAGCCCTTGAGATGTAGAATCCAATGATTCTAGTTGCATCACAATCGGAGGTCGGGAAGTGATGTAAAAACTCAGATTATTGAACCAGCCTATATTTTATTAGAAATGAGACCAGTAACTTAGGTTTGGGCCTTAGATGTTGGAAACCACGAACCTACTATCAGTTGACCATTCATGGGGAATAAATTGTAGCACATGGCTTGGTGTGCTTTGATTAGGTGTCTAAGTATTCGTATATTAAACATGGGGTAACCGAATGCGTATGGAACTGAATTAATGGATGCTTAACATGATTGTACACCAAGGGATTTCCTTAGAAGCATCGTTGATCCAATTCCACACGTACTCTGTTAGAACATGTAGGATACATGGATGACACCACTTGCTTAGGTTTGGACCGTAATTCCTCCTTAACTTATTTAATCGTATCCGTTGTTATAATTCCTTGTACACTCACTCTCGGCATAATACACCTAATTAATTATGAAACATAATCCCTTGTAGAATTACGACTTAGACCTGACTTAGAGTGTACCTTAGGACCCCGTGTTATGTAATTGATAAACATGACTGGCTAGACTGAAGGGATTATCACGTGATTGGATTTGTCTTGCATTGACTTGAATGAGATAATCCCTATGAACATGTCTTGTATATTGAACTAGCCAGACCTGCTTGTCTTGGTCTATTATCGTGTCAACACCACTTTATTATTATTATTATTTGCATGTCACAGTCATCTGCAGTTTGGGGTATTATTGATGGGCCGGTTACTCGGACATCGGGGTGGGCAGTCGGCTTTGGACGGCGTCCATGGAGTTGAATAGTGGGGAGCGGGCTGGGACCGTGCTACTATTCCCAGGACTGGGAGCTAGGATCCCCCTGGAGCCGGACTTTGGTATCAGTAGTCCGGATAGGATTGTTACTGGTACCCCGTGAGGTGGCTTGGACATCCACGGAGTCTCCCTCTTGTGCATTGCATTACATTGGTAGTGGTGATTGTTAGTATTGCTACGATTTCTATTTATGATTCAGATGGTTATTTACTCATGCTACATGCCTAGTATTGTTCCTTGTATTCCTACGATCTTGTACTTGTCATTACTCTTATATTTGATGCATGTTATGTTTAATTATATCTTGCTTATCTATTGCTCAACATGTCATTGACTCTATGCCTTGGTGTGCAGACTCCTCAGTTGAGTACTACTACGAGGAGCAGGCCGGTGAGGAGATCCTAAAGGATCTCCAACCAGTAGAGGAGGAACGAGAGTGGCGTGCCGATGACGTAGAGTAGCGTCATCATTCCCGACACGGGAGCGATTCATCGGGACTTCCCTAGATTTTTATTTCTTCATTTATTATCTCTCGTTGAACTTTTACACTATTAACTTCACTATTGTTTAAATGGCCTTGATTATTGGGATGACCATTGTAATAAATTAACTTCATTGGTTAGTTATATTATTTCTTCGTGCAACTTTAACTATTAATGAGATTTATTATTCATTTCTTGGAAATTTAATGTGCCTCAGATTGTATGAATTTCGCAATTTATATTACTTGAGGTTTGAAATGCAATATCCTCACAGCGGACTTACGATCCTTGGGCCTAAATGACAAAAATTTTAATTAGTCCTAAATTTCACTCCCCGGATCCGGTTTATTCTCTAATCGGGTTCGGGGGACGTGACACATTCCTTACTTTAGGACAAAATTTATGAGTAGCTAATCTTGTGCTTTGGTTTTGGATATCAATCCATTGAGGAAAGGCTGAGCCCGAGTCTGGACCTATTTATGGGTCAACGCCAAGGCATGGGTCTGGATTTAGGCCTGCATGCAAGTCTCGAGTATATTTAGACATAATAGATAACCAACTTCATTGCAATATGAAGGGCGCTTTTGTGTAACAAGAGAATTTCATGACTGAGAGAATTGTGTCACACCCCCACTATTAGGCACTGGGATTAAGTGTGAAATTAGGGGCCAATTAAAAATTTCGTTACTAAAACATAACTAGCCCCTAATCATGGTACATTAGATCGAAGTCCACGGTGAATTATGAATAGTCCTCAGTCAACACATATAAATATTAGAGGGTAAAATACACTTTTCATAGTAAGTACGTTTCATAGATTAAAGTTAAAGTTAATTTTACAAAAGAAAGGACAATAAAGTTTAGTTTGATGGCCACTAACAAAAGTCGTGCCAATACAAAAGAACATGTAAAAAGAAACCAAAAATATGTGGAGGTGCTAATGTGTTGGTCCATACGGCTCAGATTATGTTGTTTGCACCACACTCGTGGTCGCCATTAGGCCGATCTGCCTGAAGTGGCGCTTCCTCCTCTTCGAAGCTAATGGGTTTGGTACCTATGCACCAAGTGTAGTATCGTCAGATTAAGAATAGTCGGCATGTAGATATACATGTGAACATAAAAATGCAATATCAAAGCGGGTAAATACAATGTAATCCTGTTATGTATAAGGAAAAACTAGGCATATAAGCACGAGTACCAATGACAATGAACAATAAAGACAAGACCTAACATTCTATCAATAAGGGCGGGTCCACATATGCCAATAAACCACAGGATAGTATAACTCCCCACCTAACTCGTACCGAGAGTGCTAGAGAATGGTAGGGTAACATCCTGCTAATATTCAATTCATGGGTGTAACCCCGAGACGATTCAACGTATGGTCAATCTGGGACATGCAAGACATCAGGTAATGCTACTTGGGACAAGTAATCCATTAGTGGTCTATTCGGAATATAGACCTATGATCTGCAGTCACTCATACATATTAATACATAAGTCCTCTCACAGAAGTATCCTTCTGCATGTGTTAGACAATACGATTGAGTGGTGCTCGACACGAGAGTCCTATGATAGTGAGGGCTGGGCTTATCCTACATGAATATGATTTCACAATTCCCAAGGGGACTACCTGTCATCAATCGTTCAATCAATATTCAACCCAATCACTCATTCAATACTTCCATTCAATAAAGTCAATGTAGTCCTCTCTAAGTCCTTACAATCGAGTCACCTAGCCTCATCACGTCATTCGATACAATAAAAACAATAGGAAATCCTAATTATGGACAATCTAAGTTTTCAATGTGATCCTATTAATTAGAAAGAAATAAAGACCTAAGGAACATGCTCGAAACATGTAGATGTCAAAAGAAGAATTGTACAACGTACTTCGATCATCAGTAGTCAAGGGGAAGAAAGCAATCCAATCCTAAGTCAAGTATTGCCTTTTTTCATATGAAATATCACCACACGTATCCTGGAGGGAGTGAGATCCTCGATACCCCTTCATTTACCTTGGTGCATTATCATCAATTGGGAACCGTAGGGTCTCATGTCATTTGAAGTCCGAAGTAGTCCATACACCATATGCTGTCCGACAATTTGTAAGGATACATGGCTTAGAACGTCCCTCGCCATGGTCCACCATTTAGTCTGCATTAAAGGACCCCAAGGGTACCCATCTAAGCCTCAAAGCCCTAAAGAAATGAACCATGTTTCAGGAGGAAAAATGTTGTACTACGGCTAGCTGTAGATTGTTTTACGACAGCCTCACAACTCACCGTAAGGTCTCCTTAGGCAAAGAATAAAATTAATTCTTGGAAATCCGTCAGTTGCCTAGCCTCACAGAAGCTCCAACAAGTTTTACGGTTGGTTGCACGACTAGCTGTACAACTAACCGTAGAACAATAGTAGAAAGTTGAAATCTCGGAGCTTAGACAGTTCAGTTCCAGCTTCACAGAGGCAAGTTACGACTTGCACGTTACCCAGGAAAACGCAATCTTGAGCTCAAATTCTAGCTCCAATTGTTGAGCATTCAGTGCATGTATTTTTTTATCTGCATTTATCAATTCATTTAGAGCGAAGCCCTCTCAATTCCATTAATAGACATCCTCCATCCATTCAATCATTTATTAACCTAATCTAGAACTAATGATCCATAATTCCAAATTGAGCAATGTGCATCTACACGAAATGATCATGCTAGATGCAATAAAACAAAGATGCACATTTATCTAACCAAGTTATCCACTTGCCTTACTATGAAATGACCGAAAATCCACAACTCTACCTCAAATGCCAAAAAATCCAAAGCTAAGCAAAAAAAAAAAAAAAAAAAAGAAAAAAAAAAAACCCACCAAATGGCACCAAATCACTACACAAAATCAAAAGGGGAGGAAGGTCTAAGCTATTCTAACTCGTTTCTGAACCCAAAAATCACACACCCTAGCCAACAGAGGGAGAGATGCTTACCTAGAAGTGGATGGAAGGAGAGAGAGAACTTGAGAATGGGGTTGGGAAGCAACTGAGGTCCACCTGGAGATGTTAGTGAAGCTCGATGAAGGTAGGGGCAGCTTGGATGGTCCACTTGCAAGAGGATGACAGAGAGCAAATAGAAAGAGAGAAATGAGAAAGTGTTGTAGAGAGAGGTGGGGTGAAAGGTCAAATGGGCCGATCTTTATAAAGGGGGACACATTTGGGAAATTTGCATTTTAGTCCCTATGGACTTTGGGTAAAAAAACAAGGGTCTTTGACAGTCCGGGTCGAGTCGGGGTAGAAGGATAATCTTCGGAAAATTAGGTCATCTACCCAACGGTGCCGAAATCTTGATTTTTTTTACGAGAAAAGACATTTAAACATTCTGAAAATTGGAACACACCCCATACTGTACCCAAACGGACTCGGATCTCTTACCGACTTTGCACACTCGAACCTAATAGTAAACTGGGCCTGTCTAGCCTCTGACCGAGCTTAATTAGCTAAAAGCATAATTAACTAGACTAATTACATCCTCGGGATATGGGGCCTTACAAATCTTCTATACTCCATTTTCAACGTTTAGCATGGCACTTTCAGGATGGAAGTAGAAAACAAAAAAACTGATTTTTGTTACAGAGAGGATTTATATTTCCTATGAGGGTTTCGAATCCAGGATGTCTTAGTTGTGCAAAAACCCAACTTTGTAGAATGCAAAGTCCTTTTGTTACACAATGCGACATAATGTTATCTATTTTGATTTCCTAAGTGTCCTAGTACATTAAGGGTGGAAATCAGACATTGCTCATCCTTGAGTTTTATCTTTTAACACTAAGGGCCTGTTTGTTTCATGTAATTGAATTAGGAGGCCTTGGAAGAAGCTGTATTTCTATAAGTGAATAAAAATGAAGAATGAAGGTAAATATAAAAAGACTCATCAAATAACTTCCCCTTTAATAAAAATTGAATTAAAGAATTATCAAAAATTAATACCCAACCATCACCCTAGTAATTCAAATCCTATGAAATTAAAGGTCTTGTCTATCTTATATCCTTCACCTCTCACTTAATAACCTTTGCCCCTCACCTTTATAATGATCCTTCGGTAGAGCACATATATAAAAAATTCCCATGTATTCAATTCCTATGTTTGTTTAATGTAATTAGATTTCTAGAAATTCTATAATTTTGTAATTCTAAAAGTGGTTAAAAATAAAAAACCAAAGGTGAAAATAAAAAAATAGAAATGCTCCAATGGGGCCAACTTCGATCTAGGCCTTGATAAGTAAATGAGTCCAGTTCCGGTTCCACCTTGATTTCGGACCTGTGGACCCGAAACCCAACATATTACTTTTATTCTTGAAAATCTCTCTTAAAAACTATGTTTTTTTAATATCATTCTCTACATAGACCCGGACCCGAATCCAGACTCGTCCCATATATGGTTCTGGTTCCGGTTCCGGTTCCGAAGTCAAGAAACCGATTCCGAGTCCGGATCCGGTTCTACTTTCTCCTTAACGGTTCCGGTTCCGGTTCCGGATTCACCATGGACCTGGACTGGAAGCGACCCGTTTACAACCCTACCCTTACTATTTGCATCTAGCCAACTATGCGTTATTTTAATCTCCAGCTAGATCTTTCTTGGATGGCCAAGGTAGACCATTTTAATTAACTCGAGGTCTAGTTGTAATACGTGATCATGCCTGTTAAGCGTTTGGAATTTATATTAATTATTTTAAGTTTTTTTATAAGACACGGTATTTTGGGCCTTCGATTACCTATCTTGATTTGGGTTCCAGCCATTGGGTAGATCCCGATTAATCGTATATATGGATTCAGTCCATACAGACCCGGCATCAGTGAAATTGATTTTTGGTACCAGCCAAGGTAGTTGGACCATTGAGAGCACTGATTGACACGGGAGCAAACCACAACACACTGGGTAGAGGATCAGCTGTACTGGTGGGAGAGAGGAAGCAGGGATCAAAATCTTTTCAGTTAGGTGAGAGTGGGACTCCCAACAACCTAGTGTAATTAAGTCCACTAAAGTAGCATGTGGGCTTGACCTAAAGTAATATAGTTTTGGGCAAGCTAATTCTCAAACTAATTGATGAAGTTAAATGTCCGGTAATTTTGGCTGATAATTGTACTAGTAAGTTAGCGCTTTTTTTCAGCCCATTTAAATTTCTTTTCTAGGGCCTGCCTTTTCATGTAACTGAATTCATAGGAATTCTAATATTTCTTTTCTAAGATTAATTTCCAAGTATGTCCATCAAATTATCTCCCTTTTAATGGAAAATAGCCCCTTTTCATCTCGTTAAATTTGTTTCCGAGGGCCTTTTTTTTCATGTAGTTGAAAATATAGTAATTGTAATATTACTTTTCTAATGAGTTTCTAAAAATGTTAATCAAATTATCCCCCCTTTAATGGAAAGATGAATCAAGAAGGGATGTGAAATGAATATTCAGTTATCACCCAAGCAATTCAAAGTCCTCACTATACGTCACCTCTCACCTCTCTCTCATTCTTTTTGTAGAGTTATTTAACTAGGAATTCTTATTTATTAAATTCGCATGTATTCTATACAAACAAATAGGCCTGAGTGCACTTTATGTAGTGCAAGGATTCTGTGCTTAGTGAATTGTGTTATCTTTTTTTTTTCCCATTTTTATTAAGCTTTTGACTTTATAAAAGTCACCAACTCGGGGAAGTAGAAGAATCTGACTCTCTAGATGATCAGTGCAACACAACTCTTCAAATAACTTTCTAGATAAGATTTCTCTCAACTATGATCTCTAACTCATAACTTTGAGAGATGAGGTGTCTCATATGGTAGCCCATGAGTCCTTTAAATAGGCTTAGAGATGTGATTAATGTTGCCTAACTTGAATAAGACTAAAACAAGCTTGGCACAATTAGAACAAGTAGCTCTAATTTTCGTCCGACTCAGCCGCATCACCGGCTCGAGTGGCCATGGTTCTGTCTCAGCGTTTGGCTACTTTCTGACTATATCCGCTTGAGTGGGATAATAGGTGCTTGAGCGGGCCCTTATTTCGATTGATCCGAAAATTCATCACTTCTAATTCTTCCCAGCTTTCTTATTCTAAAATTTTTAGACTTCTTTTTCTTCCTTCAGCATACTTCTAAATTTTGTCTGATTTCTCACTTCTAATTTTGCCAGACTTTTTTCTTTGAGTCCTTTCAGTCTTCTATCTTCAGAGCAGAAACACAGTCATTTTCTAAAAATAACAAAATAAAACTCAATGGACCTAGAGTTTTGTCCAACCCATGAATTAGCCAACAATAAAAAAACCTAACATAGGCTCCCTCTTTCTAGCCACAGCTTCATCGTGACCCTCCAAACCCACAATGATTTTCAAATATTTGGATTGTTAGGGACTACCATATAGAGGACACTTGAGACCCAAGCTATTGCTAGCGATACCCATTTGAGAAATCATGGTTTTAAAACACAAATGGAAAACTACAAATGTAATGTGACATAAAATATTCCATCCAAATCTCTCCACACACACTCGTCAAGCAAAACCAAGAAGAAGAAACAAGTTTTAAATCCATTCAGAAGGCTTGAAATCCTTGGCGTGTTTGGTAATTAACTAGTTAAAGTAAAGTAAAGTGAGTCCAGATAAGAAATGACAATGGGTCATATCAAAAGTACATAATTTCAAACTTCCCTCCGAATTTTTCAAAAAAAATAAAAAAAGCAACCTCCTTTCTCCATTAAAAGTAAAAAAAAACTCCACTTTCCTATATATACAAAAAGTCAAAAAGATTTCATACCAAACAATTAAAAACAAAACACCATTATAACACCTTATATTTTATTCTCTCTTGATTTGATGCTTCACCTCACCATACTTCAATTCACCATATATCCAAAGAGGCATTCCTGATTTCTTTATTTTTTTCATTCATCCTCTCAACTACAAATCTAAACCCATATCGAATTAAAAAGAAACCCAGGCATCATTCAAAATAAAAAAATAAAGAGAAAAAACAAACAGAAAATCGATAAGACCCTAAAAAATTCATACCTTGGAGATGCCGGAGAGACAGATAGAAGAGGTGGCATCAAAATGAAGATGGAGAAGACAGAGGATAGGCTCGTTGCTTTGGAGAGGCTGGACAGATGAAGATGAAGGAGGAGATGCAAGAACCCTCTTCGGGTGAGAGATGAGAAGGGTTAGGATTCAGCCATTTGCGATCTTGATGGAGGAGGAATTGTCTTCTGGAGGGAGCCGAGTGTAGGTGTTGGTGTTGGAAGAGCGGGGGCATGAGGGGTTTAGGTTTATGAAGGGAGGGGAGGGATTGGGAGAGGGTTTTTTTTTTTTTTTTGTGTGGAGGGAGACGAGTGTTGGATTTTGGCTTCAGAAAGGGCTGCCATAGGCCGTCGTCATGTGCAAATAACTTGTTATAAAAATGCGACAGGCACTATGAGTCGAATTTACAACGATTCATGTGTCGGGTATTGCTTATTTTGACGTAGTTTAGGTTCTGTTGGGTTTTAAAATGAGTTTGGGTCCCTTGGTTTCAATTGATTAGTTAAGAGAAGAAACGAGAAGGAGGTGGAGTTTTGGGGGAGAATGTGGATGGGACAAATAGATAAGATGAGGATAGTAGTGAGTCTAGTGACTATTGTGATTAAAAGCAGAAGAGAATAATAACTAGGTTCAAAAGAGAGGAAAAGAAAGTGGGTAATGTTTGGGTATTGGGGTTTGGTTTAGCTGGTTGTTTGTAGGTGACTTATGGAGATAATTCTGGTTGGATGTTGTAGGTCAGGTTGTTGTTTAGTTACAGGCATGGTTTAAAATCTCGGCCGATACCGGTTCATATCGGCCGATATGAACCGGTATCTGCCGATACCGCGACTATATTTTGCCGCGATACGAGTCAGGCAAAATATCGGCTAATATCGGCCGATATGGTCAAAATATCGGTTTTATTGGTATCTCGACCGATATTGCAGATATCTAAGCCGATATTTTGAAAATATCGGTTAAGATGAAGTAATGTTCAAAAACCTTGATTTTTTGTAATTTTTTTCTTATGTTTTCATTTTCTTCTCCTCTTCCCTCATCTCCTTAGAGCTCATTCTCTTATATATTTTGCAACTATGTCTTCATAGCTCATTCTCTTATATATTTCCAACTTCCAATACTATTTTTTGAAGAAGTCATTTTATTTAGTAAGAGAAAATCAAATTAACTTCCTTATTTTTACTATTATGTGTTTTTTATTTTTTATTTTTAGATAAAGCATAGAAATGAATGAAATGATCATTGGCATGTCATTTTTGGGTTTGTTTTGTATTATTCACTTCGATCTACTTATAAACATGATTTTGGGTGTAAAAAATGATTTTTTTTAAATCTTCTACTTGTAAAAAAAAATTGGTTGGGTATTTATGATACTAAATAATAAATACTAATAGCTTATTAATAATGTATAGATAATTATTATGTTATCTTTATTTTCTTATATTTTATACTAATAAATTGATCATGAGCATCAATAATGGTTGCATTATATGAAATACTGGAGAAGACAGCGAACTGCGACACAAACAGGACTCATAACTTAAGGTGACTGAGATTTTAATTTATTGTTGTTACTAAAGAAAAAAATATTGTTTTCCAGCATTTTCTAATATTCTGGATTTTTTGAATATTTTTGCAAATTTTTTTGGATTAAAACAAAAATCACACCGCGACGGCCGCGACGGACCGATATCCGTGACCGATATCGATATCATATCAGTTTTTCAGTCCGGCCGATACCGTGACCGAGACAGAGATTTTAAACCATGGTTACAGGGTTAAGGAAGCAGAGTTGATTGGTGAGAATAAAGATGACCAAGTGAGTTCAACTTTGAGGTTGTTATTGCTTGCTTGGGTGAAAAGGCGAAGATAGGTTCTGATTAAGAGGGAGGATGGTGGCGGTGGATACAGAGATGTATGTTACGCTCCGCTCTGAGCCTAAGATTTGATTAATTTGGGTAAATCCCGAGGCATGACCACACGTACTCCCGTGAAATCCTTTTTTAATTGAAGTTAAAATGAAATACATAAATGATATACTTCACGCGAGTGAGATTAATGAAGCACACCTGTCATTGACACTAAATGCGCGCGGTCAATTGTATCTCATATGAAAAATCCACCATATACTAGTTAATTACACACCAAAAGACTTTATTCACACATTTGTAAAGTTCTTTACACAAAAGTAGTAAGTCTTTACAATATTGTCATCCAAATGCCTATTTAAAAATAAACGCATGATGACACACTTCTAAAGTCCCAAAAAAAAAGTACAAATAAACACTACTCTCGCACTCTAATACCAAGATCAGATGATGTCCTGGCCATTCCATTCATTTAATCCTCCTAAAGGAACCGGCACGGTCTCCTCCGCTAGCACTGCGGTCTCTCCAGGATCGGCATTGAAATTTGGGCCTGTAATATCATTGATAACACTTATGAATAAGACTACTCAGCAAAGTATAAGCAACAATAATGTAATACACACTGTGTCTAGTTGAATTTAAAGATAGGATAATTCAAGGAATTCAAATATCAAATACTAGGCAAGTTGTGCATTGAAGCCAATTTATGTTGTAAGAATCATAAATAAGAGGCACACTCTAGTTGGTAACTACATTAGCATCACATTTTTATCTTCCAATGGAAGTACTCAATTATTGTTGGATCTAACTAGTGTTCGAGCCAAGGATCTGACATCACCACGAAGCTCCAGATCACTGTAAGTCCATGGGGATCCGAACCCTAGAGGGGGGGGGGGGGGGTGAATAGGGTGAGCTTCAACTATGACCAATTTTAATCAATTTTAACTTCTTTAAAACAAACTAGTCACATGTGATGATTAATCATACAAGATGCGGAAGCTAACAAAAGAATCACCACAAAGCAATCACCATCACACAAGGATTTATAGTGGTTCGGCCTCAATGCCTACATCCACTACCGGCTTGTGATCCAACACCCCACCGGATTTCCACTATTTATGCTTTTCAATAGGCTAAGCAATAACCTTTACAATATGCTTTCCAAGGCTAAGCAATAACCTTTACAATGATGTTTTTCAAGGCTTAACATCAACCTATACAATATGCTTTTATAGGCTAAGCAATAACCTCTACACTATGCTTTCCAAGGCTAAGCAATAACCTTACAATGATGTTTTTCAAGGCTTAACATCAACCTATACAATGTGCTTTTATAGGCTAAGCAATAACCTCTTCAACCATATGGTTGGTTATCTCACTAAGTTGTGTCTTTAATACACTAGATGGAGATTCATTTTAGCTCATTACATTTGCCTCTAAAATAGGCGGATATGGAAGTGAATAACAAATACACACTCACACTATGAATGCAAAGATGAAAGTATATGAAGTGTGTGTGTGTGGTCCTCAATCATTTTGAAAATGAAAGTTCATAAATGTATGCCTAAGGCTTTTGAAAGTTTTAGCTCAAAAACATTTATGATTGAGGATGTAATGCAATCACATGTTAAAAGTAACAACTTGTTAATGATATCAAAGTTACACAAGTTGTATGAAATGGATTAGCTCTAAACATGTGATGCATAGGGATGTCAATCAAATCATCAATGAAGCTCAAAACATAAAAATAGATTTGATTGAAAAGAGGGGACAAATCATATGTAATTATAAGGACAACTTGAAAATGATTTACCAATCAAAGTAAGGCAAGTTGTGAAGCATTAAAACAATAATACACATATGATTTGTAATGATGTTGAATCCAAAACATAAGATACATTTGAAGGAGATTTTCTTATGATGGAAAAACAACACCCAAAGATTCAACAAAGTATATGAATCATGTTACATCTTTCATTAACATGATCTACTTAGATTTACCAATAAAGTACTACTTTGATGAATCAATGGTGATGTATCCAAAACAATAGATCTATTCAAAATATAGAATATGCTAAGGATACAACATATCATATATTAACATGTTACAAAGATTTACCAATGATAAAACAAAACATGAAAACATATGATTTGTAAAGAGGTTGAGTCCAAAACATAAGATAGTTTTGAAAGTGATTTTCTTATGATGGAAAACAACAACCAAAGATTCAACCAAGTATATGGATCATGTTACATATGATTTCAAAGGTTTTTACATTAACATGATCTACTTAGATTTACCAATAAAGTACTACTTTGATGAATCATATGGTGTTGTATCCAAAACAATAAATCAACTCAAAACATAACACATGTTAAGGACACAACACAAACATAGTTTATCATGCTAGAAATGATTTACCAAAAATAAAACAAAGCATGAAAACATATGATTAAGAAAGGAAGAGCCTACTTGGTGGTTTAACTTCATTAATCCAAGCTTTAGCTTTCCTAATCTTCCCCTTCATCCCTTGGTTCTTTTCCCTTTTGATATGCCTCAATACCTCTCAAGGAGGGGCTTAAAAATCCCAACTTTTGGCAAGGGAAAGAACTCATATTTATAGCAAAAAGTTGCCAACGGCTAGTCCTCGGTCGACCGGCAAACAGGCCTCGGTCGACCGAGAACACACAACGGTCATATTTCTGACCGTTGGTGCTCCCAGGCAAATTTTGCCTGCAGTTGTCTCGGTCGACCGGCGACACTGCCGGGACAACCCCCTTTTGACAAAAAATCCAACTTTTGCCATTTCAAAGTTATTTCTTTGGGGGACCTTTTGGCAACTAAATCAAGCTAGGAAAACATGTTTTAAAGATTCTAATGGTTTTTAAAACATGACATAAAAAGCCTAAAAAGATTCAAAACTTTTAAAACAAAGGCTTGCTTGATTTCTTGAAAACTCTTTTCTAAATCAAATGCATCCAAGATTAAAAAACAAATCATGCATAAATCAATACTTTTACAAATCTTAAAAGCAATGCATGAATAAAACAAGATTTCAAGTTTATTTAAAACCAATGCAAGTGTGTAAATCAAATGATGCTAGAATGAAATGCATCCATCAAATTGCAATCTAGAAAATTCCTAACAATCACCCCAATATAACCATCTACTATAGTAGGATTGTATAATTAACCTATTTCAGTCCCATCGAGCCTTAAAAGGTCAAACTAAGTACTGCCAGACTCAATGAGTCAATTCAATTCAATTCTATAACATTTGGATATAAATTCAAATCCATCTATTCCAATCAAATCAATTGAAGTAAAGCACATATTAATTCAAATTACAATTTATAATTTGAGGTCAATAATAATATCTCAATATTAAATGCAATTCACTTTAAAGAGTCAAGATAAATTACGAGCCATTACTAATCTAATTATCCGCCATCTCTAACCATCCATTTCGATGTATGAAGTGTACATCAGAGTCCCCTAAATTAACACACATGGTTAAGTGCTGGACTAACAGATAATACACATAAGATTCCCATTCTTCAAGATTTCTTATGAGTTTAATTCCATTGGACAATGTTCTAACTCAAAATATCCATTTTAAGGTGCTATAGAGTCTTTGTGATCCTAAATACTTAATGGTTCAAGATTATACGATAAATAGCCTCAGGGCTCATTTATAAAAGTGTTTAAATAATAAAAAAAGGTTATGATTCAGTTAGATCCATCTCAATCCAGACGCAGTTTGGGTTATCCGATCGATCGGGTTCCAGGTCTAATCGATCGGACCTGACTCAAGCCTAGTTTCAAAATCCTTAAACCAATCTCCTTCTTCCTTTTTCTTCATTCCATTCAACTTGAACCTGCAATTGTTATGGGACCTTCTGTCCCCTTAACTATAATTTAACACTTCTAACCTTCTTCTCCATTCAACCATTCAATACATATATCAATTCTAAAGAATACAACAATTCTATCTTAATAGATTTATAAAGTAAAACGCTGAAAATTATACATACGGAAAGATCAATAGAAGATTTACATCATACCCGCATCCATTCACAATTTAACTTCGTATACTTGCCTCTATTAAGAACCCAACAGAGAAATCCTTTTCCCTAAGCTCAATTAGAAGTGGAATCACTCACCTTGAACCCTATTCACTAACCCTATCATATGAAACAACATTTAATGGAAAACAATAAAATGCATGTGCTGGAGAAGGGTCAAAATAACCCAATTGAAATTGGAATCTCTGTAACTGTTGTTGATTACTTACCTTGTGATTTGGAGAAAAGAGTAAATTGAAGTTTTCCCCTAACTCCAATATCAAAGAAGAAGGAAAAAATGATGAAGGAGATGAAAAACACAGATTTCTTCCTCCAAATCCACTTGCACAGTTTCTTCCTAGTCAATTGATAGAGAAGAAAGGAAAAGGAACAAATGGGTTTTGTGGCTGAGAACTCGACATGTCGATTGAAACTAATTAAGCTTGGGTTCTTTTAAAGACAATTATCCTGAAATTTACATATAAATCTTATTATATAACACTATTTACTTCTTGAGTCAAATGAAGACCAAATTAGTCTATATAAGGTCAAATGTAGTGAAGTCCATTACAAAAACTGATGTACTTTTCGAAATACATGCTATGGTGTCAAAATGTAACGTCTACAACGACACCCCCTATTAGTATTTTTATGTTGGCTAATTCATGGGTTGGACAAAACTTCGAGTCCATTGAGTTGTAGTTTCTAATTTATTTTAGAATGGACTATGGTTGTGTTGCCGGAAGAGATTAACCGAAGAATAAAAGAAAAGAGAAGACCGGGCGAACCTCCCTAGGCCCGATCGATCGGAGCCTCAGTCTAATCGATCGGACTATAATCGTGCCCAATTATTTGGGTGGTCTGATTGATTGGATGCTCGGTCCAATTGATCGGACAGGCGTGGAATTTTGGGAAAGTCTCCTATTTCTGATTTAGAAATGTTTCCTTTGAGGCTATGTTTCCCAATTTGAGTCCTACTTATGCACTAAGTCTAATGCACGAATTTTGGGTTATTTATAGGGTATTGCTCTCAACCCTAGAACCACCACAACTCTCATTAATCTGAGTCAGAGATATCTTAAAGAGAGATTATTCTCTAGAGCCATTGAAAGATCTTTCTGAAAGGCTGCTCTAGAAGATTGTTGCTGCTTCTACCTTTCTTGTAGAAGATAGTTCATCTTGACTGGCAAGGTGTGAGGAGATCAAGGAGAACGGGGCACGGTGGATGTCGTGTCAGTAGATTCTTTGCAAGAACAACTACAGTCCTTAGGTCAAAGTATAAACTGAGGTAAATGAGCTTGTGAGTATATCTTGTAACTGTTTGTGAACTCTTGATTTCTGGTTCCTGGTTTTTCTCCCTAGATAGGGTTTCCACGCTAAATATTGTGTCTGCCTTATTGTGGTGATTGCTTGGTGGATATCTAGTTCTATATTGTCTGATTGGTTTATTTCCACTGCATTGATTGGTTAGATTAGAACTAGTAATCCATTTTGGTATCCCCTAAAAAACTTTCAATTGGTATGAGAGTGGATTGCACTATTTTATTGTGTTGATCCAAATATTGCTAGAATGGATAACTGCTGTGATGACACTTCAACCAATAAGCCTCCACTGTTGGATGGTAACAATTATGCTTATTGGAAAGCCAGGATGGTTGCCTTCTTGAAAGCCATAAATCTGAAAGTATGGAAATCTATTGTGAAAGGCTATTCTTTGCCCACTGTCATTATTGATGGTATAATCAGTCTGAAATTTGAAGAACAATGGACTAAGGATGAAGAATTGACAGCTACTTACAACTCTAAGGCTTTGAATGCTATTTATAATGGAGTTAGCATGTCTGAGTTTTGTAAAATTTCTACATGTACTACTACCAAAGAAGCTTAGGATATTCTGCAGACTGTGCATGAAGGGTCTGACACTATCAAACAGTCAAAACTTTAGAAATTATATACAGCCTTCAAAACCTTAAAGATGGAAGATGATGGAACTTTTGATGAGTTCAATTCGAAGCTAAATGTAATCATGAATGATACCTTTACTTTGGGAGAGCCAATTCCTGATAATAGGGTTGTGAAAAAAATTTTGTGGTCTCTTCTAGAAAGGTTTGATACAAAGGTTGTTGCCATTGAGGAGAATAAAAATCTGAATACTCTCAAATCTGAAGATTTGGTTGGTAGCCTTCAGACTTTTGAAGCAAACCTAAGGACTAATAAAAAATCAAAATCCAAAGTTATTGCTTTGAGAGCCTCCAAAGAATCATTAAAGAAAATTGTTAGTGATTCTGATACTGATTTTGAGGAGATTGATCCCCAAGTTGCTGTTCAATTCATGAAGCAATTTCAGTTGTTTATGAAGGAGAAGAAAAGTGATCTGAAAGTCCATAAAAGAAAGAGGAGTCACCTATGAAACACAAAGTTGTCTAGGTCAAGAAAGAAGACCTTCCATCTGTTTTGGTACACACTTTGTTGCAATGTTTGAATATGCAAGTGTGTGCGCCAAAGCTTCATCACCCATAATCTACAATATCATGCCCCCGCCCAGTGCTGATACGAAGATCATCTTGAGGGGGAGTCAATATTGAGGGGGAGCTGCAAAATCTAAATTGACAGAAGCTGCTTGAAGATAATTGTTTGTCAATTATGGACAAAAAGGGGGAGAATAATGAAGTTAGGGGGAGAAAACAAGCAAAGATCTACAGTTGCTGAAAATGTTTTTGGTCTAAAATTAAATGTATCTTGAGTTTTTCTTTTGGGTAGACTATTTGTATTGTTCTAGGGAGTTTTGTCCATGAATTGCCAAACGGGGGAGATTGTTAGTATTTTTATGTTGGCTAATTCATGGGTTGGACAAAACTCTTGGTTCATTGAGTTGTATTTTCTAATTTATTTTAGAATGGACTATGGTTGTGTCGCCAGAAGAGCTGAAGCGAAGAATAGAAGAAAAGAGAAGACCGGGGGAACCTCCCCAGGCCCAATCGATCGTAGCCTCAGTCTGATCGATCGAACTGTAATCGCACCCAGTTATTTGGGTGGTCTGATCGATCAGATGCGATGTCCAATCGATCGAACAGGCGCCTACTTTTAATTTTGGAAAAGTCTCCTATTTCTGATTTATAAGTGTTTCCTTTGAGGTTATGTTTCCCAATTTGAGTCCTACTTGTGCACTAAGTCTAAGGCACGAATTTGGGGCTATTTATAGGGTATTGCTCTTAACCCTAGAACCACCACAACTCTCATTAATATGAGTCAAACATAACTTAGTGAGAGATTATTCTCTAGAGCCATTGAGAGATCGTTCTGAAGGGCTGCTCTAGAAGATTGTTGCTGCTTCTACCTTTCTTGTAGAAGATAGTTCATCTTGACTGGCAAGGTGCGAGGAGATCAAGTAAGGAGAACGGGGCACGATGGATGTCGTGTCAGTGGAATCTTTGCAAGAACAACTACAGTCCTTAGGTCGAGGTACAGACTAAGGTAAATGAGCTTGTGAGTATATCTTGTAATTGTTTGCCAACTCTTGATTTCTGGCTCATGATTTTTCTTCCTAGATAGGGTTTCCACACTAAATACTGCGTCTGCCTTCTTGTGTTGATTGCTTGGTAGATAGCTAGTTCTATATTGTCTAATTGGTTTTTTTCCGCTGCATTGATTGGTTAGATTAGAACTAGTAATCCCTTCTGGTAGCCCCCAAAAAACTTTCACACCCTAAAATTGGAAATTATTAAATAGTCCTCATTCTCCCTAATTGAGCTCAAAACCGGATCAAATGACTCACTCTCAATCCAAACTAGATCCGAACTTGATCCATTAGACTCAACTCAACCAATTGAGAGACTAATTTTACCTAATTTGAACATTAGAACAGAATTAACTAAATTAAACATGATTAATTAGCATTAATTCCGATTAATTCGGGACGGGATGTAATAGGTTGTGAGTCTCATTTTGGAATGGTGGAGCAGAGGAGAAAGTGGGTGTAGTGGAGGAGGCAGAGAGATGGTTGGTGATGAATGAAAGGCGGCTGATTGGGCTGAGTTTTGAGACAGCGTTGATGTGAAAAGTAAAAAAACAGAATATGAAGGAGGACAAGAAAATTAAGAGAACCTGAAAATAGAACAAAACATGGAGCAAAGTAAGTAAAGGAAAGGACGTAGAGATGGGTAATAAGAACTACAAAGAAGACAGTTGTAGAAGACAGTAAGAAACTGGGTTTTGTTTGTTTCAAGAGAGCAGAGTCCGGGTCAATTCTTTAAAATAGAAGATGAGTACAGCAGATGGGAGTAATAAAGTGTACAAAAGATGTAAATGATGTGGTGCAATCATGGATGATGATTGTAGTGAATGGGTGATGATGAAGGGAAGTAGGTCATGGGCTATTTGGTTAGGTGGACTTGAAGTTTGAGTTTCAAGGTTGTTAGTTTGCATTAAGTGCAAAGACTGAGCATATGTGGTTGCTTCAGGTGTTCCATTGGAATTTGGTAGAGCTGGAGTTGTGATTTTAGTTGTAGTGCAATGGTGCAGGTGTGTTAGTGATTCTAGAAAACAGAGACGGGGATTGTTTGGGCCAGAGGTAAATGATGTAATGCAAGCAATATTGCAGGTGGTTTGAATAGGCGTAAGACTGTTTGCGTGAGATGACTTATAGAGTGTTGTTTATTATGAGAGGACCAAGAGAGGTGTGGCCTGGTGATGGGGTTCGGTCCAGTGTTAGCACCGGGAATTCGAATCAGTAGGGTCAAGAAAAGACTTATCTTCTGCAAATCGAATAAATTTAATTTTCCTTTTATCAACATTTGTCATCTTCTTTCGATATTTCGACAAATATAATATAAAATTCTCAAATAATCTATTTCTGATAATCCGACAAAAATAATATTGAATTCTAAAAAAAATTATACATTGTTAATAATAGTTCTTAATCCAAAAAGAAAATCCAAATTCATAAACTCCTATAGCTATCCTCAACAGGTTTTCATGTGTTGAAATTGTTGCATAATAGCTTCATTATCAACACTAGCAACCACATCCTTTTCAATATATGTGACCAAACAGTCATTCATCCATTGATCTCCCATTCGCTTACCCAACCTGTTATTTACGTACTTATTGCTAAAAAACTCTTTCTACCGTCGCAGTCGCTACTGGTAAAATTAACACCAATTTTAGAAACAAATAAACCAATTGGTATAAAAAATCCTTCTTTATCTCCACTAATTTTATAGCAGTGTCGCCAATTCCTTTAAGTTCTAAAACTTGTTGCTAAAGCGGATATCAGTAATGTGGGCCTATTAACTTTTCTTTTATATTTTGATAGACAGTTGGCCTATTAACTTTTCTTTTATATTTTGATAGACAGTTGGCCCATTAACTTACGCGGTGGGAATTTTATGGTGACTTTTGTTCACTACTAGCTAATGTGTGGTGAAACTCTTAAATTGAGTCGGGTCAACAACTTTCTATAAGTTCAATTCATGACATAAAAGATTTTATTTTTAAATATTTTTTCAGATCTCACTGGGGTCAATTGACCCCACTGTGATCAATGTGGCACCGCCCATGGTTTGGTCTCTATGGGTGATCTGGAACTACATGTGGTGGAGATGAAAGTGTGGTCTTGATTCTATGAGGTGTACGGACATGAAAGGTGGTTTCAAATGGGTTGTCAAGAAACAAGGAAAAGAAGGATAGAGGAAGTAATGAAGATGAATATATATATATATATATATGAGCAAGGCTCTCCTAAGTTGTAACTTATGTAATCATAAGCTGAAACAGTGCTAGTCCCACATCTCCAAATAGATTATCTCTATTTTTGGCATGATGGAACTTTAAAATCCAGTTCTGATTGGATTAATCTTGATTTTGGAGATGATGATTTGAAGCAGTTTATGATGGAGATGGTTTTGCAAATTGTTTCAACTTAGCATTGAAAGTCCGGGGATCCGAACCCTAGAGGGGGGGGGGGGTGAATAGGGTGAGCTTCAATTATGACCAATTTAAACAAATTTTAACTTCTTTAAATTAAACTAGTCACAAGTGATGATTATCAAACAAAATGCAGAAGCATAATAAAAACAATCACCGCAAAGCAAGCACCACCACACAAGGATTTATAGTGGTTCGGCCTCAATGCCTACATCCACTACCGGCTTGTGATCCAACACCCCATCGGATTTCCACTATTTATGCTTTTCAATAGGCTAAGTAATAACCTTTACAATGATGTTTTTCAAGGCTTAACATCAACCTATTACACTATGCTTTTTCTTAGGCTAAGCAATAACCTCTTCAACCAAAAGGTTGGTTATCTCTCTAAGTAGTGTCTATAATACACTTGATGGAGATACAATTAATAGCTCATTACAATGCCTCTTAATTAGGCAGATCTGAAAGTGAAAAACTAATTCACACACGCACACACACACACACACACACTATGAATGCAAAAATGAATGCACAATGTGTATGCATGATGTCCTCAATCAATTTGAAATTGAAAGCTCATCAATGTATGCCAAAGGCTTTTGAAAGTTTTAGCTTATAAAACATTTATGATTGAGGTAAGAATGCTAATCACATGTTAAAAGTAACTTGTAAAAGATATACATATGTATTCAAAACAAGTTGTAAATTCTAAGAACAAAACATGTGATGCATAGGGATGTCAATCAAATCAACAATGTAGCTCATAAAACATAAAAATAGATTTGATTGAAATTAGGGGACAAATCATATGTAATTATAAATTCAACTTGAATATGATATACCTATCAAAGAAAGGCAAGTTGTGAAACTTTAAAACAAAGATACATATGATTTATTAAGTTGTTGAATCCAAAACATAAGATAGATTTGAAAGTGATTTTCTTATGATGAAAAACAACAACCAAAGATTCAACCAAGTATAGGAATCATGTTACATATAATTTCAAAGATGTTTTCATTAACATGATTTACTTAGATATACCAATTTAAGTACTACTTGGATTGAATCAATGGTGATGCATCCAAAACAATAAATCAATTCAAAACATAAACATGTTAAGGACACGTACAACAAAACATAGTTTATCATGCTAGAAAACATTTACCAATAATAAAGCAAGGCATGACAACATATGGTTAATGAAAGTAAAGCTTACTTAGAGATTTAACTTCATTAATCCAAGCTTTAGCTTTCCTAATGACCCCTTTCATCCCTTAGCTCATTCCCCTTTGATTTGCCTCAAAACCTCTCAAGGAAGGCCTAAAAATCCTTCACTTTTGGCAAAGGAATGAACTAGTATTTATAACCAAAACAGCCCAACGGCTAGTCCCTGGTCGACCCCATGACCCCCGGGTTGACCTGGCCTTCACAACGGTCATAAAACTAACCATTTGACAGGAGCCCCAACGGCTCTTTCCCGGTCGACCCGCAGTGAGCTCGGTCGACCTGGTCCCCTGTTGGGCGGGTCGACCTGGCCTTCTGTTGGGCCGGTCGACCTGGCACACTGCTGGTCGACCTGGCCTGGGACCAAAATCCCCTAAACTTGCATTTTTCAAAGTATTTTCAAGTGGGGACTTTTGGGCCATTAAATCAAGCTTGGAAACATGGTTTAAATCAAACTAAGAGGATTAAAACCATGAAACATAAAAAGCCAAAAAAGATTCAAAACTATAAAACCAATGGCTTGCTTGATTTAAAAAAAATTCTTTTCAAATTTAAATGCATCCAAGTTAAAAATCAAAACATGCATAAATCAACATTTTTACAAGTCTTAAAAACAATGCATGTTTGCAATCAAGATTTCAAGTTTTTCTAAAACAATGCATGTGTGAAAATTCAAATGATGCTAGAGTGATAATGCATCCATCAAATTGCATTATACAAAATTCCTAACAATCTCCCCCTTTGCAATTTGATGGCAACTTACACAACACTAAATTAACACACCGAGTCTTCAGCTCCCCCTAAGCTGGAAAAGTCTTGAAATCTCTTAGATGCTCCTTCTCTTAGCTTGGGCTCTGGGTCCTTTTCTTCATTCTTCTTGATGCTTGGAGCTTGAACATTCTTTAAGCTATCTTTTCATCTTTCTTTCTTTAGCCAAGCATCTTCTTTAGCTCCCAAGCTTTCTTCTTTCTATTAGCTCTCCCCCTTTGACCATGCCTCTCTCTCCCTTTGGCAAGATATATATTCTCTCCCCCTGTAAAAGATCATACAATATCTCCCCTTAGGAAGCTTGGACATTCTCTTCCCCTTTAGAGAACTTGAATGCTCTCTCCCCCTTTGACATTAAATTGCAAAGGTACCTACACACATGAAATAAGAAAAATACCTTTTAGAAGCACCTATTAACAAAAGAAATCGAAAATGAAATACATAACAGGTTATCATGTATGGAAGTAGTCTCTAAGGGTTCAAAGGCAATCTAAGGGTCAATTTGATCAAAACTAATACTTCCTATGAAGGTTTACACTCCCCCTCAATCCATTCTCTTCTTTTGTCAAACTTTTGACAAAGATATAACTATTTTGTTCAAGAAGAAGATGGTTTAACCAATTGAGGGTCAACTTCAAGGAAAGGATTAGACATGTTTAACTATAAAGCTCAATATGATCAAATTACCAAAAGAGAACAAGGTCAAGGAGAAAAGCAGTCATGGATACCAATTGTAAAAACAAAGGATACCAATTGAGATACAAAGATAAGTCTATTGAAACAATCACTCTAAAATGGAGTTATAAAGAATATAACTATTAAGATAAATCCAAAATAGAGCTATCCATGATGAAATGGGGTTTATTAATCATAGCATCAATCAATTTAACTATGAAAAACATATGCTATGAAAGTTTTGAAATCATTTCATTCAATCAAAAAAATATGACTATTAAGTGCAAGATGAGTGAAATGAAATTCAAACATGAAGCCAACCTCAACTAATAACCAACCAAGATTATGAATATATAAACATGGTGGTAATGAGATTTACCTATATGAGAAAGAGAGGTGGCAAACATGAAAATTATGATGCTAATGGAGTGTGACATGGAACAAATATATTACTATTAAGTTCAATCCAATGTACACAAGGTTTATCACATTCATAAGAAATCAAATCAATCGAAAATTATACCAATTAAAACCAATTGAATTTGACAACATGATAAAGAGCAAGAATGTGGCCAACACAAAATTCCATCAAGCATCATAAATGGATATTCATCACTTTTAAAGTTATAACTATAGAGCAAAGTGATGAACAAGATAAATTGCAATGCAAAAGGATATAACTTGGTAATGCATGCAATTTTCAAAGTGACAAAATCATATGAATTCAACATCTAAGATATCCATCAAACATATAAATATACGAGGGATGGATTTCAAAGAGTTTCATATGATCAAGATCACTACTATGATGTTGAAACATGTACAAGGATGACATCACTTAGGGAATATACATGAATCATCATCATAACCATCCAAAAAGAAATGACTAGAACGCATAGAGGATGGATTTGAGTTCTAGTATGGTTTCTACAAATATAACTAAGATCACAACCATACATAGAACGGTTTGACATTTGCATAGAGAGGATCAATCAACACTCAAGATCTAACTCATACCATATCATTAAAAAAGAATATAACTATGCATGCACAAGAAGGTATGAAGTTAGAGGGACATCATGGAACGCATATAGATGAAGATGGATCACATATATGGATATACCTATTAAGAACAATGGATTAATTCCAATTCATCTAAAATGATCCATTAATCTATCATGCAACATCTCCACTCTAGCAAATGTACTAAGCTTACAATGCAATGGAAAATGGATATGATGATTATACCAAATGAGCTTAGCACACTAAATCACAAATGTACTTAATAGGCTCAAATGATAATAAAACAAAAGATTTTACTATAAAGCACATACACAATCATCAATTTGCATTAATAAAAATATATACCAAGTTAGGCACAAACATGCAAATCAATGAAACCATATCCAACCATGCAATGTAAGACATCAAAATCAATTTGCATAAAAAGAATGTAAATAAATGAGCAAAGATGCAAATCAATCATGATAATATTGCAATCAAAGGATTTTGAAAACCATGAGATATAACTTAAAAGTTAATGAAGACAAAATCAAATGATCACAAAGAAACATTGCATTTTAAAAGATGTGACTATAAAGAAACAAAAATGCAAATGTAACAAGACCAACAAAAAGATTTAACTAAAAAGGATAGGTTGGTCTAGAGAGGATCAAGGCCTTAAGGTTAGTCTAAATGTATACCAATGAAGATTCACCTAAGGTCTTGATAAGGATGTCCTTGACACTTCACTTGAGGACTCACCAACTCTTGGAGATATAACTCGAAAAGGTCTTAGAGTGGTGAAAAGATACTATGGGGAAATTTCATTTTCAAACATAGTGGAAATCATTTTAAAGATATGCAATAAAACACAAAACTAGGGTTCTAATCTAGAAAGGATCAACGCCGAGTTGTTAAGCCCTAAAATGGAGTAACCTCGCTCTGATACCAATTGAAAGTCCGGGGATCCGAACCCTAGAGGGGGGGGTGTGTGAATAGGGTGAGCTTCAATTATGACCAATTTAAACAAATTTTAACTTCTTTAAATTAAACTAGTCACAAGTGATGATTATCAAACAAAATGCAGAAGCATAATAAAAACAATCACCACAAAGCAAGCACCACCACGCAAGGATTTATAGTGGTTCGGCCTCAATGCCTACATCCCCTACCGGCTTGTGATCCAACACCCCATCGGATTTCCACTATTTATGCTTTTCAATAGGCTAAGTAATAACCTTTACAATGATGTTTTTCAAGGCTTAACTTCAACCAAAAGGTTGGTTATCTCTCTAAGTAGTGTCTATAATACACTTGATGGAGATACAATTAATAGGTCATTACAATGCCTCTTAATTAGGCGGATCTGAAAGTGAAAAACTAATTCACACACACACACACACACACACACACTATGAATGCAAAAATGAATGCACAATGTGTATGCATGATGTCCTCAATCAATTTGAAATTGAAAGCTCATCAATGTATGCCAAAGGCTTTTGAAAGTTTTAGCTTATAAAACATTTATGATTGAGGTAAGAATGCTAATCACATGTTAAAAGTAACTTGTAAAAGATGTACATATGTATTCAAAACAAGTTGTGAAAATTCTAAGAACAAAACATGTGATGCATAGGGATGTCAATCAAATCAACAATGTAGCTCATAAGACATAAAAATAGATTCGATTGAAACCAGGGGACAAATCATATGTAATTATAAATTCAACTTGAATATGATATACCTATCAAAGAAAGGCAAGTTGTGAAACTTTAAAACAAAGATACATATGATTTGTGAAGTTGTTGAATCCAAAACATAAGATAGATTTGAAAGTGATTTTCTTATGATGAAAAACAACAACCAAAGATTCAACCAAGTATAGGAATCATGTTACATATAATTTCAAAGATGTTTTCATTAACATGATTTACTTAGATATACCAATTTAAGTACTACTTGGATTGAATCAATGGTGATGCATCCAAAACAATAAATCAATTCAAAACATAAACATGTCAAGGATACAACAAAACATAGTTTATCATGCTAGAAAACATTTACCAATAATAAAGCATGGCATGACAACATATGGTTAAGGAAAGTAAAGCTTACTTAGAGATTTAACTTCATTAATCCAAGCTTTAGCTTTCCTAATGACCCCTTTCATCCCTTAGCTCATTCCCCTTTGATTTGCCTCAAAACCTCTCAAGGAAGGCCTAAAAATCCTTCACTTTTGGCAAAGGAATGAACTAGTATTTATAGCCAAAACAGCCCAACGACTAGTCCCCGGTCGACCCTATGACCCTCGGGTCGATCTGGCCTTTACAACGGTCATAAAACTGACCATTTGACAGGAGCCCCAACGGCTCTTTCCCGGTCGATCCACAGTGAGCTCGGTCGACCTGGTCCCCTGTTGGGCGGGTCGACCTGGCCTTCTGTTGGGCCGGTCGACCTGGCACACTGCTGGTCGACCTGGCCTGGGACCAAAATCCTCTAAACTTGCATTTTTCAAAGTATTTTCAAGTGGGGACTTTTGGGCCATTAAATCAAGTTTGGAAACATGGTTTAAATCAAACTAAGAGGATTAAAACCATGAAACATAAAAGGCCAAAAAAGATTCAAAACTATAAAACCAATGGCTTGCTTGATTTAAAAAAAATTCTTTTCAAATTTAAATGCATCCAAGTTAAAAATCCAAACATGCATAAATCAACATTTTTACAAGTCTTAAAAACAATGCATGTTTGCAATCAAGATTTCAAGTTTTTCTAAAACAATGCATGTGTGAAAATTCAAATGATACTAGAGTGATAATGCATCGCTCAAATTGCATTACACAAAGTTCCTAACAAGCATAACATAAGCTACAGCTTTGGAGAAACCCTATGTGTGTATGTCCCCTAAGCTGAAGCTTTGGATAAGGTAAGTTGAGGTAAGCTCAATTATGTGGTGGGGCCCACCTAGAGACCCACATGGGGATGGGGATGGGGGGGATTTCAAGAACTCCCTGGGACCCTCATCTTTGCAAAAAAATCAGCCTCAACCGTGGTATCCATCATCTCCATCTGGGAATACAAAGTTTAATAATCAACAATTCATTTGGATCAGTACACAGTCGATCCAACGGTCTAGTAAATTCACGGATCTAACCGAAAGTTGGTGGACATGTGCAATTTTGGGGGGTCGTGTGTTTGGTCCATTTCAATGGACAAGGGTGTGGGTCCCACAAGCGTGAGCTGACGGAGTTTTATCTTAAGCTTTAACTTAGGAGAGCCTTGTTTGTTTATTGAGAGAGAGGCTCTGAAGGCACTGGCAGAAGTAAGATGAGAATAGAGGGGATGGGATGAGAATGGACGGAATTATGTTTTGCAGAGGGAATGAGATATGTGAAAGGCTTTATAGTACATGGGCCCTACCTTTTTTTGGATTAGGAACGGTTTTTTCTTTTATTTTTTTAAATGGGTTAAAACTGTCTCAACTTAGGAACGGCTAGAAATTGCTTTAGATCAACGTTTATGAACTTCATTTTTGGTGCAGTGACTTGTCGTTCTGAATATTGATTTCACTAGAACAATCCCAAAAATCTCATCCTGTTGGGATAAAAAATGAAAAAGAACTTGTTGGCTTGATTTCAATCTTTGACTCGTTCATTGAGAAGAGAGAGAGAAGAGAGAGGGAGAGAGAGATGAGAAGCTCTATTTGGGTTTTGGCTTTTCTATGTAGAAGAACTAGTAATACAGGCCCGTTCTAAGCCTGGGCCCAAAAATAAAAGTATATTAAAATTTGGATATATGTTATTGGAAAGAAAACAAATCTAAAAGAAAGAAACTACATTATTTATCATTCTCAACGATGATGGAAACTACGTGGACCCCATTGGATTTGTTGAAGTAAGTATTAAAGAGGTAGAAAGATTTCATAGGGAGATTAAATTTACTTGATTAAGTATTGAAATTCAAAACTCAAAATGAATATAAAAAAGTCTTATCTTTTGACAAAAAAAATTAGGAAATTGATTTGGAAATAGAGAGATTGGATAGATGATCGATCTCTTGAAGGCAAGGACTAGTCTACCCAGGATATTTCTACAAAGGTCAAAAGTGGGGCCACTTTGATGCAGCATTACGGTTTGGTTTTTATAAACCAACATGCTTACATGGTACCCTAAGATTTGTTGATGTGGTGTGGTTAGGTTTGAGAACGATGATGTGGCCCCCTTAATAACCCACCTCTTTGTTGGTGTTTTTATATAGGGGATTTGACATATTAATTCCCCTTAAACCCTCTTCTCCCAATTTCATCATTAAAAATCAATTAATGTCACCAGAGTCATTTGACTCTAGTCCATAATTTTTTTTTTCTGCCCTGATCCCATGATATCATGGGATCTAGGTCCAGATAAAAAGACGGTCTAGGCTTTTTAATGTACGGGCTTTTCAACTTTTAACATTTGATTCCCATGATATCATGGGTTTTTAAACTCTCATGATATCATGGGATCCAGGGCAAAAAAGTTAAAAACAAACTTTGGTGACGTTAAAAGATTTTTAGTTACGAAATTGGGAATGTAGTATTTAAAGAGTATTAATTGATATGTCAAATCCCCTTTTATATATATATATATATATATATATATATATATATATATATAAAGAGATGCAGTTTAGTGTTGGACATTGTCCCAGTGTTACACCCTATTCCGAGTTAATCAAGATTAACTCTAATTAATCAAGATTAAAGTGAATTAAGTGTGATTAATCAACTTAGTGGTGATAAACTACTAATATGAATCAAATTATCTCAAATTAATGAATTAAGCATAATGGAATGAGTTTGAAGAGATTGGCTTAATTGAGTTGAATTTAGACCCAAATTAGTAAAATTAAGGACTTTTCCGTCAATACGGATTTATGTATATTTTGTCGAATATGGTGAAACTTGATGTCAACATGTGTATCTCGACAAGTATATCGATTTTTATAATATACACATTTTTATTTGACTTGAAATGAGTCAAGTAAGCTTTGATTTGAAATATGTATAATACGTATAATATAGGGGGTTTAGCTACAAAATTTCAATTATAAATGTTAAGAGGAACTCGATTTCAGTTCATACGATCCTTCCAGCAGCAGTAAAAGCCCTAGGTTCAAGTTCTCTTTCTTTCTTCTTCATTTCTTCTCTACAAAGTGTTTGAAAGGAGATTTTACAAGTGGCTTTTGAGAGGAATTCATTTTCTTCATCTTCTTTACTAAGTTGGTTGGATTTCTTGGAGTTAAAGTTTGAGAGAAATCTCAAATTTCCTTTCCACAAGCTGTCAGGTAAGTGTTGAGAGTAATTTCAGTTGTAAACGAGTTCTTTAAACTCTTTTTCATCTTAAATAGCATGTTAAATTTGTATTTGAATGATTTGGTGATATTAGGGTTTGAGATTGAGTGAATTGTCTCAAGTAGAGCTTGAAAGAAAAGAGGGTTTTTTTTGTGTTAGATTCAATTGAAAGGCAAGTATAACAGTTATTTGTGATTGAAATGTTAATTGTATAGATTTCATTTGATTAGTTATAGTTGCGAACTCAAATCTATTTGTGTAATATTGGAATGGTTTTGATTTGATTTATGGATTGATTAAATGTTATTAGAATGGATTATATGATGGAATAGAAGTGTTTTCTTGATGAATGAATGGGATTGAGTAGGGAACAGGAGGTTTCATGTTTTACTTGCAGGTTGTGAGTGATTTTTGAACAAAAAGAAAAGACTGCTAAGAAGTCTGGAATTGTAATTATGAAGCGTCCGCTCGAGTGAATAGGAGTCCGCTTGAGCGAACTACCTTCTGTATAGCATCCGCTCGAGCGAACCTGTTACTATCTGTCAAAGCTTGAGTGAGTAAGAAGGGTCCCTCAAGCAACCAAACTTTCTTATTCACATCCACTCAAGTGGACCTGAAGAAATTGTTTCAGGTTGTTTTCTCGATTTAGATTTGATTTCCTTCTTTTAATTAAGGATATTTAGTGATTATAACAGGTAACTAAATTATATTTAGTTAACCAATGATGGAGTTTGGTTTGACCAAATGGTTAATCAAATATACTTTAAGTATACTTGGATTTTTCCAGGAATTGTATTCTTGGATTTGAAACAAAAATGAATCATGGGTTAACCGAAACTAATAGAAATTCAGGTTTAATTCCTGAATTGTAGTAAAAAAAAAAAAAAAAGCCTATTGATTTAATCAAGGTTGTTAATACTGTTATACCTCCATGGGTGTTAATTAAGGGGATTTTAATGTACAAAATTCACTTAAATTGTGATGTCCATCAAGAATAACATGTACATTAAACAACTGAGGATTACACCTAAATGATTGGTACTATTTAACTGAATTTGTACATTGAAATGTATTCATTAAATTGTAATTGAACGGAATTAAATGTTAAGCTGTATTGTTACTTGAGTCTGGCACTACATAGTGATTTCGGTAAGCTCATTAAAGCTGTTACTACTGCAGCAGATTATTTATGGGTGTTCCGGAGCTCCATGGTGATGTCAGCAGTCCTTGCCCGGGCACTGATAAATCCCACAATATATGAATCCTTCCGTATGGAAGATGGAAATCCTTCCTTTTTAGAAAGATGTGATTTGATTGGAAATACTATTGTAGTTTGCCAAATAATAAAGACTCTCATTGATTATAAATTGTATTTGTATTGGCTAACAATGAGTTAGATGGATTGAATGTGTATTTAGCATGTTCAATCATGTATTTGTTTATACATTGCTAAATTTGTTATTGAAGGCATTACAGGCACAACCGCCCATGTCGATCCCTGCTCAGGCCTTAGCGTGTAAGCTGATTTATTTTAATTGATTTTATGGGTGAGCAATTTTAATTCAAAATCTGATTCTTAATTTATTAATCTATTTTCTTAATTTATGTCTTTTTGATGCCTTATTGTTGAATGATATATTGCATGCTTAAAGGCCGCTAAATACTGAAAATATTCGTAGGAGACTAGAGTCTTTCTGAAATTTCTCAAATATTAATAAATCTGATTTTTCAGATTTTGGGTCTTTAATGAAATTGCCCATATTTTCAGTATTTAGGAAACAACTGAACCCTGATCCTTAGATTGCAAGGCTCTTATTCAATCTTGAATTTCATTTTAATTATTTTTGAATTTTTAATATCCCAAATTGGTTATATGATTATTTTTATGGTGAATGCAGTTTTTAGCATAGATCTATTAGATTATGTCTCTAGTTTAGGATTTTTTTAAAATCAAGTTGTAATTAATTTTATTCAGATCTGTAATTAATTTTTAATTAAAGTAGGATTTGTGATTTTTATAGATTTTTGATACGCTAGTAATAGTTTCCCAATATGACAGGTACATTGTGATCATTAGCTCCCTGTAGATCAACCCGGTTTCACCGGTTATTACTACAATCATGACGACCCTACACTTGGGGCACAATCAAGTTTTTGGCGCCATTGCCAAGGAACTTACAAGCACGCGAAGGTAATTTTCTAAACCTCCTTTTTAATTGCTTTATGGGTGTGGTTTAATTCCAAGTCCACCTATGTTGGGGTATCCTTGACATAGCCAGTCCCAAGCCCAGACAAAGGAGGAGGGTTATGCGTTAGGTAGCCGACAGCCAGCACAATACTCAGTAGGATTTCTTTATGAATTTGAGACCTAATGAGATTTTCGTGGGGTCATCCCTTACTTTAGCGACGCGCTGTATGGTTCGAGTACAGTGATAAGTAAGCAAGGACCGTTGCATCGGCGCTCGGGTGCAATGCTAAATAGGCAAGGGTCCTCACACTTTGGACGAGTGTGGGGGATAAGGAAGCTAGTCCAAAATAGAAGGCTCAGATTAGGTACTTGGAACATTGGGAGCCTAACTGAGAAACTTATGGAAGTGGTAGATACAATGGAAATGAGACGAATCGCAATTGCTTGCTTCTAAGAGACAAGGTGGGTGGGACAGAAAGATAAAGAGATTGAGAGGACTGGGTATAAGTTATGGTATACGGCACTTAATAGATCGAGGAATGAGGTCGGCATAGTGGTAAGTAAGGACTTAAAGGAAGATCTAGTTAGTGTAAAGCACTGTGGAGATGGGATTATTGCAATTAAGTTAGTGTTAGGAGAAGAGATAGTGAATGTAATTAGTGCTTATGCCCCCCAGGTGGGTTAGGAGATGGACATAAGGAGAAGTTTTGGGAAGACTTGGAAGGAGTGCTACTAGAGATACCCCAAGGCGAGATGGTCTTCATAGGAGGAGATTTGAACAGTCATGTAGGACGCGACGTAGATGGATATATATGAGTACACGGGGGACATGGATACGGTAATAGAAATGAAGAAAGGAAGGATATTTTGGAGTTTTCAGTGGCTTATGATCTCATGGTAACTAACACCTTTCTTAGGAAGAGAGAGGAGCATTTGGTGACCTATAAGAGTGGCTCCTCAAGGACACAGATTGACTTCTTCTTAACTAGGATAAGAGACCGCTTAACTTGTAAAGATTGCAAGGTTATACCAGGGGAGAGCTTGATTTCCCAACATAGGTTGTTCATAAATGTGCAGCTACAAAGGTGGACTAAAAAAAAGAAGTTGTATAGATGCTCAAGGACTAAATGGTGGAACTTGAAAGGTGATAAGCAACTAGCATTGAGGGAAAGAGTACTAGAAGAAGACGTTTGGGCGGTAAATGAGAGTGCAAATAATATGCGAGATAAGGTAGCAGAGTGTATTAGGAGGGTAGGGAAAGAAATCTTATGAGAATCCAAAGGGGGTGCTCTAGTGCAAAAAGAGGCATGGTGGTGGAGTCAGGCCGTCCAAGACAAGATAAGAATTAAAAGAGAGTGCCTTAAAACTTGGCAAAAGGATCGAAATGAAGCGAACTTGGAGAGGTATAAAGAAGCAATAAGAGAAACCAAAAAGGTAGTTAGTGAGGCCAAGGCAAAAGCATTTGAGGAGCTATATAGGCGACTTGACACTAAGGAAGGCGAAAGAGAGATATTCAAGCTTGTCAAAGCCAGAGATAGGCTGACCAAGGACTTAAACCAAGTTAAATGCATTAAGGATGAGGATGAAAAGGTATTAGTAAAGGAAGAGGCAATAAAGGAGCGTTGGAAGATCTACTTCTACAAGTTATTTAACGAAAGCAGTAGTAGTGACATACAATTAGGGCATCTTATCATTTCTAGGGAAGAATCGAATCATATGTTCTATAGGAGAATCAGTAGGGAAGAAGTTAAAGAAGTGTTAAATGATGAAGAATGGGAAAGCGGTTAGGCCAGATGGTATCCCTATTAAGGTCTGGAGGTGGTTAGGGGAGGATGGCATAAGTTGGTTGACAAAGCTTTTTTAATGTAATGCTAAAGAGTAAGAAGATGCCTAATGCATGGAGGAAAAGTATTCTTATACCCATATACAAGAACAAAGGAGATATTCAAAACTGTGCAAACTACCACGGGATTAAATTGATGAGTCATATGATGGAATTATGGGAGAGAGTTATTGAGAGAAGACAAAGAAGAACAACAAACATTTCAAAGAATCAATTTGGTTTCATGCCTGGGAGATCAACCATGGAGGCTATCTTTCTCCTGAGAAGGTTAATGGAACAGTATAGAGAAGGTCAGAGAGATTTACATATGGTGTTCATTTACTTGGAGAAGGCCTATGACCGGGTTCTTAGGTAGATTCTATGGAGAGTTCTGGAAATAAAAAGAGAGTGTGTCACATATATTGAGGCGATAAATGATATGTATGATAGAGTCATGGCATCTATAAGAACGATTGGCGGAGAGACTAAAGAGTTTCCTATCACGATTGGTCTACACCAAGGCTCAGCGTTAAGCCCGTACTTGTTTGCCCTAGTTATGGATGAGATTACAAGACATATTCAGGATGAGGTGTCGTGGTGTATGCTATTTGCAGATGACATTGTTTTAGTCGATGAGACGAGAGAAGAAGTGAATGCTAAGCTAGAATTGTGGTGGAAAACGCTCGAGACAAAATGGTTTAGGCTAAGTCGTTGCAAGACGAAATATATGGAATGCAAGTTTAGTCAAAGTAAGACACCTGGTAACATAGAAGTAAGTTTGGGCACACAAAAGATTGTAGAGAAAGAAAACTTTAGGTACCTTGGATCTATGGTCCAACAGGGTGGAGAGATTGATACTGATGTAAGTCACGGGATTCAAGCCGGGTGGACCTAATGGAGGAGTGCTTCGGGGGTCTTGTGTGATCGGAAAGTCCCCCTCAAAGTTAAAGGAAAGTATTATAAGGTGGCGGTACGTCCAGCGTTGTTATATGGATCAGAGTGTTGGGCAGTAAAGCATAATCATGTTAAGAAGATGGAAGTTGCGGAGATGAGAATGTTAATATGGATGTGTGGGATCACAAAGAGAGATACGATTAGGAATGAGGAGACTAGGGGCAAAGTAGGAATAGCACCAATTGAAGATAAAATGAGAGAAAATCGACTGAGATGGTTCTGTCATGTTAGAAGGCGTCTAACAAATGCACCTATTAAAAGGTGTGAAAGCATGGAGATTGCCAAGAGTAGGAGAGGGAGAGGGAGACCCAAGAGAAGTTGGAAAGAAACTATTAAATATGACATTGCCTACATGGATTTAACGGAGGACATGGCCCTAAACAGATTTGATTGACGTCGTCAAATCCATATAGCCGACCCCACCTAGTGGGAAAAGGCTTGGTTTGGTTTGGTTTGGTTTATGGGTGTGGTTTAATTCCGATCATCATTCTAGATTACGGGTAGCATGTATATAATGCTTGGACCAGCCCTTGGATATTAAAAGGAGGAATTGAAATTCTGATATTTTAACTAAAATTGGCTAATTTCATATCTAAAAAATAATTCTTGCTGATTTTTTTTTAAATCTCATTTTTTTCCTTAAAACTTGCCTTAATTTCCTGTCCTTTTGATAGCTAGTTTAGGTAGATTATTATTGTTATTCTTTTGAGCTTTTAGAAATAGTTTATTTACTGTTTTTCTTTATCACTTTTGAGCTACCTAAGTTGCTGGAAAATGTTCTGGAATTTTCAGAAAAAGTTTGGGGGGTGAAACCCTCTAATTTCGGCTTTTTGGCAACGAAATTGCCTAAAAATTTGGAAAGTCTAGAATTCCTTTTAGGAATTTATTTACTTTTTTTCAGGTCCAAAAAAAATTTTAAAAATTAAAAAAAAAACACAAAAAAAGAGTAATCATAAAAATTAGACACCCGCCTTTTGTTGATCCCATAGTGCATGAGCACAAAGTCACCACCAATTTGGTATCGTGACTCGTTTAAGAGATTAAAGTGAAAGGACTCTCCAACCAAGAGGTTCATTGAGATCTACGAAAATCTAGGTTCATCTGGTTCATCTAAACCATCTAGTCTAATGGCGGAAAGGGGGAATAATAATAATAATAACAACAATTACAATGATAGAAATCAAAATGAAAATGAAAATGGAGTGGTTAATCAAAAGGTAAAGTCTTTACGTGAATACCTACAACCTACTAGGACCACCACACCCACATGTATTGTCCCAACCACCGCGGGAAACTTTGTAATCAAGCCGTGTGATCCAACTATTGCCTGAATTCCATGGCCTTGATTCGGAAAGTGCATACCTTCACTTGAAAGAATTTGAAGAAGTGTGCGCTACTCTCCATTTGAATAATGTTAAGGGAAGATGTTATCAAATTTAGGTTATTCCCCTCTCTTTGAAAGAAAAAACCAAGGCATGGCTACATTCCCTTAGGGCCAATTCAATTATTACTTGAAAGGATATGGTCCGTGAATTTTTGAAAAAATTATTCCCACCTCACAAAACCAACACTTTAAGAAAGCACCTCATGAATTTCAAGAAAAAAGAAAACAAATCTTTCTTCAAGTATCGGGAACGGTTCAATGAGCTCTTGCCCACATCATGGATTCGAAATTTGGCGCATAATTGGGCTCTTTTATGATGGATTAACATCAGAAATGCGCCAATTTGTTGGGATGATGTGTAATGGGGACTTCTTGAACAAATATCCTAATGAGGCATGGGAATATCTTGATTCTCTCGTGGAAAGTGCTCAAAATTGGGACACATCTTATGGAACCGAGCACTTAAAACAATCAAATAACTCTAAGGCAGGGGGAATGTACCCATTGAAAAATGAAGAAGATAATGTTAATGCTAGAATCGCTTCCTTAACAAGAAAGATAGAGGCCATAGAATTAGGGAAAGGAAAACAACCCGCCCCGGTGTGTGGAATTTGTGATTGCGACACCCATTCTTCTGAGGATTGTCCAACAATCCCCGCATTCAAAGAGGTGCTGCATGAATAGGCCAATGCTACAAATCTTACCAAAGGCCATTCACAAATCAAATAGGTAATACGTATAATCCCAACTGACGGAACCACCCCAATTTCAGTTGGAGAAATGGGCAAAATGCTAACCAGGCACCTATCCTCCCAAAACCTACAAATCAAGTTGGTAACTTTGTACCCCCCCTAATCAGGGAGTCCCACCACCTCCTCCACAATCTCAAAATAGGTCTTTGGATGATTTGTCGACCAATTTTATTCAAATTCAGAACTCCATCAACCAAAGCAATCAACAAACATTCCAAGACTTCCAAAAAGAGGTAAGAACCTCAATTGGCCAAATCAATAATACCCTTCAGATTAGGGAGAAAGGGGCTCTCCCAGTCCAACTTCAACCTAATCCAAAGGGACAATATGAAGTGGCCAACTCAACTCCCTCTACCTCACAACAGCAGGTTCAAGCGGTGACCACCCTTAGGAGTGGCAAAGTGATTCTAGTTGAAGATTCGAAAAAAGATAAACAACTTGCTTCCTCAGATCCAAAACTATCCCAAATTACTTCTGACTCTGAGGAAATCACGGAAGAAGCTACTAATGCTAAGGAAAAGGAGGTTGAACTACCTGTGTACAAGCCTGACGCTCCTTTTCCCAACGCTTAAATCCACCAAAACAAATAACACCCAACCAGGAAATCTTAGATATTTTCAAAGAGGTCAAAATCAACATTATGCTTTTAGATGCAATCAAACAGATCCTATCCTACATAAAATTCTTGAAAGATTTATTTACAGTCAAGCGTATGATGCATGTCCAAAAAACAAGCATTCTTGACCGAGTAAATTAGCGCTATTTTGAAACAAAAGACTCCCCCTAAATACAAGGATCCCGGATGCCCCACTATATCATGCATCATTGGAAATTTCCGAATCGAGCAAGCACTGCTTGACTTAGGGGCTAGTGTTAATCTATTGCCCTACTCGGTATACGAACAGATGGGGTTAGGCGAGCTGAAACCTACTCAAGTCACTCTTCAGCTAGCTAATAGATCAATAAAGAAACCGGGAGGGGTAATAGAGGATGTTTTAGTCCAAATCGATAAATTATACTTCCCAGTAGATTTTATCTTCCAAGACACACAATCAGTGGCCAACCCTAGCGCACAAACTCCGATGATATTGGGAAGACCTTTCTTGGCCACATCAAATGCATTGATAAACTACCAGAACGAAGTAATGAAACTTTCTTTTGGGAACATGACAATTGAATTAAATATCTTTAATGTTTGCAAACAAATGTTGAATGATGGTCCTGATGTCGAACAAGTAGATCTCATTAAATCCATTGTTCAAGAAACCCTTGAGGAGTCCTCTGACTCAAATTTTTAGACACAATGGAATTTAGTAAGGCTTTGGCCAATTTTATAGACACCCTGGATGACACTGTTAACATAGTCAATACAACATGGAAATCTTAGTTTGAGGAGCTCGTACCAACTGGTACTAAGTCTCTTCCTTTTCAAGTGAGGCCTCCCAAACCTGAGTTGAAACCCCTTCCTTCGGATCTCTGATATGCATATTTAGGAGAAGATTACACATACCTAGTGATTATTTCATCACACCTCGATAAGGATCAAGAGATCCAACTTCTGAATATACTTAAGCAGCACAAAGATGCCATAGCATGGACCGTGGCTGATATAAAGGGCATTGACCCTTAAGTGTGCACGCATCACATATATCTGGAGGTAAATGCAAAACCCTCCAAACAGATGCAACGCCGACTCAACCCAACTATACAAGAAGTGGTTAGGGCTAAAGTGCTTAAACTTCTCGATGTGGGTAGAATCTATCCAATTTCGGATAGTCAATGGGTTAGCCCTACCCAAGTTGTTCCAAAGAAAGCCGGTGTTACTGTAGTTCGGAATTCAAATGACGAACTTGTACCAACCCGAGTGTGAGAACTTGGTCTGGGCGGTACCCTTAACCACGGGGCGTAGCGTGTCAACAATGAGCTTCAAACGGTGAGTCTCCGTTAGCCCGCATCGGAAATATTCAAGTCCTGACCCTGGGCATATAAGTCAAACCCCGTATTAACTTAGCATGAGGCCTTCTAAAATCGTGCGGCCTCGAAAATCGTAAGAACTCCGAAGTTAAGTTTGCTCGGGCGGGAGTAGTACTAGGATGGGTGGCCTCCTGGGAAGTCCTCGCGCGTGCACGTGGGCCAAAGTGGACAATTTCATGCTGAGTTAGGCGGGGCTGTGACAGTTGGTATCAGAGCCGTCCTCGGCTCTATTTCTAGTGGGGGAGAATGTGAGAACTTGGTCCGGGCGGTACCCTTAACCATGGGGCGTAGTGTGTCAACCACGAGCTTCAAACGGTGAGTCTCCGTTAGCCCGCATCAGAAATATCCAAGTCCTGACCCTGGGCTTATAAGTCAAACCCCATATTAACTTAGCATGAGGCCTTCTAAAACCGTGCGGCCCCAGAAATTGCAAGAACTCCGAAGTTAAGCGTGCTCGGGTGGGAGCAGTACTAGGATGGGTGACCTCCTGGGAAGTCCTCGCACTTGTACGTGGGCCAAAGCGGACAATTTCATGCTGAGTTGGGCGGGGTTGTGACACCGGGTACCCACTGGTTGGGGAGTGTGAATTGACTACTAGAAAATTAAATGCGGTTGTTAGGAATTTTGTATTTGCAATTTGATGGATGCATTTTCACTTTAGCATCATTTGAATTTTCACACTTGCATTGTTTAAGAAAACCTTGAAATCTGGTTTTATACATGCATTGCTTTTAAGATTTGTAAAAGTATTGTTTTATGCATGTTTTGTTTTTATACTTGGATGCATTGGTTTTAGAATCCAAACTCTTTTGAAAACCTAATTCTTTGAGTATTACTTTTGAGAAATCATATTGAGAATTTAGATTTGTGTCTTGCATACATTCATCACTTTCAGAATCATCTTTGTATGCATTTTCATATGAAAAGAGTTTTTAGAAATCAAGCTAGCCTTTGGTTTTAAAAGTTTCTAATTATTTTAGGCTTTTTGTGTTTCATGTTTTTAAACATCTTCGTTTGATTTAAAACATGTTACCAAGCTTGATTTAGTGGCCCAAAAATCCCCACAAAGAAATACCTTCAATTACGCAAAATATGGGAATTTTTTATCCAGGGGGTGGTCCGACAGTGTCACCGGTTGACCGGTCCAGAGGTCCCGGTCGACCGGGAACACTGCAGGCCAACTGGGCCCCTGGAGCCCCAACGGTCATTTTTTTGACCGTTGTGTGATCCCGGTCGACCGAGACCTGTTTGTTAGGGATTTTGTATTTGCAATTTGATGGATGCATTAACATATTCATATCATTTGAATTTACACTCATGCATTGTTTTAGAATATCTTGAAATCTGGTTTTATACATGCATTGCTTTTTAGTTTTGTAAAAGTTTTGTTTTATGCATGTTTTGGTTTTAAACTTGGATGCATTGGTTTTAGATTCCAAACTCTTTTGAAAACCTAATTCTTTGTGCATTACTTTTGAGAAATCATATTTAGAATTTAGGTTTGTGCCTTGCATACATTCATCACTTTCAGAATCATCTTTGTATGCATTTTCATTTGAAAAGAGTTTTTAGAAATCAAGCTAGCCTTTGGATTTAAAGTTTCAAATCATTTTAGGCTCTTTGTGTTTCATGTTTTTATACATCTTAGATTGATCTAAAACATGTTACCAAGCTTGGTTTAGTGGCCCAAAAATTCCCCCAAAGAAATACCTTCAATTATGGAAAAAATGGATTTTTTGGTCCCAGGGCAGTCACCCGGCAGTGTCGCCGGTCGACCGAGACAACTGCAGGCAGACTGCACCCTGTAGCACCAACGGTCAGAATTCTAGCCGTTGTGTGTTCATGGTCGACCGAGGCCTCTTTGCAGGTCGACCGAGGACTAGCCGTTGGGCACTTTTTGGCTATAAAGTCCATTCATTTCCAACCTTTTTCAAGGCTTGATACATGAACTTTTGAGGCCATTTTGGAGCCAAGGAAAGGGGAAGAAGTTGGAAAGGCTAGAGGGCTATTTGAAAATCAAATGCTTGAGTTTTAAAAAGGTACATCTTACTTATCATTTTGATTTCCATTAAAAGTAGAATCAATGCATGTTTAAATCTTTGTGTTTTCATTTATGCATGATTTCTAGCTTTTAAAGAGTTGTTTTGCAAACTCATTATCTTCATTGGTATATTAGAATGGTTTGCAATCACTCTTATCCTAATCACATGTGTTCTTAGACTTTAACATTCATACAACTTGTTTGTTTCATTTCTTCAAAGTTGTTTGAATCTTTTATGTGATTAGTTTTCTCTTCAATCATCATTTTATAAGCTTTGATTTTAAAATGCATCAAGCATTCATTTAGGAGCATCATTGTAGAAATTGATTGAAGTAGAAACTTTCATACACATGTGCACACACTTTAACTTGTTTTAGTGTATGATTGTAATTGGAATTTCACTTTCACATTAGCCTATTTAAGAGGCAATTCCATTGTGCTAAAATTGTATCTCTTGGAGTGTTCTTTTGTGAAGACACCTTCTTAGAGAAATATTCATCTTGTAAGGTTATTGCTAAGCCTAAGAAAAGCATCTTGTAAGGTTATTGCTTAGCCTAAGAAAAGCATCTTGTAAGGTTATTGCTTAGCCTAAGAAAAGCATCTTGTAAGGTTCTTGCTTAGCCTAAGAAAAGCATTTTGTAAAGGTTATTGCTTAGCCTAAGAAAAGCATTTTGTAAAGGTTATTGCTTAGCCTATAAAAGCACATTGAGAGGTTGTTGTTTAGCCTAAAAAAACAACATTGTAAGGGTTATTGCTTAGCCTAGTAAAAAGCATAAATAGTGGAAATCCGGTGGGGTGATTAGATCACAAGCCGGTAGTGGATGTAGGCATTGAGGCCGAACCACTATAAACCTTGGTGTTGTGGTGCTTGCTTTTGTGGTGATTGTTTATATTAGCTTCCGCATATTGTTTGATTAATCATCACATGTGACTAGTTTTTGTTAAGAAGTTAAAATTGGTTTAAGTTGGTCACAATTGTAGCTCACCCTATTCACCCCCCCCTCTCTAGGGTTAGGATCCCAAGGACTTTCACTGTTTGCAAGTCGACCGAGGACTAGCCATTGGACTGTTTTCTTGTATAAAGTCCATTCATTTCCAACCTTTTTCAAGGCTTGAACCATGAACTTTTGAGACCATATTGGAGCCAAAGAAAGGGGAAGAAGTTGGAAAGGCTAGAGGGCTATTTGGAAATCAAATGCTTGAGTTTTAAAAAGGTACATCTTACTTATCATTTTGATTTCCATTAAAATTAGAATCAATGCATGGTTAAATCTTTGTATTTTCTTTTATGCATGATTTCTAATTTTTCTAGAGAAGTTTACCAAACTCATTATCATCTTTGGAACATTAGAATGATTTGCAAACTCTCTTGACTAATTCACATGCTATTAGACTTTAAATATTCATACAACTTGTTTAGTTCATTTCCTCAAAGTTGTTTGAATCTTTTATGTGATTAGTTTTCTCTTCAATCATCATTTTATAAGCTTTGATTTTAAAATGCATCATGCATTCATTTAAGAGCTTCATTGTTGAAATTGATTGAAGAAAAGCATTCATACACTTGTGCACACACTTTAGCTCATTTAGTGTATGTTTGTAATTTGAATTACACTTTCATATTAGCCTATGTAGAGGCAATTCAAATTGTGCTTAAATTGAATCTCTTGGAGTGTTCTTTTGTGAAGACACCTTCTTAGAGAAATCCTTCATTTGTAAAGGTTATTGCTTAGCCTAAGAAAAGCATTGTATAAAGGTTATTGCTTAGCCTAAGAAAAGCATCTTGTAAAGGTTATTGCTTAGCCTATAAAAGCACATTGAGAGGTTGTTGTTTAGCCTAGAAAAACAACATTGTAAGGGTTATTGCTTAGCCTAGTAAAAAGCATAAATAGTGGAAATCCGGTGGGGTGATTGGATCACAAGCCGGTAGTGGACGTAGGCATTGAGGCCGAACCACTATTAACCTTTGTGTTGCGGTGCATGCTTTTGCGGTGATTGTTTATATTAGCTTCCGCATATTGTTTGATAATCATCACATGTGACTAGTTTTTGTTAAGATATTAAAATTGGTCTAAATTGGTCATAGTTGTAGCACACCCTATTCACCCCCCCTATAGGGTTCGGATCCCAAGGACTTTCAGCGGTCACGCGTAAGGATCATTTTCCCCTACCATTCCTCGACCAAATCTTAGAAAGGGTAGCAAGCCACCCATACTATTGCTTCTTGGATGGGTATTTTTGTTACAACCAGATTGAGATAGCACCAGAAGACCAAGAGAAAACCACCTTTACATGTCCATTTGGAACATTTGAATATCGAAGAATGCCATTTGAACTATGCAATGCTCCAACCACTTTTCAACGATGCATGTTGAGCATATTTAGCGATATGGTGGAGTGGATTCCTGAAGTCTTTATGGATGACTTCTCCGTCTTTGGAGATTCATTTAAGGATTGCTTAAGTAACCTTGAGAAAGTCCTTATCAGATGTGAAGAAAAGTACTTAGTGCTTAATTGAGAAAAATGTCATTTCATGGATCGCCAAGGAATAGACTTAGGTCACATAGTTTCCTCCAAAGGAATGGAGGTCAATAAATCTAAGATAGATTTGATTGCCAATCTGCCCATACCCAAGACCGTAAGGGATGTAAGATCATTCTTAGGACATGCTGGTTTCTATAGAAGGTTCATTAAGGACTTCAGTTCTATATCTAGACCACTATGCAACCTTCTATTGAAAGATGTAGAATTTGAATGGACTGAAGCATGTCAAGAGGCTTTTACTAAGCTAAAAGGCATGCTGACAACTTCTCCTATTATGTAACATCCAGATTGGAGCTTGCCATTTGAAATAATACGTGATGCCAACGGCTATGCAATTGGAGCAATCCTTGGGCAATGTAAGGATAAAAATCCTTACGTAATATATTACACGAGCAATAATTTTAACAATGAACAGATTAATTATTCCACTACTGAAAAAGAATTACTGGCAGTAGTCTTTGCATTGGATAAATTCTGCTCGTATCTAATAGGATCCAAAATCATTATCTTCACTTATCATTCTGCGCTTAAATCCCTTCTTTTCAAAAAAGATGCTAAGCCCAGATTGATTAGATGGATCCTACTACTTAAAGAGTTTGATTTAGAAATATGTGACAAAAAGGGAGTAGAAAATGCAGTGGCAGACCATCTATCTGGACTTATCATCTCTGATTCTTTAGAACCTACACCAATACGAGACCAATTTCCCTATGAATATTTATTTTCTATTTCCCAATCCCCAAGGCATGCGGACATAGCAAACTATCTTGTTACGAGCACAGCTCCACAACATTGGTCACAACAAGATAAAAATGAATTCTTAACTGAAGTCCAAAATTTTTTCTGGGATGACCCTTATCTCTTTAAGTATTGCCCAGACCAAATTATTAGGAGATGTGTGCCCGACCAAGAACAAAAACAGTGTTATCTCGTTTTGCCACTCACATGCATCTGGAGGACAATTTTCACCTAAAAATACTGCTCTTAAAATTTTGCAATGTGGATTTTACTCGCTATCACTTTTTAAAGATGTCTTTGAATTTTGCAAAGCACGTGAGCATTACCAAAAGTTGGGCAGGATTTTACGAAGAAATATGATGCCATTAAACCCAATTTTGGTAGTGGAATTATTTGATGTTAGGGGGATTGATTTTATGGGACCATTTCCTTCTAGTTTTCGTTTTCTCTATATCCTAGTGGTTGTTGATTATGTCTCTAAATGGATAGAGGTCATTTCATGTAGAAAGAATGATGCTAACACAGTAAAAAGTTTCTAAAGAAGAACATTTTCTCTCGATTTGGAACTCCACGTGCTATAATAAGTGATGGGGGAACTCATTTCTGTAACTGCACAATTGAGGCCTGGTTTCGAAAATATGAAATCACACATAAAGTGGCCACCCCTTATCACCCATAGACAAGTGGCCAAGTGGAGGTATCAAATCGAGAAATCAAAAGAATATTGGAGACAAATGTAAACCCAAATCGCAAAGATTGGTCTCTTAGACTTACCGATGCGTTATGGGCATATAGGACAGTGTTTAAAACTCCAACAGGAATGTCTCCTTTCAGACTGGTCTATGGAAAAAGCATGCCACCTTTCGATGGAATTAGAGCATAAAGCATACTGGGCAATTAAACAATTTCACTTTGATATGGAGAAAGCTGGGACTGAGAGGAAATTTCAATTAAATGAATTGGAGGAGATTCGTAATGATGCATATGAAAATGCTAGAATTTATAAGGAACGGACAAATTCTTTCATGACAAACATATCTGAAGAAAAACATTTTATCAGGTCGTTTATAATTCTAGACTTCATCTCCTCCTAGGAAAATTAAGATCAAGATGGAGAGGTCCCTAGATTGTGAAACAAGATTTTCCATATGGGGTAGTAGCGTTGGAAAACCCAAAGAATGGTGAGCTTTTCAAAGTTAATGGACAAAGAGTAAAACCATTCTTGGAGGCCAGTGTGCCTGATGATGAAGTTATAACTCCGGTAAATCCTGTCATCAGGATTGACAGGCACTGAATCTAACAGTGGCCCACACCTTTGTACAATATGTATATATTTTCTTGCTATCTTTCTTTTTGTGTATTTTGTCTAACATTGGACGGGAAAAAGACCAGATCACATTCCCAGGTATCCTCTTCCACTTTATCTCCGTTATTATATATTCCTCATGTTACATTTTCATATTTATTACATTTCATGCATATCATCGAGGACGATGTTTATCTTAGGTTGGGGGGGTGGAACAAGCACACTTGTCCAATTTTAGACAATTTTTTTCGTTTCTACATAGTCTTATTAAAAAAATTAAATTAAGAAAAATCATTAAAAAAAAAAAGGGTTTTTCAAAAGAACTTGACGATTCGAAGATGTCTAGAAATCTGGAATTTCAAAATTTTTGGAAGGAAGTAAAATGAAGGTTCACTATTTTCTAAAAGATAAAAAGAATACCGAACTTTGTTCTTCACAGTAACACGTGAACATCATTTCAAACGTCTTGGATAAAAAGATTTAAATGTCATTTTCAGAGTTCTTTCAAGAGAGAAAAAAAGAAGACGACTTTTTGAAATTTGGTCATATGAGTTCTCCTGGTTCATCGGTAAGGTTAGGCCAACCAAAACCAGTGAATTAGTTCGGGCGAATTGAAAAAGGCTGTCTATTGTTGGGGACCGTTTAAAAAATAAAAAATAAAATAAATGTGATAAGGGATGCACAAATAGGTGTTTAAGAAAAATTGTTCAGTTATAAGTCTTGAAAAGAATAAAAAGTTGTGTGGCTAGTTTGGGTTTGTAGCCTTTTTAACATGAGCCTGTAAGCCCGTAGAGGTATTTATATACCTAGTGCCTTAAAAACATTTGTTTTGGGAGTCTTTGGCCTAAAGCTTGTTACATGGGTTAATTAGAAAGCTGAAGGGACCTAGGCATTGCATAGCCACATGTCTGTGTTACAAAAACAAAAAAAAAAAAGATGCATCTTGCGGCCTTTGAAAAAACAATAGTGCGAAAGCCATCATAGTAGCCTTGCGAGGAGACTTGTATTTACCTCGAAGCTAGGAAAGTTGGAAATTCCGAGGTGGAATTATGTTTTCATTGCATTATCATAGAACATTTAAAACTTTTGATTTTATGTGTACACTTGCACAAGGCACCCAAAGTTTTGGTATAATTTTTGAAAAGATTTGAAAAGAAAAACGTGAACCAGATTTTGAAAAGTCTGAAATCTTGATTATTCGAGAATTCAAGGCATCCGATTTGACTCAATCGTCTTTTGAGAAACCTTCCGTGGACTTTCTTTCATTTTTAGGTAAATGAATTTTGTGGGCATATTCACTGCAAACCCTCACGAGGCACAACTTGTCCACTAGGGGTAACCTTAGCAAGGGGTTGAAGGGCTTACTGCATATACTAAATGCAGTCGAGAGTGCCAGCGAAAGTGGCTTTTGTTTTCTTATGTTAGATTTTGTTAAATCAGTCAAATTCACCCACTACAAGAAATTTAGGCTGTTGTGACGAAATCTGATGACGAATTTTTTTTTGTCTTAAAAAAACACCCAAAGGGGACGAAATGTAAATTTTGTCGTCTATTTTAATTTTTTTCAAAAGTATTGGAGACGAAAACAAAATTTCGTCTACAAAAATATGGCGCCAACTTGTTTTGTGTTGGCACCAATTATTTTAGCTCATTAGAGAAGAAAATTGTTGTCACAAAATATAATTTTTTTTTGCGACGAACGTAATTCGTCACCAATAAGGATAAGTTATGGAAGACGAACATATTTCGTCACCAAAATAAGGCGCCAATTTCATTTGCTTTTGGCGCGGATTATTTTAGCTCATTAGATACGAACATTTTTGTCACAAAATATAATTTGTTTCTGTGACGAACTTAATTCGTCACTAATAAGGATAAGTTATGGAAGACGAAAATATTTCGTCACTAGAATAAGGTGCCAATTTCATTTGCGGGCGCAAATTATTTTAGCTCATTGGAGACGAAATTTTTTTTCACAAAATATAATTTGTTTTGCGACGAACGTAATTCGTCACCAATAAGGATAAGTTATAGACAACGAACATATTTCGTCACCAAAATAAGACGCCAATTTCATTTGCTTTGGCGCGAATTATTTTAGCTCATTCGAGACGAAAATTTTTGTCACAAAATATAATTTGTTTTTGTGACGAACATAATTCGTCACTATTAAGGATAAGTTATGGAAGACAAAAATATTTGGTCACCAAAATAAGGCGCCAATTTCATTTGCGGTGGCACCAATTTCGTTCGCACTTGAGCGTATTCCTCTCTTACAAGTATTGCTTTGGAAAAGCCTTTAAAATGACTAAAATGGGCCCCCAAGGCCCTAACGTCCATCCCCCCCACCCCCACCCCAATCCAACGCCCCTTTTCCAAAACCCATTTCCCCTTTTGTCCCTCCATCTATCCTGGTCTCTCTTTTCCAAAACTCTTTTCCCCCTTTTCCAAAACCCTTTTCCAGAAGAGGAGAGAGGAACCCTTTCCCCATTTTCCAAAATCTTTTTCCAACATCTCCCACCCATCGTCTCAAGCAGCAGCCCCATGGCTCATTGGCCCCCATCAATCATCATCACCCTCCATCAACACACGCAGTGCAAACCCATCCCTGATCAGTGATCCCTCTCATCTCTACTTTTCTCAGTCTCTCTCGCCTAGAATTCCCAAACGCAGCCACCATCACCAATCACCATCATTTGTGCCCACCATCCTCCATCCAGGAGTCCGCCACCGCCAGGTACACCTACCTCTCTCAGTCTCTACTACTGTGAGAACTTGGTCCGGGCGGTACCCTTAACCACGGGACGTAGCATGTCAACCACGGGCTTCAAACGGTGAGTCTCCGTTAGCCCACATCAGAAATATCTAAGTCCTGACCTTGGGCTTATAAGTCAAACCCTGTATTAACTTAGCATGAGGCTTTTTAAAACCATGCGTCCTCAGAAATCGTAAGAACTCCGAAGTTAAGCGTGCTCGGGCGGGAGCAATATTAGGATGGGTGACCTCCTCGAAAGTCCTCGCGCGTGCATGTGGGCCAAAGCGGACAATTTCATGCTGAGTTGGGCGGGGCTGTGACAGTTGGTATCAGAGCCGAGGACGACTCTATTTCTAGTAGGGGAGAATGTGAGATCTTGGTCCGGGCGGTACCTTTAACAACTGGGCGTAGCGTGTCAATCACGAGCTTCAAACGGCGAGTCTACGATAGCCCGCATCGGAAATATCCAAGTCCTGGCCATGGGCTTATAAGGTAACCCCGTATTAACTGAGCATAAGGCTTTTTAAAACCGTGCGGCCCCGGAAATCTTAAGAACTCTGAAGTTAAGCGTGCTCGGGCGGGAGCAGTACTAGGATGGTTGTCCTCCTGGGAAGTCCTCGCACGTACACGTGGGCCAAAGCGGACAATTTCATGCTATGTTGGGCGGGGCTGTGACAGTTGGTATCAGAGCCGAGGACGGCTCTATTTCTAGTGGGGGAGAATGTAAGATCCTGGTCCGGGCGGTACTCTTAACCACGGGGTGTAGCGTGTCAACCACGGGCTTCAAACGATGAGTCTTCGTTAGCCCGCATCGGAAATATCCAAGTCTTAACCATCGCTTATAAGTCAAACCCCGTATTAACTAAGCATGAAGTCTTCTACAATCGTGCAGCTCTAAAAATCATAAGAACTCCAAAGTTAAGCGTGCTCAGGCGGGAGTAGTATTAGGATGGTTGACCTCCTGGGAAGTCCTTGAGTTGGGCGGGGTAAATGTGACAAAAAAAATTCGTCTCTATTTCTTATATTTATGACAAAATATTTTTGTCTCTAATTTCTTCCTTTAATGACAAAATATTTTGTCACTAATTACTTACAAGTATGTTTCCAACATAGTGTATTGGAGACGAAAAAAAAATTACTTATTTCCAACAGTGTATTGGAGACAAAAAAATCGTCACCAATTTATCTTTTTCAATGACGAATTTTTTTTCCGTCTCCAATACCTTTTAGCGACAAGGCTTTGGCAACGAAACGGGTGACGAAAAATTTTCGTCTCAATTAGTTTTGGTGACGAAATATGTACATTTTGGGACAAATTTGTGTCGTCCTTAAACCCCAAATTTCTTGTAGTGACCTTTCGCATCTTTTGCTAGGGACTAGCAAGATGCAGGTTGGGGGGGGGGGGGGTGTGATAAGTCCACAATATCACATATTTAATTAATTAATTCACATAAATTTGTGAACTTAACTAAAATAAAATGCATTGAGTTCATAGATTTTCACAAAATCATGCAATTAGACTCTTTTGGTTGAATTTAAGTAAAATTCTCATAAAAATGCATGTCTTGGTGAAATTATCAAATTCTACATTTTTGGGCCCCATGCATAACATCAATCCCTTTAATAAAAACTATTGTTCCTGAATTAGTTTAATTGTTTTGTAGAAATTCAAAACTCAGAGCCCACAAGAAGAGAAAATTTTTCAAAAGACCTACCATGGGACCCACCCACATTGGGTGAAAATCCTAAGGTAGGGGTAGCCATCGTGGGACCCAATTGAGAAGAGAAAAAAATCAGAATTTCATTCCAAGTGATGAGAAAATTCCTTGCAAAATTCAAACTCAAATTCAAAGCAAAGGAGGAATGAGATAAAGAATGAAGAGGAAATAAAGAAAAAAAATCCCATGCCAACATGGACGTCCAGGCCATCTCAAATTCAAGGGGTGCACCTCATTATATATGGGGCCCATCTTCATTCAATTTATGCAACAAGTTTGAATTTCAGATTTGAGGATTTCTCAAACCAATGTGGGCCTATGTGTGAAGAGTTGCAATGATAAGAAGAATTTAAGTTTAATTAGAAGATCTTGGCAAAGCAAGTTAGTGCAAATTTAAATCTCAAAGAGACCAAGACTCTTGGAAAGATTATCTACAAATAGGATTCTAACCAAAGAAATTCTAAGATTTGAAAATATTCAAATCTTTGAATTACCCACACTGTGAGAAGACCCCTCCCCTTGATATCTCTCTCCCTCTCAATCTCTAACTCCCCCGTCTCTATTTTTTTCTCTCTCACACAACCCCATCTCTTTCCCTCACGCCTTTGAAATTTATTTTTTCCTTTTTTCTCTCTTTCTTTCTCTCCCATCTCCACTCGCACGTGAATCTCCCTCCCTTCCTAATTTTTCTCTCTTTATTCTCTCCCATTAACTCTTTTTAAATCTCTATCTCTCTCATCTACACACTCCCTCACGTCCATCTCTTTCTCTCCCCCATTAACTACTTTCCATCTCTCATTCTCTCTCTCCATCTTCTACATCTCTCACTCAACTATTATACGAGGGCAAAGGAAAAAAAATTGATGTGTGAAGGAAGAAGAAGAAGAAGGATGGAGGGGTGGATTTGTTGCTTCTAGTCTAAGGAGAAAGGGTGTAAGTTGATTTATTTTAATTGATTTTATGGGTGAGCAATTTTAATTCAAAATCTGGTTCTTAATATATTACTCTATTTTCTTTATTTATGTCTTTTTGATGCCTTATTTATGAATGATATATTGCATGCTTAAAGGCCGTTAAATACCGAAAATATTCGAAAGAGACTAGAGTCTTTCTGAAAGTTCTCAAATATTAATAAATCTGAGTTTTCAGATTTTGGGTCTTTAATGAAATCACCCATATTTTCAGTATTTAGAAAACAACTGAACCCTGACCCTTAGATTGTAAAGCTCTCATTCAATCTTGAATTTCATTTTAATTATTTCTAAATTTTTAATCTCTCAAATTGGTTTTCTGATTATTTTTATGCTAAATATAGTTTTTAGCATAGATCTATTAGATTAGGTCTTTAGTTTAGGATTTTTTTTAAATCAGGTTGTAATTAATTTTATTCAGATCTGTAATTAATTTTTAATTAAAGTAGGATTTGTGGTTTTTATAGATTTTTGATAGGCTAGTAATAGTTTTCCAATAGAACAGGTACATTGCGATCATTGGCTCCCTGTGGATCGACCCAGTTTCCCCGGCAACAGCGCCAAAAACTTGGGGATGCACAGAGAGAAACCGGGTCGATTAGGTCTTAAGTTTTTTTTTATTAAGTATTTAAATATGCAAGTGAATGTTGTACATAATGTAATAAAAAAAAATTTATTACATAATCAATGTATATTTGTTTATATTCCGCATAATATGTAATTGATATCTCTTGTAAATTTTATTTGATTAAAGTTCACGGGAATAAGTATGCGAGCGACTCGAAGTTAGCTCGGATTAATTATAATTTCGTGGTCGGGTCGTGTTACCCAGACTCCCAATACAGAAAACAGAGTAGAGGATCCGGACTGCTTCCCTATATAGAGTTGGAGGAGGAGGTCCGGGTTTGCTACAGAGTCCGAGGAAGGGATCATTTTCTTTTCTTCTCTTGCTCCTTTTTTTTTTGCTTTTGCGAACTAGAGACAAGGGAAGCAGGTTTTGCCTCTGCAGAAACCAGACGAAGGAGAAGCCACGCGTTGGGTCCCTTTGGAGTGTTGGATTGAAGGCGCTCTCTGTTTTTCAAAAGAAACAGTTTCTTTCGGGATAGTGTCAGTATGCAAAGAAGACAGAATTGAGGTGGCTTTGTTTTTGTTGGAAATGGCCTTGTAGAGAAGAGAAGACTTCGTTTTGGCTTCGTTTATATAGTCTTCCACACGAAGAGAAACGGGGTCGGTGTACACCAGAGCAGCTACTCGCACGAATCCCTGCGCCACCATCGATGCCTTTCGGGAACGAGTATGTGATTCCTACATCGGTTATAATTATCAAAGGAGAATGTTGATATGCATTCATCTCTCACCATAGGGTGGAAAATACTTCCATAAATGAAGGGTTTCAAATACACCCTATGTACTTGAAATCCCCCTTTTATACTTAAAACCCCTCATTTATGGAAGCATCACTCACCTTATGGTGATGGATGGATGCATATGAACATTCCTCATACGGTGGTAATGGTTAGCAGGGCCGGCCCTGGGCAAGGGCAGTAAGTGCCCTTGCCCCGGGCCCCTTTTTCAGGGGGGCATCTTCTCGATGTTGCCGATCCACACCGATTTCCAGCCTGTTTATAAAATTAAGGCATCTTCGCAAAATCTGTATTTGTATCTCGTCATTCCTGTGGTGTAAACTGCAATTCGCACCCTCTTTTTCTGAACCTCGCCTTCTCCCACATCACTCTCTTTGAGATCTCTCGTCTTGCAGAGGAGTTTTGGAGGTATCTTTTTCCCACGTACTGTCTATTATAGGCAGACGTTGGGACATTAGCTTGTTCCACTACCGAGCACAGGTTGACATTTAGACTTTGACCTCGATCATTCATTTTTCTGAGTTGTGTAACAGTTGTGACATGTCAAGAGCTATCGAGCTGCCCTTTTATCCTGTTTACTTGAATGAAGACCTTGATTGATACCCAAAAGTTTAATGAAATGCTGTTTCTCATTGACAGGGTGAAACAGGAACAAGTGTATTGGTAGGTATCCAGGTTCCGGATTCCGAAATAGGTGAGTTCCTAGGTCGTGCCAACTATCTTGGGTATGAATATGAGCTTGAGATGAATAATGACGCCTTTCGGCTTTTAATGAGATAAACACTAACTGCTGGGGCTTATATTAATGCGCTCACCATGGGAGAGCAGCTTTAGTAGAGAAAGTAGAAAACCAGGATGCAGGAGGGTATGCCTCGTTTCTTTCTCCACATGGGTCTCACTATATTATCCATTTGATAATTGTATTTATGCAGTTCTTCAATGTAGCTTCATTGATAATTTAATCCTCACATTGATCTAGACTTCAGTGAAAGGAATTGCAGAATACATGTACTTTTGTATTTTATAAATCTGAGACATTCTCAGTTTCCTCCATTGAGGCTCTCTCCATCATTTACCTGTACATTGTTGGGTTACATGTACAGAAGCATTGACTAGATGATCTCTCAAGCGACAAATGTATTGCCTCTTCCTGTTGAATGTGGACCATTGTTCATTTGAGTTGAACCATCTATTTTTAGCCCACCAAATGGACTGTTGAGATTGCATAACTGGACCAAGTTTTGAGCTTTCTCAGGTTGCTCCAAAGCATTGGATAATGACACAGACAAGAAATAACTGTTCCATTACATAAACAAAAGGACTTTGTAATATAATGGTCACTGAATGCATTAGGCAGGTGACTGGCAACGCATTGGAAGTCATGCGGACAAGATGGGTATTCTTTATTCATCTATGGGGCTCCCACAAAGCTGCCATGTGGGAATTCTGTCCACCCCTTCTTTAGGCGGGATCCACTATTGTGGATGGCGTGGATAAAAAAATTCTGTGTTCTAAAATTCAGTCAAGCTAAGTCGATTCGGCCTTCACTGAGTCAGATTGAGTCATTGTCATCTTCTTCTCATTCTAGTTCTCAACAAACTCTAATCCAACAGACTCTCTCTCAAACCCTGGTCCACCAAGCCTGTTGGAAAATTTCCTCTTTCAAGGAATTCTGCAAAAAAAATAAAAATAAATATCCGCAATCCCCATTGTTTTCCACACAACATCGCTACACAAACGTGCCCCAAAATACCCGACTATTTACCTAATTACCTGCTTTTAACTTTTAAGCCCAAAAAAACCCTCCACCTTGTGGATGAAGAATGTGACTGGGCCAATTCAAACACAACTAGATCGAGTCAAATCAGAGTCCCATCCCAATTCTTTCAACCCGAAGGTCCCACACCTCACGTGTGGGAATCCCATAGTTAAGAAAAATGCTGGACAACATGCCAAGCATTTGACAGATACAAGCATCTGAACCATTTAACAAAAACACAAAAGCATCTTACTGGAAAACCATTTCTTCGATTTCTTATTAGGAACAAGACAACGCATAAGCATTCAAACTCCTTCCCAATGGCCCTTGCGACAGTCACATTGGTCTCTATATAATAAAAAGAATACTTATTTATTTTACTGTTTTGGTCTAGTCCTTGAGGTCAAAGGGTTTTTGGCCAGGAAACAAGATAGTTTTGAGATATGCTGTTGAGCTCTTAATGAGCTGACACGTTCTGGTTTGGTTTTGGAACAACAAACTGCAAACCAAAGGTATAACCATTGCTGAGTTTCTTCGTATTTTGGGGAGGTGACTTACTTGATCAAATGGGTGGATCATACTTCTTTTGTTATTTTGCTAGATCAGTAAATCCAACACCAACAATTATACATTGGACTTAGGCTTCTACCTTTACTACTACAAAGGTGTAGGGTCACTACATATCCCATAAGTACCGTATAACAAAATATCTTGAGTACATAATTATAGATGCCTAAAAAACAATGGTACCCATACTAACAGTAAGGAAAGGAGACCCTCCAATTGTAGAAGTGGACCATGAAATTTTCCCTAGAGGGAAGGGTTTCAAAACTTGAGTGTAAGGAAATTACTTTAGGCCCATTACTTGGACCACAAGTCATTTCCTTTCTAGAAGTGTGGTCATTATAGGAATTCCGTTTTCATAGGATATATGTTATTAATTACTAAAAAACGGTTTCCTAATGAGATATGTTCCATAATATTCTCTACCTTGATGGACGGTTGAGATTAAATCTAAAGTAAACCTAATTGGGAATTCGGTCCTCTCTCCACCTATAAATAAAGTCTTTCGTCCATCACAAAGGCTACATACAAAAACTCAACACATTAAGGTTTATAGGCAAGGAGAGAGAAACCGAAACCATTCACCCAGCCTCTTCTTCGACGGATCTCAACAACACCACCAGACAGCAGGATCGGAAAGCTCTCTGCATTAGGATGTCTGGAGGTACTCTTTAACTCTTTTGAGATTAAATCTTACATGTGATTATCATGATGTTCACGATTTTAGGGTTCATGTTAATAATGGTATAACATGTGGTATCAGAGAATGGTTTTAGAACACATGATCGTCCATTAATTAGGGTAACTTTGCATCGCCATAATTGGCAAATATAGATCCGTTTCTGACTCTGTTTTGCAACAATTTATCGATCAAACTATTATGGCCTGCATGAATGGTTTAGATTTATGTTATTCTGCAATTTCAATTTGACCACGACTGTTTGATCGTGATTTATTTAAAGTTTTGATTTTTTTTATTATTATTATTCTGCATAATAATAAAATGCAGATCGTGATTTATCGATCAGCCCTCCGGGGCTCGGCCTCTTTATCAGTACTTTTCATATATCGAATGATCTATCATGAATGCATGCAACATATAATGTTTATGTTCATATTAAGCTAATTTTGATCACCAAAGTTGTATGCTTAGGGTTAGGTCTCACCACAGTGACCCTAACAATTTAACACTGAATTTTGGCCCTAATAGTACCATCATGATGTTTACATTACATATTGTTCAAGCGCATGAAACATTTAGTCGCCCACAGGCGGATTATATTCATACGTTTGAATAATAATTAAGGAGTGTTTGTTCATAATTAAGAGTAACATCACTCATTAGCACCACCTTGAATATGACGACCTTAGATGGTATAATGTGTAGAAATTATGGTGACTACCCACAGGAGCACCTAAATTTTATGTCGTATATATTCATATCTTATGCATGTGTTGTCTTATTTTAATTGAAGCCTTATTGTTGTTTCTCTATTACAGTTGTTGCACCCACTAATCGAAATTCGCATGCTACCTCTGTCACTAAGCTCAATGGAACCAACTTCTTAGAATGGAAAGAGCAAGTTGAATTCACATTGGGGGTACTTGAATTGGATATGGCTCTTCTTAAAGATAAGCCAGCTCCACTCATTGAAACAAGTACCCCTGAGGAAAAGGCCCTCTTCAATGCTTGGGAGAGGTCTGACAGACTAAGCACTATGTTTTTGCAAATGACTATTGCCACCAACATCAAAACATCCCTTCCTAAACCTGAGAATGCTAAGGACTATATGAAGGCCATTGAAGATAGGTTTAAGACTGCAGACAAATCCCTTGTTGGGAAACTAATGGCAGATCTTACAACCATGAAGTTTGATGGCACTCACTCAATGCATGAGCATGTCATTGAGATGACCAACCTTGCTGCTAAACTCAAGAATTTGGGATTATCAGTGGATGAGGCTTTTCTCGTCCAATTTATCCTAAACAGTTTACCTCCTCAGTACGGGCCTTTCCAAATTCACTACAACACTATTACGGACAAGTGGACAGTGAATGAATTGGCTAACAAACTGGTTCAAGAGGAGGCCATATTGAATCAACAAGGTATTAAATTAGCTCATCTCGTTCAAGGAGCTGGACATAAAGCTAGAAAAAAGAATAATTCAGGCCAGAAAAGGGCACCACCCAGACCTAATGAGGCTAGTCAGAACCCCAAGAAGAAAAAGAAGGAAGACGTATGCAGATTTTGCAAGAAACCTGGACATTTTCAGGCAGACTGCATTAAACGTAAAGAATGGTTCGAAAAGAAAGGTAACCCTATGGGTTTCGTAAGTTATTTCGAATCAAATCTTACTTATGTTTCTTCTGGTACTTGGTGGATTGACACTGGTGCCAATGTTCATGTTTCCAATTCAATGCAGGGATTCCTTACTACCCAAACCATAAACCCAAGTGAGAACTTCCTTTTTATGGGGAACAAAGACAAAGCTCCAGTTGAAGCTATCACTACAACAATATGCACTTTTAGCGACGTTTTTTAGCGACGATTTATAAAAACGTCGGTAAAAGTCACACCTTTACCGACGATTATACAAAAGCGTCGGTAAAAGTGCACTTTTACCGACGTTTTTATTACAAACGTCGGCAAAGTTCAAAGCGCAAAATAAAATGGAAGATTATTACCGACGAATTAGAAAACGTCGGTAAAGTGAGTTTCAGCGACGTTTTATTTATTTTACCGACGATAAAAAACGTCGGCAAAATCCTTTTTATTTTTTATTTATTTTCTATTTTATTTTACCGACGAAAAAAAACGTCGGTAAAGTGTTTACATTTATTTTGTTCATGTCTTTTGCCGACGAAACAAAAACGTCGATAAAAGTCTTTATATTTTTTATTTACTTTTCTATTTTTTTTTTGCCGACGAAAAAAAACGACGGTAAAATTGTTTTGAATTTTATTTGTTATTTGCCGACGAAATTTAAAACGTCGGTAAAATGGATTTAATTTTTATCAATGTTTTTGTTTTACCGACGAAATTTACGTTTATAATAAAACGTCGGTAAAAGTTGTTAAATTTTAACTTATTTTTAATAATAAAAACTTATTAATATTTACCGACGAAATTTGTGTTTTACCGACGAAAGGAGAACGTCGGTGAAGATCCATTTTTCCCCCTCCCGACGAAAATAAAACGTCGGTGAAGATCCATTTTTCCCCCTCCCGCCACCGAACCCTCTTTTCCCCTCTTTTTCGCTCACTCTCTTTTCCCTCCTCTCTCTCACTCGTTCGCTCTCGCTCCCTCACTCGATCTCTCTGTGCTGTCTCTCTCGATCTTCTCTCTCTCTCGTTCTCTCGATCTTTTCTCTCTCTCTGGCTCTCTCATTGTCTCGCTCATCTCTCCCCTGCGCGGCCCTCCCCCATCTCTTCTCTCCCACCGTCTCCCCCTTGTAACCCTCATTTCCCCTGCACAGCTCTCCCCATCTCTTCTCTCTCCCCTGCGCAGCCCTCCCCATCTCTTCTCTCTCACTCTCTCACCGTCTCTCCCCTGCAACCTTTCATCTCTGTAGCCCTCTCCATCATCTCGCCGTCCTTTCCATCCCCTGCAACCCTTGCGCTAGCACATCACTCCCACTCTCTCAGCCGATCCGACTGAAATTCCTCTCCATTCGAAAACCCCCAAATCTCCAACCCTTACCCTCGTTTGGGCATCGAAAACCCTCTCCATTCGAAAACCCCAAATAAAAACTGTTTCAGACCTTCTCCTACAACCTCTCTGGCGTGCAAGTGAACTCTCTTCACTCTCTCGCTTTCCACGCAACGTAAAACGAAGGTAGGGAACGAAGAAGAGGAGGAAAAGAGGAAGAAAAAACCTGCTGCCTTGAAAACTCAGGTATACTGATGCTCTCTCTCTTTGTGCTTTTGATTCGCGATTGAAAACTCATACTTACAGAACAGGGGAATTCCTTTTTAAGATTTCTCTTGTGAGATTTTAGCTGTTGCCGATTTGAACTGGAGACGAAGTTAGAGAGAGAGAGAGAGGGGTATTGATTCTAGATTTTCAATGTATGACTTCGGTAGAGATTCTTTACGAGTTTTTGTTGTTGCATTTGTGATTCTTTTTTTGGGGGTGAGATTTGTGATCGTGGTGGATTTGAAGTGGGATTTGGAAGTGATTGATGGTTTTTGTTTTGTGTCTTGCCTTTTTTTTAAGCGATGGATGGAGGAAAGTTTGAGAATTATTTTTATGTTCATGCAATGGATACTTGTCTGTGGAGATCTTTTGCTCTTTTTTTTTTTGTTCTCTTCTTCTTCTGAGGTTTAGTGAGTTTTGTTTGAGAAAATATTTGAGTGTTTCATGTGTTTTTGGAATATGTATTCTTTGTATCTTGTTAGATAATATTGTATGAATGCTTGTTAGATGAAATTTTTTTTTGAAAAGAGGTTGAAAGCAGGGCCAAATATGATTTTACAGATTTTTTTTTAATTCCTAGAAATAAAATTTAAAATTTTTTTATGTTGATTTTTCTTTTCTTGTCTGTTCTTTTTTGTTGCAGTCATGTACTTTTGCTTTGTGCTTTTATCATTCAGAATGAATGAATGAATTTTTTTTTTTTGGATTGGGAGAATGAATGATTGATGATAAAACTTTTTATGTTGATTTTGTTGGACTCATGTACTTTTACTTTGTGCTTTGTGCTGTTTTTATCATTCAGAATGAATGATTCATTCTGATGTTTTGCTTAACCTGCTTTGAATGATAGAAATGTTCTGGGATTTAACTTTTTAATCATTTTACTACTGCAGTATTCCCTTGCAGTTTGAACTTGGTTCTCAGATTACATGTTTCCTGTAAAATGAGCATCAGTGGATGGCTTTAATTGAATTTTTTTTTATGCCAGATTGGAGTGAGATGCATGCACTAAACTAGTTACTGTTTACCTTATTTACCTTAGATGTACTCAATTTGTTAGTTGGGCTAGGATAGGCCCCAGCCTGATCCACGTTCGGATCAGGCTGATTTAGTGCCACAGCCATAGTGATGTTCTCTGATCCACTGAACTTGAACAGGCAATGAAAACTGAAGATTTTTATACCACTAGTTTCTTAATTTCCTGGGGTTTGAGGTTTTTTTTTTAATTAGATAACAATCTAACTTAATTTTATCAATTTTTCATGCAGAAGCATTTCCTTGGAAATGAAAATGGATTCTCAAGTGTTTTTTAATATATAGTTTGGTGCAGCAAGTTGCCACAAATTTCATTTCCTTGCACATCAATTTTTTTTGTGTGGATTTTCATTCTTCATGAATGGATGGAAAATTGAAATCCTTGTGGCTAATGGGTCCTTGGTGTAAAAGAACCTTTCATCTCTTGCAATTGTAGAAAGGCTCTTTCAGCAGCTCATTTTCTCTTAAAATGAAATTTCCCTAAAAATATATGGAACTTTGCATGAACAAGTGCCAAAGGAGGCAAAGAACATTAAATAAAATCTCAGGTTCAAGTTATGAAGCTGCATGGAGAAATTACAGTTGGGCTGAGAATACTATACTCAAGAGTAAACCTTACTACAAATGGTGCATCTAATGAATGAAGAGAGCACTGATGAGGTATATAGTCTAGTGGAAACATTGAACTTGTTTGGATTCTTTAATTGTGAATTTGTATCAGCCCAAAAACAACAGGATCATACTCTACCCAACCTAACCAACATTCAACAAGGTTTTGAGAATTTACTTTAGACTTGTTACATGGAGGGTGTTCCTCATTACAATGGGTGTGTTCCCCTGTCAATTACCAGAGTGCACTTCTAGAAATTGTGCTTTCCTCCAATGCGAGCTCCAAAATTGTGCTTAGTTTGGAATACTTGCTCCAAAATTCTAGCTAGAGCATCCTAGACTCCTAGTAATAGGAAAGACTTTTCCTCATAAGACTCTCTGTATGTACTCTGCATAAAGATACTTACAAGTAATGTAATGGATTGGCCCCTCCTAATTTTGAAAATCTCCCTAACTTCTCTCTCTATCTTGAAGAAAATCTTGCATTAAGGAAACAAAACTCTTCAGTAAAGAATCCTAGTTTGGAAAGACTTTCTTTAGAACACTTTCTATTATGAGTAGTACTCTTTAAAGTCCCATTTCTAAAAAAAATTAAAAATAAAAATGAAATAAAATAAAATAAAAATACAAAACATAAAAAAAATACTATCAAAAGCACTTTAATTGTGGGTTTTTCTTCAAAATGTCAACAATTAAATTGTTAGCTTTCTCCATTGTCTTCTCCAATTCATCTTCTGACGTTTAATACTTGTCGCAAAAAGATGCAATATGGATCAACCTGCAAATACCACCATCCAAAAGATAGGCAAGTTAATTCATTATGTATTCCAATGTAATGTTATTAGTAATGATTTTATAAATGACTGCTATTGTATTATTGTTTTTCTATATAGGTGAAGTCGAAAAAAGCTCAAGAGAGTCGAGCCAAGCTGCCATATAATCATACTGGTGGCTCCAGGTCATTTGCATCGAGACTGTCTCTGATGGTACTAATTATATTCATATGAAGAAACTAGATTAAGTTTATATTCATTTGTGGTTTATGTTCTATTTCTAGTTACCATGTTGTTTCCTACTGTTTTGGAGAGAACTGGCATTACTGCCTTTGATTTGAGCAAAGTGATAGAGAGTTTTGTTAGGCATGAAGAAACCTTTCCAAGAGAGTTGAAACAACATCTACATTCCTTGGAAGAGCGGTTGTTAGAGAGTATGGCATGGGAAAAGGGCTCCTCCTTGTACAATTCATTGATCATAGTGGATTTTTGTTCAATCTTGTTAGCGGCGATCACCAAGTAACTTCACTTTGGTTTAATCTGATCACATCTGAGCGAGTCACAGTTCATTAATAGTGTCACGACTGATCAAAGTGCAAACCACTTTGTTTTATCACTTTATATAATTCATTTCAATAATCATCTTGCATTCAATGTAGAAAAAAGCTCTATTTGGTTCGGCAAGTTCATTTTATTCACTTGGTTTCCTACAACATGGAAGTAATTGTTACAAGGGATGTGCTCACTGAAACACTTTTTTTCTACTCGCAGATCGCTTGGTACAAATCCTTTGATTTGATGTTATGACTTATGATCACCCACAGTTCAAATTTCTATGATGAGTTTTTGGTCCTCAGAAACCTTCTCACTGGTACCAAGGAGATTGTGTGGTTCCTGTATTGGCTTACATCTTTCACAGGCAAGTCATTTTGGCTATTGTACACTAGCAGTAGGGTTTTATAAGGAGGCTTTGTTTCCTCTCTTTTTTCCCTCTTTTTTTTTTTTTTGTTGGGTTGTCATCTCTTTATCTATAATGCTTGATTAGCAAGAGAGGCTGGTGCCTGACTGAAGATGGTAACTCACTCAGCTTTACCAATTCCCATGGACTTGTTTTCCTTTTTTAATCTTTTGTTGGATTTCTTACTATGTTGGAAATCATATGGTATCTTTCTCGTTGTCAACATAAGTGCACAATTTAGCGTTGCTGATCAATCCAACTCTCTCACAGACAAATTGATCTATGAATCTAAATGGGTTTACCAAGCAGTGTGTGGATAAATTATCTAAGCTAGGTGCTCACCTTAACTAAAAGTTTGGTAGTCTTGTTTCTTATATTACCACCATATTCTTTGTCGTGTTCAGTAAAAATTCAGAATATACTAATAGCAATAATGTGCAACTGTCTTCACTAATCTCAGCCTTTTGTCCATGAGACTCATTTTGGATGAGCCAGAACATCCACTGGTTGTATTCTTTTCATAGATGTCTTGAAAACTATGTTTTTAGTTGGTAGTGTCAATGGACACCACAAAACTCAATACAAATTTGTTGATCGCAATTCGCAGCTCGATTCTGGAGTGTCAGGAATGTTAGATCTGTATTAATTTTTATTCAAAACTTGATAAGAGTTCTCTCTCTCTCTCTCTCTCTCTCTCTCTCTCTCTCTCTCTCTCTCTCTCTCTCCATTTATAGGTATGTTTAGATTCTCTCTCTCTCGCCATTTATAGGTATGTTTTGATTCACAAAAGACTTATGTAGGGTTGACTGGGTTCACTTGTTTGTAAGGAAGACTCCTGTATGCAATTGAGTCATATAATAATGGAAAAAATTCCCTGCATTTGTCATCAATGGGGCCTTTGATTTTTCTTTGTATACTTCTTCTTTGGTTATTGATTTATTTTTGGTTTGTGAAGTTTTATCGGATCAGAGTAAGAGGGCATTGTATGATGCGGGATTGTACGATCCAGATGAAGAGGAGGTGGAGGTGGAGGTGAGTCAAGTGTGAGAGAATCTCCTGTTTTTTTAATGTAAAATGTGCGACCCACTCGAAGTGATCTTTATCATATCATTTGGGTTGTTGTGGATTCTCAATTCTCAATGTCTCTGTTTAATGATTTCAGGGTTTCTCGGAGTTCGTTCAAGAGATGCTGGCTTTAATGTCAGAGGTTAGAAGAGAGGTAATGCCTTCTTATCTTGCCTTTCCCGTCTTGATTTGCCATATTCATGGGACAAATGAAAATTTCTATGTATATAGATGTTCTATTTTCAATGTTTGATTAGAGATTGTGACTGCCAAAAATGGTTTGGAATTCTTTTTCACTAAAGTCTTTAAATATTTTCCTCTAATTTGATCCATTCTTACAGTGGTGCAGAGTATGTCAGGAAGGAAATTCCTCTTCAAGTTTTGCCCACCCGAACACTGCTCAAGCTTGACTGTCCTTTGACCTCATTTACAGAGATGCAACATGTTTTGTTTGAGGAGGAGCGTGCAGCATATAACCAAGCAATCTCACAGAATATTCGGTAATACCCACTGCACCTTACCCCTTGGTGATTTCATGATTTTTTTTCTTACAATTTCACGGTGTTGCTGTTATATGATTCAGTTACTTTTTTTTTTTTTGCTCTTTATTTAGAGATGGAAAACTACACCCACTTGCTTTCATTCACCATACATCGACATACCATGCTTCTATGTGCAAGTTAATGGAATATTGGTTAGTTCACTTGCTCTCATCCTCTTTCATATCAAGGAATTATATTGTGATACAAAACTTGTATTGTTTGCTGAGGTGTATGATTCTGTCCATGTGGTTGCCATGGTCCTGTGATCCAAGCCATCGATATGACAAGTCCCACTGGTATGGATGCTATTAGAATCTTATAGGTTGGCAGCTGTGCAGAATTCTGTGTCTCAGCAAACCACATATTTTGTGGCTTATGATCTGAGATACAGGATATACTTGTGTACGTATATATGGTGTTGGATATGAATATGATACTAATACTCTAATAGAATATGAGTCATTCCAGTCTTGCTATATGAAGTTTGTTATGTTTGACTCCATAGTGATTTCACCATATTATTTACATAAGAAACATATAAATTAGATTTTCTCCAAAAAAAGGCAAACAAGAAAAACAGAGGAATAGAAAAGGAGAGAAATGCATAAGCCAAAATCCTATTAAACCATCTTCTATGAATTACTTAATAGAATTAACTCATGTATTGTAACCTTGTTGGACTGAACTGCTTGAAGAAGAATATGCATTGACTGAGTGTTTCTGAATTAGGTTGGTTATTTTGAACCTGTAGTGATTTTGTCATATCTTTTCATAACATACATATAAACCAGAATTCTATGAAAACATCTTCATGTTAAAGACTTTGTAGAACTGTAATCTTGTTGCATTGAACATGCTCCAAAGAGAGTCTTGTCTAATAAAACTAAAAAGAAAAATGTATTGTAGGTAAAATTCATAGCCCTGATCTAAATGGGAGACTCCATCATCTAAAACTTCCAGACAGAGAAACTAGTGAGGCTCCTCGCTGGGGCCTAGGCATTAAAATTTAAACAATTCTCAAGTAAAAAGGATCTCTGTGGAATGAATCAATGGAAAAGTTCAGATGAATAATTTTAGGATTGTACCTTGTTGACACCATGTGACTTTAGTTATTAAGGTTGCCCCCTTCCAGGCTGATATTCATTATGGATGCTCTTAGAATGCCTTGAAATTCAGACTTGTTTCTCCTGTTCTGATCAATGTTAGAGACATCCCCAGATATGTCTTAATATCAAGACATGTGTCTTTAAGTCCCAAGATTTGGGAAGAGAACAGGAACCAGGATTTCTGTCTATTTGGCCCTCTTCTTTCTCAAAGAATGCTACAACCTCGTTGAGTCTTTCTCAAAGAATGCTACAACCTCGTTGAGAGTGATTAAGTGGAGGTGGTAGTAGAGGTGAAGAATTAAAGATCATCGGAAAATTGTCCCCTCAGTAAAATTTTAGGAGACATCCTCAGGCAACTCACCTCTTCAAGACATCGCACCACATATGACCTAGAGGAAAGGAGATAAGGGATACCCTTGGCATAAGCCTTTCTCATATAACTTTTAATACTTCATGAGGAAATCTCCACTCAAGCTATCATATAACTTTTTCAATATCTAAATTTAATGCTCACATATTGCATCAGCTAGAGATCAAATGTGATCACCAACTTCATTAGTACATATTTCTCTGTGGGGTTTGATTTCTGCTGTTATTCCATCAGTTTCTTTCTTCTTTTTTTTTTTCTCTCAGTTTTCAAAAGAAAGTCATGTTCTTGTTATTGCTTTTGTTTTGGGTATTCCAATAAAAATGGTTACTTTAGTCTCTGCCTTGAATTTTTACCTTTTTTTGCTTCTTTGTTTACATCTTCATGAAATGTTTGTTGGTTTCTACTTCTCACCTTAATTTATTTTGATGGGTCTTATGTTCCAACCTCTGATTTGATCTTTAATTCTCTATTCTATTTTTCTGTTTGATTGATTTGATTGTTGCTATTCCCTGAAAGCCTGTTTGATGTTATCATTAACCCATGTAGTGGTTCATGTTATCATTAATCCTTTGAGATATTGTTGACACCTGATGCATCTGGGTCATATAATTGAGCTATTGTTAGTTTTCATTTCTATTGATGCTTTGTATGAGTACAACTCTACTGAAAGTAGCTCACAGAGATCACATACTTCACCTCTTTGCCCACCTTGCACTAATCCTATTTACAGTATTTCTATCAAATCCTCCAAAAGTAAATTCTACTATAATACATTTAAAGAATCTACTATAATATTCTCTTGTATTATAGTAAATTCTACTATAATACATTTAAAGTTCTTTGTGCTGCTTTTCATGCTAGAAATGCTTCTTTTCAGTTCATCCTCTGTTTTGGCAGATAATCACATCTCAGAAGTGGGTGACCCTGGCATGAAAAGAGATGGATTGAGAGTGGCATTTGAAGCCTAGAATTTCTGCAATGAAGTTGGTTCTGAAGCCCCTCAAATGGGAACATCACCTGCCACCTGTTGCCTGTTTCTTTCCTTCCAATTTAATTTGGATTTTTGTAGGTTGTTTTAATAAAAAGTATTTTATTTTTTTTATTTTTTTAAAAATACTTTTACCGACGTTTATTTTTCGTCGGTAAAAGTACAAATTTAATTTTTTTAAAAAATTTAATACTTTTACCGACGAAAAATAAACGTCGGTAAAAGTGTTTTAATTTTTTTATTTTTTTAAAAATACTTTTGCCGACGACTTTTTTCGTCGGCAAAAGTATTAAATTAATTTTTTTTAAAAATAAAATACTTTTACCGACGTTTTTTTTCGTCGGTAAAAGTACAAATTTATTTTTTTAAAAAATTTAATACTTTTGCCGACGAAAAAAAACGTCGGCAAAAGTCTTTTTATTTTTTTAATTTTCCCGTTATCTTTTGCCGACGAAAAAAAACGTCGGTAAATGTCTTTTTATTATTTGTAAATTTTCCTATTTTATTTTGCCGACGAAAAAAAGCGTCGGTAAAAAATAAAAAAGCGTCGGTGAAAATTATAATTTTACCGACGAAAAATTAATTCGTCGGTAAGGTTTTTTCTTGACATTTTTTTGCCGACGACTGCTCGACGAAAAAAAAAACGTCGGTAAAGGTTTTACCGACGTTTTTTGGACTTTTAGCGACGAAAAAAAACGTCGCTGAAGGTGTAATTTGTTGTAGTGTATTGACACTTTTCGTCTTGTTTTAGATAGCGGTTATCAGTTAGACTTATGTCAAACTCTTTATGTTCCGTCTATTTCTCGTAATTTGGTTTCTGTAAGCGCACTTGTACTCGATGAAGTAGGAAATGGTAATTTCAGTTTATTTAAAAATTCTAGTCGCATTGGTTCTGGAATATTGATTGACGGGCTATACAAGTTTCATCTTAATAGTCCATTTACTGAAACCCATCTTACCCTGCATTCTAAGGAAACAAAACGAAAGTCATCTAAAAACGACTCTTATTTCTTGTGGCATAAAAGACTGGGTCACATATCCAGTGAAAGAATCAAACGATTAGTAAAAGATGGTGTCCTTCCGGTTCTAAATTTTACTAATATTACAGTATGTGTGGATTGTATTAAAGGCAAAACAACACAACACACAAAGAAATGAGCCACAAGAAGTACTCAGCTTCTTGAAATAATTCATACAGACATTTGCGGACCCTTTGATGTCCCAACCTTTGGGGGAGAAAAGTACTTCATTACCTTTATTGATGATTACTCACGTTACTGTTACCTATACTTGTTGCATGACAAATCTCAGTCTGTGAATGCTGTACAAGTGTTCATTACTGAAGTCGAAAGGCAACTAGATAGAAAGGTGAAAATCATAAGGTCAGATAGAGGTGGTGAGTTTTATGGTAGGTATGATGAAACAGGACAACATCCTGAACCTTTTGCAAAGCTCCTCCAAAAGCTTGGAATTGTTGCCCAATACACAACGCCTGGTTCTCCCTGGCAGAATGGTGTAGCTGAAAGGCGAAATCGTACATACATTGAAATGGTTAGATCTATGATGAGTCATGCCAACTTACCTATATCCTTGTGGATGGATGCTCTACGCACAGCTGTTTATATCTTGAATAAGGTTCCCAGTAAGGCAGTTCCAAAGACACCTTTTGAACTATGGAAAGGATGGAAACCTAGTTTAAGACATCTCCAAATTTGGGGTTGCCCAGCTGAGGCTAGAGTCTACAATCCACATGAAAAGAAATTGGACCTTAAAATGATCAGTGGTTACTTTATAGGTTACCCAGAAAAGTCCAAAGGATTTAGGTTTTACTGCCCTAACCATAGTACGAGAATTGTTGAAACCGGTAATGCTAGATTCTTTGAAAATGGTGAAATCAGTGGGAATAATAAACCTCAAGATGTGATCATTCAAGAAATCAGGGTACCTATCCCTTTACCCTCTATTCCGAAAGATGTTGGAAATCCTCCCGTTGTTGAATCATTTAACAATGAGGAAAATCCAATAAATGATCAACAACTCAATAAATGATTAATTGATAATGTTTTTTTGTAAATCGGAAGTGTGTTAATACTATAGATTTCAAGTACTACTGTCAGTGAGCTTGCTAAGTCCATATGAATTTCTTCAATTTGCATATTTGGCCTTCTATCTATCACCTTATTCTAGAAACACTTTGGGATATATAAACTTCTCTTCCAGATTCCCAATTAAGAAACACATTTTTAATGCCTATTTGATGTAGCTCTAGATTAAAATGGGTTACAAGAGCTATAATGATTATGAACGAGTTCTTCTCTGACACTAAGAGTGGGTTTTATTCTAATAACACCCTTTCCTTAAAGGAGAATCCCTGAGCCACAGGTTTAGCCTTGAATAGTTAGACCTTCCCGTTGGAGTCTCTTTTGTCTTAAGAGTGTGTTTGGTTTGGCTAGTCAAATGATAAAAATGTTTTTTTATTTTTTATTTTTAATTTTTTTAATTTTTTAAATAGCAGTTAGAAACTACTTCGTAACAGTAATTTATGGCATAAAATGTTGTATGGGTAGCTCAACTTCTACAGTTGCTTTTGAACATCAAAAGCATCCATGGTTGTTTGGTTAGACACATGAAATACAACTTTAGCATATAATGACTGAATAGTTTATACAAATCTTTATAAATAATAGTGCAATATGCAGAAGATAAAATGGCCCCAATGGAAATCTAAATACCACCTTAGGGCCCCTTTTTTACTAGAATTCCAAGAATTCATGTCGAGGGGATTTTAAAATCTCCTAAAGCAGTCACCTTAGGTGGATTCCAAATCCCTCTTTTTGATGGAGGATTTGAAATTCCAACAAAATGTATAGAGTGAAATTTCAAGAATTTCAAAAGGTCATTTGAGACCTTTTAGATGGTTGGAATTTGAAATTCTGGTGAAAAAAACATAGTATTTCAAATGTTAGGGAAAAAGATGTTACATCATGTCCAAAAAACCCCAACATCTCAAATTCTTTTCATAAATTCTAGTAAAGAAGCAAGCACTTATAGCCAGTGCATTGAGGCACATCAACGTGTTTCAAGTTGAAAAAAATGTTGTCATTTTTATCTTATTTAATGTTTTAAATACATTTTTCACATATTTTCAACATTCTGTTTTTTTTTTATAATTCATTTACTATACCTGCATTTGGTATCATTAAGGACAACAAAAAAAAAAAAAAAAAAAAAAGAAGAAAAAAAAGGAAGAAGAAACGAAATAAAAGAAAAAAGAAAAAATGATGTGATTTTCAAAGGAATTCTTTTTCAGATTTCCATTGCATCCAATGTTCAAAGAAAGAATAATTTGTACTGATTGGTAGTGTAATAGTGTTGTGGAATAGTGTATAATAACAGCACTATGATAAATTTAATAACATTCATCAAATGTTTCCCAAACAAAGAAAAAACAAATAAATAAATTCATCCAAATATAATAACAAACTCCATCACCCTAAGCATGTCCAGTAAACAAACAATGTGTCAATTATAGATTCTTGACCAACGAAGTTGTGCACACTCCTATAACAACTATATACATCTGCATGGGAAAAAGGGTAGCAGCCCTTACCCTCAAGATCGGGAACTAAGCAGTATATGAACACTTGCCGTGTGCAAAAAATAAAGCGACAATTGGGTCCTTGTATGAAGTGCAGTATCTGAGCAACTGAGGCATCCCCATTTGGTGAAATTGATTAGATACTCTAGTGAAGATGAACATTTCATTTTTACAAGGAATAAAAGGGTTATGCCTAGAACATTCATCAAATTGAGCCAAAGACAAGAAATTGGCAATATTCCACAAAAAAACTAAACCACTCCAATGGACCCAAAATAGTCCCCAAGAGTGACTCAAACCCAAAATCCTGACCCCCTAACCTGCTACATACCTGTTAGGTCACAAGGTGAAAAAGAAAAAGAAATTCTCCCAACCTCATACCTTGCCACATACAGCTTGATAGGTTACAAGTCAAAAGAAAAACCTCCTTTTGACCGCCTAATGTGCCACATAAAGCCTTTAGGTTCACAAGGTCAAAAAGAAAAACCAAAAGGAAAACCTAAAATCCAAAATCCAAAACCAAAATTCAAAATCCAAAACTCCCAAAAACCCAAATCTAAATCTCTTATGTCATTTTCAAAACTTCGCCTTGAGATGGTACATGATCCCTCTCACCTCCATAAAATTCCCTTAGAGACTAAAAAAGCTACTCCATCAAAAGAAAATTGCTCGAGACTCTTGGTCTAGTCAAAAGCTCTCCTTCAAAGCTCAAAAGTTCAATATCAGGCAAACCGACTACAAAGTTATGTAACTCGTCGCTATACCTCGAGGGGGCATCTGTTGACACCAAGAATGTCACTTTGCCTCTTTATGCATCGAAGAAGACACTTGAAGTTGCATCAGGCCATAATGGGCGAGGCTACTTCAAAGCATCAGATCTTCTCAAAACCATATGAAAACTCCAAAATCCTTCAATACAACCCAAAGGAGTGTAAAAGTCAAGTTCTAGGTCATTTATATCATTTGGCCTGACTTCGCTCCTCTAGTAGCCAAAAAGGAGCTCCTGGCGACGGTAAAACCGGGGACCCTTTTTCATAAAATGGAGCACATAGTTGGTTTCGAAATACCACTAGATGGCTTTACATCAAATTTCAGGCCATTCCGACATCGTTTAACCCAAAATGCAAAAGTCGTGTTCTCTTCTCGACAAAGTTAGCCCTTTCACAAACAACATCATTGGAGGCATCAAATCTTCAATCCGAGCCTCTGGATAGTCTTAAAATACTTCAAAGAGGCTTTATGTCAAATTTCAGGTCAATTCGACAACGTTTGACCCAACATAACATCAACCCTCAAGCAGCAAAATCAGGCCTCCTGGCGATGTTGACTGTCGAAGTCATCAATCTTGAAACAAAGCACATGGATTGTCTCAAACTACAACCAAGGGGTTACATATCAAGTTTCGGGTCATTTCGACATCATTTGTCCTAACTTTTGCCCCCGGTAGCTAAAATAGGTCTCCTGGTGGCAGAGCCATTCGAGACCATCATTTGCAAATCAAGGATGATGAACCATCTTAAAATGATCCACGAGGCTCCCTGTCAAATTTCAGGTCAATCAAACATCGTTTGACCGTATATTAAAGCGCGACATCTTCATCGCGATAAAATCAAGTCTACTGGCGACAAGACCTCTAACGGCTTCAAAATTCAAACAAAATCCAATGGTGGTCTTATTTCTTACCCATAAAGCTTCACCCCAAATTTCCGGTCATTCTAACATCACTTGACCCAATTTTGGCTTTTATTGACAACTCGGCACCCCTGCGTGACAAAGTCTTCGGCTTTCCCAAAAATCGGAAACTTTGCCCCTCGTTTTATGCAGCTTCTCATCAAGTTTTTTGTAGGAAAATCATGCAAAAAAACTGTATAAATACCAGGAACAATATGTCAAAAAGAAAAATCAGAAAAAACCTAAAATGGGACGAATCAGGCAAAAAAAGCCCCATGGTCGCCGGCGACCCTGTGTGCATGATCGTCGGCGATCTTAGAAACTCGGGTAGTCGGATTTCACCGAAGACCCATTTTTGGGTCATTTTTGTGTTTTCGAGCCATTTGGCTTCTATGATTTTCTGAAAATCTGATTTTCGTGGCATGAAGTCCATCGATCTTTGACAACATCATGGACTCATCGTCGAAATCATGGGTTCGCCATCGGACACGTCAAAATCGTCAACAGGCCAACCAAGAAATTATACCTTCTGCCCGACCGATCGAGAAATCAACAGGACGAATGGTATTGGCCCATTAGGAGTAGTCAATGTTAGGCATTTTGTGTATTGCAATTTAATGGATGCATTAACATTTTAGCATCATTTGAATTTTCACACTTGCATTGATTTAGAAAATCTTGAAATCTTGATTTACAATGCATTGTTTTTAAGACTTGTAGAAATATTGTTTTGTGCATGTTTTATTTTTAAACTTGGATGCAATTTATTTTGACAAGGAGTTTTATCAAATCAAGCTAGCCTATGTTTTAAATCTTTCAAATCATTTTAGGTTTTTTATGTTTCATGATTTTAACCCTCTTAGTTTGATTTAAATCATGTTTCCAAGCTTGATTTAGTGGCCCAAAAGTTCCCACAAGAAATCTCTTTGAAAAAATGCAATTTTAGAGAATTTTGGTCCCAGGCCCGGGTCGACTCGCAGTGTAGTCGGTTGACCGGGTCCCCTGCGCGGTCGATCGCGAAAGAGCTGTTGGCTACTTTTTCAAACGGTCAGTTTTATGACCATTGAAGGCCAGGTTAACCGGGGAAGAGCCGTTGGGCACTTTTTGGCTATAAATACTAGTTCATTCCTTTGCCAAAAGTTAGCAATTTTTAGGCCCTCCTTGAGATGTTTTGAGGCCAATCAAAGGGGAATGAGCTAAGGGATGAAAGGGGTCGTTTGGAAAGTTAAAGCTTTGTTCCATTGAGTTAAATCACTAAGTAAGCTTTACTTTCCTTAACCATATGTTGTCATGCTTTGCTTTATTATTTGTAAATCTTTTCTAGCATGATAAACTATGTTTTGTTGTGTCCTTAACAAGTATATGTTTTGAATTGATTTATTGTTTTGGATGCATCACCTTGATTCAATCCAAGTAGTACTTAAATTGGTATATTTAAGTAAATCATGTTAATGAAAACATCTTTGAAATTATATGTAACATGATTCCTATACTTGGTTGAATCTTTGGTTGTTGTTTTTCATCATAAGAAAATCACTTTCAAATCTATCTTATGTTTGGATTCAACAACTTCACAAATCATATGTACTTTTGTTTTAAAGTTTCACAACTTGTTTAGCATTGATAGGTATATCTTTTTCAAGTTGAATTTATAATTACATATGATTTGTCCCCTAACTTCAATGAAATCTATTTTTATGTTTTATGCTTATAACATATACATACTGAGCTACATTGTTAATTTGATTGACATCCCTATGCATCACATGTTTTGTTCTTAGAATTTCACAACTTGTTTAGAATACAAATGTATATCTTTTACAAGTTATTTTTAACATGTGATTAACATTCTTTCCTCAATCATAAATGTTTTTATGAGCTAAAACTTTCAAAAGCCTTTGGCATACATTTATGAGCTTTCATTTTCAAATTGATTGAGGACATCATACATACACATTGTGCATTCATCTTTGCATTCATAGTGTGTGTGTGTGAATTAGATTTTCACTTTTATATCCGCCTAATTAAGAGGTGTTGTAATGAGCTATAAATTGTATCTCCATCAAGTGTATTTTAGACACTACTTAGAGAGATAACCAACCTTTGGTTGAAGAGGTTATTGCTTAGCCTAAGAAAAGCATAATGTAGATGTTATTGCTTAGCCTTGAAAAGCATATTGTAAAGGTTATTGCTTAGCCTATTGAAAAGCATAAATAGTGGAAATCCGGTGGGGTGTTGGATCACAAGCCGGTAGTGGATGTAGGCATTGAGGCCGAACCACTATAAATCCTTGTGTGATGGTGCATGCTTTGTGGTATTTGTTTTTGTAAGCTTCCGCATTTATTTACTTAATCACCACTTGTGACTAGTTTAATTTAAAGAAGTTAAAATTTGTTAAAATTGGTCATAATTGAAGCTCACCCTATTCACCCCCCCTCTAGGGTTCCGATCCTAGGACTTTCAATTGGTATCGCAGCGAGGTTACTCCATTTTAGGGCTTAACAACCCGGAGTTGATCCTTTCTAGATTAGAACCCTACTGTTGTGTTTTATTGCATATCTTTAAAATGATTTCCACTTTGGTCGAAAATGAAATTTCCCCGTAGTATCATTGCACCGCTCTAAGACTTTTTCGAGTTATATCTCCAAGAGTTGGTGAGTCCTCAAAGTGAACTCTCAAGGACAACCTAATCAAGACCTTAGGTGAATCTTCAAAGGTAGACTATTAGACTAACCTTAAGGCCTTGAACTTCTCTAGACCAACCTATTCCTTTTAGTTATATCTAATTGTTGGTCATGTTACATTTGCATTTTGTTTCTTTATAGTCACATCTCTTAAAATGCAATGTTTCTTTGTGATCATTGGATTTTGTCTTCATGAACTTTTAAGTTATATCTCATGGTTTTCAAAATCCCTTGATTGCAATATTTTCTTGATGGATTTGCATTTTGTTCATATAGTTATATCTCTTGTAGTGCATATCTATTGATGATCAATTGATTGTGATTACAAAAGCTTTCTTAGCTAAATTTTTCATGATCAATTGATGTTGGAAAATCATTTGATGATTGTCATAATTAGATCTTTATTATAAATCAAATGATTTGAAGCAATTTAAGTTTTCCATTGATTTTTCAAGTTATATCTCTTGGTATGGAAAATATGTGTTTAAGTTGTATGAGTGTCTATTGTCATTTTTAGAATACAAATTGAAAATTTATAATAGTACACTTCTTGTTTTTCAAAATCGCTTGCTCATAATTCTATAAATGATTCATTGTTAGAATTTTAAATATTGAAGTGATTTGAAAAACTTTGGAAAATGTTCTAAGCTTTATTGGTTGTATTTATAGATGCATTTTTCTTGAATTTATTTTCTTGTGCTTAATTATGATTATATCATTTGGAAGGAAATGATTTTTACAAACAATTGCATCTTTGCTCATTTGGTTACATTCTTTTTATGCAAATTGATTTTGATGCCTTACATTGCGTGGTTGGATATGGTTTCATTTATTTGCATGTTTGTGCCTAACTTGGTATATATTTTCATTAATGCAAATTGATGATTGTTTATGTGCTTTATAGTAAAATCTTTTGTTTTATTATCATTTGAGCCTAATAAGTACATATGTGATTTAGTGTGCTAAGCTCATTTGGTATAATTCTCATATCCATTTCCCATTGCATTGTAAGCTTAGTACATTTGCTAGAGTGGAGATGTTGCATGATAGGTGAATGGATCATTTTAGATGAATTGGAATTAATTCATTGTTCTTGATAGGTATACCCATATATGTGATCCTTTTTCCTCTATATGCGATCCATGATATCCTTCTAACTCCATACCTTCTTGTGCATGAATAGTTATATTCCTTATTGATGATATGATATGAGTTAGATCTTGAGTGTTGATTGATCCTCTCTATGCAAATGTCAAATCGTTCTATGTATGGTTGTGATCTTAGTTATATTTGTAGAAACCATACTAGAACTCAAATCCATCATCTATTCCTTCTAGTCATTTCTTTTTGGATGGTTATGACGTTGATTCATGTATATTCTCTAAGTGATGTCATCTTTATACATGTTTCAACATCATAGTAGTGATCTTGATCATATGAAACTCTTTGAAATCCATCCCTCGTATATCTATATGTTTGATGGATATCTTAGTTGTTGAATTCATATGATTTTGTCACCTTGAAAATTGCATGCATTACCAAGTTATATCCTTTTGCATTGCAATTTATCTTGTTCATCACTATGCTCATTAGTTATATCATTAAAAGTGATGAATACTCATTTATGATGCTTGATGGAATTTTATGTTCGTCACATCCTTGCTATTAATTATGTTGTCATATTCAATTGGTTTCATTTGGTATAATTTTCCATTGATTTCATATCCAATTGATGTCTTATCTTGTGTATGTGATAGACCTTGTGTTCATTGGATTGAACTTGATAGTTATATGTTTTCATTCCATGTCACATTCCATTAGCATCATAATTTTCATGTTTGCCATCTCTCTTGCTCATATAGGTAAATCTCATGATCACCATATTTATGTATTCATAATCTTGGTTGGTTATTAGTTGAGGTTGGCTTCATGTTTGAATTTCATTTCACTCATCTTGCACATGATAGTCATATTTTTTGATTGAATGAAATGATTTCAAAACTTTCATAACATATGATTTTCATAGTTAAATTGATTGATGCTATGTTTAGTAAACCCCATTTCATCATGGATAGCTCTAATTTGGATTTATCTTAATAGTTATATTCTTTATAACTCCATTTTAGAGTGATTGATTTTATAGTCTTACCATTGAATCTCAATTGATATTCTTTATTTTTCCAATTGGTATCCATGATCGCCTTGACCTTGCTCTCTTTTGGTAATTTCATCATATTGTGCTCTATAGTTAAACGTGTCTAATCCTTTCCTTGAAGTTGATCCTCAATTTGTTAAACCATCTTCTTCTTGAACCAAATAGTTATATCTTTGTCAAAAGTTTGACAAAATGAGAGAATGGATTGTGGGGGAGTGTAAACCTTCATAGGAAGTATTAGTTTTGATCAAATTGACCATTGGATTGGCTTTGAACCCTTAGAGATTACTTCCATACATGATAGCCTGTTATGTATTTCATTTTCGATTTCTTTTGTTAACATGTGCTACTAAAAGGTATTTTCCTTATTTCATGTGTGTAGGTACCTTTGCAATTTAATGTCAAAGGGGGAGAGAGCATTCAAGTTCTCTAAAGGGGAAGAGAATGTCCAAGCTTCCTAAGGGGAGATTTTGTATGATCTTCTACAGGGGGAGAGAATGCATATCTTGCCAAAGGGAGAGAGTGCATGGTCAAAGGGGGAGTGTTGATAGAAGAAAGAAAGCTTGGGAGCTAAAGAAGATGCTTGGCTAAGGAAAGAAAGATTGAAGAATGATCAAGCTCCAATCATCAAGAAGATTGGAGAAAAAGTCCAAGAGCCCAAGCTAAGAGAAGAAGCATCCAAGAGATTTCAAGACTTGTCCAGCTTAGGGGGAGCTGAAGACTTAGTGTGTATATTCAGTGGTGACTGAGTTGCCATCAAATTGCAAAGGGGAAGATTGTTAGGGATTTTGTGTATTGCAATTTGATGGATGCATTAACATTTTAGCATCATTTCAATTTTCACACTTGCATTGATTTAGAAAATCTTGAAATCTTGATTTACACATGCATTGTTTTTAAGACTTGTAGAAATATTGTTTTGTGCATGTTTTTTTTTTAAACTTTGATGCAATTTATTTTGAAAATGAGTTTTATCAAATCAAGCTAGCCTATGCTTTAAATCTTTCAAATCATTTTAAGCTTTTAATGTTTCATGATTTTAACCCTCTTAGTTTGATTTAAATCATGTTTCCAAGATTGATTTAGTGACCCAAAGGTTCCCACAAGAAATCTCTTTGAAAAAAATGCAATTTTAGGGAATTTTGTTCCCAAGCCCGGATCGACCTGCAGTGTGGCCGGTCGACCGGCCCAGGGGACCTGGTCGACCGACCACACTGCGCGGTCGACCGGGAAAGAGTCGTTGGCTAATTTAATAACATTCATCAAATGTTTCCCAAACAAAGAAAAAATAAATAAATAAATTCATCCAAATATAATAACAAACTCCATCACCCTAAGCATGTCCAGTAAACAAACAATGTGTCAATTATAGATTCTTGACCAACGAAGTTGTGCACACTCCTATAACAACTATATACATCTGCATGGGAAAAAGGGTAGCAGCCATTACCCTCAAGATCGGGAACTAAGCAGTATATGAACACTTGCCGTGTGCAAAAAATAAAGCGACAATTGGGTCCTTGTATGAAGTGCAGTATATGAGCAACTGAGGCATCCCCATTTGGTGAAATTGATTAGATACTCTAGTGAAGATGAACATTTCATTTTTACAAGGAATAAAAGGGTTATGCCTAGAACATTCATTAAATTGAGCCAAAGACAAGAAATTGGCATTCCACAAAAAAACTAAACCACTCCAATGGACCCAAAATAGTCCCCAAGAGTGACTCAAACCCAAAATCCTGACCCCCTAACCTGCTACATACCTGTTAGGTCACAAGGTGAAAAAGAAAAAGAAATTCTCCCAACCCAATACCTTGCCACATACAACTTGATAGGTTACAAGGTCAAAAGAAAAACCTCCTTTTGACCGCCTAATGTGCCACATAAAGCCTTTAGGTTCACAAGGTCAAAAAGAAAAACCAAAAGGAAAACCTAAAATCCAAAATCCAAAACCAAAATACAAAATCCAAAACTCCCAAATACCCAAATCTAAATCCCTTATGTCATTTTCAAAACTTCGCCTTCAGATGGTACATGATCCCTCTCACCTCCATAAAATTCCCTTAGAGACTCAAAAAGCTACTCCATCAAAAGAAAATTGCTCGAGACTCTTAGTCAAGTCAAAAGCTCTCCTTCAAAGCTCAAAAGTTCAATATGAGGCATACCGACTACAAAGTTATGTAACTCGTCGCTATACCTCGAGGGGGCATCTGTTGACACCAAGAATGTCACTTTGCCTCTTTATGCATCGAAGAAGACACTTGAAGTTGCATCAGGCCATAATGGGCGAGGCTACTTCAAAGCATCAGATCTTGTCAAAACCATATGAAAACTTCAAAATCCTTCAATACAGCCCAAAGGAGTGTAAAAGTCAAGTTCTAGGTCATTTATATCATTTGGCCTGACTTCGCTCCTCTAGTAGCCAAAAAGGAGCTCCTGGCGACGGTAAAGCCGGGGACCCTTTTTCATAAAATGGAGCACATAGTTGGTTTCGAAATACCACTAGAGGGCTTTACATCAAATTTCAGGCCATTTCGACACCGTTTAACCCAAAATGCAAAAGTCGTGTTCTCCTCTCGACAAAGTTAGCCCTTTCAGAGACAACATCATTGGAGGCATCAAATCTTCAATCCGAGCCTCTGGATAGTCTTAAAATACTTCAAAGAGGCTTTATGACAAATATTAGGTCAATCCGACAATGTTTGACCCAACATCAACCCTCAAGCAGTAAAATTAGGCCTCCTGGCGATGGAGACTGTCGAAGTCATCAATCTTGAAACAAAGCACATGGATTGTCTCAAACTACAACGTAGGGGTTACATATCAAGTTTCAGGTCATTTCAACATCATTTGTCCTAAAATCTGCCCCCGGTTTCTAAAATAGGTCTCCTGGCGGCAGAGCCATTCGGGACCATCATTTGCAAATTAGGGATGACGAACCATCTTAAAATGATCCACGAGGCTCCCTGTCAAATTTCAGGTCAATCGGAGATCGTTTGACCGTATATTTAAGCGCGACGTCTTCATCGCGATAAAATCAAGTCTACTGGCGACAAGGCCTCTAACGGCTTCAAAATTCAAATAAAATCCTATGGTGGTCTTATTTCTTACCCATAAAGCTTCACCTCAAATTTCCGGTCATTCTAACATCGCTTGACCCAATTTTGGCTTCTATTGACAACTCGGCACCCCTGCGTGACAAAGTCTTCGGCTTTCCCAAAAATCGGAAACCTTACCCCTCGTTTTATGCGGCTTCTCATCAAGTTTTTTGTAGGAAAATCATGCAAAAAAATTGTACAAATACCAGGAACAATATGTCAAAAAGAAAAATCAGGAAAAGCCTAAAATGGGACCAATCAGGCAAAAAAAGCCCCATGGTCGCCGGCGACCCTGTGTGCATGATCGTCGGCGATCTTAGAAATTCGGGTAGTCGGATTTCACCGAAGACCCATTTTTGGGTCATTTTTGTGTTTTCGAGCCATTTGGCTTCTATGATTTTATGAAAATCTAATTTTCATGGCATGAAGTCCATCGATCTTTGACAACATCTTGGACTCATCGTTGAAATCACGAGTTCGCCATCGGACACGTCAAAATCGTCAACAGGCCAACCAAGAAATTATACCTTCTGCCCGACTGATCGAGAAATCGACAGGACGAATGGTATCGGCCCATTGGGAGTAGTCAATGTTTGAAATGTCATAATCATCCGACGACATTCGATATGAGAAATTCATCGGCGATCAAGGCTCCCTAGCTACGTCGCGGGTAGAATACCAAAAGTTGCAACATTGTCTGCGGCTTTTCAAATGATTTGGCGGCCACTTAATACGGTTAATCAGACGTTATTAAGTGGCCGCCAAATCATTTGAAAGGCCACAGACAATGTTGCAACTTTTTCAAATGATTCTGCGGCTTTTCCATATCCAAAATTTTTATTTTTTGGAAAACTCAAGAAATTTCTTGGACTAAATTTCAACTTCTATACATTTTGCTTGAGGAAGTTGGATGAAGCATTAAGCAAAATCAATTACATGAAAAACTTATCTTCTCATGACGTGGACTTGTCATAAAGAAAAGGGAAGAAAGAAATCTAAGGAATCATGCCATATATGGTCCTCTTTTTTCTCTTTCTAACAAACAATAACAACGATGAGTAGTATCATCCTTGTTTTTCTCACATCATCGTAAGTTTATTGGGGCTGCCTCTCAAGACATTTATAACCCATAATTGGGACCCTTTATACTCTCAAGTGGGTTAAAAAACCAGAAACAAGTTTGAAAGAAAATGAGATTTGGCAATGGCCATAAAATAAAAGGTCTTTGATCGGTTTGGATTATTTATAAGTGAGCTCAATGCAGGTGTCCCAAAAGAAAGTGAGATTTGGCAATGACGATAAAATACAAGGTCATTGACTGGTTCGGTTTTTTTTGTAAGTGGGCCCAATGAATGCGTCCTAAAAGAAAGTGAGATTTGACAATGGCTATAAAATACAAGGCCATTGATTTGTTTGGATTTATAATGAGTGGGCCTAATGGAGGTGTCCCAAAAGAAAGTGAGATTTGGAAATGGCCATAAAATATACAAGGTCTTTGATTGGATTTTCATTAGTGGGCCCGATGAAAGAATCCAAGTGAAATATGGTGTTAATTCAATGAATCTCTACGCGATATATATATATATATATATATATATATATGACTCGCTCATTGTGACAGTGCTTAGGGCCTGTTTGGATGCATAAGAAAGTACAAGAAAATAATATTTTTAGAATATAATCTTTCATTTTTTAAAGAAGAAAATCTTGTGCGTTTGGTAACTCAAGAAAAATTTGAAGAAAATATTCTTTTCTTTCAAAAAGCTCAGTATTCTCTCCTACAGCTCCCCCCTGTAGAAAACTTTCTACAAGATAAAAATCTTTCAAAATGACGATTACAAAGTGGTAGAGTAAAGTAAAGACCTTGGTTCAACAAATCCATCATAATGTGTATGTTTACATATATGAAAAAGTAAAGTAACAGTAAATCTCACAAGACGATAAAGGTGGGGTAAAGTAAAGGTGGGATAAAGTACATGGTGAAGTAAAGTGGGAATGAATGGTAAAGTAGTTTCTTTTTTTCTTTTTTACTTTACTTAAACATTTTATCGTAGTTTTATATGGTTAATAAAAAGTGACTTGTTTACAGGTATGGTAAAGTAAAATAAAGATCGATGTCATATCATGGTAAAAGATGAGGTAAAGTAAGGTCAGATGAAGTATGTGGTAAAGCAAAATGAGAGAGAGAGTTATAAAGTAGTTGTTTTTTCATTTACTTTACTTTACTATACTCTACCATGGTTTTATGTGATAAAAGAAAAGTAACTTATGGTAAAAACATGAAAGTTAAACTTTACTTTACCACATTACTTTTTTTATCCTGATGTAGTAAATTACATATAAATTAAAATATTTAATAAAAAAAATTCTTATAATGTAATTTACTTTAATCATAGCACCTTCCAAATATCTCAATTTAAAATCTGTAGTATTCTTTAAAAATTGCTAAACAGTAAAAAAATTATACTATTATAATATTGTATTTTTGTATTCTATACTATTTTATTGTTACAATATTTAAATATATAAATATTTTATTATGTAGATATCCAAACGGGCACTTAGACAACTATAATTATTCAAAATGGAAAGTCAACATGCACTTTAATTTTCCAAAATGACTCATAAAAGGGAATGTAAGGTGTAAATAGTACTGTGAGGTGGCATTAATGGTCTAAAGGTGGCAATATTACATTGGACATCTCAAAAGGTGCAAAAACGCTCCTTTGGAAAGGGGTTTTTTTATTTTTGAAATGAGGAATTCTCAAACTCTCCCCTTCTAAAAAGGGGCATTCACACCCTATAAAACATCCAATAAGAACCACTATATTTATTGCTAGGTATCATGTTGGATTAAACTATTTGTGAAAACAAAGAGGAAAATAAGGAGCCTTACAAGTTTATAGGGATTCATGTGTTTCTTTCTTTATTAGTGTTGTGCTTTATTTCAAAATTCATATGATCTTTTTATAGAGTGGGTCCCATCATTTATAAGGTATGGTGATTGTTACGAATCTTATTAAATTGGCACCCTCTAATTTCAAACCTAATTATCCATCAGTGGGACCATCTTATAAATCTATTGGTAGGTAATATGATGGTTGTGAAGAGGCTTATTAAATTGGAGCCCTAATTTGATTTCCAAACCTTATAATCCATCATTGGGGTCCTCTTATAAAATCTGTTGGTAGGCCTACCAGGATCATAAAACCATTAATTCTTACTTTGAATAATCATTACAGACCAAATAATTATACTTGCATATGGTCATTTTATAGTGGCTCCCATAATTTCAATGGTACAAACCATTGTAACAGGGCCTAACAAAAATCAATACCCTCATCAAAAGAAATATATTTAAATTAGGAAAAATAGCAGAATACCTACCTATACTTTGCTCAAAATGCAGAATACCCCTGGATTTTGTTTTTTTTTTTTGTAATAAACCTACCCGAAATTCTAATTAATTAACATGCAAAATGAACGGATTCTATTAGTATTAATGACGTATATATATAAATGGCGTCTGGTGCATACCGGTGACAACTTACTCGCCCAAATAAGTTATGAATGAGACTCATTTGCCCCTGAACCTAACCTATAAAAATGGTATTGAGCACTATGAGTGTGTGGGCAGCTCTCAGACATTTTTTTTTTAAGCCATATCAAATGCCTACATTAATGGTCTCTAATCCCTTGTACAATCTTATACCCTTCCCTCACACCCCCTCTGCTCACAACCCCATAAACCAAAGAAGCAAACACTTCATTATCACCACCAATCCCTCTCTTGAGCATTTCACCCAACACCATGTGCAACATCACCATTAAATTCCAAATCTTGCAAGCCTTCACCAACTCATCGTGCAAATGCCTACATAAGATTTTTTACCTGAAGAACATGATCATCACCAGGACTGAAGAATCCTAGCGCGAATCATCGCCTAGTACTTGCCAATGTTTTAGTGATTGGCCAGGAGTCATGGTGCCCATTGTGGCAGAATGATAGGAAGAACTCAAAAGAAGAGACGAAGAAGAAGGTTGTGATGAAGGCCGGGATAAAAGGATTAAACCAGCTCATTATACTTCTCTCTGTTTATTCTTCTGCATTAGTCTAACCCAAAAGACATCACAAATGAGAGTTTGAAGATAGAAAACATAAAACAAAGTTTAAAGATAGACAATTCTTGACCTTTCTAGGTCTGCGGGATTAAAAATTATGTACTCGGCATGTTTTCTCAACTCTCAAGCAAGAAGCTTTTACAGTAAGAATAGTCCAGATATGTATAGTAGATTGAAAATGGTTTTCTCCAATCTAGCTTCCTCCTTTGACCTTCCAACTCCATTCAATGCAGGGAATGCTGGACCTTTGTTTTAGTTTGTAATTGTTGTCAAACCTAGGATGTTGGCATGGTGTTTGAAGGCAGTATGGTGAAGGTTGCAGGCATTCAAAGTGAAACTGGGCAACTGCATATACAAGTCATGTCAGTTAAGCATGTTGTTATGCTTATATCTTCTTATCTTACATCTGAATCAAAAAGTGGTCAACATGACTTTTGTGCATCAGTGAGAGAGGTTGATTTTTGGCTTTGGAATCAGGTCGATCTGACTTCAGGTTTTGAAGTTATGAATTTTCTACTGGAGACAACTCTGCTTCACTCAGGTTGCCGTTTTTCTGTGACCAGTCAGCTTCAAGGTGATTTTACACTACTTTCCATTCAATCTGGGCTAAATCTCAAAACATGAAAGTTGTATCCCTCTGATAAATCTTTCATTTGGATCAAGAATCATGTTGTTTCGGGTTCAGAAGAGGGAGTTATGAATTTTCTACTGGAGACAACACTGCTTCACTCAGGTTGCTGTTTTTCTGTGACCAGTCAGATTCAAGGTGATTTTACACTACTTTCCATTCAATCTGGGTTAAATCTCAAAACAGGAAAGTTGTATCCCTCTGGTAAATCTTTCATTTGGATCAAGAATCATATTGTTTCGAGTTCAGAAGAGGAAGTTATGAATTTTCTACTGGAGACAAATTCTGCAGTTTTTCTGCACTGCGAGATTAATTATTCTTGGTACTATGTTGTGGGTCCCATTATGTGTTGGAATGTAATCAAGATGGCCCATTAGATTCATCTGACTCAAATAGTAGGTCAGTCCATTCCAAACGAGGATTTTCTTGTTGGGTCTTTTGTTTGGCAAGAAAGTCAACAAAATCTTCCTTCTATCTTTTTTAATTGTGAGCAACTCCTCTTATTGGCTGTAGATCCAACTTTTTAGGATCAGAGAGATGTGCTTTGAATACTGAATGTTAAGGGAAAGAAAAAAATAGAGAAGACGTGCAGAGAGTGAAGAAAAAAAAAGAAAAACAGGGAAGACGTGCAGTGTGTTGTGAAAAAGAAAACCAAAGAGAAGACGTGCAGTGTGTTGTGAAAAAGAAAACCAACAGAGAAGACGTGCGCTGTGTAGTGATGGGCAATTTCTGAAATAGCAGTGGGCTGGTTTTGAGAAAATTGCAGAGTATTGTTTTCAAAGAGAAGAACCTACAATGAAGAACGGTTTCAGGTTGGTTACTTGCGGATTTGTTGCATCAGAATTTAAATAAATTCCTTTTTCTGCAATAGATCTGTCTTGCATCTCTACATAGTGCAGAATTATGAATAGTGGTGTGCAAGCTTCATTGTGGTTTCCTTGTTGGGTTCTACTGCATCTGAGATTGTGTTGAATTGTTTGGATCAGACGAATATTGCAGGTGTTTGTTTTGGCTGATTGAAAATATTGCAAAGCATCTGCGTATGCTATATTTTTGTGTTGAAGTTCTATAAGGCATCTGCGTATGCCATTGAGATATTATTGTAAGACACCTGTGTGTGTTAGAATATTTTATATCTTGTAATCACTCAAGTTGGGGCTTGAGTGTAGGGGTTGGTGCTCCTGTTCGTTGTTGCGGGCGAAAATTGTAAAGGGGTTGGTGCTCCTAGCAGTGGGTACTGCTAAATAGTGGAAGTGTGCACTTTGTACACCGTGGACGTAGCCTGCGGGTGAACTACGTAAAAATTCCTTGTGTTCTCTTGTGATTGTGTGATTGCCTGGTTGATTGCTTAAGACAGTGCTCATCTAATTTGCAGAATTAAAATTGAGATAAATTCGCAAAGAAAAGACAGTCACTGATTCAACCCACCCCCCCCCCCCCTCTCAGTGACCAATTGAACCTAACAATTGGTATCAGAGCAGGGTTCTTTTAAGAAAGCTTGACAGCTTAGGGTGATCTTGGATAGGTTCACATGGCATCTGGAGAAAGTAATTCTGTTAGTAGAGCACCACTGTTTGACGGCACAAACTATGCCTTCTGGAAAATTTGTTAGGCTCTGTCCCGAGTTAATCCAGATTAACTCTGATTAATCAAGCTTAAGACTAATTAAGCCTGTTTAAGTGAACTAAGGGTGATTTATCACCAAATGAAATGGAATTAGCCTAAAGTGAAGAACTTAGGCTTAATGAAATAGTAACTAAGATTAGGAAGTGAATTGAATGAAAATGAAGCTCAAATGAGCAAATGAAGGATTTATTCGGAAATATGAATTTTCCCGTATTTTTGTCGAATACGGAAACTCTTGATACTAGCCTGTGTATCTCGACGAGTAGGATAACTTTCATATAAGACTTGAAGTTGTTCGATGAATATCGAACCAAATGGACATTGAATTGACTTGAATTGTAAATGAAAGAATGAAAGGGGGGTGAAATGCAAAAAGAACTCTTATATAACATAAGAGAATTCATTCACCTACAGAAACCCTAGGCAACATTTCTTCTTCAGCCGTTTCTTCTTCTTTTTCCATTTTTCTCTTCATTAAGTGTGGATTGAAGTGATTGAAGTGAAGAGGAGGCTATATACTTCATCTTCTTCATCATCTTAGTGGAGGTGCTTGAGATTAAAGCTTCACTTTGAGAGATCCATCTCAAATCCAATCTAAGAAAGGAGTTTATATCAATCAAGCTTCATTTGAGGCAAGTATACATATATGTTGTGCTTGTTATGTTTGTTTGCATTGCTTTGTAAGGAAAAATGAAGAATTAGATGTTAGTAAGCTAAGGGATATTTTGAAAGTAAGAAATCATGGTGATTAGGTTAGTAATCTAAGGAATTAGATTATACTAATAATGGTTTGATTAAGTAGAGTTATGGAATTAGTATGGACTGTTGTTTCCATGCATTGAATTGTGTATCAGGTCATTTTAGGTCCCAGAAGAAGAAAAGAATGGACTGAAGTCCATTCCCTGCAGTTACAGAACTGCAGGGAAAATCCGCAGTTCACGCGGTCGACCGAGCCACAGGGCCCGGTCGACCGGCCCCACATGGTCAGGTTCCTCTAGAACCTGACCAAAACACTATTCAACCTTTATCCATTACAACTGCAAGTCGACCGGGCCTTGCCAGGTCGACCTGGCTCACTGAGAAATTCTAGAAAAGTGTAGATTCAATTCCGAATTTCCGGAATTAAAAGCCTACACATATAGACTAGTGTTAAGCATGTTTAAACCTTCCTAAGTGTTACGAGAGTTATCCTAATGCATAAATTTAACAAAGTAATGTCATCGACAATAATACATGCATTAATAACTACCGTTTCACTTAAGGGTTGGTTAGAGGGTTACTTTAGAATGAGAATGAGATTAAAATGAATTGTTAAAGGGTTTGGCACTACATAGTGGTTTCCGAACTCATTATCGAATTGAACAGAATGAATTAAGAAATGAACAGTTACGAAAAGTAATAATGAAATGACTATTCCTACTGCAGTAAATATGATTGGGGTGTTCCGGAGCCCGTAGTGACACCAATGATCTCTGATCAAGACATTGGAAGATCCCACCTTATTGGACCGAAAGGTCATTGACTGAAAAGTCATAAATTGAAAAGCCATTAATAAATATTGAACATAATGAATGAATGAATATGAAATGCTTCCTTTTGGGAAGAACTGAATGGAGTTGAAACTGTTAGGGTTTTTGTAATTTGCAATTTGATGGATGCATTTGCACTTTAGCATCATTTGATTTACACACACTTGCATCGTTTTAGAAAACCTTGAAATCTGGTTTTATACATGCATAGCTTTTAAGATTTGGAAAAATATTTGTTTTATGCATGTTTTGGTTCTAATCTTGGATGCATTGGTTTTGAAACCCAAACTCTTTTGAAAACCTAATTCTTTGTGCATTATGTTTGGTAAATCTTGTTGAGAATTTAGGTTTGAGCCTTGCATACATTCTTCACAAAAAGAATCATTTTTGTATGCATTTTCATTTGAAAAGAGTTTTATCCAATCAAGCTAGCCGTTGGTTTTAAACTTTTGAATCATCTTAGGCTTTGTGTGTTCATGTTTTTAAACATCTTAGAATGTCTTAAAACATGTTTTCCAAGCTTGATTTAGTGGCCAAAAGGTCCCCCAAAGAAATACCTTTGAAATGGCAAAAGTTGCATTTTTTGCAAAAAGGGGGTGTCCCGGTAGTGTCGCCGGTCGACCGAGACACAGGTCTTGGTCGACCGAGACAACTGGAAGTCATTTTTTCCAGAACCTGTTCTGTAGCTCCAACGGTCAGAAATTTGACCGTTGTGCTTTCTCGGTCGACCGAGACCTGTTTGCCGGTCGACCGAGGACTAGCCGTTGGCAACTTTTTGGCTATAAAGTCCATTCATTTCCAACCTTTTTCAAGGCTTGAATCTTGAACCTTTGAGACCATTTTGGAGCCATTGAAAGGGGATGAAGTTGGAAAGGCTAGGAGGTCTTTAGGAGAGCTAAAGCTTGGGATTAATGAGTTAAACCTCCAAGTAAGCTTTACCTTTATTAATCATAGTTATGTGCTTTGTTTAAACTATTGGTATATGATATTTAGCATAATAACTATGATGTGTTGAATCCATTCTTGTTCTAATCTTTGGTCTAATTAAGATTGGATTCTTCACCTTTGTTTTCAATCCAAGTTGTTAACTTTATTAATCATGCTTAGACAAAATCTTTGTTTTTCTTTCATAGCATGAGTCTTTTACTTGGTTGAAACATTGTTTGTTGTTTTCATTCATTTAAGCATTAGTAAAATTAATTTGGTTTTGAAAACAACATGCACATGCATCACATGTTCTAAATTAGTCATTTTCATACAACTTGTTAGTCCTTGATTTTCATGTCATAAACAAGTTGAATTTCATACATGTGATTTGCATAAGACTTCAATCAAATCTTTTATGAGCTTTAAACTTTGAATTGCTTTAAGCAATATATTGAGTGAGCCTTCGTTTTAAACTTGATTGGAGTCATCACACACACACATCATGAACATATACTTTTGCATGCATAGAGTGTTTGTGTGAGTTTGTTTTAAACTTTCATATTAGCCTATTCAAGAGGCAATTTCATTTGAGCTTAAATTGTAATCTCTTAGAGTGATCTTTTGGAAAGACACCTTCTTAGAGAAATCTTTGTTTGTAAAGGTTATTGCTTAGCCTAAGAAAAGCATTGTGTAAGGTTATTGCTTAGCCTAAGAAAAGCATTTTGTAAAGGTTATTGCTTAGCCTTAGAAAAGCACATAGAGAGGTTGTTGTTTAGCCTTGAAAAGCAACATTGTAAGGGTTATTGCTTAGCCTAGTTAAAAGCATAAATAGTGGAAATCCGGTGGGGTGTTGGATTCACAAGCCGGTAGTGGATGTAGGCACGTTGGCCGAACCACTATAAATATTGTGTTGTGGTGATTGCTATGTGGTGATTGTTTTGTTTAGCTTCCGCATATTGTATGGTTTATCATCACATGTGACTAGTTTGCTTTAAGAAGTTAAAATTGGTTTAAATTGGTCACAATTGTAGCTCACCCTATTCACCCCCCCCCCTCTAGGGTTAGGATCCTCGTGGACTTTCAGAAACCAATGCTAGTGTAGTTGCCACATTATTGTCATTATTACTGGTATTTATTATGAATTGTTTAGCACTGTTAAGCAATGAATTGTTAGGAATTATGAACATGTCATAGATATATGTATACCTTGTTGAACCGTTGTGTTCATGGTATTACTGATGATATTACAGGCTCAGTTGCCAGTGCCGGTCCCTCCGAGACCGTCCCGCCAGCGGAGGAGGCCTATTCGATACCTCCAGGAGGTCTAATTGAATGGACGTGATTTGGAGAGCGTATACATTGAAATCTTTTGGGAATACTTTTAGAAAGTATTTTGTATAGTCATTTTGGTATTGTAAGTATTGTCCCCTGCATTGTATTTTAAATATGCAGTGGTTGATCATAGGAGAAATGAAACGATGTAAAGTGACCTTTACATTTGAAAGTAAATAGTATGATTCATTTTGTTTAAATAGTTGTCAATGTATATTATTGTGTATTCCGCACAACTGTACATTGATAGGTACATGCAAGATCCTTTGTGAACTTCGTTTTAACTTTGGTTAATTCGGGGTTTACAGGAGTAAGTATGATCATCGCGACCCGAGGGTTAACCCTAATGACTCTGATCTCGGGTCCGGGTCGTGACAAAATTAGAATGCAGGCTTATCTGTGTTCATTGGGACTAGATGTCTGGAATAGTGTGAAGAAAGGCTATAAGGGTTCTAATGACCCTACAGATGTTGCAGATAAGAAGTTGTTTGAGAATGACTCAAAGGCAAGGAATGCTTTGATGTGTGGACTGTCAGACAGTGAACTTGTCAAGGTCATGTCTTGCAAGACCTCAAAGGAGATATGGGATAAGCTGCAGAGTGTTCATGAGGGAGACATGAAAATAAAAGAGGAAAAACTGCAAACTTATCGGGCCCAGTTTGAGAGTTTGAAAATGACCGACAATGAGACAATTGACTCATATCTACTGAGAGTCAATGAAGTTGTGAACTCTATTAGAGGGCTTGGTGAAGTGCTAAAAGAAGAGTCTATTGTTAAGAAAATTCTGAGAACTCTCCCTGCCAGATATGATGCCAAAGCTGCTGCCATTGAAGAAGCCAAAGATCTAGACGTCTTCAGCATGGAAGAACTGCATGGTTCATTGACAGCATATGAGATGAGAATAGGGAAGCCCAAATCCTCTGATAGGGAAGCTGCGTTCAATGCAAAGAATAAGGCCAAGGAAGTAGTTGAGTCAAATAAATATGATTCAGATGATCCAGATGATGAACTAATGGCTAACTTCGTCCGAAAATTGAAGAAGGGTCAAGGTAAATATAAAGGGAAGTTGCCTTTCAAGTGTTTTAACTGTGGAGATGTGAGTCACTTTGCTGCAAAGTGTCCTCATAAGGACAAAGAAGAAGATGACGATAATATATCTAGGAAGAAAAGCTTCAAGAAAAACTATCGTTCTAAGAAAGGTAAGTCTAAAAGTCTAGTGTCGAAGAAAATGGCCAGTTCTTCTGATGATGATTCTGATGATAGTGAGAATGATGCAACAGAAGCTCTTTTTATGGTCATGCTTGATGAACTGGTTGAAGATAACAAGTCTGAAAAGGGAAAATCAGCAAGTGATGATGAAGATGCTGAAATTAACTTGGAAGGAGAGTTGCTGGCTGCACTTGAGGAACTATATTCTGAAATGAAGAAGCATAAGAAAACTTCAAAAAGGCTAGTTGATGTAGAGGAGATGGTTGTAACATTGAAAGTGGAATTGGATGAAAGCAAGAGGATACATGAAGAACTTGAGGCACAAGTAGTTTTGAAGACTGAAGAAAAGAACAAGTTAGAGGAGGAGGTGACTGGTTTGAAAACACAGCTGGAGAAGCTCTCACAGAAACTAAATGCTCATCAAGGGTCCTCCAAATTGAATGAGATTCTCAATGCTCAAAGGCCTCCTCATCTAAAATTTGGCTTTGGGTATGTGGGAGAGTCTTCTTCAAAGCAAGTTAAAGAAGCAATACCACAAACTCAAAAGCCTGAAAGGAAACTTGCTCCACCAAAGAAGATGCCACAGCAACAAAACTTCAGGCCTCCTATGCGGATACAGCCTACAAACTTCAGGTCAATTTCCTACTTCCATGGTTACTGTTTCCAATGCAATACATATGGACATAAAATGATGACCTGTAAATTTAATTTGAGGCCTAGAAACTTTGTGAACAGGAACCCTTTTGATGCACTTATGATGTATCCCGTAGAATGCTTTATTTGTCATAATTTTGGGCATCTAGCTAGAAATTGTATATATGCATATGCCCCTAATCAAAGACAAGTACAATTTCAAAAAGCAAATGCTATTACATATGAACAGAGGGCTCCTAAGACTGCTGAGTTGACCGATATTGAAACAGATAAGTCTGTTAAATCAGTTAAGTAGGTTTGGAAAAGAAAAGAAAAGAAAGATAAAGCTGATTCCTTGATAGTACAGACAACCTTCAAAGCACAGGGAAAGTAGACTCCACGGATTCTAGATAGTGGATGCTCCAGTCACATGACTGGTGACAAGAGTAAGTTCTCCAAGCTACAGCAGTATGATGGAGGATCTGTGAAATTCGAAAATAATGATGGAGCTAAGATCGTTGGGAAAGGTTTGGTCAGAATAATTGATGGAAAAATCAGATCCGAAGAAGTGTTGTTTGTTGATGGGTTGAAACACAACTTGTTGAGTGTGAGTTAGATATGCGATAGAGGACATGGCATTTTCTTCAACAAACATGGTTGTGAGATCACAGACAACAATGGAAAGGTTGTGGCTGTTGGTATGAGGACTTCAGGCAACTTATATATTCTCTCTGAGACTACAGTGAGTACGTGCATGCTAGGGAGGGAAGATGAAAGTTGGTTGTGGCATAGGAGACTTGGGCACATAAGCTTCAAGAATTTGTCTAATATATGCTCCAAGAAGGCAGTTCGAGACATACCTTACATCGGGAAAGCTCAGGACAGTGCTTGTGATGCATGTCAGAAAGGGAAGCTAACTAGAGCTTCTTTCAAGTCAAAAGAGTACAACACAAGTAAGCCTTTAGAGCTGATACACACGGATTTGTGTGGCCCGATGAAGACTCGTAGTTTGAGCGGAGACAAGTACTTCATATTATTCATTGATGATTACTCTCGCATGACTTGGATTATGTTTCTGAAGGACAAGGATGAAGCATTGAATATGTTCAAGATCTTTAGAAAACAGGTTGAAAATCAGACTGGTAAGAGAATCAAGGTATTAAGGTCAGACCGAGGAGGAGAGTTTACTTCAGATGAGTTTGAGAAGTATTGTCAGGAACATGGGATTCGTAGGCAATTTTCTGCAGCCCGCACACCTCGGCAAAATGGTGTGGTTGAGCGGAAGAACAGGACAGTGCAAGAAATGGCCAGAACCATGTTGACAGAAAGCAAGCTTGCAGATGGATTTTGGAGAGAAGCAGTTCACATTGCCGTATATATTCAGAACAGATGCATGCTTAGAGCACACACCAACAAGACTCCCTATGAACTGTGGTTTGGCAAGAGAGCATCGGTGAAGTACTTCAAGGTATTCAGCAGCCAAGTGTTTCATAAAAAGGTTGGATCAAAATCTTGGGAAGTTTGATGATCGTGCAGATGAAGGCATCTTCCTAGGCTATTCTATTAGAAGCAAGGCCTACAAGTGCTATAATAAAAGGCTTCGGAAAATAGTCGAGAGTGCAGATGTTAAGTTTGATGAAAACAAAAAACTTCCAAAGAATATTCAGGAGATTGAATATCCAATGTATGAAAATCCTGATGATAACAATGAAATTGAAGACTTGCCTAATCACAAGGAAGGAAAGTCAAACGATAACTCAAAAGAGAATAAAGAAAATGACAGATGGCATAATTATCATGGTATTAACGAAAATGTTATCATTGGAGATCCACAGGTTGGAGTAAAGACTAGGAGGATGAAAACCAGTTTATTCTCTCTTTTGTCCACAGTTGAACCCAGGACTGTTGCAGAAGCAAGTAAAGATGACAGTTGGGTCAAGGCAATGCATGAAGAGTTGGATCAGATTGAGAAAAACAAAACTTGGGAACTTGTACCCAGACCAAAGAACAAAAACGTCATTGGTACCAAGTGGGTTTTCAGAAACAAGTTGAATGAGGAAGGACAAGTAGTGAGGAACAAAGCTAGACTTGTTTGTAAAGGCTATGCACAAGTTGAAGGGATAGATTTTGAAGAAACCTTTGCACCTGTGGCTCGGCTTGAGGCTATTCGTATGTTTCTAGCTTTGGCAGTATATAAGAGCTTCAAAGTCTACCAAATGGATGTCAAGTCTGCTTTTCTGAATGGCAACCTGGAGGAAGAAGTATATATAGAGCAACCAGATGGATTTCAATTGGGAGATGACCCGAATATGGTATGTAGACTGAAAAAGGCTTTCTATGGCCTAAAGCAAGCACCGAGGGCATGGTACTCTCGGCTAGATGCCTACCTACGACAACTTGGGTACAAAAAGGGTGTTGTAGACAACAACCTATACGTGAGAACAGAAGAAGGTACTCAGGTAGTTGTGGTAGTGTACGTGGATGATATCATCTTCGCAGGTAACAAAGATGAATTGTGTACAGAGTTTGCAGAGAAGATGAAGACTGAGTTTGAAATGTCCATGATTGGGGAGCTTTCGTTCTTTCTTGGCCTCCAGGTTAACCAAATGAAGAGTGACATGTTTATCTCACAAGTAAAGTATGTCAAAGAGATGTTAAAGAAGTTTAACATGGAAGACTCAAAACCTGTCAGCACACCCATGACAACGAGCTGCAAGTTGAGTAAAAATGATGAGTCAGCGACTGTTGATCACACAATGTACAGATCCATGATTGGAAGTCTACTGTACCTGACAGCTACTAGGCCAGACATTCTACAAGCTGTGTGTATGGTTGCTAGATTTCAGGCAGATCCAAGGGAAACACATGTGACAGCAGTGAAGAGGATTTTCCGGTACATCAAAGGCACAACAGAATATGGTTTATGGTATCCACGAGGAAAGGACTTCACATTAATAGCCTACTCAGATGCAGATTGGGCAGGATGTATAGATGACAGGAAGAGCACCAGTGGAGGTGCATTCTACTTAGGTGACACGTTGGTAGCCTGGCATAGCAAGAAACATGATTCAGTTTCCTTGTCTACAGCGGAAGCTGAGTATATTGCTGCGACAACTTGCTGCACACAAGTTCTTTGGATGCGACATATGCTAAAAGATTTGGGAATTCAGTTGGTTGAAGCTATTCCTACTTTGTGTGATAATACAAGCGCCATTAACATCTCAAAGAATCCAGTTCAGCACAGCAGGACCAAACATATTGCCATTAGGTACCACTTCCTGAAGGACAAGGTGTATGATGGAGAGGTGAAGTTGGAGTATGTTCCGACTACAGAACAAGTTGCGGATATTTTCACAAAGCCTTTACCGAAAGAAGTCTTTGAATACCTCCGAATGAAATTGGGGGTTACTACTTCTCCAAAGAAGTAGGGAGGATTGGAGACAGGGGGAGTGCGGGTATATTATTACAGAACTTTTCACTCCCAGACACCTCCCTTTGTTATTGTTGTCAAAGGGGGAGATATGTATGTATGTATGTTTTGCATAAGGGATTTCATTGAAAAAAAGAAAACTCTAGAGTAGTGGGCTGAGAAGGTTTGGTGACAAGGGGAGTCAAATGAGATTTATTTTCTTCTCCAAGTCCGCAGGTGTTGACAACAATTCCAAAGGGGGAGATTGTTGGACCTTTGTTTTAGTTTTTAATTGTTGTCAAACCTAGGATGTTGGCATGGTGTTTGAAGGCAGTATGGTGAAGGTTGCAGGCATTCAAAGTGAAACTGGGCAACTGCATATTCAAGTCATGTCAGTTAAGCATGTTGTTATGCTTATATCTTCTTATCTTACATCTGAATCAAAAAGTGGTCAACATGACTTTTGTGCATCAGTGAGAGAGGTTGATTTTTGGGTTTGGAATCAGGTCGATCTGACTTCAGGTTTTGAAGTTATGAATTTTCTACTGGAGACAACTCTGCTTCACTCAGGTTGCCGTTTTTCTGTGACCAGTCAGCTTCAAGGTGATTTTACACTACTTTCCATTCAATCTGGGCTAAATCTCAAAACATGAAAGTTGTATCCCTCTTATAAATCTTTCATTTGGATCAAGAATCATATTGTTTCGAGTTCAGAAGAGGGAGTTATGAATTTTCTACTGGAGACAACACTGCTTCACTCAGGTTGCTGTTTTTCTGTGACCAGTCAGATTCAAGGTGATTTTACACTACTTTCCATTCAATCTGGGTTAAATCTTAAAACATAAAAGTTGTAGCCCTCTGATAAATCTTTCATTTGGATCAAGAATCATGTTGTTTCGAGTTCAGAAAAGGAAGTTATGAATTTTCTATTGGAGACAAATTCTGCAGTTTTTCTGCACTGCGAGATTAATTATTCTTGGTACTATGTTGTGGGTCCCATTATGTGTTGGAATGTAATCAAGATGGCCCATTAGATTCATCTGACTCAAATAGTAGGTCAGTCCATTCCAAACGAGGATTTTCTTGTTGGGTCTTTTGTTTGGCAAGAAAGTCAACAAAATCTTCCTTCTATCTTTTTTAATTGTGAGCAACTCCTCTTATTGGCTGTAGATCCAACTTTTTAGGATCTGAGAGATGTGCTTTGAATACTGAATGTTAAGGGAAAGAAAAAAATAGAGAAGACGTGCAGAGAGTGAAGAAAAAAAAAAAGAAAAACAGGGAAGACGTGCAGTGTGTTGTGAAAAAGAAAACCAAAGAGAAGACGTGCAGTGTGTTGTGAAAAAGAAAACCAACAGAGAAGACGTGCGCGGTGTGTAGTGAGGGGCAATTTCTGAAATAGCAGTGGGCTGGTTTTGAGAAAATTGTAGAGTATTGTTTTCAAAGAGAAGAACCTACAATGAAGAACGGTTTCATGTTGGTTACTTGTGGATTTGTTGCATCAGAATTTAAATAAATTCCTTTTTCTGCAATAGATCTGTCTTGCATCTCTACATAGTGCAGAATTATGAATAGTGGTGTGCAAGCTTCATTGTAGTTTCCTTGTTGGGTTCTACTGCATCTGAGATTGTGTTGAATTGTTTGGATCAGACGAATATTGCAGGTGTTTGTTTTGGCTGATTGAAAATATTGCAAAGCATCTGCATATGCTATATTTTTGTGTTGAAGTTCTATAAGGCATCTGCGTATGCTATTGAGATATTATTGTAAGACACCTGTGTGTGTTAGAATATTTGATATCTTGTAATCACTCAAGTTGGGCTTGAGTGTAGGGGTTGGTGCTCCTGTTCGTTGTTGCGGGCGAAAATTGTAAAAGGGTTGGTGCTCCTAGCAGTGGGTGCTGCTAAATAGTGGAAGTGTGCACTTTGCACACCGTGGACGTAGCCTGCGGGTGGACCACGTAAAAATCCCTCGTTTTCTCTTGTGATTGTGTGATTGCCTGGTTGATTGCTTAAGAAAGTGCTCATCTAATTTGCAGAATTAAAATTGAGATAAATTCGCCGAGAAAAGACGGTCACTGATTCACACCCCCCCTCCCCCCAAGAGTGATCAATTGAACCTAACAGGGAATCCCTGTAATAGAAAATAAATAAATAAAAAGAGGTAAGGGATCTCTCGCATTAATTGAATGAGCTTTATCCCTTCAGTTTTCTCCTACCACGTCTCCACAATCTCCTCCGGAAGCTGCAAGGAGTCCAAATCCTCATAGCCCTGTCTCATAGCGTCTCGACTCCATCAAGCAACAGCTGCGAGGAGTCAAAATCCTTATCGGTCGTTTCACAGAGGAAATCCCAGAAGAGCTGGGTGTTGTTGGAATTCCCATAGATGTGGAGGATCTTGTGGAGGGAGAAATGGAAGAATCGGTGGATGGGTTTCCATGAGAAGGGGAATCTGTGATAGACCTGGAGGAAAAACTCGCGGGTGAGGGAGAAATCGACGTTATGGAGGTTGGAGAAGGGGGATCTGATTGGTTGCAGTTCTAATCAACGAAGAAAACCCTAGCCGCCAACGAGAAAAGGGAAAATGGTCAAAAATGCCTAGTCACAATTTATATATGGAGGGATAAATTCATCATTCCACCTTTTCCTTCGTGGCCATCTTTATTTGAATTGTGATTTAAAATACAAATAGATTTAGTACAACAAAAATTTGTAAAGGAGGTAGCCTGCATTTTTAGCAAAATAGAGGCAGGTATTTTACTATCCCTTTAAATGAACTGAATGCAGTGATGGTAGATTGTATCTGTTTATGGATAGCTGCAATATAGTCCGCTGGATGGGAGTGACCCCTGAAATAAGTAAGATGGCCACATTATGATATCTGTTTGGAATCCTTTAGAGGTTATACGTGATGCTCTCTATCGAGCGAATGTAGCTGATGCGGACAAATGCCGATTTTTTGGGACTCATGTGTCTTTATCTGATTCTTCTGTTTCATATATACATTTAGTTATTTATCTATCATATGATTTTCGGCATGCACCTATTCATGTTGGATTTAATATATCATATTATGTGCATTACATATGTTAACTTGCTCAGTTCTGATGTGACCTTGGCATTACTGGAGACACCGCCTTTGCTAGTACTGAAGAGATTTGTTACATTACATCCCGAGTTAATCAAGATTAACTCTAATTAATAGAGATTTAACATGGTTTAAACGTGATTAATCAAATTAAGAGTGATTAAGGACTAAAATGGATCAACTTAGTTTCGTTTGAGGGACTTATACATAATGGAATTGATTTGAAAGGAATTCACTTGACTGAGTTGAATTTACACTCAAATTGATGAAAGTAAGGACTTTTCTGTAAATATAGATTTGTGTGTATTTCGTCGAATACGGTCAAACTTGATACCATCGTGTGTATCTTGATGAGTACAATAACTTTCATAAGATACACCTTTTTATTTGGTTGAAAATGAAGCAAATGGGTTTTGAATTGACTTAAACTAGAATTAAGATTCATGTAGGGGATTCATATGCAAATTACATATGTTATGTGTCAAGACCTCAAGTTGCATGTCATTGTCATGGTGATTCATCTCAGCAAACTTGTGGGAAAGAGGGAAAATAGCTTGGCTTTCGTTCTTGGCTATCAAGTTGTGAAATTAAGAAGTTTTCACATGGATTTGCTAGGAAAAGTGAGTTCATCTTCCACATCACCTTCCCCATTAAGTGGGTTGTGAGGTTTCTTAGAAGTTGGTGATTTTGACTCAACCAGAGGTGGAAACAAAGGGTTTGTGCTGAATCACAGCAGAAAAGGCAAGTATAAACACTTGCTTATGATTCTAAGTTGTTGTTTGAGAGTTTATGTAAGTTGATTGTTAGAAATAGATATGGTTTAGTTTTAAATGGAATCATCATGAGATTGATTGAATGATTTTTGTAGTGATTGCATGTGGGAATAGAAGTGCTATCTGATGTTTATATAGTGTTGAAGAAGGGAACATGAGGTTCCAAATATGTGTTGCAGGTCATAGACTTGGAAACAGAATTCTGGATCAGAATTCTGAAATCTGCAGAGTGTAGCTCGGTTGACCGGCCAAACGCGAGTTTGCTTTCTAGAAGCCTGATAAAAACATTGTTCATGGGTTTTTACTTACAACTGTCGGTCGACCGACCATAGTCGCAGTCGACCAAGTATACATGAGCAGGTCGACCTGGCCTTCGCAAGTCGACCGAACCCCTAGTTCATGGGGTCGACCGACCAAAGCCTCGGTCGACCGGGTACTCTGGGAGGAGAGTGATTTTCTGAGCTTTTACATGAGTTTTCGCATTTATTTTGAGGCTAATTAGATTATGATCAATGGATAATGAGTGTAGCATCATTTCCATAAAAATGTTATCTTTGGGATTGATATCCAAAGCAATTTAAAACTAACGTTAACGTCCACAACTAATGCAAATGCATTGATAGATTGTACGAACTTAAGAATTCAATTCTGAATTTTCAAGGATAAAGTCTAATGACTGTTTCAAGACTGTTTAGGTCCTTTATACCTCCATTAGTGTGGATTCAGGGAATTTCAAGGTACATCATCCATATATCTGTAATGTTCATCGAGAATAATACGTACCTTGAACAATTGGGATTACACTTGAATGGATGGTAGTCGTCATTTATTTAATTGTTTATTGAATTGTATCCGTTAAATGAAATGAAATGCATCCTTTTGAGGCCTGGGTCATGAATGGTGGGCCCTTCCGCCCTGTGCTAAAGAGGACAATGCTAACCATGTGAAATGAATTGATAATTGAATTGATCAGTGAGTCTAGCACTACATGGTGATTTCTATAAGCTCATTGAGCTGATTCTGCTGCAGCAGATTATTTGGGAGTGTTCCGGAGCTCCGTCGTGATATCTGTAGTCCATGGCCCGGACTCTGATAAGACCCACAAGAATCCTTCTGTATGGAAGAGAGAATCCTCTTCTTTGAGGGAGATGGAAATGGAATTGAATTGAAATTGAAATGCTATTGTAGTTTGCCAAATAATTAGGCTCTTCTTGATTATGAGTTGGAATTGGAATTAAGCCAATTTAATAATAAATGAAATGAATTAAATGTATCTTTAGCATGTTTAATCATGTAATTGTTTATACATTGCTGAATTGTGAAATTCATAGTGTTATTGATGGCATTACAGGCACAGCTGCCCTTGACGGTCCTTCTGAGACCACAGTGCTACCGGAGACGTCCGGTACGGTTCCTCTAGGAGGACTAGTAGAATGGAAATAAAGCAAGATCAGATGATTGATATGGAAATGGAACTCTGAGTTGTGATGAGTTTAAGCGTTTCACAATTTTGATCCTTGCACTGTATTTAAATATGCAAGTGATTAGATTGTAAATAGTGTAAATGAGTTTTGTTTTATACGTGAGCAATGTATATTTTTGTTATTCCGCATAATATGTATAATTAATATCCCTTGTGAATTTTAATACGTTGAGATTCACGGGAGTAAGTATGCGACGCGACTCGGGAGTATCCCGAATTAGTCGACCTAATCTCGAGCTCGGGTCGTGTCATACTTATTGTATGGTATCAGAGCTAAGTGAAAGAAAAGAAATAAAGAAACAATAAGAAAATTAAAATCCTTCGAGTGTGTAAGGATGAGATAAGGAAACGAAATTACGAATCAAATCCTATGTATGGATGTGTGATTTCTTGCTTTCCCTAGATGTGATTTGCTTTTGTTCTTATGAGATATATGTGATGGAAGTATTAAGATGTTGTCTTAACTTCCTGTATTGTTTCAGAATGGCATCTGGATCAGGAAACGGAGGGAATGAGATTCCTGAGTCTAGTGGGAATGAAGGTCCTGCACCTACACCTCTTACGCCTTTAAGTTGTGATGCAAAATTCGCTGCTATATTAGAGCAGATGGCTAAAAGCCATGAGGCACAGTTGAATATGCAAGCTCAAATTAATGCTCTGTTGCAAATGCAACCTCAGATGTAGACCCAGATTCAGACTCCACAGACACCACCAGTTCAGCCATTACCTAATGTGGGGACTTAGGTGGTATTTCAATCGAAAGAAAAAGATCCTAATGTTCTTTATGAACAGTTTAGGAAACGAGGAGCCACTGAATTTCAATGTAAAGAAGATGCATTAGTAGCTGATGAATGGATCCAACACAAAGAAGATGTGTTTGATACTATTGTGTGTACGCCAAAGCAGTGGGTATTACTTGCTTTTCTATGCTACGTGATGTAGCTAAGGAATGGTGGAAAGGTATGAAGGATACATTACTTGAAATACCTGCAGCTACTGTTTGGGAGACTTTCAAGAAACAGTTTGAAAGGAATTTTGTGCCAGAACATGTTAGACAGAAGAAAGAGTCTGAGTTCCTGAAGTTGAAACAGGGACATATGACAGTGATAGTCTATGTGCATACATTTATAAAACTGTCTAAGTATGCTACTGAATTGATTGATATGGAAGAAAAGAGAATCAAGAAGTTCATAAATGGTTTGAACCCAGCTTATAAGAAGATGGTCAAGGTTGGACAGCAACCTATACGATTTGATGATGTAGTTGATAAAACATATACTGCGGAAGAAGTTCATAGAGAAGAACAAGAACAAGACTCCACTACTAGTTCTTCTAAAAGGAGTGGTACTCCTTGGATGAGAATGGGAGGCAGATTCAAGAATAAGAAGCAGAAATTTGTTGCTAAAGTTGAAGTTAGACCAGTTTGTGAGACATGTGGAAAAGCTCACAAAACTGAAGCTTGTTGGAGAAACACTAGGGCATTTTTATCTTGTGGTTCTATGGAGCACAAAATGGCTCAATGTCCTAGAATGAGAAGAGAGAATCTAGCTCCACAGCAACAACCTCCTTATAGACAGGCAATAGTTCCTACTCCTCCACAGCAGCAACGTCAATGGCAGCAACGCCAGAGACAATAGCAACGTAGGCAACAGCCACAGCAAAATAAGCCTCAGGTTGTAGGACAAATCTATGCTGTGAATAGAGAACAAGTTGAAGTTGTAGCTAATGTGGTGGAAGGTATGATTTATGTTGATCATAGACTTGCGGTTGCATTGTTTGACCCTGGGTCTACTCATTCATTTGCTGCACCTCTATTTGTTCGTGATATGCAAAACCAGATTGAACAATTACCATATGATTTTACTGTTACAACACCATTGGGAAGGCAAGTCGTATGTGAACTATATGTACCCCAATGTAGTGTTAAAATTGGTGAGGTGTCAATGCCAGCAGATTTAGTAGTGTTGGCTATGAATGATTTTGATGTGATTTTTGGTATGGATTGGCTTTCAAAGTATAGAGCTTATCTAGATTGTTTCGGCAAGACTATTACTTTTAAAGTAGATGAAGACGATGCCAGTGTGTTCTTTATGGGAACACAGAAAGAGTTTGATACAAGGCAAGTTTTAGCAATAAAGGCTGAAAAACTGATACAAAGTGGTTGTGAAGGTTACATCGCATTCATCACTGAAAAGAAGCCAAGGAAGGAATTAGGAGACATCCCTGTAGTCTGTGAATTTCCAGACGTGTTTCCTAAAGAAGTGCTAGGTCTACCTCCAGCAAGGGAAGTGGACTTTATGATAGAGCTTATGCCGGGTACTGCACCTATATCTCAGGCACCATATAGAATGGCACCCTCTGAATTGCATGAATTGAAGAAACAAATACAAGATTTGCTTGATAAAGGTTTTATTAAACCTAGTGTGTCACCATGGGGAGCACCTATATTGTTTGTGAAGAAGAATGATGGCACCCTACGTATGTGTATTGATTATAGGCAACTGAATCAGATAACAATCAAGAACAAATATCCATTGTCATTGATGAGTTGTTTGATCAACTTCATGGTGCAGCATATTTTTCAAAAATTGATCTCCGATCTGGATACCACCAGATTCGTGTTAGAGATCAAGATGTGCAGAAGACAACATTTTGGACCCGATATGGGCATTATGAGTTTTTGGTTATGCCTTTTGGATTAACGAATGCACCTACAGTGTTTATAGCTTTGATGAACAGAATTTTTGCTGCTTATTTAGACCAGTTTGTGGTAATCTTCATTGATGATATCCTGGTATATTCAAAGTCAGAGCAAGAACATTCACATCATTTGCGAACAACATTGCAATTGTTGAGAGACAATCAGTTCTTTGCAAAGCTAGAAAAATGTGATTTCTGGTTACAGCAGGTGGGATTTTTAGGTCATATTATTACTAGAGAAGGACTAGCAGTGGATCCAGCTAAGATTGAAGCCATTACTAATTGACAAAGTCCGAAGAATGTTCCAGAAGTGAGGAGTTTCTTAGGATTGGCTGGATATTACAGACGGTTTGTAAAAGACTTCTCTAAAATTGCAGCACCATTGACAAAATTGACTCGGAAAAATATTCCATTTGCGTGGGATGGTGAATGTGAGTTCAGTTTTCAAACATTGAAACAGAGATTATTCTCAGCCCCAATCTTAGCATTACCTGATGGAAGATGATGATTTGTTGTTTATTCTGATGCTTCAGGTATAGGGTTGGGATGTGTGTTGATGCAAAATGGCAAGGTTATTGCTTATGGTTCACGGCAGTTAAAAGAACATGAGAAGAATTATGCTACTCATGATCTGGAACTTGCGGCTGTTGTATTTGCTTTGAAGCAATGGAGGCACTATCTGTATGGTGAGACATTTGAAGTCCATTATGATCATAGGAGCCTTCAGTATTTGTTTACTCAGAAAGATATTAATCTAAGGCAACGCCGTTGGTTAGAGTTGATTAAAGGCTATGACTTTCCTTTCACCTATGTCCCGGGGAAAGGTAATGTTGTAGCTGATGCTTTGAGTCGAAAATCTGCTCACTTGGCAGCAATGGAGCATGGATGGAATCTGATTGATGCATTCAAAGATCTTGATGTGTCTGTTGACATCTTAAATGATTGAAAATTGATTGCAGCAATGTCTGTTTTTGAGCCGCTCCTTATCAAAGATATCAAGGCAAGACAATTTGAAGATCCTGAATTAGTGAAAATCAAGGATAATATTGCAGTAAGGCCAGATTTTGTGTTGGTTGAAGGAGTTCTCTATTTTAGAGACAGATTATGTGTACCAGCACAAGAAGATTTGAAGCAGGCAGTGATGTTTGAAGCTCATCACATTAGATATTCTATGCATCCAGGAAGTACTAAAATGCATAGAAATCTCAAAGACAGGTTTTGGTGGACTAACATGAAGCGAGAGATAGCAAGTTATATATCTTCGTGCTTGACCTGTCAGCGTGTGAAATTTGAGCATAGAAAACCACCTAGATTACTTCATCCTTTGCATATTCCTAGATGGAAGTGGGATCATTTGACTATGGACTTTGTATCTGGTTTACCCATGACCAGAAGACATCATGACACTGTCTGGGTGATTATAGATCGTCTTACGATGTCTGCACATTTTCTTCCATTTAGAAAGGATATGGGCTTCAGTGAAATGTCCAAGTTATTTGTAAGAGAAGTGACTAGATTGCATGGAACACCAGTTTCGATTGTATCAGATCGAGACAGTCGGTTTGTTTCTACATTTTGGCAATCATTTCAAAATTCAATGGGTACGAAACTTCGGTTTAGTACTGCAAATCATCCACAGACAGATGGACAGTCAGAAAGAACAATTCAGACATTAGAAGATTTGTTACGTGCCAGTGTGATGGACTTTGGTAGTGATTGGGATGAACATCTTGCGTTGTGTGAATTTGTATACAACAAAAGTTATCATTCCAGCATTGATATGACACCATTTGAAGCATTGTATGGTCGAAGATGTAGGGCTCCAGTTAGTTGGGAAGAAGTTGGAACTAGAAGTTTCCATGGTCCTACGATCATTGCAGAAATAGCGGAAAAAGTCCAGAAAGTACAGGACAGATTGAAAGTAGCCCGATCAAGGCAGAAAAGTTATACTGATAATCGTCAGCGTGATTTAGAGTTTGCAGTTGATGATTGGGTATTTTTGAAAACTTCTCCAATGAAAGGTACCATTAGATTTGGGCAAAAAGGAAAGCTTTTACCAAGATATATCGGACCTTTCAAAATCAAAAGCAGAATTGGAGATGTGGCTTATCGTCCAGATCTTCCAGTGCAATTCTCCGGTATCCATAATGTATTCCATGTGTCTATGCTTCGAAAATATGTGGCAAATCTGACTCATATCATTGAATATGATGAAATTCAAGTTCAACCGGACATCACATATGTTTAGAAGCCAGTTCAAATTATTGATACTAAGGAGCAAGTGCTACGTACCAGGACGATCAAATGGGTTAAAGTTCTTTGGGCACATCATGACCCTAATGAAGCCATATGGGAATTAGAAGAACAAATGGCTCGACAATATCCAGAGCTACTCGTTCAGGTACCTTATTTAAGTCTATTGATTATTATGTTTTGCTTTGTTTATGTTTCGTTCTGAGGACCGAATGATTCTAAAAGTGTAGGAGAATGTTACATTACATCCCGAGTTAATCAAGATTAACTCTAATTAATCGAGATTTAACATGGTTTAAACGTGCTTAATCAAATTAAGAGTGATTAAGGACTAAAATGGATAAACTTAGTTTCATTTGAGGAACTTATACATAGTGGAATGGATTTGAAAGGAATTCACTTGACTGAGTTGAATTTACACTCAAATTGATGAAAGTAAGGACTTTTCCGTAAATACGGGTTTGTGTGTATTTCGTCGAATACGGTCAAACTTGATACCATTGTGTGTATCTTGATGAGTACAATAACTTTCATAAGATACACCTTTTTATTTGGCTGAAAATGAAGCAAATGGGTTTTGAATTGACTTAAACTAGAATTAAGCTTCATGTAGGGGATTCATATGCAAATTACATATGTTATGTGTCAAGACCTCAAGTTGCATGTCATTGTCATGGTGATTCATCTCAGCAAATTTGTGGGAAAGAGGGAAAATAGCTTGGCTTTCGTTCTTGGCTATCAAGTTGTGAAATTAAGAAGTTTTCAAGTGGATTTGCTAGGAAAAGTGAGTTCATCTTCCCCATCACCTTCTCCATTAAGTGGGTTGTGAGGTTTCTTAGAAGTTGGTGATTTTGACTCAACCAGAGGTGGAAACAAAGGGTTTGTGCTGAATCACAGCAGAAAAGGCAAGTATAAACACTTGCTTATGATTCTAAGTTGTTGTTTGAGAGTTTATGTAAGTTGATTGTTAGAAATAGATATGGTTTAGTTTTAAATGGAATCATCATGAGATTGATTGAATGATTTTTATAGTGATTGCATGTGGGAATAGAAGTGCTATCTGATGTTTATATAATGTTGAAGAAGGGAACATGAGGTTCCAAATATGTGTTGCAGTCTGGATCAGAATTTTGAAATCTGCAGAGTGTAGCTCGGTCGACAGGCCAAACGCGAGTTTGCTCTTTGGAAGCCTGATAAAAACACTGTTCATAGGTTTTTACTTACAACTGTCGGTCGACCGACCATAGTCGCGGTCGACCGAGTATACTTGAGCAGGTCGACCTGGCCTTCGCAGGTCGACCGAACCCCTAGTTCATGGGGTCGACCGACCAGAGCCTCGGTCGACCAGGTACTCTGAGAGGAGAGTGATTTTCTGAGCTTTTACATGAGTTTTCACATTTATTTTGAGGCTAATTAGATTATGATCAATGGATAATGAGTGTAGCATCATTTCCATAAAAATGTTATCTTTGGGATTGAGATCCAAAGCAATTTAAAACTAACGTTAACGTCCACAACTAATGCAAATGCATTGATAGATTGTACGAACTTAAGAATTCAATTCTGAATTTTCAAGGATAAAGTCTAATGACTGTTTAGGTCCTTTATACCTCCATTAGTGTGGATTCAGGGAATTTCAAGGTACAACATCCATATATCTGTAATGTTCATCGAGAATAACACGTACCTTGAACAACTGGAATTACACTTGAATGGATGGTAGTCGTCATTTATTTAATTGTTTATTGAATTGTATCCGTTAAATGGAATGAATTGCATCCTTTTGAGGCCTGGGTCATGAATGGTGCGCCCTTCCGCCCTGTGCCAAAGAGGACAATGCTAACCATGTGAAATGAATTGATAATTGAATTGATCAGTGAGTCTGGCACTACATGGTGATTTCTATAAGCTCATTGAACTGATTCTGCTGCAGCAGATTATTTGGGAGTGTTCCGGAGCTCCGTGGTAATATCTGTAGTCCCTGGCCCGAACTCTGATAAGACCTACAAGAATCCTTCCGTATGGAAGAGAGAATCCTCTCCTTTGAGGGAGATGGAAATGGAATTGAATTGAAATTGAAATGCTATTGAAGTTTGCCAAATAAAGAGTCTCTTCTTGATTATGAGTTGGAATTGGAATTAAGCCAATTTAATAATAAATGAAATGAATTAAATGTATCTTTAGCATTTTTAATCATGTAATTGTTTATACATTGCTGAATTGTGAAATTCATAGTGTTATTGATGGCATTACAGGTACAGCTGCCCTTACCGATTCTTCTGAGAACACAACGCCACTGGAGACGTCCAGTACAGTTCCTCCAAGAGGACTAGTAGAATGGATATAAAGTAAGATCAGATGATTATGATATGGAAATGGAACTTTGAGTTGTGATGAGTTTAAACGTTTCACAATTTTGATCCTTGCATTGTATTTAAATATGCAAGTGATTAGATTGTAAACAGTGTAAATGAGTTTTGTTTTATACATGAGCAATGTATATTTTTGTTATTCCGCATAATATGTATAATTGATATCCCTTGTAAATTTTAATGCGTTGAGATTCATGGGAGTAAGTATGCGACGCGACTCGGAAGTATCCCGGATTAGTCCTAATCTCGGGCTCGGGTCGTGTCAAGATAGAGGTGGTCGAACAGACTGCATCGGGATGAAATGAGTGGTCGAGTCATCTAGTTACGAGAGCTCGTTACAGGGAGAGTGGGTGGATGTTGTAGGGAGAGTTTCTAGTGGCTGGTGTAATGGATTTTATTTCGCTTGAGTCAAAATAACTCACGTCCAAACACTAGTTAATGTCTCGAAATCCAATTTGGGGACGTGACATCTTCTTTCCCCTCCCCCTCAGATTTTGACTCTTTTGGCAATGGACTCAGCTGATTCCACCATGATCACAGACATGCATATTTCTGATATAATATTGATGGAATATCTTGAGTATCTAGTCCTTTTAAGTTTTAATTGAGCACCCCTTCTAACCTCAAAAAAGAAAAATGAAAAATACAACAACAAATGCCCTTACCCAGCAGGCATTATTATTAAATATGAACTACATTCAAAACTCAGTTCCAATACAAAAGCATATGGTATTTAATAATTTACTGCGTCACTGATGTCCAGGACCTAACAATGAAATTTTTACTCGATAAGAAAATGCTAGAAAATGGTTTTCACATCGAAAACCATACTACAAATTAGAAAGCAAGTTTTTTTGGGTAACTGCGCGTATGGGAAGATCAGTGATCATTTGCCTTGTAATTTCATAATAGAGAGGGAAACCTGCCAAAGTCCCACATGAAGTAATTATAAATAGGGGATAAGCCATATACTTGATCTTCCTATCGAGCACAAACAGATCTCCAGAGAAGAAGGAGAGGAACATGGCCGCGATCGAGATGAAGAGAGAAGCCAAACCATATATCAACTTCCTGGTCAATTCATTACCAAAATCCGAATCTTGGTATGGAGAAATGAGAATGCCAAGGAACATAATAAGGGCGAGTGCTGAAGAGCACAGTGCAAGGAGTGAAGAGACTGAAAACACGTTGAACGCCAGCTTGCCATGGAGTACTGGGAACCCATCCTCTTGCACCAAACCGCCAGGCACGGTTGCGACGGTGGCAAACGCCACTCCAATGATGAGTGCTGCCACAACCGAGCATGATTGCGCTGCATTGTTCAACCATTTTGCCCATTTCTTTGCCAGTTCTTGGTGCGTTTCAGTAAAGACCTCCATTGCGGTTTGGCCCATGTAGTTTTGGCGCTTTGGGAAAGAAGGAGGCAAGTTTTCCTTCACAAACTGTCATTGGTATGCGAATGAGATGGAGATAACTCAAACATATATGCTTTTACTATTAAAGTATTAACCAAATACATCTCCTCACCTTCGCCAGGTACATCAGGATAGGTGTGTAACTGAAGTTGGCCACCCCCAAGGTAAGCACAGAGACGCAGCCCAAACACACACTCACCTGACTCCCTTACCCTCAGAGCTACATCAAGGGATTGATCCAAGGTTGTTTTTTATGGAAGGGATGTGCCTAACCGACTATCAGTGGATTGGCTCTTGTTTCAAGTGGAAGGGAAATCGCTGGTTCTTAAAGTTTGGTTATTGTTTGGATGTTGATAAATTGAGTTCTGGTAACTCTTTTTACAGGTAAATTGATAAACTGAGTTCAGGTAACTCGTTTTACAAGTAAATTAGCGTTGGTGCATTTGGATAAACCATGGTTTACCAATAAGTGATAGACATTTCGTTCTTCACGATAATTAATTGAAGGTATATAGGTGAACTGAAAATGGGGAAACCGAATTCTGAGAATCAAAATAGGGCCCTAGGGGAAATCCTTCCTTTGCCTTCATTTTTCCCACATCCACAAGAATGGTCATTAAATTTTAAAGTGCCAATAACAAGTGTGATAAGACTTTGTCGAAGTGGCACATTGTAATTGAAGGCCACTGGATTTCCCTAATGCCCAGCACGCGCAAAAACATTGCCACTTTGGCCAGTGGATACACTTACCCACACAACGAGCCCCCACCCTCCTTGATGCCCAGGAAGCCAAAATGTATACACTTTTCCACTCACAGAGAGAGAGAGAGAGAGAGAGAGAGAGAGAGAGAGAGAGAGAGAGAGAGAGAGAGAGAGAGAGAGAGAGAGAGAGAGAGAGCAAGCCAAAATGAATCAGTCTTGTACCTTGAACCATTGGATGTCCCGCTGCATTTGCAAAGCTGCACCGGGGACAAGCAGTGATGGATCTTGTGTATGCTTGGCAGCCAAGTGAAGGACAGTATTTCCATCCACGTCCACTCTCCCCAACCAACTCTCAGTCTTCCACTTCAGAAAAATCTTATAAATTTCAAGTTGCCTATGCTCTGCTGCCAACAATACTATATTCTTTTTTTTTAAATTTCTGTCTTGAAAAGCCTCCGGATAACCCTTCATAATTGCTTCTACCATCTCTTTCACTCCGTTTATTCCAGCAATCAGGAATGGAGACACTATCACATAAACTAAAATGCATAAGATCCCTATTAATCTATGCCTGCACTCAGAATTAATTTAACATTTCTATTCAAGAGTCACAAAACATCATACATCATCATCAACATTTTATCCTTATGTCGTCCATCCAGGGTTGGTTTAAAGAGTAGCAAATGATTGCCCCACTCACTCGTGGGAAAGCTTTTACTAGCAGCCAATGGCGGACCAGGATTTTCATTTGGGTGGTGCGACATATGGCCAAGTAAAGAGATTAAATAATAAAATCGAATTTTTAAGATCTTATCAAAGGCATTTCCCTGCGCACCAGCGTGCTAGCACTTGGGTCCGCCCCGGCTAGCAGCAACCCTCTCTGAGCAACATACTGAATAATATATATTAAAGAAAATAAAATATATAAAAAAAGAAATATTAAACAATCTGGATGCCTACACCATCGCGTGTATATCTCCCAGATCCGATCACATTAGACTTAATCATCAAGATTATTGTTGTTTCTGAAGTAATCAATAGCAGTTACTTCAAGTAATTTCAAATCAGACTAGTGGAAATTAAGGGCATGAATAGTCCTATAAACTATATCCATATTCCAAGCATTAGGTTTCTGTAATAAGTGTTAATCGATCCGGGGGGCTCCTCCCTTCTACGTAAACAATCAGGGATCAATCATTAGAAAACCCAAAACTTTAGAAAGGATATTTGAATATTTATGAGAGAAAAAAAAAGTTCATAAAAAAAGTTCTTATTAATCGTAAATAGAGTTTATCCTAAAAAATGTTGAATAGCAGTATAATTCACAGAGTAATATAATCAGTAGGAGTAATAAACACAAAACAGAGAATTAATAATCAAATAAAGTGGCAAAATAGTTAAAATATTAATAGAAAAAAAAAAAAAGAATTAGAAAACATAAACCCAGTCAATGGTGCGCCTATCTCCCCTGACTAACATCCTTATAAGTTCTAATCATTTCGATGTAAATTATAATAATTTTTATCAGTAGTATCTAATAATAGTCAAAGAAATAATAATACGAGAAAGAGTAAAATAAATGTGAACAGAGACATAGATGCGACCATTGCCATGCCTGAGCTCCCTCTTTAATAAGTTAGGCAGAAGTAATAAAAGAAACAAAGGACCAAATATATGATAGACTTACACAGTAACCAGAAAAGAAGAAAACTTCGCTCAAACTAGGTAACAATGAAAATTTCAATAAAACTAAGAGTAATAATTATAGAACACTTAAGATTATATAATAGAAATATAACAAAAAAAAATTAAAAAAAAAGTTATTTCTTAAGTTAAAGAGGGCATAGACGCTTTTCTTTTACCAATAACGCAAAAGATATATTAAGATTAGAATAACTTACACCAATAAAAGGAAGAAAAACCCATGCTTAGGTATAGGAGACATATACCCAAACTCCAGATACAACTAAATAAGAGATGCCTTCAAGTCCAAAATCCTAACAACCTCTTACTTGGCCAAAGCATCTGTCATGCCATTAGCTGATCGCCTCACATAGGAAAAGGTCACCAGAATGGAGGAAGAACTAGATTTTAATCTAAGTGACCTAAAAACCTAGAAAATCAACTGAATTAATACCATTAATCCTTGTTACAATAGTTTCATCTCCCATCCTTTCACAGTCCTAAGGGCTATGAAAGCAGATGTAAGCAGGTTAGAACCAATTAATTAAAGATAATCCAATAAAGCAATGACCTAGTAAAATATAATTCAAGCACCATCCATATATGGTTATGCCCTTTTAGCCCATTATTAAAATCACTAAAACTATAAAATCAATAAAATTGAAACCAAAAAGATCTTCAATTCCTTTGATAAATATTTAAAGGCCTCAAATAATAAAAGAGATTAACGATTAACTTTTAAAATTAAAATAACGGCAATAATAAGAATAAATGTGTGATTTCAAAACCACTTGTTAACTTGAATAAATGTGTGATTTCAAAACCACTTGTTAACTTGAATAAATGTGTGATTTCAAAACCACTCGTTAACTTAATTCCAACAAATCAAATAACACAACAATTAGGCCCAAACTAGTCTCTTTCCTTTTCTCAGTCAAGTCAAATTCAACGGCATTAATAGTCGGGTCCCCAACAATATCATTTTTATAGATTATATGGGAAGCATTATTATACTTTAATTTTTCTTTAGGCTGCATTTGTGTTGTGGAAGAAAACGGAATGACCACACCTTCGACGGCAGACGAGTCACTTGGGTTAGAGCAAAGGCATCTTTAATTGAACTGTTGTCCTACACTTCGAAATCTTTCCAAACGCTTCATTGGTCAGCGTCTTAGCTCCATGCTTCAGTTTTTGGGGAGCATAGTTCCCGCTAACTAAAACCCACAGCCGTTCTTCTTTTGTTGTATAATACCAACACGGGAATTGCTTTAATGGTTCTCTTTTGTATCAACATCTTTATTTGAATTTTTTTTTTCTTTTTATAGGATTCTATTGCCCATGTACTCCAGTCTTTTTGGGGGTTTATCTTATAGTATTTTTTTTATTTTAATCAAAGTGTACCCAATTGATCTTCTTAAAATATTTGGAGCTAACCTCTTTTATATCACTTATTCTATTCGCTTGAATTTGACCCTTGATCCAACAGTCCAATCCACTCAGATAGGTGAAACTCGCTGGATCTAGTATGATTCAGGTGGTCTTGTATGTGTACTTGATTCGGATCCCTCACCGAAATATGGTGTATGGATGCGCAACAATATTTTGTATGTGTGTGTCTATATATATATATATATGAGGAAGGCTCTCCTGAGCTGTAGCGCAGGGAAAGATCAGCTGGTTCGTGCAAGTTGCACGTGTGGCCCAGGGAAAAAATTAGGAAGCCTGCTAATAACTTTTTTCACTCTTCAGTTTTTCCCTTTCCGAACCTAATTAGAAGATCAGCCCTTCTCGTCTCTCTCGGTTACTCCCAAAATTGCGCCAACTCTCCCTCCCTTGCCTCTCTCTCTCGGTCTCTCGTGCAAACGCTGCAACTCTCTCTCTCGTCCTTCTCTCCCGGTCGTGGCCTTAGCGCTCGAGCTCTCCGACGATTACAGCCCAGTTCTCCCTCTTTCTCCCTGCTGCGTGATAGACGTGCTCTCTCTCCTGGTGTGACGCTAAGGATGAAAAAACCCTGCCCATGTTTCGATTTTCTAACGACTTTCTCTGTTACTTTCAAATCTCACTCTCCTCCAACCAAAATCCACATTATCCTGTCTCCTCCCACGCCTCATTTATTACTCTCCTTCCCAAATTCCCCAACATGAACACCGCCAGATAACAAATTCTCCCCTTCTAAAATCCAATTTCCAAGGGCATACTCTCCCCCCCCTTTAAACTGCAAATCAGGAAGGATTGCAGAAGCAGAGAAACTAGTAGATGAAATGCCTGGGAAGAATGTTGTTTTGTGCACGAAGATGATTCATGGAGATGCGAAGAATGGGTTTCACAGAGTCCTTGAAACTCTTTTCCCAGATGCAGGTTTCGGGTTTGGTGTTGAATTCTTTCACCTTGGTTGCTGTTCTTGTTAGTGCAGCTGGCTTTCATGTCCCAAGCTTGGAGCTTCTGTCCATGGACGAATTGTTAAAACTAGTTTGGAGAAGGATTCGTTTATGTGAACTGCTATGTTAGACACATATGCAAAATGTGGAAGTATCAATGACTCGTATAAATTGTTTGACCAAATGGATAACCCAAGTTTGACTTCTTTTAATGCGATGATTGCTGGTTTTTTCCATAATGAACTCTTCGAAGAAGCTCTGTTGTTGTTTAAAAAAGTTCGGTGGTCTAGTCTGATACCAAATGTTGTAACTATTTTGAGTTTTGTCCGGGGTTGTACTGCTATTGAATCATTGAGACTTTGTGAGTCTATCCATGGTTTGTAAAAGCTGGACGTGATTCAAATCTGCTTGTTATCAATTCCATTCTGGATATGTATTTGAGTTTTGAAAATTTAGAGGTTACTAATGATTTTTTTAATGATTTTTTTAGAAAAATGGACTCTGTAAGGATGTTATTAGCTGGACAACAATGATGGGGGTTTCTAGTGCGGTTTGAATTTTCTTCTGATGCTTTGAAATTGTTTCATCAAATGAGAGCTAATAACATCGGTTTGGATATGGTAGCAGCAATAAATGTAATAACAACTTGTGGGTTGCTGGGAGATTTGATGAGAGGGAGGTCTCTGCATCACTGGGTAATAGTTAGTGGATTTGGATACAAGATTCTTATTGTGAGTTCTCTGATTGCAATGTATTCAAAGTGCAGGGATTTAGATTCGCCTAGTTCGATCACAACGAAAGTCTTGGTTAGTCCAGAGAGGGAAATTGAACCATGGGCAGGGTCTTTTCATCCTTGGCGTCACACCGGGAGAGAGAGTCACAGCGCGTCTGTCGCGCGGCCGGGAGAGAGAGAGACGGGAGAAGGAGAACTGGGCTGCAATTGTCGAAGAGCTCGAGCGCTGAGACCACGACCGGGAGAGAGAGACGAGAGAGGGAGAGTTGCAGAGTTTGCACGAGAGACTGAGAGAGACAAGTTGCAGAGTTTGCACAAGAGACCGATAGAGAGAGACGAGAGAGGGAGAATTGGTGTGATTTAGGAGAGACTGAGAGAGACACGAGAAGGGCTGTTCTTCCTATTAGGTTTGGAAAGTGGGGAAACTGAAAAGTGAAAAAAGTTCACAACAGGGCTTCCGAATTTTTCCCGGTGGCACACGTGCAACTCGCATGAACCAGCTGATCTTCCCCTAAGCTATAGCTCAGAGGAGTCTTCCTATATATATATATATAGATGCTCTTACTAGATATATTTCTCATCTTATCTGAGAGACAATAGTGGGGACCTTCACATTTAAGTTGTTGGCACTGGATATGGATGTGAGGGCCCCTACCTTATCTCTCATAATAAGGTGAGAACATCTCCATATATATATGTGTGTGTGTAGGGAGATGCTCATATGAGAGATATCTCTCACCTTATATGAGAGTTATGGGTGAGGGTTCTCACATTTAAGTTGTTGGCATTGGATATGGATGTGAGGGCCCCCACCCAATCTCTCATAGTAAGGTGAGAGCATCTCTTATAAGATCATCTCTCATATATATATATATATGTGTGTGTGTGTGTGTGTGTGTGTGTGAGGGCCCCACCTTTATCTCTTATAGTAAGGTGAGAGTGTCTCTCACAAGAGCATCTCCTATATATATATATATATATATATATGGTGAGGGAAGAGACCCAATAATAAAGAAACCTGATAGTGGAGTGTAAACGATCATGAAGTTATTTGGGAGAAGAGACGTCGTTATAAAGTTTAATTGGCAGAATAATAGGAATGTGGGAAACTATGAGATGTATAAGAAGGCAAAAAAAGAAGCTAAGAAAGTAGTAAGTAATGCAAAGTGCAAAGCATATGATGACCTATATAATAGGTTGAGGACAAGAGAAAGATTGAAGAGCATTTTTTAGCTTACAAAGATAAGAGAAAGGAAAAGTAGGGACTTAGATCATGTCAAATGTATTAAAAGCAATGACCAAAAGATTCTACTAGAGGACAACGATATCAAAGAAAGGTGGAGGGAATATTTTAACATACTTTTAAATGAAGACTATATAAGAGACATCAGAAGAATATGATACGTCAATAGCAAATCATACATTTTCGTTGAATTAGGGAGGTGGAAGTGAGGAAAGCATTAAAACAAATGAAGACAGAAAGGCTATGGATCCAGATGACATCTCGATTGAGGCCTGAAAATGCTTAGGAGAAGTTGGTGAGATTTGGTTAACTAGACTTTTCAATAAGATATTAATGACAAAGAAAGCGCCGGATGAATGGAGAAAAAGTATTGTAGTACCTATATATAAGAATAAGGGAGATATTTAAAACTATACCAACTATCGTGGGATTAAATTTATGAGTCATACTATGAAGCTATGTGAGAGAGTAATGGAGCAAAGACTTAGACAAAAGACAAAGATATTTGAAATCCAATTTGGTTTTATGCCAAGGAGGTTAACAATGATACTATCTTCTCCCTTAGGCAATTGATTGAGAAATATAGAGCGAAGAGGAAAAATCTGCATATGGTCTTCATCGATTCAGAAAAAGCTTTCGACAGGGTACCTAGAGATTTAATTTGGTGTCTTTTAAATAAAAGAAATGTTCCAAAAGATGACAATGAAATTATTAAAGACATCTATGAAGGAGCAGTAACGAGTGTGAGAACTATTTGTGGAGAGACTTGAGCGTTCCCAGTGATCATAGGTTTGCATCAAGGGTCAGCCCTAAGTCCTTATTTCTTTGCACTGGTTATAGATGGGTTGACTGCTCATATTCAAGAATAGGTACCTTGGTGCAAGTTATTTGCAGATGATATTATATTGGTAGATGAATCAAGAGATTATATAAATGTAAAACGAGAGAGCTGGCGGGAGACTTTAGAATCCAAAGGCTTTAAAATAAGATATACAAAGCCGGAATATATGGATTGTAACATCAGTGGGCATATAAAAAAAGCCGAAATTACTGGTAGAATTGGCAACCTTGAGATACCAAAGAGTGATTCTTTCCGTTACCTTGGCTCTATAATTAGTAACGATGGGGAGATTGATGAAGATGTCGAACATAGGTTAAAAACGGAATGATTGAAGTGGAGACTTGCTTCTGGAGTTGCGACCAACGAATGCCAAAAAGATTAAAGGAAATTTTTTACAGAACATCGATTAGAACAACTATAACCTATGGAGCAAAATATTGGCCAATCAATAATTAAGCAACACATACACAAAATGAATGTAGTAGAGATGAGAATGTTGAGATGGATGTGTGGTAAAACTAGGAAGGATGAAATTAGAAATTGATCATTTCGGGAGCATTTAGGGGTAGCAACAATAGGAGATAAAATTAGAGAAACCTGTTTGAGATGGTTTGTGAATGTTCAACGTAGGCTAGCAACAACGCTAGTAAGGAAAAGCTTAGTTTTGAAGGTTGATGGCCCACCAAGGGGAATGGGTAGGCCAAAGAGAACGTGGATGGAGGTGGTAAACATAGATACGAAGAAGTATAACTTATCTGAGAATTTGACTCAAGATAGATCGAAATGGAGAAACAAAATTCGTGTAGGCGACCTAACATTGTTGGGACAACACTTTGATGATGGTGATTATGATGATACATGCATACATATATATCCTCTCCTCAGCTTGAGCTGACGGATGAATTTCGTCCGCCCGCACGTGTGGGGCTCACTGGTGGGTCATCCGGCTGGGACACACACATACCCCTTTGAATTTCACATGGGCTCTTTGATAGATCTGCATGGATTTGACCATTGGATTGACTACACACCCCCATTCGAATAGACTGAGCTTGTGGGCCTTGGATGATAAAGTTAGGATGATTTGATTGAGATGGTCTTTTGTCCATAGGAGAGGCACACACAGATCTTCAAATCCCCTCTAGCCCCATCCCTATGTGCCCCCCACAAACTTGAGCGAACAAATTCCTCCGCCAGCTCGAGCTGAGGAAAGGAGGCCCCATATATATATATGAGGTATGAGGAGGGCTACAAAACTCCCCGGGCGTTTCTGAATTAAAAATGCCCCAATTTCGAGCGAATTAGGGAAAAAAGTGGTTACTGAGATGAACTTACGGTTATCCTAATCATATTTATTTCTACATTTTCTACATCTTTAAATGATTTAATTAGATCTTCTTCTTAAAATTAATTGTCTCCTATTATTTTGCTTTGCACGTGTGAATTTGCACTATCTCATTGGACAAATCAAAAGGGACAAAAACTCTCCTTTTTTAAATGGGGAGTTTTTTAGAGTTCATATATATATATATATATATATATATATGAAAATGCTCCAGTGACAGTAATTCTCATACTACTATAAGAGTAAGAAATTCGAGCCATTCGATCCACATTCAGATCCAATTACCTAAAAAGACAAATATCAATGTTTAATTTTGGTATGTACTTGTTTTGCCTTTTGATTCTCGCTGTAAATAAGGGACACTCATAGGAGCATTTCCCATAATACACACACATATGGGGAATTCTAAAAAACGCCCCACTTTAAAAACGCTCCTTTTTCGGCCCCCTTTTTTTTTTTTTTTGGTCATGGGCCCCATGTTGAGTCAATCTAGTCTTTTCACACACATTACTCTCTTGGAAATAGTCATAAGTCCAATTTTGACATTCATCCGATGTTTTCTCACCGTTGAATTGAAATCATAATAAAATGATGCCTCTAAACCATTAAATTTTAGGGCTATTGATCAAAAGATTAAGATGATCTTATGGACTCAAGATTTTTCATATAGGTAGGTCTCACATGGATCTTTCCATCCAATGGACTTCCATGACCATCATTCATCCTAGTGGGCCCAACTAGAAGGGGCATTTTCTCCTAAAAAATGTTCGAGCATTGTGTAACGCTCATATATATATATATATATATATATAGAGAGAGAGAGAGAGAGAGAGAGAGAGAGAGAGAGAGCTTTAGTGGCTGTTAGGCCAAGCTTTAGCTGCCGTTTTTTCAGAGAGAGAGAGAGAGAGAGAGAGAGAGAGCTTTAGTGGCTGTTAGGCCAAGCTTTAGCTGCCGTTTTTTCTGCCACTAAAGGTCATAAATTGCAGCTTTTTGCCCCAGTAACTCTCAACGGTTTGTATCTAGGTATCAATGACAGCTTTTGTGGTGGCAAAAAGCTTGTGCTGCAATTTATGACCTTAATAGGCGGAAAAGACCCACTGCTAAAGGTCATTCCGTCCGCCGCTATAGATCACATTTTTTGGAGTACATTAAAAACATATTTCCTAATCTTGGAAGGTAGCTTGCAGTACGAACATTTCTAAATTAATCGAGCATACTCTAATTTTTTTCTGATGAAGAAGCATTAATTTGGCTGGCAGAACAACAGTAACAATAATAATAATCTTAAAACTATAATGAATGAATCACAAAATAATTATGAGCGTTTGGATCTATGAAGAACTATAGTGATCATAGATGAAGCATGGGAAAATGAAGATTAAACTTTGTTCATCTAGGTACATCCAAATACTAATCTAATTATGCAATGGAACATTAGCATCGTTCTTAAAAATCTCATATGCTTGAACGATTATGCTAGAACATTACCATTTGCGGTGTCTTCTTTCAGTTGATATGAACTTGCGTCAATGATAGATGGAGGCGTATCCGAACCTGTTTTTGATATGCCAGATGATGATGGATCTGATTGTGGAGGAGATCCTGCAGTAGGAATTTGTTGGCTCGATCAATTGTGTGGATTTTGTTATTTCTTTTTATAGCTGTAGAGAAATAGGAATTCCACCTGGTTGTGATACTGTTTCAAGGTTGATGTCACTTGTCTTCCTACGGTGCACATTGGGGTTCCTTCCAGTGTGGATTTCGCCCAAGTATGACCACTTTCGAATATTTTGAAGACATAGTTTCATCACTTCAGATGCCCATACGTGCTTTTCTTTCATCTTCCTCAGTTGGGTAATGCGAGTTGAAAAACCTTGTTACAAGCATCCAATTAAAATATGCATCCATGAAACCAATAGTGACAGCGGGCGGGAAACTAGAAGGTATCGTATACATAAATTCCTCATAGGACTTATTTAAGGGCCCTTAAAAACTCTTTCCATCTGTGTTGTACATTCAAGTGTGAACAATGAGCTATTCTGGTTTTGACTGTTTAGTCGAATGCCCATAGCCATATTAGCTTCTTTCTTCTTTTTCATCAATGAGTTCGGAATTATACCTTCTTCCCAAACCGCTTAATTGCAAGCACTATCTATTTTATTGGCACAAAGCTAAACTTAGTTTGAGTAAAATCAATCCATTTAGTTATTACCAACAGCTAAATGAAAAACGACAAAGGGTGTTTTAGTTTTTTTACCACAAACATCTGGAACAATCTTATCCGCCATCAGTCAAAGATCGAAGAGTGTGATTAGCAGCACTTGTGGTTAGAAACAACATGCCTCAATAAGACTACTTACCAAAAAATGCTAGGATGACATGGAAAGTCACTAGTAGATTGCTGAAGAACCATTTGAAGCTATTAGCATTTCCCCGGCCTCCTTGCTTACGTGGTGGACTTTGACTTGCTGCAATAGCCAAAAAGGAAGCCCCATCATCATCCTCTTCTAATGATGTTGGGAGTTAATAGAGTAGATGGTTTGGTCTACAGTGGTTACCTGGCAAGTTCAACTCTATACCTTTGTTCAAATCTGTAAAGGAAAAATTACCGTGCGGATGGTCATAAAGTTGACAATAACTCCGAAACAACCCAAAAATATATATTTACCGCAGAGCTGTTCGATCCGTAGGATATTGCAAGCTGCGATATCCTAGGAATGTAGGGTATCTCACAATCAGAAGTGGGAAGACTTGAACAGTCTATATTTTTTTTCTTTTTTTCCTTGACTGTGGGGCAACTAAACCACCATCCAAACGATGCAATACCTGTATGAGTGTAAGAACTAATATCGCACCAAATTTGAACCGTTGATCTATCACGGTTATCGAAAAACTTGCAAGAAATTCACGTTGTTTTGCAGATTATAAAAATAAATTATAAGACAAATTTATTTTTGCAAGTTTCTTGATAACCGTGATAGATCAACGGTTCAAATTTAGTGCAATATTAGTTCTTATACTCATACAGCTATCCAACGGTTTCGATGGTGATTTGATGGTCCTACAGCAAAGGAAAAAAATAAATACACAGACTGTTCAAGTGATATCCTACATCCCTAGGATATCGCAAGCACGGATCGAACAGCTATGCGGTAAATATATATTTTTGGGTTGTTCTGAGGCTATTGTCAGCTTTATGACCGTCCGTACAGTAATTGTCCATCTGTAAATGTGCATTCAACTTCATCATGCAAGTCTTATGATCTCATCTGATTTTGCCTACCTTAGGTCCGGGAACGATGTTGAGTGCCAACCATGAACCGCATGGATTGGAATGAGGGCATGGTGTGTAAAAAAAAAAAGAAAGCAACCATATCCTAGCCCCTTCATTCTAAAAGCTTATATGCGAACATTTGCAATGGCTGAGATAAAAATACCCAATTTCACGTATCAAATAATATTAGATGAGGTTTGTTTTTCGCACATGCTCAGTGGGTTTTTTAAATCCCCCATCCCTTTCATGGTTCACATTGTTTTAGATGGGCCTAAAAAGTCATTTAACTTATCCCACCATCTCACATAAGGGTGTGATCGAAGTCACCCTTTGATATGGCTGGGTCAGGCCGAGGAATTCTTCCTTGAGGGGGCCACTAGGTAGAAACAAAATTTTGGATGGGCCACATATAAAAAAAGGACATATTTTTCAAAATATATCGAGGCTTTTCTTAAAATCTTGGGGGAGATCCACATGTAAAAATCTATAAGGTTTTCCGAAACTTCAGAGGGGTCGTTTTGAAAATTTGAGGGGAGCCATGGCTTCTGCTAGCCCACATGAAGCTCTTAAAATGGAGGCTTTTATTTTTCTTTAAAAAGCCCTATGGCCGCGCTTGACAATTTTTAGGCCCTCTATTTTGCGAGCTGAATCTTGGATAATGCCAGTCCCAACCTTCACATTTTTTATAATTTTATATTAGATAATTTTACAAAAAAAAAAAAAAAAAAAACCTCAAATATCCCTAGACTTCAAAATCATGAAGCCTCAAATACATTTAGTGCCCAAAACAAGCCTCTGTCAACCGTAGAGCTCCCTTTTTGGATAAAATTGCCCTTATTTTTTTATTTTATTTTATTTTTTGCGAGTTCATGAGTAACTTCTCGAGCTCACAATTGTCAAATTTCGAACACACGAGTTATGTCTCGACCTTGCGAATGTCAAATCTCAAACTCGTGAGTCATGTCTCTTGGAAAGTTTCAGGTAAGACTGTGTTCGATTCCCTTTAGATTTTTAAGTCTTACAAACTCATGTGAATGCGAGTGATGAGGGTTGTGACGGACTGCACATTTCAGATCATTAGAAAAGTGCACAATGCATTGTTTTCCATCAAAGTATTCAATAAACACAGAGAGTATCTTCAATCATTACTGATATATATTTGTAACTTAATGTTGAGTTTTTTTTTTTTTTTATCCTACTTAGACCATTTTATTCAGGAAATTCAGCTCTCAAACTAGTGTGTATACTCTCGAGCTCAAGACATGACTTGCGAGTTTGAAATACGACACTCGCGAACTCACATTAAACCAAGTGAAGCGCAATTTTATAAAAAAAAAACGGAGAGCACTACTTTAGAGGCCCGCTTTGAACATTATATGTATTTGGGGTTTGATTTCGAAGCATAAGGGATATTTGAGGCTTTTTCTCATAAAACCCCTTTATATTATATATATTTATATATATACAAATGTATGCCAAAATAACCCTGCCAATAGTCTTATAACAGTACGAAAATAGGGGTATGAAGGTAATTTGACATCTCAATGACCCATTGGTTAATCTTCTCTTCCTAGGCACTGCTCTCTCTCTCTCTTTCTCTCTCTCTCTCTCCACAGTGGCTGACTCTGTCCTTGTAGTGGTGTAGACTGAATCACCTTCTCTTTCTTTGGACCTCGTCCTCTTGCTTTGTTGGAGGTATTTCATTTTACTCGTTCAATTGTTCATTTATTTTATTTTTATTTTTTGTGGTGAAGTGTGAGATAGGATGGGTAAGGTAAGGTAAATATTGGAGGAAGAGGAAGAATTTAAGGAGATTATTCAATGAAGTGCACGCCTCTGCTTAGTGTAGGAGGAGCAAGGTGAAAAGAAATAAGGAAAAAAAATTCAAAATAGGGCCTAAGTTTATGTACGTGAGACTTCAAATCAAGATAAAATAAAAGGAAATTTCAATATGGGCCTTAAGTTTTTCAATTTTCTTTCAAAATAGGACAACCCTTCGAATCAAGGACGGTCTGGTGTTTTTTCCCTCTTTTCATGAAAAATGTCGTAACTCCATCAGGGCCGGCTTTACCATAAGGCCATAAAATAGCAACTGCATTTATTTCAATCCAAAAAAATAAGACCCCAATTAAACCAACTGGCATCTTTCAAATTCCAATAAAAAAGAAAACGGTCATCCTTTTGTCTCTCGAAAAAAAATAAGGCCCCAAGTGCATCTTTTCACATTCCAAAAGAAAAGTAATTGCACTTTCCTCAAGAAGTTATTGTCATTCCATATAGCAAGTTCTGAAAATCTTCCCATTTGCACCTTTTTTTCCTCTACTTCTTCTCCTCTATATGCTTCAGATGTCTTTCCTAGTTGCCCATCTACAAATGTTGTTGTTGCAATCCGAAGGCATCGAGTAGAGGAACTGAATGCTCTATTGCTGAAGCCAGAAGGCAGGTATGCATTTTTATATATTTTTTCTTCTCTTTTCACGTCTCGGTCTCTCTCTCCAAATCTTTTTTTTTTTCCTTGACATACAATAGATGAGTGCCCTTGCACAACTTTTGAATTGGTGCCATGGTTTATTTGGATGGTTATAAAATGCTTATAATATATGCTGTAACTATTATCGATCCTAGATGGGTTTTTGTACTGTCTTATCAGGCGGCCCACCCTTATCCCGCCTGAATTATACTAATTAAACATTGCCATTATTGGAACCTGGAAAAAGGCCAGGTCCAATCACAAAAAATAGATAGATGGATGGCAATAACCATTCAAGCATTATATTCTTTAAAACTTGAATTTTTGTTTTCAAACCCCATGCGATTTGATTGACCAATCATGTCTCATCCAAGAGCATGTCCTGATGCCCCTAGGCCCTATCTTTATTAGTGAAATGTTCTTTGAACTTATTGCATCCTAGAGTTTGTGACTGTTGAAGTTTGTGACTGTAAAAGCTTATGAAGGAAAAAAAAAAAAATAGGACTTTCGGTAGATAAACTATTTCAGAGTTGGATTTTTAGACTTGAATTCAGGTGAACCCTGAATTCAGCCCATTGAAGTTAGACAAGTGCTAGAGAACATTTTCTAGCGATCCGATCTTTTTACACGCATTTCAATCATCAATGGGGCCAATTGTTCAATCACCTGAAACTTCTATATTTCATATCCCGTTTTTTTTACTCTTTTGTGGATGTAGATCCATCAATGGTTCCATATGTTAAAACTATTCCAAGGGTGCGCCCCACTGATGGATCTGAACCTACATTATATTTAGACTTTCTAAATGTACCGATACCACTGGAAAAGGGCCTATTTAATTAGTAATTTTGCATCACAAAAGGGAGAAAGTAGATTTTAAATAAAATATTTATAATAATATTAAAAAATAAAAAAATTCTCATTTAGAATTATCACTTTAGGCCTCTGATTGTCTCCAGCCGCCCTGCACTCCATCTCCGCAGTTCTTTAGAACCAAGCCTGACTCGCACAACTGCATCCAAACAGTCACGTTGTTCGTCTCACCATTTATTTTCATCATCCACATCCCTCTACATATGTCTCAGAGCCAATCGACTTTCATTGTTATTCTTTTTCGTCTTTGTTTCTCCTTCCATCCATCACCCTCAATTCTCATCTAGATCATTATTCTCTAAACAAGAAAAATTAACACACCGACCCATGATACTTCACCATTCAGAAACCAACTCTCCAACACAACCCATTCATCTTCACCTCCAAACACCCAGCCCAGCCTATACTACCCAAAACCGAAGACCACCCCATTTCTCCTTTCGTTCCACGTCTCTTCGGTCCATCTCACAGAACCCAACCACCATCATCTCTTCACCTCTTCAATCCACCATCCCAACACCATCCTCTGCTCATCTCTTGTTCTTCTCCACAACACCCATTCATAATCCATTCTCTTCTCACCACCTCAACTTCACTACTACATTTACATCTTTCTATCTATCCAATAAAAAAACTCCAACCCAAACCAAAGCCATCATTATCCTTTGTAAATCATCTCCACCAATCAACTGACTTCATCATCTCTATCACCCTTACTTCACCTTCTTTCCTCTCAGTTGATGAACCGAGAGGAAAGAAGATGACGTGAGGGTGATAGAGATGATGAAGTCAGTTGATTGGTGATGATTTACAAAGGATAATGATGGCTTTGGTTTGGGTTGGAGTTTTTTTATTGGATGGATAGTGTCTGGGGGCATTCCGTAATCACAGGGTCATGTGGGGCCACCTCTCGAGCTCGGGGATCCCTGGTCTCGGTGATATCCAATCCCGTCGACAGCGCCACCTCGGGACTCGTGGTACTCTGCTCCGCGACCGTGCTCACAAACGGCCACCTCAGTCTTGACCTTAAAGCCCGACCTCGGCCTCCTATCATTCAGTCATTAATGCGGTCATTAATGCACAACCATGACGGGATCGGCAGACTGACAGCAGAATGGGCGCCGGACCTAGGTAAGGAGCATGCCTTATCTAAAGTCATGTCTATAGGCAAGGGGCGCTGGTCCGATGGGACATCCCCTTTTCACCTACCCCCATCCAAGAGCTAAGAGTACAATCGGATAGGACTCCCGTCCCCTCAAAGAGACAGTCCAATGATGATTCTCACGTCTACTTATATTGCATGAAAGGAAATCATGCGAGGTACGCACAACCTTCTCTCCCGGAGCTCTCTTTCTCCACTCCCCTTCAGTTCTTACACTGACTTGAGCATCGGAGGGCCTTCGGCTACCCATAGCCAGGGTCTCTGACTGTTGACTTCTTCCTTTCAGGTCGTTGGAGGCTAGATCCTTTCCCTTTCTCTCCCCCAAATCCTCAAATCAGGAGCTTGATCCTCCATTAACTAAGTCCGTAATTTTTAGGCACTTACAGTTGGTGCCGTCTGTGGGAACAGGATCTGTGCCAAAGCCTCTGAAGAAGCCATGCCTCCAAAGACCAGGAACGGTGGCGGAGGATCGTCGAAGTCTCAGAAAGCGTCGTCCTTCCCACTGCCTGAGCAATCTTCATTTCCACCATTTTTACAGCCACAGTCAGTGCTTCCAGAACCAACCCCTGGCCTCCGTTCTGCTCTTCTTCCCCCTCCGGGACCGGCAGGGATTCCTCCCGCCAGGCAGGAGGCACCGGAGGTTCCGCGCCAGAGGAGGTCTGGGGGAAGGTCGGGAACCGCGCACGTGGAGGGCATAGTCTAGTCGGCCTCTTCGTCTCGGCCCTCGACTACGCACCCCCGCCATGATGACCGTCGGGAGGTCCCCCTCCACCTTGGTGATCGGTCACAAAGGGGCCCGCAGCAGAACGCCTCTGTGTCGGACCTTCGACGACGAGGCAAAACCCCTGTCAAGGTGACATCCCATCATTCCTACCATCGCACCCACGATAACGACTAGTCTTTTCATCAAACCCACGGAGCCAGAGATGACGACCCCCTGCTCAAAGAGCTCGATGCCCAAAACCAGGCTCTCCAAGATAAAGAGGAGGTGATTCGTCGTCTCGAGGAGCGACTCGAGATGAATGAGAGGAGGTCTCGTGGCCCACCTCCCCGGCAACAGCGGACCCATCCGGGCAACCGAGATCTGAGGCATGTCCTCAACAGCAGAAGGAGATATCGCTGCGAGGAGGAAGGCTCGAGCAGCAGTCATCTGCCTGGTGGCCTCGGGGGATCGCGGCCCGAGCCAGGATCCCCGAGGCTAGACCACCAAGCGGACCTCAAGGAGTTGCTGGACCACTACGTCAAGCAGGAGGTCCTGGCCCGTTTGGCCGAGATCAGGTTCGCCCGAGACCAAATTGATGAACATGAAGAGGACGATCAGGGCATGTCCCCCTTTTCGCAGGAAATTAAAATTTTCTCTCTCCCCGAGAGATTTAGCGTCCCGAGGTTCATACTTTATGACGGGGCCTCGGACCCAGAGGCGCATCTGCGGCATTTCACTCAGCGGATGTCGGTCTGGGGGGACGTCGGTCTCTTGAACTGCAGGGTTTTCTCATCTAGTCTGGGAGACCTCCCTCTCCGGTGGTTCTGCGCGCTTCCTCCTGGATCGGTCTCGAGCTGGCGGCAGCTCCGGAGCTCTTTCCTTGAAAAGTTTCAAGCGCACCGCGTCATCCCGAAGACGGGTAGCGATCTCATGGCAATCCGGATGAAAGACGGTGAGAGTATCACTGCCTTCGCCAGAAGATTCTGGACGATATACAGCCAGATTACCGACGCCAATGACGAAGTCGCCATCATGTGCTTTAGGGAGGGCTTACTCGCAGGAAATGAACTCCGCAGGGATCTGGTCCGGAACCCCGTGGCTACGATGAAATCACTGATGGCAAGGGTGAAACAGTACATTGAGCAAGAGGAGGACGAGGCCCACGGCATGGAGCGGTTCGGATTCCCAAAGAAGCACCAGGCCTCCACTAGGGAAGGAACATTCCCCCGACCGAGGTCGGATAGAAGGAAGCTCGCCCGCTCTTTCTCAATCTCCTCGGACAGCAGCAAGAGGACGAGGTCTCAGCCCGCCAAGCCTGCCAGCGATCCTTACAGGGCTATCAGTGTTGTATTCAAGGAGCCTATTTATAGAATCCTGAACAAAATCAAGGCAGAACCATACTTCCAGTGGCCTCGGCCGATGGCAGGCGATCCATCCATCCGAGACCAGCAAAAGCACTGCTCCTATCACAAGCAGCACGGGCACATGACCGAAGACTGCTTTGCGCTGAAGTCCCACCTCGAAAAGCTCGTCCATGATGGGCACCTCCGGGAGTACATCAAACAGGAAGAAATGGTCAACCGAGCTTAACAGCGCGCTCAACCCAGTGACGACCAGGAGAGCGACGAACCAGCGGGTACCATCAACGTCATCCACCTGGCCCCCGCTCCAGGCAAAGGAAGTGCCCAAGCTCGGTCAGACGCCAGGAGGGCTGCCCATGGCAAGCAGGTGATGTCGGCAGAGTTGGAAAGCGCCCCTAAGAGGGTTAAGAGGGAAAAGCCCAAGATTTGGTTCTCAGATGAGGACCTGAAGGGAGTCCAGCTCCCCCATAATGACGCCCTCATCCTCACCCTACGGCTGAACAATTACACTACCAAGCGCGTCCTTGTGGATCCAGGGAGCTCCTCCGAGATTATCTACTATAGCTATTTTAAACAGCTCGGCCTGCCCGACTCGGCCCTGCAGGAGGCCCACATCCCTTTGGTAGGGTTTAGCGCCCAGCCAGTTTACCCCAAAGGTAGGATCTCACTTGAAGTCCGGATCGGAGGCGCAACGAAGATGGCAGACTTTATGGTAGTAGACGCGCCGTCCCCCTACAATGTGATAATGGGACGAAGTTGGCTGCATGCCATGGAGGCAGTACCGTCCACCCTTCATCAAAAAATCAAGTTTCCATTGGAGAAGCCTGGTGGAGCGGTCGAGATAGTGACTGTGTGCGGAAATCAGCAGATGGCCCGAGAATGCCTCGTGGCCGTGACGCTTGGAGAGGAGGAACCGAGACAAGTGCATATGGCCGAGCTCGAAGCCGAGATTGAGGATGTTGGGCGGACAGCAGGGCGGAAAAGCATAGAGGACCTCACCGAGGTCAGGATCAATCCTGAAGATCCCGAGCGCTACTTCTTGCTAGGTAGCCAGCTCCCCGACACTGAGAAGGCCGAACTGCTAGACTTCCTACTTCTAAATAAGGATGTCTTCGCCTGGACTCCATATGAGATGCCAGGAATTGACCCCGAGGTCGTATGTCACAAGCTGAATGTGGACCCCGGGCACAAACCCGTTGTACAGAAAGCTCGCAGAACGGGGGTCTCGCAAACAGAGGCAATAGTCGAAGAGGCGGATAAGCTCCTCAAAGCTGGGGCAATTCGCGAGGTGCACTATCCCCAGTGGCTCGCCAATACAGTGGTGGCGAAGAAGAAAAATGGCAAGTGGAGAGTCTACGTGGACTTCACCGACCTCAACAAAGCCTGCCCCAAGGACAGCTTCCCCCTCCCAAAGATCGATCAGATGATCGACGCCACCTCGGGACATGACAGGATGAGCTTCTTGGACGCCTACCGAGGTTACCATCAGATCCCTCTGTACAGATCCGATGAGGAAAAAACTGCGTTTATCACACCTCGAGGCATCTACTGTTACAAGGTGATGCCCTTCGGGCTGAAGAACGCCGGAGCGACATATTAGAGGCTGGTCACGAGGATGTTTCGGGACCAACTCGGGAAAACGATGGAGATCTATATTGACGACATGGTAGTCAAGTCCAAGGAGTCGCAGAACCACCTGACGGACCTATGCCAAACATTTGCCATCCTCCGAGAGTTCCAGTTCAAACTCAATGCCTCGAAGTGTGCATTTGGTGTCGGCTCCGGCAAATTCCTGGGAAGCCTGGTGACTCGGAGAGGGATCGAGGCCAATCCGGAGTAGATCGCAGCCATACAGGCTATCCAAAGCTCGACCTCGGCCAAGCAAGTCCAGAGACTTACAGGGATGGCTGCCGCACTCAATCGCTTCATCAGCCGCACCTCGGACAAGTGTCGTCCATTCTTTCAGCTCCTGAAGAAGAGTTCCAAGTTCCAATGGAATCCAGAATGCGACTTGGCACTGGAGACGCTCAAAAGGTACCTCTCCTCACCACCTCTATTGTCCACTCCGTCGCAAGACGATTTTCTCTATCTTTACCTTGCAGTCTCGGACCATGCGGTGAGCTCGGTGCTGGTTCGAGAAAGCGACAAGCAACAGTACCCCATCTATTACACCAACAAAACCCTGCTCGACGCCGAGACCAGATATCTGCCACTTGAAAAGCTAGCACTAGCACTGCTCAGCGCCTCTCGCAAGCTCTCCCATTACTTCCAGAGACACACGGTGGTGGTCATCACGGAATTCCCACTCAAATCCCTCTTCCGCAAGGCGGACTTTTCTGGCCGAATCTCCAAGTGGGCCGTGGAATTGGGCCAGTTCGACATCCAGTACCAACCCAGAACAGCAATCAAGGCATAAGTCCTGGCAGACTTTGTCGTTGAATTCACCTCTCCTAGTTCAGCACCGAGACCGAGGAAGACCAGTCTTGGAAAAAATTCCTTGAGTCGGCCTGAAAAGTCTTCGTTAACGGATCGTCGACATCCAAGAGAGCAGGCGCCGGTGTTGTCCTTCAATCCCCAGAAGGACTAGTCATTGAGCAAGCACTGACCTTTAACTTCAAAGCATCAAACAATGAGGCAGAATATGAAGCATTGATCGCTGGTCTCGGTAGTGCAAAAGTACTAGGGGCACGTCGGGTGGTAGTCTTCAGTGACTCCCAGTTGGTAACGAGTCAGCTAAGTGGAGATTACCAAGCCAGAGATGAAAGGATGACGGCCTACCTGGCCCACACCAGGCAGCTCCTCTCCCAGTTCGAAAAAGCTGAAGTCAGGCAGGTCGGCAGGGAGTCCAATCGCCATGTAGACGCCCTGGCAAGTTTGGCCTCGGCCGTAGAAGCTGGGAAAAGGAGGACAGTCGAGGTGGGGATGCTGGAGAAACCAAGCATAGAGCTCCCCCGAGTTCGGCAGGTTCTATGCACTGACCTCGGTCCGAGCTGGATGGACCCAATCATGGCGTTCTTGAAAGAGGACAAGCTCCCCGAAGACAAGACTGAAGCTCACAAGGTCAGAATGAAGGCAGCACACTTTTGGCTATCTCCAGATGAAAAGCTCTATAGAAAATCCTACTCAGGACCATACCTCCAATGCGTCCATCCAAGCAAGGTGGAAGACTTCCTCTATGAGATCCACGAGGGAATATGTGGAAGCCACATCGGGGGAAGGTCACTGGCTTACAGAGCTATTAGCCATGGTTACTGGTGGCCCTACATGCAAAAGGATGCCCAGATCTACGCCAGGAAATGCGAAAAATGCCAGAAGTTCTCCCATTCCCTTCACCAGCCAGCTCGGGACCTGAGCCCTATCTCCAGTCCTTGGCCCTTCGCTCAATGGGGGCTAGACAATGTGGGGCCTCTTCACCGAACTCCAGGAAACAAGAGATGGCTGATGGTGGGCACCAACTACTTCACAAAATGGATTGAGGCGGAGGCCTTATCCTCCATCACCGAGCACGACACGAAGAATTTCGTATGGAAGAACATCATTACACGATTCGGGATCCCCAGGACTCTGGTCTCGGACAACGGAACCCAATTCGATTTGAAATTCTTCAAAAACTTCTGCCAGGGGCTCGGCATCAGAAATCTTTATGCAACCCCGGCCTACCCACAGAGCAATGGGCAAGCAGAGGTCTCAAACAAAGTAGTCCTGGACGGACTCAAGAAGAGGCTTGACAGAGCCAAAGGCAGGTGGATGGAAGAATTGCCAAGTGTCCTTTGGGCATATAGAACCACCTCGAGGCGATCCACTTCGGCAACCCCTTTTTCACTGGCCTACGGGATGGAGGCTGTAATCCCTCTCGAGGTCGGCCTCCCGACCTTGAGGACAAATCTTTTCGATCAAGGGCAGAACGAGATGAACCTCGCCAGAGAGCTCGACCTGGCCGAGGAACAAAGGGAAGCAGCATCGGTGCGTCTGGCCGCCTATCAGCAGCAGTTGTCCCGAGGATATAACCAGAAGGTCAAAGAAAGAAGGTTCTCAGTTGGAGAACTAGTCTTAAAAAGAGCGCTCCCAGCGGATAAAGATCCTAACGAAGGCAAACTTGCACCAAATTGGCTCAGCCCCTTGGGAAAAGTCTCTGAGTTCGGCGGTCTCCTGACTTGGGCGAGGTTGCAGCACAAAGTTCTTCAGCAAAATCTCCTTCAGGCTAAAAGCTAGGGTAAGGGAAGAAAAGAGGAGGACATCCCCGTTTTATAAGAGGGATGCCCTCCTTAACTCTCACGCACGTGGGGCGGCCCTTCGGACTCGCCACGCGTCGCTTTGGTCTCGGCAAACAGCCATACGGAAAACTACACGTGGCAGCGACGGTCCGTATCTCGCCATGCCTCTGGTACGATATTAATCACCTCGGGCATACGAAACAACACCCCGCGCATTCGTCATGACAGAGCAATCATGGAGCCCTATTTATTGCCTAGGGCAAATGAAGAGGCGTCATGATGAGAATCTCGCAAGGGCAGGATACGATAAGACGGCCCCGTCACATTCAAATCTTAGCTCCCGACCTCGGAGAAAGCCCGAGGTCGGGAAGCTAGGGGCAATTGTGTGGGGGCATTCCGTAATCACAGGGTCATGTGGGGCCACCTCTCGAGCTCGGGGATCCCTGGTCTCGGTGATATCCAAGCCCGTCGACAGCGCCACCTCGGGACTCGTGGTACTCTGCTCCGCGACCGTGCTCACAAACGGCCACCTCGGTCTTGACCTTAAAGCCCGACCTCGGCCTCCTGTCATTCAATCATTAATGCGGCCATTAATGCACTGCCATGACGGGATCGGCAGACTGACAGCAGAATGGGCGCCGGACCTAGATAAGGAGCATGCCTTATCTAAAGTCATGTCCATAGGCAAGGGGCGCTGGTCCGATGGGACATCCCCTTTTCACCTACCCCCATCCAAGAGCTAAGAGTACAATCGGATAGGACTCCCGTCCCCTCAAAGAGACAGTCCAATGATGATTCTCACGTCTACTTATATTGCATGAAAGGAAATCATGCGAGGTACGCACAACCTTCTCTCCCAGAGCTCTCTTTCTCCACTCCCCTTTAGTTCTTACACTGACTTGAGCATCGGAGGGCCTTCGGCTACCCATAGCCAGGGTCTCTGACTGTTGCCTTCTTCCTTTCAGGTCGTTGGAGGCTCGATCCTTTCCCTTTCTCTCCCCCAAATCCTTAAATCAGGAGCTTGATCCTCCATTAACTAAGTCCGTAATTTTTAGGCACTTACAGATAGAGAGATGTAAATGTAGTGGTGAAGTTGAGGTGGTGATAGGAGAATGAGTTCTGAGCAGGTGTTGTGGAGAAGAACGAGAGATGAGCTTCAGTCGTTAAAGAAAACTGGGTTATGTGGATGGGATGAAAGGAGAAATGGGGTGGCGTTCGGTTTTGGGTGGCTGGATGTTTGAAGGTTAAGATGAATGGGTTGTGTTGAAGAGTTTGTGTAAGATCCCGGTCCCACTATTATATATTTAATTAGGATATTACTATTATTTTAATTAAATGTGTTTTAGTTATTTAAGTGGTTAGGATTAAGTGGGGCACCTGTTAGATTAGATGCGTGGATTGGTGAGTTGGGTTAATGGATAGATGACCTGACTCGCAGTTTTGACCCAATAAATTAAGCTTAGGGAATTGTCTTTTAACCTAATCCCTAGTTTACGAATCGCACGTCTTATCCCTCCCCACTTATCTATGCAACTTCCCGGTTCGTCTTCTTCCTCTTTCAACTTCCCAAGCCATTGTAACTTTATGATCCAGCCAGCAAAATCAAGATCAGAGGATACCATTATTCTTGGTTAAACTTTCTTATCACAAGTAACCTTCTCCACAAACCATTAAGAGTAGATCTATACTCTTATGTTATCTTCTTATTCTTTCCAATGTTAGGTTTTGGGTAGGAATACAATAGATTTGTTTATCTGAGCATTTCTATCCCATCTCATTTGTCAGATCGGTGTTAGGATTCTACTTGAGCGCGGTGGGAATCGCAATTTGGGCTTTGGTTAGGAAACCTATTGCACTCTTCTTCAACTTTGGAATAAAGGCAAGTACATTATCATGATTTGTTATTGAATATGCATTCAATCTTTGATTCCTGTTAATATACATTTAGGTTTGTTTAATTGCCCTTTTCTAAATGATAATGGTAGATCAAGGATTTTAAATGGGATTTGGATTATTTGGTGTTTTAGGAATGGAATTGTGGATTTCCTTTCTGTTTGAAATGAATGTGATTCGTATGGATTGGACTCTCCTTTGGTACAGAGATGAAACTGGATGAAAAAGGGGGAAAACCCCAATTTCTATGATTGCATGAACTTGGTCAACAAACCGAATGTCAAACGTTTGAACGTTGCCATTTAACGTTCATGTTCAGGCTCGTCTGGGCCAAAGGGGCAGAAGCATCAAAAGTTCGAACGTGCCTCATGAACGTTTGACTTTTTCGCCCCTGAGGCAAAACCCGAGACCCTAAACTGTCGAACGTTGGTCTCGTACTTTCGAACGTTCAGTGCACTTGGGCAATTTATGATTCTTTTCAACTGATTTGGCTCTGTTTCGTTTTGGGGATTTATGCCATCATGTATAGGACTTCATATGGATCTAATGACCTTAAATATCTGCCTGGACTTGACATAAGAACCGTCCTTGGGCATACAGTATCTTATTGACGTAGGATTCAAATACCTGGCATGACTTTCATTAACTCTAACGAGAAAGGGTTTGATGTATATCTATTGATAACCCTTCATTGGGACTATGCACCATGAATATTAAGAGATGTAAAGTCCATAGCTCACTAGCGTTATTGTGTGTTGACGGGTATATGAATATATGTCTAACCTTAGGATTGACTTATACCATGTCTTGACCTATGCCTGTATATCTTGGTTTAGGTTATGTATTCCTTTAGATGCATACCCTATTGTGTGTTATGGACTATGAAGTGGCTTGGTAAATTATGTATGTTGATCTGACTATGATATGGGATAAGGAATGGTTAGCACTTCATTTTCACTTAGGACTCGTGTCGGAGCATTATTATTGAGGTCTATTATGCACATATGTTTATGTTTATGTAGGTCATTTATGGACGACTGCAGATCGATATAGGGACGGTTAATCACCAATGTGACCGGATCACTTATAACCCACTTTGACTACGAACTGGTTATACTAATATTTTGATAGGTTTATGACCACCGACGTTATGGACGAGCTTTCCCATTTTATGTAGGGTTGACTACCCACAACGGAGACACTTGTCTCCGTGTGAATTCTATATTGCTCCCTTTGTATTATTTGGATTTTAGTCATATGTTCATTCTCATTATTGCAATTGTCATTGCTTCTATATGATCTCACTTATCTTTACTCGTCTCGTTATCGTATCTTGATTTCGAATTATGATCATGTTCTTACTATTTACTTTGTAATATTTGGTGGATAGGTACCGAGCCCTACTTTACCGAGGAGACGGATGAGGATCAAACGTTTCAAACATTTGAACCAACTGACGAACCTGAGTGGGATGCCGAAGATGGCTTTGGAGCCGTCTGAGCCTGCATGAGAGCGGATACCATCTTAGCAATTCCTTAGATGAACACTCTTTCTTGATAAAAATTTCTTTAGTAATTGTTTAATTTATTCTGCAACTTTAATTGTTAATGTTTAATTATTTGAATTTCGTGTTGAATCTCATTTATGAACTTTGAATACCAATGGAATAAAGCTTTCATTGCATTTAATGAAATTTATTGGATTCACCATGGTTTGTGATTTATGTGGGTCCACTTTGGAAGCTTGTGTTGTATTAAACACAGGAATTTGAATTTGATTTAATTTTTCTCGTTTTTCCCCAATTCTTATTTTGGGGACGTGACAGTTGGTATCAGATCTTACACGATCTTCGGGTATTAAAAATGGACAGAAACAATAGGACGTGGTGAGGATTATGATTTCTGTTAGACAGACTTTAAAGTGCTAATTTTAAAGTCTATAGAATTGCTTATTAGCTTGTTTCATAGGATCTAAACCATCAATATTTTGTTGCAGGTCATGGCACATCGTACAACTAGATCTCAAGACAAAGAACCTGCGAATGGATCAAATAATTCAGAAGATCATTTCAATCAACTCTTGCAAGCTTTCATGCAGACGCACATCCAACCGCCATCAATATTTGCTTCGTGCACTTTCTCATCTTCCAAGTTTGTCCAAGGCTCTTGCTCGGTGCACATCCCTTCTTCCCTCCCGAGTCACAGTTTGAAGCAGAATCATATTGTCCAAGATGACGCTCGGACTTCCTTCTTCCTTTCTTCCCTCCTTTCTCTTCTACTTCTCCTTCCCTCTTTCCCTCCCATTCCCTGTTTCCAAGCTCTACAAGGTTCCAAAAGCTTTTCTCCTTCGCTTCTTTGGGTTATGTTTCTCTCCATTTATCATCTCTCATTTCATTATCCATTCAGTTTAGATGCATTCTAGGAAGATTAAGATGTTTAAAGTGATTCACTCCCTCATTCGCTCAATCTTGGCGTGGCGCATTTTACTTTTTTTTTTTTGGTTTTTCGCAACTGTTCGGACTTTTAGGTTCGAATAGCATGCATGTAGTTTGGACGTAGATGACCGAGCGAATGCATACTGTTTGGACATGTGAAACTGAACGCCATGCACACTGTTCGGTAGGTAATAGCAAAACATGGACACGCATTTCAGTCTGTTAGGGCCGAACAGAGTCGATTTTCTAGGTTATTTTTAAATGTCATTCCGTTTGTTGAAACTATGATTCCTTTATTGGTTGACTGCTATATATTCTCTTTTATCTGCAGTTATTGATAGGCCTGAACCTTCTTCACATAGGAAATGGAGGGCGACACGACATGAGGTCACATCAGCTGAGCCACCTAAGGAGCTTGAGGTGGAGGAGGAGGCAGTGGAAGAAGCTTAAACTATAGACGAGCATGACCAGCCAAATGATGCAACTGACATCGTAGCTGGAGAGGATGATGCACATGACACTTGACCATTTCTTGGTAGTCCAGTCAATCTCACCTTGCTAATGAGTTTCAGGAACCACATCGCGGCGGCTGTTTGGAGAGGAAAGGTATTCATATATTATTGAGTGAATTTAATACTTCTGTGTTCCCTTTCACTAATATATGAAGACGTGCATTACAGGTTCGCCTCCTGTTGAAGTGCATCTGCCATGGTGGCAAACTCTGACATAGGCCGGTCAGTCAGAATGTTGTACCTAACACCATTTTTAGAGATATGGTGGTCCGGTCATATCGGCTTTTGTTGAGAGACGGCGGCCCAAGACGAACACATTTCACATGCCCTTCGGTGAGATGACGATCACAATATTAGACTATGTGGGCACCATTCTCGGTATTCCATTGACCGGTAAATCAGTATCGACATATCTACTATCACATGAAGCGGCTATTTACTTAGTGAACTCACAGCAGGGCGTCTCATGCGAGGATGCACACGATGAGCTTAGTAGTGCTCTGGGCTCGTCCATCAGATTGGAGTGGCTGAGGGGCATTTTTGAAGAGGTGTTCGATACGAGCCCAGAGGACAGTATCTGCCATGCTTCCAAAGCGTACCTATTGTACATATTGGGCAGCACACTATTTGCTGAGAAGACCAACACGTGGGTTTTAGTCATTTATCTACAGTTGCTGACGGACTTGGATCGGGTTGATACATATGCTTGGGGTGTTGCTGCCTTGGCATACCTCTACATACTACTGGGACTTGCAACGCGGGTTTTCGTCAAGCAAATAGGTGGTTATTAGACGCTTCTGGAGACATAGATATACGAGCATTTTTCGCAGTTCAGACCTACTCCGAACACCGGCTTGTTTCCTCGTCAGCCTTGGGTGCATCGTTGGATACCACAGCAAGAGATTGGAGTAGACGTTTCTCTTTTACAAGTACGTCGAGAGACAATTGACAAGCTGATATTTCATGAGGTAATATGATAGCCTCTCTTAATGTTATAGGTATTTTTTAAATAGAATTCTATTTAATGCGTCTATTCTACTCTATGCAGGTAGTGTGGGATCCATATTATCATCATAAGGGTATCGTCCCTTCCATGAGGTTGCCTTCTATACGGGCTACCTAAAATACATAGACATTGTAGAGCCATACCATCCTGATAGAGTGCTGAGGCAATTTGGTAGGAAATAAACAATTCCTTCAGTACCACTTGCTCCAGTTTGCGCATTCCATGGGAACATTGCAAACCAATATCGTATTGCATACCAGTACCTAGACAGAGTATGGGAGAGCTGGGCGAATCATCTACTGTCTCCTCTAAATCGTGGTGCGCCAGTGACTTCGCCTTGGGACTATATTCCTGGGTACATGGATAGGTATGCACTAGTGTCTCACCTGCTTATCCAGGAGCCAAATAAGCAGTCCACGCTCGGCCCACGTGTGTAGGACTTTCAGGGTGGCACCACCATAGACCCTCAGTTGGTATGGTTAATAGTGCTAATAATCTTATTGAAGTTATATTATCTTATTGAAGCACTGATTTTTTTGTATAATTTTTGGATTTATGTTGTCGGGGATTTACAGAGTATCACGGGACAGATTCTTAAGAGGGGACATGATTTGAGCATTCACGACCCAAGCGTCGTTTACTTGGCAGTTGAGCAGTGGGACGGATTGAGCCTAGGGATGTCTCTGGAGGAAGCTTAGCAACCAAGGCCACGTGCCCAGCCGAGGACATACTGTGGCACTCGCACTCGAGGGGGGTCCTAGCCATGATGTGTCTTCTCTTGGTTTTTCTTTTTTTTTTTCTTTTTTCTTTTTAGTTTTGTTTAAAAGAGGTGTTTGATGACCTGTAGTACTTAGATACTATTGTTGTTAATTAATGGAGGTTTTTTTTTTTTAGGATGTATGGGATGTTGTACTTTTTGTTGTTTGCGATACATGTGTATTGGATGTCTTCTTATTTTCTTGTTTGCTATCATGTGCATTGGATGTCTTATTACATTTTTTACAGAAGTAGATTGTATCCAAGTTATACCCGTTCGATCCTGAGTGGTGAAACAAATATGTTAGTGTTTGGCCACCTAGGGCCCAACAGTTATACTACCGTTCGGCCCTAATAGGTCGGGTAGAAATGCTCCTAAACTCGCTTCAAAAGAAATGAGTGGCATCCCTTCGACTCTGAAAAAACACAAACGTTGAGATGAATGCAGAGGGAAAGGAGGAATGAAGAGGAAGAGGAAGAGATAGGAGGAGAACGATCATGGAAGAGGAAAAGGGAGGGAGAAAGAAAAATGGAGGGAAAACCCAAATTTTTTAATAGTAGTGTACAGAGCAATTGGAGGACTTTAAAATCTTTAGTTATGTCCATTTTTGTCATTTCACGGATGGGCATGTTGGTCTTCAAATATTTGGATGTGCACCGAGCAACTTTGGATGTGCAAATAGTTGCTCCCTTTACTTTATCCTGATTTGAAATCTCACAGAAAGTTAGGCCCTACTTAAAACTTTCCCAAGAAATAATGGGTATAGGTGTTGATTTCTTTTGCACACAAAATGCACCCTCTATTTGGAAGAAAGAGGAGAAAAAATAATGGGTCGGACACTAAATTTTGCCTCTCAAAATGCACTCTCTATTTGGAAGGAAGAAGATGTTGATAGTGGTAGTACTGGCAAATTTAAACGAATATGGCTCGGTATAGAATGTGATACCGGCCTAGTGAAAAATTAGTTTATTAAAGATTTCAGTGACGCTTCAAATGGTTAATGTTTTGGATGGTTCCATTTGTTAGAAAATTTCAAACTATTAAAGAACATTTTAGGCTTCATTATTAGAATCCATATCAGGTACGATGCAAAAGAAAATGTCATACATATATGGGAGATGCTCTTATAAGAGATGCTCCCACCTTACTATGAGAGATGAGGTGGGGGCCCTCACATCCATATTCATTGCCAAAAACTAAATGTGAGGGCCCCCACCTTATCTCTCATAGTAAGGGGTGTACCTTATTATGAGAGATAAGGTGGGGGCCCTCACATCCATATCCAATACTAACAACTTAAATGTGAGGGCTCCCACCCTATCTCTCATAGTGAGATGAGAGATGCTCTCACAGGAGCATCTCCCATATATATATATATGCCTTTTTGTAACTCTATTGAGTTGGTATGGAAGGGCATTATGGGCTTAGGTTTAGGTTTGGAGCTTTATGATTGATTGATTGATTTGTAATAACTATATTAATTTGGAATCATTATTATTAAAATGTATAAATGCATGTTTATCTAAATTTTATAAGTATTTGATATATTTTTAAATATCTCTTTTTAAATGAATCTCCGAAGTCGTCAAATTGACTCTCTTTTGGTCAATATTTTAGAGCTAAACTAGTCAAGTTTGAGTCGTGATCTTCCAACCTTGATTTAAACATATAACATATGAGTCTTGGTTAGATGGAAGAATATGTCTTGGACCTTCTATTGCTAGCATATTTAAACAAATGTGGCTGTGTTACTAGCATATTTAAATAGATATGGCTCTGTTTAGATGGAAGAATAGGTTTTTGGAATTTTGATGCTATAGTACTTAAAAAAGACATGGCTCCTATGATAGCATATTTAAATAGATATGATCCTAGTTAATGGAGATAGGTTCTGGTGTTCTCACTTGATCTTTACTGTGTTGACTTTTATTGTAGGCAGACTTAGCAACTACCACCTCCAGGCACACTATCACATATATCTCTTTCCCTTGTCTCTGATTATTATTATTATTATTATTTGTTATACATTGAATATCCCATTGTTTAATTGTTAAGTTAATATTCGTGAGGTTTTTTTTTTACTTTGGAAAATAATAAGAAATTAGGCATGTGTGTCCTACTGGTGCTAGTACAAATGATCATGTTGATGACCACATACCCATTGTTGTGGTGGGTGATGACTCCAACTCCATTGTCCCCGCTTCCTCTGTTGCTCCATCCGAAGGAGATCTAGAGGCTTCTGTGGCCAAAAAAGACCAAAATAGGTTCATAGATAAGGAAACATTTTGATCGAGAAGATATAACTTACAAATTAAAAATTGTGAGAGCATCTTTCAATCCCATGTTTCTATGTGCAAATATTGTAAGCAACAACTAAATAAAATATTAGACATATAGAACTACATGTTAGATTGTATGTCCTCAATCCACTGGATGATGTAAATAGATTTATTTATTATCTTAATTGATATATAATTTCATGCTTTATTTAAGAGATGATAGGATTTTATTTATGATTGCACATAATTAATACAAAATGACATGGATGTTCATGAGATGAACAGGAGCCTTTAAGTATATTAAATGTGATTCATGTGTGTGGATGAGATTTACATGCAAGAGATATAGATCACAACTCTTATACTTGAAGCGTTTCACAACTAGTGATGAAACTGAGCATCTCATCTGAAAAGGTTGTAGCATTGTAATCAATATAAGATAGTGTGTTTTGTCTTGATCATCAGAGTGTAAGACTCTGAATTGTTATGCTAGTACATTGGATGTACTGAAGGACCATGAGTAGCACCTTATGCAAAAACTGTCTTTGATTAAGGAATGCTCTCATAATTTTCAAGCAATAGGTTCTCAATCTTGAGAGAGTAATGGACTCAAGTTTCTACTATAAATTCACTGTGAGTTACTAATGAGTGAGGCAAAATGTAGGTCAACTCCTCGGTATCTTGGGTAGATGGTAGTGAGACTGTAGGAACATATATTCTTAAGATGGAATCTATCCTCTGAATGAGAAATATCCTCTTGTGCCGATTAATGAAATTTATCGTCGGTAAGTGCGCACCCGTCTTGATTAAGGGTTAGATTGTACCAATGATTAGTGTGATTAATTGGGTCGCAAGGATTATAAGAGGTGGATCCAGTTTGGTTAGACGGTTTAATTTCCATAGATTCATGGATATAATTGATGGAGGGTGAAAGTTCGGGTAAAGATCTCTAGATTGGTTAACTCGTCAGCCCAATTATGTGCAAGCCCAATAAATTATGCAACAGAAATAAATAATAGAGGGCAAAAGCACATACCACAAGGACACCAAATATAACGTGGAAAACCCTAATCGGGTGAAAAACCACGGATCTGAATTGGATCAATAATCAAGCACTATGAATCTCACAATTACAAAACACTCACAGATTCCTCCCCAAATATCCCCTACCTAAGGACTGCAGTTACATCTTGTGTAGTTTCATGCCTCAACGACTTCACATCGTTGATTACAACTGATTCAAACCGGTGCCTGACTCCTAAAATCTTCTACGAAAGAAGATAATCTTCTACTAGGGAGGTGGAAGAAGTTGCTCTCTACTCTTTAACACAAGTCTTCAAATAACTCTCTAGAGAAGCAATCTCTCAATTAGATCTCTAACTCTGAACTTTGAGAGGTGTGGTGCATCTTTAGGGTAGTCCTTGACTCCTTTAAATAGGCTTTAGGACGCACTTGCCTAAGAGGATTAGGACAAAAACAATCAGTTTGAGCACAATTAGAATCAAAATTTTAATTTTCGTACGACTCTACTGCCTTCTCTGCTCGAGTGAATGGAAGGACTGCTTCAGCTGATGAGGTTTCGTTTCAACGTTTGGTGACTTTCTGACCACATCCGCTCAAACAAAAGGAAGTGCGCTCGAGCGGACCCCTTTTCTGTAGATCCGAAATTTCAGCACTTCTAAACTTTCCTCTTCGAAGTCTATCAGACTTCTTCTCTCCATTTAGCATACTTCTAATTCTGTCTGATTTTCCACTTCTAATTTGACAAGTCTTTCCTTTATTCCTTCCAGTCTTCTAACTTCTAATTTTTGCAGTCTTTAACTCCTAATCCTTCCAGGCTTCTATCTTTAGAGAAGAAACATAGTCCTTTTCTGAAAATAAAATTACAACTCAATGGACCAAGAGTTTTGTTCAACCCATTTATTAGCCAACACTCAAAATCCTAATAGAGGGTCTTATTTGTAGTAATTGGAAACTTCAAGGTCTCCCTCTAATATTTTTAGGACTGAAGTGCAATTATTGTTATATAGTGGAGTTAATTGTAATTAATTATGGGTCTGGAGTTCACATGAGATGTGGGGTCTAGATGCTTTAGTTGGAGCCATATCTAAGGAATCCTTAGTGGTCCCCATGCTAGCCCTAAGGAAAGAGAAGTTGTAATCCAATTGGAACTCATAAAGGAAGAAGTAGGACTTCTAAGTTGATAAGGGAGGTTGTTCCAAACTTATTAATATGGAGCAGGGGTGGACGACCCAAGGCATCTTGCACGCCCAGAGTCGGACATCCATCACAATTTCTCTCTCCTCTCTCTTTTCTCCTCTGGTTTTCCCATTGAGTGCCTAGGGTTTCTTTTTCGTTGAGGTCCCACCATGCACTACAAGAAGTTCTCTATGAGAGGGTGATACGTGGAAGATCACACAGCCTAAGAGACTGTGTTTGTGAAAGGGTTTCGTGGAACCAAGAACACCAACTTCTTGATTTGAGCACAACTGCGCTCCTAAATTATAGATCTACACCAGTTGTTTTGTAGATGCATTTGATTGGATGTGTGCTGGATTAAATCTACCTTCTAGTTGATAGATCATAGATCTTAATACATGAGATGAGGGTTTTAAATCTTGGGACTGGGTTCTTAGCCTTTTCGGTGACTGATCCCAATGTCAAGAGGGTCAAAGTTTTGAAAACGTAAGCATGTATTGGATCATGTATTGGATCATTTTAGTAGACGTAAGCATTGCATAAGATGTGGAGTGGTTAGATCTAGGGCTGGTTTGGATTAGGTTTTGCAGACATACTTCATGTCTGAAGTAGATTTAGATGAGGGAAGGGCGGTTGCAAACTAGTTTTTCCCGTCTCTACGCGCAAGTCCGATCGATCGGGCATACCATTCGTTTGATCAGAGGCATGTCCGATCGATCGGACCATACATCCGATCGATCGGATGTGTATTCTGTCAAGTTCGCATGAGCAGTTCCTCAAACCTCGTTTGAGGGATAATGCGTACTGTTTTTTCTATCCCTTGACCTTAATAGTGTGATTAGCTTTCTTAATTTTATGAGTAGCTTAGTTAATTGCCATGTTAGTTAATTAAGTGGGTTTAGAGATTGAGTGAGTTTCTTTTTCATTAGAATAGTGGCCTCAGAGTTTGATTCCGAGAGCATTTAGTCCTAGCATGAGGGTGGTCTGTGATTTAGGGAAAATTGGGTGTTTTTCCATAAAATTCTATTTTCTTCGATTTTGGGTTCGTTGGAAAAGTCTCGTCGTACTCATTGATTCTCTCTTTTGACTTGTCACGATTCGACACTCCGAAGCCCGTCAAATAATTACAATTTTGTCGTTTTGCTCAATAAGGGCAAAATTATCATTTCACCCCCCATTCTCTCTTAATAACCATAATCCCAATAGAGTCTCTTCTTCATTTCAAGTGAGAGAGTCGTTGGGACTTCTTCCCTTCCTTCCCTCTTCACCTTCAAGCCAAGATCAAGCTAAGGAAGCCATCTCTCAGTGATCCAACTCCATCATCTTCTTCCTCCCATCTTCCTCTTCCTCTAGACACTCTTTTCGGTAAGTCTCTCTAACCCTAAGCCATCTCCATTTCTATCTAATGCCTTAAGCTTAGAGTCTTGAATGCGATCTCCTTCCTCTTCTTTCTTCTTCCTTGTGCTGTAGGGAGTAGGAGAGAGTTATTGATAAGTGGTTGAGTGTTGGAACCATTAGAAGTTATTTTCCTCAAATCTCATCTCCATTCATTTTCTTCTTGGACAAAGGAAAGTGGTTTGCATTGTATATATATGTGATATGCATGTATTGGTCTTAATTATTGACAATGTATATGCCAGATTACCTAAACCCAAGCAATTATTGTCTTTGATTCTTGATTAACATGCTAGACTAGGGTTTAATGGTAAATGGGCTTTAATGTGTAATGCGTGGGATGGATAATGATGGAATGGGATATTGGGACCATGGAGGCTCTTTTTCATGTAGGTATAGCCTTTGGGAAGGCTTGGGAGAGAAGAGGATGGATACCAGTTGAAGCAGAGCAAAATCCACCTGAAACCCATGCAGGATCTGAAGGTTCGCTTGGGTGTGGATTTCCTTCGCTCGATCAAGCCATGCTATTGGCTTGAGGTCGCCAGACAACAAGGCAGCTCGTTTGAGCGATAATTTGGTTCGCTTGAGTGAACCTGTCTACGGCTAAGTGTAAAGACCACTTCGAACAACCATAACTTTTGACCGTCCGTTGGATTTTGGAGGTCCACATGTTGTTGGAAAGCTCTCGAAATGGAGAATCCAGTGGCCATACATCCTAATGATCAGATGTTGGAAAAGAAAGTGGATAATTGGATCAATGAACCAGCCCTTGTCTCTTTGGAAAAAAATGGACTTTAAACCTAGTTTGGACCCCTAGGTTGGGACCCATTGACCCTACCCTCACATGACCAATATGGGGAAATGAAAATGTAGAAATTCTGCTTCGTGTGCTCCGTTGGTTGTTCGGGGATTTCGTGAGCCTGGAATTGAGTCGATTGGTGCTTAATAACTTCCGTACACCAAGGGCTCTCCAATTAGGGCATCGTGGACTCCTCCATACATACTCTATTGGGAATGCGTATAGTGCACGAGGGATAACCCTTGACCTAGGATTGGTAGGTACTTCTTCCTTCACTCGCAATCTTGTATTCGTTGCTGGACATACCTTGTACACTCTATACATAAAACACTTGTATAATGTAAGGTCCCCGACCTTAATAGTGTGTTTAGCTTCTTAATCTAGGTAATTAGCTTAATTAATTGTGATTCTAGCTAGTTATGTGGGTTTAGTGCATGAACGAGTCTATTTTATCATTAGGAAGATGTTCGTGAAGTTTTGTTCGATTTCAAGTGCGATTAATCTTAATAGGAGGTTAGGTTGTGATTTTTAGGAAAATTGGGTATTTTTTCGAAAAATTCAGTTTTGCCGAATTTGGTCTCGTTGTAAAGATCGTTTTCCATTCTTGACTCGTCGCGATTCGACGCTCAAAAATCTCAAACAATCACATATCTCTCATTTCACTCAAAAAGGGCAATTTCGGCTTTTCACTCCTCATTCCCATTTAAACTCAACTCCGACAGAAAATTCATCCGTTCTTGTTATTTTCAGAGAGGAACTGCTGGAAGGGTTCTTCTCTTCTTCCTTCTTCATCTTCCCAAGTCGCATGTGCCATTTAGGAGTGGAAATTCAAAGGTTCAAGCGCATCACCTTCTTCCTCTCCTCTTCCTCATTTCCTAGACCCATTTTGGCAAGTTTCCCCCAATTTTAACTATTCCAATTTCATTTCGTCTTGCTATAGAAGTGTTATATGTTGATGAATTCTTCTTATTTCCTTTCCCTTGTGTTCTTGGAGTGTAGGAGAAGCTTTTTGGAGAGTGGGTTTGGCTAGTGGGTGTGTGCGGAGAGCTCCTTCTTTTTCAATCATTCTAATTTCTATTCTCCTTGGTTGAGACAAGTAGATTAGCTTTATATAATGAACATGCATGTATGATTACTTGTTCCTTGTTAATTCACTTGCTTAGATGTCCCCTAAATTCCAAGCTTGGTTATGTTATTTTGGGAATTCACATGCAAATGTAGGGATTTTTGAAATTGGACCTTAAATGGATGGAATGGGTGTTTTCTAAGTGAATTTTGATGTTTGGAGTTGCCAATGCTATGAATTCTAAAGTTATATGTGTATCTCGGGATTTGGATGAAACAACTTCAGAATTGGCAATTTTTGCGCGCTTGGTGACCTCCGCGGTCACCCAACGGTTAAACGACCAGCCCTGATCTACCCCAGAATTGAGCCTATGTTGCTCGCGATGACACCGCAGTTAGTCCACGGTTAACCGCCAAGCCAAGACAGAACCTGGGAAGGTTCTGTGTTGCCCGCGGTCACCTCATGGCTAACTGCCTGACAAAAATATTTTCTGAGTAAAATGTGGTTTTGCTCGCAATTAACCGCGGACTCCGTCCACGACTAACCGTGAATGCCTAATTTTCTCTTCTAAAGGGGACTTCTAACTTAGATTTTGACTTTATGTGTGGGACCCCTTGACCCTACCCTTGCATGACCAACTTAGGAAAATGAAAACGGAGCACGATTAGCTAGGTGTACTTCGTCGGTTGTTCGGTATTTTCCGTGTATGGATGTGAGTTGGCTGAATGCATGTGGAATTGAGTTAATTAATGCCCAACAACTTCTATACACCAAGGGCTCACCAAATTACGATATCGATGACTCATTCTCCATAAGCAATACGTTGGGACACGTACGATACACGATGGACAACCCTTGACCTAGGACTGGCTTGTTCCTCACTCTTGACTCGTCAATCATGTATCCTTAGCTTGACGTACCTTGTACACTCTACTCTTGACATTCGCATAACTTGTAACATAACTTATAGAATTAAGGTTTGACTGGACTTAGAGTATATCCCTAGGTAACTTGTTATCTTGTACTTAATGAACACGTGTGGATAGACTTGCTATGCGGACTACTCGGCGGTAACTTGGAGGCCTATTTTTATGTTGGCTTGACTTGGAGTAGACTCAATGTATCACATTGCCTTGTACCTTGTAACCACATGTTCTTATCTCGAATCTTGTGTCATGCACTTTACAATCATCACGATCATCTTGAATACATGGCCAGCTACAGCCTGATGATTCTTGAGTGGCCCGGTTTCTCCGACACTAGGATGGGCAGTCGACTAGGATAGCATCCACGACGCAGGATAATGATAGTCGACTAGGACAACGTTATTACTCCTAGTACGTAGCTTTGGTTACCACTAGAGCTGGACTTTAAGATATTGGTAGTCAGCTAGAAAGGCATCGATACCCCTGGGAGATGGCTAGGACATCCTCGAAGTCTCCTCTTGCTTGTGCACTGCATATCACATGGATGGTTATTCTTGTTATATCTTGCTATGATTCACATTGTTACTTGACTCTTGCCTAGCTTAAATCTTGCCAAGATTTACATTATACATTGTTACTTATATGCCTAGCTTCTTATCTTGTTATCTTATAATCATATACTTGTCTCTATTCTCTTTTGGAAGATGTTATGAACATTATTTACTGTTTATCTCTTACCAATACATTGTTGATTCTTATTTCCTTGGTGTGCAGACAGCACCAGCTACTACTTTGATGCGAACACTGAGGCGATCCCAGAGAATCCTCAGTCGGGGGAGGAGGACGAGTTACGCTAGTGGTGTGTTGATGAAATAAATTAGAGTCATCATTCCCGGCATCTATGAGCGACACATGGGGACACCTATTATCTTGCCACCTAGATTTCATCTTTTGGTTTTTTGGTTTTTTGGACTTGTCTTATTCTACCTTGTATATCTTTTGTTCCAGGACCTAGGTTTGTGGGATGGTCCTGATGTGTATATAAGTTTTATATGTCTTTTATCTTTTGAAACTTAAATATATAATGGTGAAGAAATGCATTTTTGCTTTGACATCTACGTAACGATTATGGAAGGAGATTACAGGCTCAGTTCCGCAGGTTATTATAATTAATGATGTTCAACCACACAATCCTCTCAACGGATTTCAATCTTCGGGCAATAAAGACAAAAATCTTTAATTAGTCCTAATTTTCACATCACGGATATGGTTCGGTCGCTAATCGGTTTCAGGGCCGTGATAAACTAGTATCAGAGCAATGGATGGTTTCTAAGAGTAAAACTAGTAGAAACCATAGGACGCGTGTGAGGATTTCCATCAACCTAGTGTTTGTAGTATGTTTTATGTTTCCATAGCTTTGTGTTACTAGTTTTGGGTTGCCTAGGGCTAACTCAGAATATTTTGCAGACTTATGGGCAATAGCGTGCCATCAGGACCAGGCACACCTCAGCCCACCATGGAAAGTCAGTTTCAGCAGTTCCTCAATGCTTATCTACAGTCATAAAATACGCAGGTAGAACGTGATGCTAAAGAGAATGAGAACCAAGCAACGTTCCAAGCACAATTGCTAGAAGTTGTACAGAAGGTATCCCAACCACGGGCGAAAGAACGAGATTTGAATGACTTAGTTGAGAAGTTTTTGAAGAGATTTCCTCCAGAGTTCTATGGGCAGAGGATCCTGCAGAAGCAGATGAGTTGACTGTTTAGATTGAGAAAATCTTTGAGGTGTTTAAGTGTACAGGTCAACAACAGGTTCAGTTGGCAGCACACATGTTCCGCGGAGCAGCTGAGGGATGGTGGAAAACCATCAAAAATCCATATGACACCATTGTAGATGACAAGGCATGGGACACCTTTGTCAAGCAGTTTCAGAAGAAGTTTATCCCTGAGAACTACAAAGAGAAGAAGATAGTGGAACTTGAACAACTAGTGCAAGGTGTTCTCATAGTTCAAGAGTATGAGATCCAGTTTACACATCTGTCCAAATTTGCAGAGGATTTGATAAAGCTCGATTCAAAGAAGGTTCATAGATTTATCATGGGGGTTGAGAGCCGACATTAAAATGCAAGTTTAGCAGAGCAAGTTGACTGACTATGATGAAGTGGTCAAGAAGGTGTATTGGGTAGAAGAATCGTTGAAGGATGTTATAGTATTGGAGCAACAGAGGATTATGGCTATGTTGCCACAGCTCATAGGACGGATGACACCTACTCCATCCATCCATTAACTAAAGAGACAGAAAGTGGAATAGAGATGCAGACAGACAAGACAGTGGTTGGTGTGTGCACATTGTGGTGGAGGCCACAACTCATGCAACTGTCATAAACAGTCTGGCGCGTGTTATCAATGCGGTGATCCTAGGCATAAGGTTCGCAATTGCCCGATGAAGACAGGAGTAGCACCCCTAGCACTTCCAACTCCAGTGCCAATGCTACCATATCCTGCGCAACCGTTGAGACAGGCTCCTCCCGCGTAGGTTAGACCTCCACTACAGTAATAGGTTGTTGTTAGACCCCCTCAGCCACCATAGTGACGTTTCCCAGTCCCTCAGTAGAGAGTTCAACAGTGACCCCCAGCACTACATCGACCCCAAGTTCGTGATCAAAGTCCACATCCTCAGTACCATCGCAGCAGTCGGGTAGGATGTTTGCGATGACACATGAGCAGGCAGAGGCTGCCCAGACCGTCATTAAAGGTACACTTTCAGTCTTTAGATTTGATGCTAAAGTTTTGTTCGGTCCCTGTTCCATGCATTCTCGTGCCGCACCAGCATTTCCATTAAATTTTGGGAAGGATAAGGACACGTGGTCGTTTGTTTTAATAGTTGCTACTCCGGTAGGCCGATCAGTAGCGTGCAACTTTTTTTATCCTAGGCCCCTGTCAGATTAGAGGTACTCAGTTGACTGCCAGTTTGATTATGTTAGCGATGTCTGACTTCAATATTATTCTTGGTATGGACTAGCTAGCAGCAAACCGAGTGGTGATGGATTGTTTCAACAAAACTGTAAGGTTACAGGGTGTACACCACATGTTGAGTTTATTGGTACGAAGAAGCCCACCTCCACTCGGCATATTTCTACACTGAAAGTGGACCACTTGATGAGGAGCATATACGAGGGTTACATCACATTTATCACTGAGGACAAGAAGTCCAAGACCCTAGATGAGATTCCGGTAGTATGCAAGTTCCCGACTGTTTTTCTCAAGGAGATCTTGGGTTTGCCACCCGTGCATGAGTTAGACTTCACAATAGAGCTACTACCATGTATTGCACCGATTTCGAGAGCACCCAATAGAATGGCCCTTGTAGAGTTGAAAGAATTGAAGACTTAGTTAGAAGACTTGTTAGATAAAGGTTTCATCAGGCCGAGTGTATCTCCGTGGGGAGCCCTGGTGCTATTTGTAAAGAAGGACGGAACTATGAGAATGTACGTTGACTACCGATAATTGAACCAAGTGACAGTCAAGAATAAGTATCCGCTTCTAAGAATAGACCGGTTGTTCAATCAACTACAAGGAACTCAAATCTTTCTGAAAATTAATCTACGTTGGGGATATCATCAGTTACATGTCAGGGGGGAGGATATTCCTAAGACAACGTTCCGGATGAGATATGGCCACTTTGAGTTTCTTGTGATGGCTTTTGGGTTGACGAATGCACCTGCAATGTTCATGGCATTAATAAATATATAAGATATTTGCTCCCTACATCGATCAATTCTTAGTTGTGTTTATTGACGATGTTTTGGTTTATTCCAAGTCCAAGGAGGAACATGAGCATCAGTAGGGGACAACCTTGCAACTTTTGAGAGACAACCAGTTGTATGCCAAGCTAAGTAAATGTGAGTTCTGGTTAGAATAGGTGGCATTCCTAGGCCACGTGATTTCCAAGAAAGGATTGTCATTAGATTCTAAGAAGATAGAGGCAAATGTCAATTGGGGTAGTCCGCAAAATGGAGCAGAAGTTCACAGTTTTCTAGGTCTTGCAGGCTACTACAGGAGGTTTTTTAAATGATTCTCTACTATTGCAGCCCCTGTTACTAAGTTGACTAGGAAGAACGATCCTTTTGTTTGGACCGAGGAATGTGAGAAAAGTTATAAGGAATTGAAGACTAGAATGACTACCGCACCTATTCTTGCTTTGCCATCTGGCAATGGAGGGTTTGTTGTCTGCACTGATGCTTCAGGAGTTGATATGAGTTATGTCCTCATGTAGAATGACAAAGTGATAGCGTATGGTTCAAGACAGTTGAAAGAACATGAGAAGAAATACGCCACCCATTATTTAGAGCTTGTAGCTTTTGTATTTGCACTAAAGAAGTGGAGACATTACTTATACGGCGAGAAGGCCAAGGTGCACTCAGACCACAAGAGTTTAGAGTATCTATTCACACAAAAGGAATTGAACAACATGCAGTGGAAATGGATGGAGTACATCAAAAAGTACGATTTTCCCATCAAGTACCAACCCGGAAAGTCAACGTGGTAGCAGATGCACTGAGTGGAAAGTCATCATTCAGTGGATGTATTGTACCTGAATGGTGATTAATGGAACAATTCAAAGACTTGGACATTGAAGTTTGGCCTATCAGTGACAAGGTGATGATTGCTAGCATTGTAGTGTGGGAACCAGAGATAATCAACAAGATCAAGGAATGTCAGAATGATGACTCAGAGTTACAGCGTATCATTGATCACATAGGTGGCAGGCCTGAGTTCAGACTGATTGATTATATTACAAAGACCGGTTGTGCGTGCTAGATGTACAGGGCATAAAGATAGAGCTGATGATAGATGCATCCGGGAAGCATGAAAATGTATCAGAATTTGAAAAATCACTATTGGTGGGTGAATATGAAGAAAGAGAATGTAGAGTTCGTCTCTAAGTGTTACATGTGTCAGGCGATCAAGACTCAGCACAAGAAACCTCCCGGTCTACTCCATCGGTAAAAGATTCCCAAGTGGAAATGGGAGCAATATGGGTGATTGTGGCCCGATTGACCAAGTCAGCGCACTTCATACCATTCAAGATCGGTCGGTTTACGGATAAGATTGCCAAATTGTACAACGAAGAGATTTTTAAGTTGGATGGAGTTCCTAAATCTATAGTATCTGATCGTGACACCAAGTTTGTCTCTCGATTTTGGACTACGTTTTAGACAGCTATGGGCACACAATTGAGATTCAACATAGCTTACCACTCCCTAGACAAACAAACAGTTAGAGCACACTATTTAGACATTGGAGGATATGCTTAGGCCATACGTGTTAGATTTTGAGAAAGATTGGGATGAGAGTTTTTCCCTCATATGGTGCTTATCATTCCAGCATTGGTATGGCACCATATGAGCCATTACATGGACACAGATGTATGACTCCAGTATGTTGGGAAGAGGTAAGAGTACAGAGTTTCCATGGACCATCTATAGTTGGTGATTCCAGCGAAAAGGTCTGGGTTGTACAAATGCGATTGAAGGAATCTCGTGACCATCAGAAGAGTTATGCCGACAAGAGACGCAGACCACTAGAGTTCCAAGTGGGAGATTAAGTGTTCCTTAAGGTTTCTCCTATGCATGGTGTTGTCAGATTCGGCTAGAAGGGGAAACTTTTCAAGAGATACGTTGGCCCATTCTAGATTTGCAGTCGAATTGGTGACGTCTCATATTGCCTTGCCTTGCCACTAGAGTTGTTAGGTGTGCATGACGTGTTCCACGTATCCATATTGTGCAAGTGCATTCCAGATCCCACCCACATGTTAGCATGAGCCACTTTAGATTCAGCCTGATGCATCCTATGTTGAGTAGCCAACGCGGATTATAGACTCCAAAGAGACAGTTTTACGGACTAGGAGCATTCCGTGGGTCAAAGTTCAGTGGGAGTACCACCGTCCGGAGGAGGTTACGTGGGAACTCAAGGACCAAATCAGGAAAGCCTATCCCCATCTTCTTCCTAAGGAGTTACGTTTGGGCATTTCGAGGACCAAATGTTATTTTTAGAGGGAAGGGATGTAAGGTCCCCGACCTTAATAATGTGTTTAACTTCTTAATCTTAGTGATTATCTTAATTAATTATGATTCTAGCTAATTATGTGGGTTTAGTGCTTGAGCGAGTCTCTTTTATCATTAGAAAGAAGGTCGCGAAGTTTCGTTCAATTCCAAGTGCGATTAGTCTTAATAGGGGGCAAGGTTGTGATTTTTAGGAAAACTAGGTATTTTTCTGAAAAGTTCAGTTTTTTACCGAATTTGGGCTTGTTGGAAAGATCTCGTCATGCTCATCGTTTTCCATTCTTGACTTGTCGCGATTCGACACCTCGAAACCCATCAAATAATCACATATCTCTCATTTCACTCAAAAGGGGCAATTTTTTCTTTTCACTCCTCGTTCCCATTTAAACTCAATTCCAATAGAAAATTCATCCATTCATGTTATTTTTCAAAGAGGAACTGCTGGAAGGGTTCTTCTCTTCTTCCTTCTTCATCTTCCCTAGCTGCATGTGCCATTTAGGAGTGGAAATTCAAAGGTGCAAGTGCATCATTTTCTTCCTCTCCTCTTCCTCATCTCCTAGACCTATTTTGGAATCCAATTACCCTTCCTTTTATGAGATAATCATCTCCGTTAAGGTCTTCATGGATTATCGTTAGATGTCATCTTTGAAAACCTTATTAATCTGTCTTCCGTTGATTCTGTCGCATCTAATTCCACCTGAACAATGTGTTTCCTCCTAGTATTATCTAATGTCTCTTTCACTGTTCCACCTAAAATTACATCCCCTATCAGCCTAAAGAGATATTTGACAATCCCACTATTCATGATAGCCAATGCTCCATTTACCACCTTCATAACTCTACCTATTATAGTGCACTTATAGCCCTTGGAGTCTAAGGCACCCAAAGAAATCAAGTTTCTTTGCAAACTCTGAACATGTATCACATCCATTAGAGTCCGAACAATCCCATCAAACATTCAGATCTTTACCGTTCTTATCCCAAGACTCAATTTTTCAGTGTTTCCGACAAGTACAGATCCACCATCATGGAGTTTATATGCATCGAATTGATCTCAACTCACACACATATGATAGGAAGAATTAGAATCCAAGCATCATGAATCATTAACCTGATCCATACCTATAGTGACCAAAAGTGATTCCCAGGTGTCCAAATCCATGCTTTTGGCACACTACCTCCTTCTAACTCTGATTTATTCGCATTTCTCCACAAGTCCTTCTATTTTCTGCAATTTCTTTTTAGATGTTTGACTTTCTTGCAGTAATAGCATACTTCAACAAGTCTGCTCCTTCCAAATCCCTTTGACGTGGATCTTTACTTTTCATGATTCAAACCGGCCATCATGTAGAAACTTTCAACCTTCGACCAAAGTCCCGGAGCAATTTCCTAATCCATAACATCAAGTAATACATCGTTCGAGAGATTGAGTTGTATGAAGCTCTTTGCCCTCTCCTTTTTCTTAATCCTTGATGTGTCAACGAGTCCATGACTCTTCTCCGCCAAATCCAAGAGTCGTTTTTTGTCAAACCTGGCAATTAACCTTTCTACTGAGGTGCGCTGCTTATAAGTTGGTTGTAACCTGACCGAAACCCAAATTGGCCCATCCTTTAGACTCTTCGTAACCTAGCCTCTACTACAACAGATTGCAACAAAGGCGCCGAACTGTGACATGTGTCTATTTTTCTGTGGGCGGCTACGACAAACCCAATGCAACTCCAAGTTTCTATGGATGGCAGTTGCTGGCAATACTCTTCTGCTTCTTCGGCGATGGTGAGACTTGTCGATTACGTGTAAGCCCCCTTTTTCCGTGCTCAGATCTTCTTCACCGGCGGCGCAGTGACTTTCTACTCTCTTCCCAACTCAATCTGAAATAGTGTGGGCCCACCTGAACCCTCTTTCTTCGGGTTCTATGACAATCGATGGTTGCGCTGCCTCTTCTGAACCCTTTTTCTCTGATGGTGACTGAGATCCAACGATATGTCCTCTTTGTCATCTTGGAAGATAGATCCGAGTAGGATCTACTGATCTTCTTCTTCTTCAATCGGTTTGTTCCATAGCCTGGGTTTTGATTGCAGCACTAGGTGATCTAAGAAAACATCCGCAGTCTGATCGTTATCATGGATGATCTATGCCTATATTCAATATTGCAGTCTTATTCCTAGTATAATTCCAACAGATCATCCTCGGTGATTTGTAAGATGGATCCGAACTAACCATCGGTCCTCTTCTTCCTTTTGTACGGTCAGCAATCAAGGGCACCTTTGATCTACCAATTGCAAAACCCTGTCTGCAATCTTCTCCTACGCACTCATCAATCGCATGGCTCCAAGAAGAATTCCAATGATTTATCGATTACAACCCGAGCGATCTCCTCGCTCCAATAACACTTGTTAGGGAAAATGGCATAGCAGAAAAATTAATGTTATCGACTGTCAATCACGATGCACAAATGTAATCAAACATCAAGCAATCACACAAGAACACAATGAGATAAACATGGTTCAGTACAAATGCAATCAAACATCAAGCAATCACACACAAGAACCCGACAAGATGTACGTGGTTTGGTAAGATTGCCTACGTCCATGGTAAATAAACTCAACTTTTTTTACTCAGCCCCACTTGGTTCAGCAATCGTCGACACCCACTGGAGAGAGCACTCACCTCTCTCATCGACTTTTCGTTCCTTTTTGTCTCGATCTTTCAAAGTTTAGGGTTACAGATTACATCATATATATATAATCTTCGATTTCTTGGCAAAAAGCCTGGTACAATCATCAAAATAGTCTTGAACCCTGATCCTCGATCTTAGATAACCTAAGGAGCTGACTCGACTAAAATGGAATACATGACATAAAACCCAACAACAAGGTCAACCAAAGTTCAGCCCTTTAGGCCTTAATGTCGGTCTCAAATATGACCCTTTGAAGAAGTAGTAAACTCGGGTCCAAGTCTATGCTCCACAATCCATTTGATATCTTATGCCCCACAATCTATGTTAATTTATTTTTTATGTGGAGAAATGTGCTTTCTATTTGTATACAGCCTCGTTTTATTTGAGATGTCTCTTACAAGGCCACTAGTTAGTGGGTAAGATATCAATTGGAGTTATATCATACACTCTACAAAGTGAAGGGTGCAGGAAAGGTATAGTCACTATAAGAACAATTAAGAATAATATTAGTTTATTGGAAAACATATAAAAAGGATGATTGAAGCTCTCATTCAGGCTTTAAACTAAAAGTCTGACTAAGCTCTTCATAATATGGGCTTGGCTTATTGAGGGAGAAAGGAGAGAGAATTTGATAATGCAATGGAAACCTTAGTTCATTGCATTCTAATCAACTCAACCACATTCACCGATTTAAATAGAAAACCCTAAGCAACCATGCTAAATAAAGTCATACCCTAAATAGGAAACACAACCTAAATAGGAAACAAAATCATCACCAAACTAAGAAAAGAATATTCCTAATAACCTACCCTACATAACATCACCAGCCCAACCCCTCCAGTGCATGTGCTGAGTCAGCGATGACTTCAACACTCCCTCTTAGCGCTAACTCCCAGTATCATTATGCTATGTTTTCGTCGAAATCGGTAAAAGATCTTCCATATTCGCAGTGCTAGCTTCTATTGATCCTGAAAACCATGTGGCTTCTCTAAGTAGATTCTCGTGCCAACTCCCTCATGCTGAAAGGTTTCTTTGACTTTCATCTGCTTGAATCTCCACCCATTTGCTAGTTGCGATAGCAATTTGCACATGTTCGGTCTTTATCTTCGTAACCAGACCAAAAGCCTCATCAATATCTAACTTGTACTACTGGTTGAAACCCCTTTACTTCTAACCGTGCTGTGTAACGATCTTCGGTCCCACCACTACAAGAAATTTAGGCTGTTGTGACGAAATCTGAAGACGAATTTTTTTTTTGTCTTAAAAGAACACCCAAAGGGGACGAAATATAAATTTTGTCGTCTATTTTCATTTTTTTCAAAAGTATTGGAGACGAAAACAAAATTTCGTCTACAAAAATATGGCGCCAACTTGTTTTGTGTTGGCGCCAATTATTTTAGCTCATTAGAGACGAAAACTGTTGTCACAAAATATATATTTTTTTTGCGACGAACGTAATTCGTCACCAATAAGAATAAGTTATGGAAGACGAACATATTTCGTCACCAAAATAAGGCGCCAATTTCATTTGCTTTTGACGCGAATTATTTTAGCTCATTGGAGACGAACATTTTTGTCACAAAATATAATTTGTTTTTGTGACGAACTTAATTCGTCACTAATAAGGATAAGTTATGGAAGACGAAAATATTTCGTCACTAGAATAAGGTGCCAAATTATTTTAGCTCATTGGAGACGAAAATTTTTGTCACAAAATATAATTTGTTTTGCGAGGAACGTAATTCGTCACCAATAAGGATAAGTTATAGACAACGAACATATTTCGTCACCAAAATAAGACGCTAATTTCATTTTCTTTGGCGCGAATTATTTTAGCTCATTGGAGACGAAAATTTTTGTCACAAAATATAATTTGTTTTTGTGACGAACATAATTCGTCACTATTAAGGATAAGTTATGGAAGACGAAAATATTTGGTCACCAAAATAAGGCGCCAATTTCATTTGCGGTGGCACCAATTTCGTTCGCACTTGAGCCTATTCATCTCTTACAATTATTGCTTTGGAAAAGCCTTTAAAATGACTAAAATGGGCCCTCAAGGCCCTAACGTCCATCCCCCTCCCCCACCCCCACCCCAATCCAACGCCTCTTTTCCAAAACCCATTTCCCCCTTTGTCCCTCCATCTATCCCGGTCTCTTTTTTCCAAAACCCTTTTCCCCCTTTTCCAAAATCCTTTTCCAGAAGAGGATAGAAGAACCATTTTCCCCATTTTCCAAAATCCTTTTCCAACATCTCCCACCCATCATCTCAATTAAGCAACAGCCTCCATCAACACACGCAGTGCAGACCCATCCCTGATCGGTGATCCCTCTCATCTCTACTTCTCTCAGTCTCTCTCGCCTAGAATTCGCAGATGCAGCCACCATCACCAATCACCATCATTTGTGCCCATTCTCCTCCATCCAGGAGTCTGCCACCGCCAGGTACACCTACCTCTCTGAGTCTCTGCTACTGTGAGAACTTGGTCCGGGCGGTACCCTTAACCACGAGGCGTAGCGTGTCAACCACGGGCTTCAAACGGTGAGTCTCCGTTAGCCCACATCAGAAATATTCAAGTCCTGACCTAGGACTTATAAGTCAAACCCTGTATTAACTTAGCGTGAGGCTTTTTAAAACCATGCGTCCTCAGAAATCGTAAGAACTTCGAATTTAAGCGTGCTCGGGCGGGAGCAGTATTAGGATGGGTGACCTCCTGGGAAGTCCTCGCGCGTGCACGTGGCCCAAAGCGGACAATTTCATGTTGAGTTGGGCGGGGCTGTGACAGTTGGTATTAGAGCCGAGGACGACTCTATTTCTAGTGGGGGAGAATGTGAGATCTTGGTCTGGACGGTACCCTTAACAACTAGGCGTAGCGTGTCAATCACGAGCTTCAAACGGCGAGTCTACGATAGCCTGCATCGGAAATATCCAAGTCCTGACCATGGGCTTATAAGTTAAACCCCGTATTAACTTAGCATGAGGCCTTTTAAAACTGTGCGGCCCCGGAAATCGTAAGAACTTCGAAGTTAATCGTGCTTGGGCGGGATCAGTACTATGATGGTTGACCTCCTGGGAAGTCCTCGCACGTACACGTGGGCCAAAGCGGACAATTTCATGCTGAATTGGGCTGGGCTATGACAGTTGGTATCAGAGCCGAGGACGACTCGATCTATTTCTAGTGGGGGAGAATGTGAGATCTTGATCTGGGCGGTACCCTTAACAACTGGGCGTAGCGTGTCAATCACGGGCTTCAAACGGCAAGTCTACGATAGCCTACATCTGAAATATCCAAGTCCTGACCATGGGCTTATAAATTAAACCCCGTATTAACTTAGCATGAAGCTTTTTAAAACTGTGCGGCCCCGGAAATCGTAAGAACTCCGAAGTTAAACGTGCTCGGGCGGGAGCAGTACTAGGATGGTTGACCTCTTGGGAAGTCCTCGCACGTACACGTGGGCCAAAGCGGACAATTTCATGCTAAGTTGGGCGGGGCTGTGATAGTTGGTATCAGAGCCGAGGACGACTCTATTTCTAGTGGGGGAGAATGTGAGATCCTGGTCCGGGCGGTACTCTTAACCACGGGGCGTAGCGTATCAACCATGGGCTTTAAACGATGAGTCTCCGTTAGCCCGCATCGGAAATATCCAAGTCTTAACCATGGCTTATAAGTCAAACCCCGTATTAACTTAGCATGAAGTCTTCTACAATCGTGCGGCTCCAAAAATCGTAAGAACTCTAAAGTTAAGCGTGCTCAGGCAGGAGCAGTACTAGGATGGGTGACCTCTTGGGAAGTCCTTGAGTTGGGCGGGGTAAATGTGACAAATTTTTTTCGTCTCTATTTCTTATATTTATGACAAAATATTTTTGTCTCTAATTTCTTCCTTTAATGACAAATTATTTTGTCACTAATTACTTACAAGTATGTTTCCAACATAGTGTATTGGAGACGAAAAAAAATTACTTGTTTCCATCAGTGTATTGGAGACAAAAAAAAATCGTCACCAATTTATCTTTTTCAGTGACGAATTTTTTTTTTCGTCACCACCACCTTTCTGCGACGAGGCTTTGGCGACAACAAGGGTGACGAAAAATTTTCGTCTTAATTAGTTTCAGTGACGAAATATGTACAATTTGGGACAAATCTGTTTCGTCATTAGACCCCAAATTTCTTGTAGTGCACTGAGCCGATTTTCCTAGTTGTTGATCCACATGCATCCAATTGTCTTCACAACATCAAGACATAAAACCATCTCCCATGTCTCATCTCCAATCAAGGCTGCAATCTTCGCACCCATTATGGCTTGCCAGTCATCAATCTCTTATGGAATTAGTTCTGCGTATGTATGAGCCTCTAAAACGTTGCATGAAATGACTTCCGCAACCATTTCGTTTATGACCTCTTGAGGAACTGATCCAATCACATACCGATCTTCCTCTGATTCCTTCTCCTTGAAACAATCCGGTTCATAATTTTCAAGCCCTTGGAATTTGGTATCACCTAAGGACTTGATTCAATCCTCGATTGATCAACCACTTCCACTATTGATTCCTTTTCCTTGGAATTTGGTATCACCTAAGGACTTGATTCAATCCTCGATTGATCAACCACTTCCACTATTGATTCCTCTTCCTTGAAATCATTTTGTGCTCGATATTCAAGCTCCAAAGGATCTGAAGACATAACATCATTGATATTAGAGATTATTGATATTAGTGCATATATTATAAATTATTGAACGATTTCGACGATGGTCGAGAAATTTGTGTATGGGTCCCAACCATCCTCACCAATGGCTCCCTACACTCATTGGCTTCCCCTTGCCTTGATTCTTCCATTGCTGAATTTCCCTCCATGGCTACCATCCTAGCTTTGCAAACTCATACAATATGTCCCACTTTCTCACATTGGTAACACACGTTGTCTTCTATGGGTGTTAGCTTCTTGGCAAGAAATACGTGCAAAAAAATTCCTTGCTTCCTTTAGAGCCTTCACATCCATTCGATGATAAAGGATGTCATCCTCTACGACATCTTTATTGCAAATAAAGTCATTGCTCCTTTCGCGGTCCACTATTTCCTTGCGGATGCCTCTTTTGGTGGCATCGTTTCTCCCCCCAGATGTTATATCCTTTAACACGTTGTTCACCAAGTAAGATTCCATCTGATTTCTCCACAAATTGTAATTTGACTTATTGTAGAGTATTAATGGGAAAAAGAAAAAGAAATTGTCTGTGTGTGTTTGTTTCTCCAATCAGCTTCAATTTCTACGCCACTATGTAGATCTTGTCACCACGAGCACGTCGAATCAAACAAATCTGAAATTCGACTCCAGATGGCCTTTGAATCACGAAATCAATTTCTACCCCTTGATCTGGTCAAACCTCTTGCATGTCTATGCTCTGCTGACATAGTGCTGACGTCACCCTAACGACAAACTGCACTTGCTGCTAGGTTGTACACTTGGGTCAGGTCAACCTGACCGTAGTTGGCTTGACCTAGACTAAGCCTGAGTTCTATGATAGGAAGAAGGCTCTCTAATCTTTGCGATGCTGCGACAGTGTTGTGGCTCCAGCTTCGCGAATCTAACAATGACACGGCGTGGGCAAACGTGATCGGGCTCTCTCTTCTCCGACCACAACGCGAGTCTGAATTTCCTTTTTTTCAATGAGCAGCAACAACTTCAATTACATCGTTTTCCTTCAAATCAGATATTATTCTTCCCCTTCGGGCTAGTACCCACAACCAGAGGATTTACTAGTGGATTAAATGGGTGTGGCCCACATGACCACAAGCCCATGAAGAATCTTTAATCATACCTACTTGTCTGCACATTTAAGATACCCACTTATTTTGTTAAAAGGAGCTCACTTGCCAATAAACTAATAATGGGCTGAGATTAAAAGGGTTAGGCGGTAGTTGGGGTTTAATGGCTCCTCGATGGATAGGAAACTCTCCTATAAAAGGACCCCTTCGGTAACTCCTTTGTTAATAGTTCTTGGCCTCCATCACTAAGCAAGAAAGAATATCAAAGGCAAATGAGTTGTAAACCCCACGTACGTTCCAAACCTCTTTCATTTCAAGGACCTTCTATCACTACAAGAGAAAGAGCTATGGAGTTAGGTGAACTCCTCCCCATTCTCAGATTACTACAGTTTATTTTATTGTGTCATTTGCATTAGACCCAAGGAGATCCTCCTGTGGATTGAGGGTTATTAAGCTTATATGTGGTATCGGAGCCTTCTTTGGATAGAGCCAAATGATAGTTTCAGTTGTGGTTTACATATTCTGAGATTTTGGGGCATTTCGGGTTCTCCTCGGAAATCAAACTAAATGCCCAAATGAAAGAAGTTTTAAGTCTTTGATAAAAGGGTTTCCATTTTATTGGAAAGAAGAAACTCACAAATCGCATATTATTATGCCCGGCCCAATCTAGAAGAGATGGCAATGAAAGATTATATTATGTTTATCTATATTTTCTTGATTTAAGAAATTACAAATTATATAGAGGTTAGAACCTTGTAGGTTTACGATTATCATTATTATCATATTATTTACTACAATCATTTTGGTCTTGGGCTTGATAATGAAAGTCTTATTGTTAATGGAATGTTTCGCCTTTATCTTATTATAATTTTGTTTAAGTTAAAATAATAATAATAATAGTAATAAAAAAAAGGAGAGAACAGAGGAGGCAGGAGCTGGACAACACTATACCTTGCTGCCTCTGTCCACGCACAATGCGCTGGCAAAGGCAGCCCACGCCTCCACCATCTCGAATAGGCGGTTGTGCCAACCCAGTCGGGTCAGGTCAACCTGACCTGCGCTAGCCCAGCATGGCCAACTGACTCTTGGGCCGGATCAGGTTATGGGTCGGACCTAACCCATTAAGGACCCATAAAGCCCAGTATAGTTTTGTAAGAAATTTTCCAGAATGATATATTCATCAAATTGTATCTTTTAGCATGATTAATTAACCCATAAGAGTTCCAGAATTGACCCAATTAACGCCCAAAAAATAACCCTACCCTCAATTTCTGTACATACTAGCTAGTACTTATCGAAGTTTCAGTATGACATGCTGTTTTGATCATTCTAGATATCACTGGGGCACTGTGAAAGTTATTTTAGATATATTTAGTTCTAAATTGAGTTCTGATAATATAGGTGGATCTCGGATCTAATCAATATTACTTGATTAAGTAAGTGTCTACTTAATCTTGAAAACTATTGAATTGATAATTTATGGATGTCACTGCTCAAATATTTGCATTGATCATAATGGCCAAAATGGATGATCCAGAATTTGTTTTGATCATAATGGACTCATATGATCTCACATTTTCGATCTGTCTTCTTTTATGAATCCATATTAATTAGATCTTCAATCTGAATGGTTTGGATCAACTATGAAATGTCTTTATTATTTTGGAATGTTCTTTTAAATGAGAAATTAAGTCATCAATATTCATTTCGGCATTATAGTTGCTTTATTTTATGCAATCAAAGTGTATAGTAGCTTTTAACTTAGCTAATTATCCGTTGTTATGTCAAATTTATGTCACCTTTTATCATTAATCATTAAAGGAAAACAAAGATTCCAATTAACGATGTGACATGATGGAAGTGTTGTTATTATAATTTCAATTAGAAATGAATAATTTGGATTGACTTGATAGTTGCCAAAGCAACCAAGTCGTGAAGAGTTATTCGATTTTTAGATTGAACTAAAGGCATGTCACCATTATTTGTGTGATTATAATAACACTAAATTGCTATTTCATAAAGGACATGGGGAGAGGCCCAAAGGTTTATTCTTCATGGAATAGAAATCAGAATAAGATATTGTTGGTAATGTGATGTAATTAAGAGTGATTTATGCCCAAAGGAATAGTCCTCTTAATTCCACCAAATTATTAACTTAGTCTTATTAATTAAAGAAAAGTGATTATTACGCATGTTGTTTTTCGTACCCAAATGTAGAGTTACAATGATGTACAATTGCTTTTACTTTTATTATTGTTGCATGATTAAGAATAGATTGTAACTTGTGGATAATATTATTTATTTTCAGTAACTAAGTCAATGGAACACTTTCTACATTAGGGACTATTCCTACCTTAGATGGATCAAATTTTCTAGAATGGATGGACATGTTAATGATTGCCATTACTTTCTTGGACTTGGATATAGTCTTTGAAGAGGCTAAGCCGCCAACTCCTACAAATGAAACATCTAGTGAATAAAAGGTAAAATTTGAGAAATGGACCAAGGCACACAAGGTAGTAACAAAGATTATCTTTAACTCTACTTTAAGAAGTATTAGGGGATCCGTTGGAACAATATAAAATGAAAATGATCTCTTATATACTGTAAAGGAGCAATTCAAGGTGACTGATAAGGCTGTAGGGGCATCACTAATAAGCCGCCTATCAAGCATGAAATATGATGGGACTTTGGGAGTAAGAGAGGATATTTTATCAATGAAAAATATTGCTTCGAAGTTGGAACAAGTGGATATGAGTGTATCAGAAAAGCACTTGATACAATTCATTTTGGACTCTCTCCCTTCCTCTTTTGGCCCGTCTAAGGTTGCCTACAATCAAAGCCCAACACCATGGACCATAACAGAATTAATTGCTAGTTGTGATAAAAAAATAGAGGAGGCTTTAAGGCTGAGGGGCAATTGATGGTAAACTCCGTCTCTCATAACAAGTCCAAGGAAAAGGGAAAGAACAAGAAAATGTCAAGTGTTCAAATTGCAAAACCAGACAAGAAGGAAAAGGTGGGACAGAAGAAATGTTTCTTCTGTGAAAGAACGGTCACTTAAAAAAGGATTCCCTGAAACGGAAAAATTGGTTTGAAAAGAGAGGTACAAATTTATCTCTAGTATGTAATGAAACTAATTTAACCGATGTTCCACCAAGTTCTTGGAAGGTTGACTCTGGTGCAACCGTTCATGTAACTGGTTGTGTGCAGGGATTCCTTTCAAGTTGAAACCAAATGATGGAGAAAAAACTATTTTCATGGGGAACCGAAAGGAATCATGAGTCGAAGTAGTAGACACTTATAGACTGGTGCTGAACACTGGATAAGTTTCGAACCTCCATAATGTTTTCCTTGTTCCCGACACTTTATGTTTCAAAGCTGGTTCATGATGGGTTTGAATTTACTTTTGGACAAAACTTTATGAGAATTCCTAGAAATAAGTGTTTAATTGGGAATAGTTATTTATGTGGTAGATTGTATAGATTAAAGTTAAATTCTATGGATGAGCAATCATTGCACACGCTACACATTAGTTGTGAATTGAACATTGGCATAAAAGAGGGGCAATTAAAGAAAACTCCTCTATGTTACGGCACAAAAGGCTAGGGCATATCTCAAAAGAGAGAATGCTTAGATTAATGAAAGATAGATTATTACCTAATCTTGATTTCAATGATTATGGTGTTTGTATAAACTGTATAAAGGGAAAACAATCAAATACAAACAAGAAAGGTGCCACAGAAAGTTCTGAACTCCTGGAGATATTCCACACGGATATATGTGAAAAAATGGATGTACCATATTTTACAGGTGAACAATACTTTATCACCTTTATCGATGATTTTTCGCAATATGGTTATGTTTATTTGATCAAAGCGAAATCTCATGCTTTAGATGTCTTTAAGATATTTAAAACAGAAGTAGAAAACCAATTAGAGAGAAAAATCAAAGTAGTGATATTTGATAGAAGTGGTGAGTATTTTGGAAGGTACACCAAACCAGGTTGTAATCCGGGCCCATTTGCTAAATTTCTAGAACAGGAGGGTATTGTGGCCCAATACACAATGCCTGGAACACCTTAACAGAATGGTTTTTCTGAAAGAAAAAATAGAACACTTATGGATAATGTTAGGAGAATGGTAAGTAATACCACTTTTACCAAATCAATGTGGGGTGAAGCACTTAAGATTGCAATATATATATATATATATGAGAGATGCTCTCACCTTACTACGAGAGATAAGGTGGGGGCCATCACCTTACTATCCAATCCAACAACTGAAATGTGAGGGTCCCCACCTTATCTCTCATAGTAAGGTTATATATATATATATATAATCGTGTTCCTAGTAAAGCGGTGCCATATATATATATATATTAAATCGTGTTCCTAGTAAAGCGGTGCCAAAGACACCATTTAAGTTATGGACAGGAAGGAAGCCCAGCCCAAACCATTTTCAAGTCTGGGGTTGCCAATCTAACCCATATGAAAGAAAGTTAGACACTAAAACTGTTAGTGGATATATTATTGGTTATCCTGAAAGGTCTAAAGGGTATAAGTTTTATAGTCCTAATCATACCACTATGATTGTAGAATTGATAAATGCAAGAATTTCTGGAGGATCATGAGAATAGTGTGAGTGCTCGAGGAAGATATATAGTTTATAATGAAGTTGGGGAAAATATTGAGTTACTTGAAACACAAATGGGTTTGATCCACTTGATATCATCAATGATCGTCAAGTGATACAACAACCACAAAATGATCAAGTTGAACATAATAATGGTCAGCCCATCAAATGATCTACCCCCAGAACATCATGATGATCGACTTCCTAATGATCCGGAATTAAAGAGGTTAACTCGAATAAGAATACCTATCATTTAGGACGATTATATTGTATATTTAGAGGAAGCCGATATTAGGATAAAAGATCATCCTAGAACGTTCAAGGAAGCCATAGAAAGTGTGAATTTTGATAAATGGTTGGATCCTATGAAAGAAGAGTTGGAATCAATGCCACCAATGAGGTTTGAGATATTATCGAACTACACAAGGGTTCCAAGGTTGTAGGCTATAAATGTGTCTTCAAGACCAAAACAGACTCGAAATGAAAGGTAGAACGATTTAAGGCTCGGCTCATGGCCAAAGGTTTTACTAAAAAAAAAGGACTTGACTACAATGAGACTTACTCTCCTGTGTCTAAAAAGGATTCAATTAGGATAATTATGGCTTTTGTAGCTCATTTCAATTTCAAGCTATATCAAATGGACGTTAGGACAACGTTCTTAAATGGAAATTTAGAATCAGAGGTAAACCTGGAACAATTGTAAGGATTCATAAAATGGAATAATAACAAATTAATTTGCAAATTAAAGAAATCAATATATGGTTTGAAACAAGCTTCCAGGCAATGGTATTTTAAGTTTAACCACATTATCACATCATTCTGTTTTTTCTGAAAACCTAGTAGACCATTGCATCTATCTCGAGGTTAGTGGGAGCAGAGTATAACTTTGATACTATATGTCGATGATATTTTGCTAGCTAGTAATGACCTTGGTATAATTAATGAAACCAAGGAATATCTTAAGAATAATCTTGATATGAAAGACATGGAAGAAACAACCTCTGTAATAGGAATTGAGATATATCGAGACAGATCTTGCGGATTACTTTGGTTATCACAGGGAACTTATATCAAAACTAATCTTAAAAGATTCTATATGGAAGGATGTAGGCCCTAAGATTCACCAATAATTAAGGGTGACAAATTTAGTAAAGACCAAAGTCGAAGAAATGACATTGAAAGACGTCAAATGGACCAATGTCCTTATGCTGTTGCAGTAGCATTCTGATGTAATGTACTAGACCCAATATTAGCTTTGCAATTGGAATGTTTAGTAGATATCAAAAGTGACCCAGAAATGGCACATTGGGTAGGAGTTAAGAAAGTCTTGCAATATTTTAGTGGCACTAGGAATTACAGGCTCTCATACAGAAGGTCCGATCAATTAGAAGTGATCGGTTATTCAGATTCGGATTTCGCCTGATACCTCGATACAAGAAAGTTGACTTCAGGATCTATTTTCCTATTAGTTGGTGGGCCAGTATCATGGAGAAGTGCGAAACAGACCCTAGTGGCTCCATCCACATTCTATGTCGAATATGTGGCATGTTTCGAAGCAATAGATCATGCTTTATGGATGCAAGATTTTATCATAGGTTTACAAATTATTGATACAATTTCTAAACCTCTTAAAATCTTTTGCGATAATGATGCAGCAAGAAAATTTGCTCAAAATGTCAAAGTTTCCAATAAATCAAAGTTTTTGGAAGTTAAATACTTTGTATTAAGGGAAAATGTACGAGATCGGTTGGTGTCTATTGTTAGAGTTCCAACGAGCTAAATGATAGCGGATCCGCTAACGAAGGCATTGGCGCCGAAGGCTTATAGGGAGCATGTCAGAAATATTGGCCTTATTGATTTGCCTTCTTATTAAGGACATCATTACAGTAATGGTTTCGTAATTTTTATGTTGTCAAATACTTACATGTATTAATGTGAATAAAATAAGATCATTAAAAAGAATGACGTCATTGTACCCAATTAAATAGGACGACCATTGAAAATATCTTATTTTACCCTTATTAAGGACTTGGTTAGGTTGGGGTTCTAGTGGAGTAATTATGGAAGTGAGCATGTCCTTAAAAACATGTAACCGCCACGGTTCACATTGGTAAACCAATTTAGTCTCAATATTAAGGCTCGGCATAAGAGACAGGTTGGCAATTATTTTAAAGTTGATGCGCATCAGTCAAGGTCATTTTATCGCGTTTCAAAGTGCTAACTGAAAATGGATTTCCTTAAATAAAATTTTGGATTTTGTTTTCGTGGTCATACGGGCCAAGTGGGAGAATGTTGGATTAAATGGGTGTGGCCCACATGACCACAAGCCCATTAAGGATCTTTAATCATACCTACTTGTCCACACAGTTAAGAGACCCACTTATTTTATTAAAAGGAGCTCACTTGCCAACAAACTAATAATGGGCCGAGATTAAAAGGGTTAGGTGGTAGTTGGATGGTTCATTGGTGGGTAGGAATCTCTTATAGAAAGACCCACTTGGGTAACTCCTTTGGTTAATAGTTTCTTGACTTCCATCACTTAGCAAGAAAGAATAGCAAAGGCAAAGGAGTTGTAAACCTCACGTGCTTTGCAAACCTCTGTCATTTCAAGGAGCTTTTGTCGCTTAAAGAGAAGGAGCTATGGAGTCATTTCAAAGAGTTTATGTCATTTCAAGAGAAGGAGCTGTGGAGTCATTTCAAGGAGCTTCTATCACTTCAAGAGAAAGAGCTATGGAGTCATTTCAAGGAGCAATGACGTCAGGTAAGCTCATCCCCATTCTCAAATTACTATTGTTTATTTTGTTGTGTCATTTGGATTATACCCAAAGAGATCCTCCAGTGGATTGAGGGTTATTAAGCTTACATCCACAACTCCTCTTTTCTTTGTAACCCCAAGAAACCCAGTCACTGCCTTTCTCCTTTTCTGTTCTTCTCCTCCTAAACCGAGAGAACAACCCAACTTGATTTTTTATTTCACTATTTCCAAGAACCCGTCCCGATCTAATTTACAGCAACATGGCGCGCATGTCCTCAACTACTTATGAAGCGATCCCAATCTAATTCCTTTCTTATCTCTAACAACGGCGAGACCCAGAACCTAGATCTCTCTGTTACAAGGAAGCCTACAGCTTTAATCTCAACCGTAGTACCAAGGTTTGGCAGATGTAAGGACCTGTTCCTAGAAATACTTAGCGGGACCCAAGGTGACCCAGTCAACCCTAAGTTATCATATTTAATAGGTGATTAGTATGAGCAATTCGTAATTTCCATTAACTAAGCCTAGTTTATATGATTAAGACCCTTGTGAGATTAATAGTGATTTTCTTAGAATTAATTAACCAATTAGAGGCCTTAGTTGTAATCCTAATTATAGATGAGTTTCCCTTAGAGAGTTGTGCAATTAGACTTAGAATGGCCCAACTACCCATTGCCTAACCCATGAGCCCATTAATTATATAAGGGCACTCTAGTCTTTCCTACTCCACCTTTTCCATCCTTTTTGGAAATCCTAATACCTTAAATGACATTGGCTCCTTTATTCTCTACCAAGTAAATATGAGCACTTTTGTCATAATAAATAGCATACCTTTATTGCCCTTAGGCTCTTTTATTCACAACCACTCATTTGAGGATACTTTAGTTATTATGTGTGAATACCTAAACTACGATAGTCCTTGTCCTTTATTTCTATTAGCAACCAATGACCCTTTGGTCATTCCATTTTAAACTTCCCCAAATACCCTCATCCTTATCCTAAACTTACACTAGCAAGGGAGGGCACCTTAGACATTTTCCATTCCACCTATTGCTATAAAAGAAACCTACTACAAGCTTCTCAAACATTTCCTACACCCTCTTCCTCTCATTTCACTACAATTTCCTCCCATCTCTCTCTCTCTCTCTAAGTTAGAGATTAGGGTTTCTCTCTCTCTAGATCTTAGCGCTCCAATTACTAGAAGCAAGAGCCTCATCTACATCTAGCCATCTATAAGCTAAGGATATCATCTTATCTCCTAGATCTCTCTTTCCTCTCCAAGTAAAGGTAATCCTCATTCCCTCTTTCCAATTCCCTTGTAGTATAGCTATTTCTCTTAGAATTCCCTTTCTTATGCATTTCTCTCTTTGGGAATGAGTGTAGAGATTATAGTTTAGCTATTAGGGTGATCTTAGAGCTATTGGAGTGGAGCCCAAGCTATTTGAGGAGCTTTCTTCTTAATTAGGCAAGTAGACATGCTTAGATTCTTTAATTAAAGTGATTAACATGCTTAGATTGTTACTTACTGTCTTTTATGGATATTTGCTTTGATTTCTATAATAGGATGGTTGTATGGATGCTATGTTGAGTAGATCTTTCTCTTTCTAAGCCTTTTTATGTGTTTTTGGTCAATAATGGATGGGAATCCCCCATTTGGAAGAACAATGGCTGATTTGTGATGAGATCATGATGTGGGAGGAGTGTTTGATGTTTGAAAGTGTTTGGTAAAGATCTGAGATTCATTTGATGGAGTTTTAATGGAAAATGAAAGATAAAAGAATCTTGAAATTGAGGATTTCATGTGTACCCGGTCGACCTGGGCACTCAGGATGTCGACCGGGCACACATGGAGCCTTTCCCCCAACTGAGAGCAGAAAAAGTCACAAGGTACAGAACCCAGTGTACCCGGTCAACAAGCCACACTGTGGAACACCCCACCTACCAGATGTTTGTTAAAATGCATGCAGTTCACCCGATCAACCAGGAGACCCTCCAGGTCGACTGGGGACACTGCAGACAGTGTTTTCTGTTTCTCAGTTACCTGTTCCTTTCCACAAAGTACTAAGTCGACCCGTGGACCCATGCTTTCGAGCCGATACACTGTAAATAATGATTTTCCAGATTTAGTTCCCTTTTATGATCTGATCATGTGTGGGCCCCGTTGACCTTCCACTTGGATCGTTTGGAACACGCTAGACATGAGTCGAGGGCCGGGCTTAACCTTGACCCGTGTAGCCACTTAAGTAGGGTCTTGGGTTGTGAAACGGAACCTGATTCAATGGTTATAGATGTCTTATGATGCTAAATACCTATAGGATCGGAGCACCAATGATACTTAATAAGTATCTGGGACTCCATGATCATTGTCTTAGCTAAAGTGGGACCCTAGACCTGAAGAGAGGGGCAGCGATCACCGATGTATTTGTGATATGTGGTACGTATATTGTGAAAACGGACACTGAGGCTGGTTGGTAGGTCCGAACCTTGGATGTAGGCCTCGAGATATATTATAAATCAGGGCATTACACTTAGGCACTGTACTGAATGAGATGTCGGGACATTGCACTTAAAGTCTTGAACTATAATATTGGGAACTTAACGGTAGATATAGATGGAAGAACTGTATAAAGAGATAATGTTAATTAAGCATATCGAGAAGCGGAGCTTACAACGGTATATATTATTAATTGTTAGAAATCGTAAGGATGGATTACTTATACCCGAGCTCCGTGCCTCATACCCTTGACTAATATTGTATCATATTATAATAATAAGTCTATCCGGTTTGGAGTACCCCCACCCAGTGATCTGTAGGATTGTGGATGTACGAGTGGTCTGCCGAGAGATATGATGCTGACATGGACGTTGATATTGAGTGTTGAGTGATTGACTACAGTAGGTACGATGGGTGATCAGGTACCGAGACAGCCGGCATTCAGACCGGGTACATGTGGATGGATACTGATCTAACAAGTAAGTCTAATGACTGGGACTTGGCCGTGGCTATGGATGAGTGTTGAGGTAGATCTAGCACATAAGACCAATGGTTGAGACTTGGCTGTGGCTATGGACATTGATGGACTCTTGTACACTCCTATTTGATGTGACGACAGCGATGGGTGGCTATGACCCACATGTTTGATTTCCATCGACAATTGTTGGGACGGCGACGGTGGGCTGACTCTGACCCCCCACGTCCTTTGTACTTCAGCTGTGGACGTACCTTTTTGTACTATTGTGGATGTATATTGGATGTATGATTATTATGTGTTACAGATGTCGTTGCTTGTTGTCTTTCACTGTCGACATTGTTATTGTTGGATTTGGATACAATAGTTACGTATGTAGTAAAGTTACTTCCGCAGGTTGCTTCTGTTACCAGGTGACTCTGATGTGCTTGTATGGTTTATATGATGTTTATATGACAATGGTTTCTCTTATCTACCTGATATGTTGTATCAAACATCTGTTATATAAATATCTCGATTATCATTCATGCACTACACTCTACACCGTTTTCTGTTGCACTCTGATATTCTATATTATTATTGAGATACTAATCACGCAGGTACAGTTAGGATCAAGTATGGTCTTCTTCCCTATCTATTAATATAATGTATTGCCATCTAAACATGCATATTTGCTTGGCTCATCATGCTTGACCCAATCCTTGGTGTTTTCAGGTATCTTCTCTTCCGCTTTCTTTGATTGGCGGCTGATCTGTTGCCGTAGGGTTTAGAGAATGATGCAGTTGGTGCATCGAGAGGTGTCTATCTTTTAGATCTCCATTCTTTCCTTTTCTTGTAGCTGGTTGTCTTAGTCTAGGATTGAATAGTTAGTTTAATTACGGAAAGTACCTTGTAATCCCTTAAAGTGAAATAAAATTTTAAAGCTTCGTCCATTTGCTTGTTCATATGAGATCCACACTTGATTATATGATTGGATTTTCCGCATCTCTTAGGTACTTTCTCGTAGCGTTCCGATATTCGAGGCGTCCGGATGTTGGGGCTTTACAACAGCCAAACCCCAAAACAAGCCCTCGCTGATCTGATCACCTGATCTTTTCGGAATCAATGACACACTTTGATACCACTTACTAAGGGAGTAGGGAGAGAAAAACTGAGAACACAATGGAAACCTTAGTTTATTTCATTCTAATCGATTCAACCACATTCACCATTTAAATAGAAAACCCTAACCAACTATGCTAAATAAAGACCTACCCTAAATAGGAAACATAATTACCACCAAGCTAAGAAAATAATATTAATATCTTATTACCCTACCCACCAAACCCCTTTAGTGTGTGTGCTAAGTCAGCGATGACTTCAATATATCTTTTACGCCTTGCATTGTTTGGGCCAAAAATGTCTATCAAGCCTTACTTAAAAGGGACTGGGTCAAAAAAGTCCCAATGGGCCAGATCAGCCCACCAGCCCCTAACATGACCCCAGCTGACTTCAGTATAATGGCGATCAACTAAAACAAGATGATGATGATGATGATGATGATGAATAATTTAAGTTATATAAAATTTTCTTTACCCACCAAGAGCTGCAAAAGTTCTCCTCAATAATTTGAAAGCGGTCCAACATAAATAGTAGTTGGTAGGTAATTTGCTGGAGTAATTCTCTTGCTTCGTTTGTCTGGGGCGGGTCTCATCAGTCGAAACGTCTATACCTATAGCATGTTTAAAGCAAAGTTTTTATTACAAGGAAGGAGAGAGAGAGACCTCTATACCTAGCATGTTTAAAGCAAAGTTTTGATTACAAGGACGGGGAGAGAGACAGAGGCTTACTCAAATAAATGAGATGATCCAAATATCCAAGTTCGCATCCGCTCAAAAAAGCAGCAGGTGTGTTGGCCAGGATGTGGAGAGGTGTAAGTCCCCTCTCGTTCCGATAATGAACCAGTTGGCAATACCTCTCTATTATGTCGCTTGCTAAGTCTGTCGGATACACGCATAATCTCAATTTTTTAAAATCATAATAAGACAATTGTATCCCGATATCACTTCCATGCATGCATTGCATTAACATCCAAGCCCTCTGAATCACTGGCTATTATCATTCATTAATGCCGAAATACTCCCACCATCAATGCAGGTGGGGCCCACAATGTAGACTGAAAATTAGGAATTATACTTGGGCTTACCTCATTTATAACTACTTAACATTATCTTTGAATGGGCTATAAATAATACACATATCTTCAGTAGTGGAATTTTAGCTCATGGATGATTGGAGATGGCATCTGAATCAAATTCATTGAAGTATCATCCCATCAGTTTGGGGTGTATCCATATCTTGATCTGATTAAAATATGGATGAAAAGTGGTCTATTATTAATGCAGGATAATTCTCATCATCACTCTTGTCAGAATCATTTAATTAATTAATTATATTGTGCAATACATAAAAATTAAGTTTTAGTCATGATATTAGTCGATCATGTTCATTGTGTATTTATATATATACCCATATATATATATATATATATTTATATTTATATTTATGGGCAAGGCTCTTCTAAGCTAAGCTTATGATAAAATTCCGTAAGCTCACAATTGTGGGCCCACCCTCGGTCCATCCAAATGGACCAAACACAAGACCCCCTGAATTTCATATGTCCACCAGCTTTCGGTCAAATCCGAATTTACTTGACCGATAGATCGACTCTATACCGATCCGAATGGACTGTTGACCATTAAACTTTTGGGGCTTAGATGGAGATGATAGCTCACGGTTGATGCTGATTTTTTACAAAGAAGAGGGCCCTAGGAAGTCCTTGAAATCCCTTGGTAGGCCCCACCACACACTTGAGCTTATCTTATCATAAGCTTTACCTTAGAAGAGCTGCCCCGCTTCTATATAGACATATTTATTGAAACTTCAGTTTTCCAATCTTTTTATTATATATTTGTTTACATCTAAACCTTACTATATCTTGTATTTTTTTGTTTTCACTGTCATTAGAGTTTTTGTTAATTTTAGTAAATACACACACTAACATATATCCCACCAACGCTCAAAAGGTTTCACAGATTCTAGTGTACGAGAAGCGGGGATTTAAGATCACCGTGTAGAATTCCTGTCTTAACTATCTGTTTTTTTTTTTTTTTAAGGTTTCACATTTTCTTTTGGGCACATTTGTGTAGCCATTCTTTTGCGAAATGAGTATTGTGGAAATTAAATTTCGCCCGACAATAAGATATAACTCAGGCGCGGTCCCTTCTCCACCCTATTATAAGATTTATGTTTGGCCTAACCGCTTTTAGCCGAGGAAAAGTGTAAAAAAATGGCTAAGCTTTTCACAATTCCTTGAAAAATAAATTCCTACAGGGATGGTTGGAAAATCTTCTCTGCAGAAGAGGTCGGAAAAGTTTCTGCTGAACTGATTTTCTGCAGCATGTACACAAATGTGCCAACGGTTCTTGCCGTGAGAGAGAGAGAGAGAGAGAGAGAGAGAGAGAGAGAGTACTAACCAAAATACTCCCCAAGTACAGCAAAATGGAGAATCGTGTCCCCATCTTTCCTTCTGAGCAAGGCAATCTCATTATTGGTAGACATAGAGTTGAGTGTGGAAAACACCTCCTTAGACCCAGTTAGAGCAGCCAAGAAGATAGGCGTCTCCCCATCTTCATTCATCGTTTCTCCCCACGCAGGAGCCTCTTCCATTATCAACCTGCAAGTCTCGTCGTGCCCGTTAGCGGCAGCCAGATGGAGAGGAGTGTTCCTTGTCACGTTAACCGGGGGGGAACCTATAAATCCCATCTCATTCTCTTGCTTTGTCAGCATCAACAGGTCCTTCACAACCACTGTCTGGCCTTCGGATGCCGCCAGGTGCATGAGGGTGTCATCGGAGCTGGAAATGGGTTCGCGGCTGAAGGTTATGATGGTGGAAGAGGCCTTCTCAGTCAGAATATAATGCACTTTGTCCCACTTGCCCTTGGATGCCAGGGAGAGCATCATTTCAACCTCTCCGGCTATGCCCTCCTCGTCCACATCCCGTGAGGGCCGCATTCCTCTCTTCTTCTCCTCCTCCTCCTCCTCTTAGTTTGCTTGTTTTGGTTTGTTTCTTTTATCCTCCATCCCCGCCCCCTCCACGTTCAAATAAATAAGAGTCCCGATACTCTTTTTCTCACGTGCTCCCCCTTTCCCACACACTCCCCGTGATTAGGATGCATGGAACTCCATGGTAGGCCCGCCGATTGACAGTCATGATAGTTCAAAAATGAATGTCCTCCACTTCGTGACATAATCTCAAATTTTAGTTCAATATAAGTTGGACCACTGGAAGATTAAGCACATGCAGTGCAATTAGCACAATCTCAAGCCATTATTAATTATATTCACTACAATATTACAGTAGAACCAACTAATATTTGAATAAATTTGTGGGCATCATATAAAGAGTGCAATTCATTTTGAGTAATAAGTAGCTTGGATTTTCATTAGGTGAGCCCCACTATGTGGTCCACGGAAAGCATGTAAGAGATCACCCAGGAGATCCAAATTCGTGTGGATTTCTAGATCCACTGAATGTCCAAAACCACGTGGCCATCTCCCACATGCTTCCCTTGAGTAGGATGTTCCACCGTTGGGGCCCACCTTTTGATAATCTTAACCCTTTAAAATGTATGACATCTCCTCAAGTAATATATTCTCAAGTTTTGCTTTAAAAAGACTAAAGTCGCTCAAAAAATGATCATATGATTGTTGCATGAGATTGTGTTAATCACGTTATCAGTTGTGTGCTCAATATTAAAGTAGGACAAATTTGAATGAAAGTAGATTTGAGGATATGACACTATAGGGCTGGACATTCATTTTGAATGGTTAGGACGTATATATGCGCCCCAGTGGAGTTCCACACAACCCACTCATGGGAAGTTTGTTGAAGACATTGATGGAATCCAGAGTTTCACACTCTTGGAATAAAGGACAAGAACAATTTCTTCCCTTTTCTTGCTTTTTTTACTTCGCTTTGTTTTGCTTTTGGAATGCATTGATAATAGCCTGCAAGCAATCCTAGAATAAAGAACGAGAGTTTCTTCCTTTCTTTTCTCCTCTGTATTTGTCCCTTTCCCTTTTACTTTCTTTTGAAAAAGCCATGCGAGAGCTTCATTTCTTTTCCGGTAATATTAGGTAGTTACATTGTCTTCCATATATACATGTGTTACTAGTGGTTTGTTTTTTAATCTTTTTTCCATGAGTGAAAATTATCAATATAAAAAACCAGAAAAAATGGCTCAAAACTTCAGATCACAATACGGTCCCATAATTAGAATACAAAAAGTGAAGTCTCTGGCTATTGGCATCCTGATTAGCAATAAATCTACTCTGAAGAAGCCAATTATTGTCCTGTCCAATGCCTCTGGACTGCTGTTGGTACTGTTGCTTTGCACCTAATCCGAAGTAATCCTTCTGCTGCTGTTACGAGTTGCGAACCCTCTGTTCAGCTTGGCGATGATTGAGTTCAGCATGAACTCGGAGCTGGAAAAGTTGAGCTTGAAAAGTTTTGAATTCATGACCTCTTCTTCTTAAAGTAATTGAATAGCTACCCCCAACCACCACATGGCATAATAGTTTTGTATAAAATTTTATTAAAATATTTTAAAAGAAGTTAGATGGAGTGGCGACCTCTTAAAACTACTTTTGAACATTTACACAATTAAATTTTGATTTATGATTTATTCATGAATTGAATATGATGCTTATCATTTATTTTATTTTAATTGAAAAGTTATATATTGATTCTATCTTTAGGCTCGATTCTAAATTATATGAAGCTAAATGGTATAGAATTAAACTGAGTTAAGTTTTTTCCTACTTTTGTAATGGAAAACTTCAAAAGTCTAATTTCAATGTATAAAGACTGAAATTAACAAAAAAAAAATCATCCATTTGAGGGGAGGGGGCGACCAAAGATTGGGACATCATCCTATATTAAAAGTGTCTACTAATTGGATTTATAATATGAATGTTTAGGTTGTTTGCATAATATTAATCTAATGCGTATTATTGTATATATAAACATTATTGGTAGGCATGCCCATACTTACCACAGGTAACCATTCTTCTCGTGTCATTTGACGTTCTCAAAGCTTAATGGTTTACATGAAATAGTGTTGGCAAGCCATCTACCAAAAAGTAATTAGATTAGACATTGTCAACCTTTTGACCTAAAATAATGATTTTCGCTATTCCTAGTGTACTCAATTTTGACTATATATTTCTACCAAGAATTTTGACTATATATTATTAAGCCAAACATGAAAGAACTATGAGTCTGAGATTTTCAATGGGGGTTTCTCTGGTTGTACCCGTGAGAGTTACTAACAAGTTATAATTGGCAATATCCTCACGTCATCCTAAAACTAGTGGTATCGGTTATTTCTAGGGGCGGACCTAAGTACAGGAATGTGGGTGCAGTCACATCCTTCAAACTGCAGTGCACTTTCAAAACCTAAATGAAAATTCTAATTTGCTCCCAAAAATCTAACAAAATTTGTGGATCCACCCTTAAAATCTACGTAAGAATCGCCAGTTTGACCCCAAAACCAAACTATCTAATAGGTTTTGCACCCCTCAAATGAACATCCCAGGAAATTGTGAATTTCAAAATCACAACCTGCATAATATACAGAAAATGCAAGAAAGGATAGATTTGCAGAGAGACAGAATTGTGCATCAATTCCTTTCCCGCTTTCATCCCCAGAAGGCTTAACAAGGTGGCCCATATTTTGTCGAGAGTCAGTTATTCTATAGGCCGTGGTATTATGAGTCTCTAACTCTGTAACTTTGGTGTGTTCTTTTGTTTGGTCTGTTTCTTTCTTTCTTGTTGTTTGGTTGTTTTTGGTGCTCTGATCCTTGTTCTTGGTTTTGGTTCTCTGCTTGTTATTTTGTTCCTCCTTTTTTAATGTATGAATTTCTTTTTACCAAAAAACAAACATGTATCACTAGAGTTTACAGTCTCAACACCTGAGAGTGAAGGTAATATGATCAGGAAAAATCATCAGTGCGTCAAAACATGTTTGGTTGGATGCCTCGGTGATTACTGGCAAGCAATGTTTGGAATAAAGGACACGAAAACTTTGTCTTTATGGTCGAGTTCATAGGTCATACTTGCAAGCTTTGTTGGTAATCTAGGAGTAGGAATACTTCTTCTTCACTTTCACTTTTTACCCTTTTGCCAGCAGTCATTTTTGTGTTGAGTGCATTATGCTCCATACATGTATTATTAGTGGTTATTTTTCTTTCTTTTTTCATTGAAAATTAACATTATCAAAAACAAAATAAATGGTTCAGATCTTAAAAACCAAACATAATTAGACCAAAGAAAAAGAAATAAGTGGTTATTGACATCCTCAGTTTCCGTCCCTTCCTCATTAGCAATAATCTCCTGTAATGCCAATATTCAGAGTGATCTGTGGCCCACCATTCTGTTGTATTTTTCTGCATCCCCGTAATTCCTCCAAATAGGTAATTCTAACTTGGAGGCAGATAAGATCTACAAGCAGTAATCGTTGAAAATGAAAGTTTCTATGGAAAAGTGGGTTGGACATTTTAGGAACTTCCTTTTTAAGACCATAAAATCCCATAAGTTCACTTTCCCTTCGCAGGGATTCAACCGGGACTAGACTATCTCCCTCCATTATGAGCTAGCTTCTGAACCCCCACCATTAGGAGTGAGTGCAGTATGGCTGGTTAGCCTTAGTGGATTGGTTGCTTTAAAAAGAACTAAGCCTACTCTAAGATTGATCATATGACTGATGTATAAGATCGTGTTAATCACATTATCAGTCGTGTGCTCAATATTACGTATGACTGGCTTGTATATGGAAGTAAGATTTGAGGATGACACTATAGGGCTTGACACTCATTTTAATTGATTAGGATGCATGCGCCCAGTGGAGTTCCACACAACCGGGAAGTTTGTTGAAGACATTGAGGGAATCCAGAGTTTCACACTCTTGGAATAAAGGACAAGAACAACGTCTTCCCTTTTCTTCTTTTTTTTTTTTTTTCCTTCGTTTTGTTTGCCTTTGGAATGCATTGATAATAGCCTGCAAGCAATCCTAGAATAAAGAACAAGAGTTTCTTCCTTTCGTTTCTCCTTTGTATTTGTCCCTTTCCCTTTTACTGTCTTTTGAAATAGCCATGCGAGAGCTTCATTTTTTTCCGGTAATATTAGGTAGTTACATTGTCTTCCATATATACATGTGTTACTAGTGGGTTTTTTTTTTTTTTTTAATCTTTTTCCCAGGAGTGAAAATTATCAACATAAAAAACCAGAATAAATGGTTCAAAACTTCAGATCACAATACGGGCCCATAATTAGACTACAAAAAGTGAAGTCTTGGCATCCTGATTGGCAATAAATCTAATCTGAAGACGCCAATTCTTGCCCAATGTTCAATGCCTCTGGACTGCTGTTGGTACTGTTGCTTTGCACCTAATCCGAAGTAATCCTTTTGCTGCTGTTACGAGTTGCAAACCCGCTGTTCAGCTTGGCGCGGTGATTGGGTTCAGCATGAACTCGGAGCTTGGAAAGTTTTGAATTCATGACCTCTTCTTCTTAAAGCATTTGAATAGCTACCCCAACCACGACATCGTATAATACTTTTGTATAAAATTTTAGTAAAATATTTTAAAAGCAGTTAGATGGAGTGGCGACCTCTTAAAACTACTTTTGAACATTTACACAATTAAATTTTGATTTATGATTTGTTCATAAAACTAACTATATTTTTAAAATTTTGACCCCGGCGAGCGCTACAGTGACTTTTTTTTTTAATTTCTTGATGCTCATATGCCAGTTCTTTTAAAGGGCATTCAGCAACTAGTCTCTGAACAACTCACTTTATTGTCTTAGATCCACAATCTTTTTTCATAGTGTGATAGGACTTTTTTCAAATTTAAAGACCTTAAATGTCTAATTTACCATTTCTCACTACTAGAAAAATGACCATTTGCTCATGAAAAAGCTGGTGGCTGCTTGTGGCGGTCGCAAAAGACCCATTAGCAGGCGAAACGGCGGTCGCTAAACCCCAACGCTCGCCAAACCCTCTTTTTCCTTCCCACTTCTTTTTTCCCCTGCTCCCGCGCTCTCAATCGCTCATCGCTCATCTCCTCTGCTCTACATCTCGATCCGTGCCTCGATCGCTCATCTCCTCTCTCTCTCTCTCTCTCCTTCCCTTCTCTCTCTTCTCTCTTCTCTCCCTCTCCTTCCCTTCTCTCCCCCTCTCTCCATGCGTTCACCCTCTCTGCCCTGTGAAACCCTTCCCACTGATTCTCTCTCTCTTCTTCTCTCTTCTCTCCCTCTCCTTCCCTTCTCTCCCCCTCTCTCCCTACGTTGCCTCTCTACCCAGCCGCCAGCGCCCTGTGAAACCCTTCCCACCTATTCTCTCTCTCTCTCTCTCTCTCTCTCTCTCTCTCTCTCTCTCTCTCTCTCTCTCTCTCTCTCTCTCTCGCCAGCACATCCCTCACCTCACGCCTTTCTCGTCTCCTTCGGCATCTCCCTCCTACGCTCACGGTCCCTAGAGCATCCTCACTGTCCCTCTCTCTCTCTCTCTCTCTCTCTCTCTCTCTCTCTCCGGCCGGCATCCATCAGGTATGTATCATGTTACCGTTTGAAGCGCTGCATCACTTTTGTTCTAAGACTTCCAACTATTTGTACGTGGAATTTGTGATTTCAGTATCTCTCTCTAATGTTCCTTCTTTGTATGTGGATTTGTGATTTCAATATCCCTTCTTTGTTTTGTTAGGACCGTTGAGTTGCTCCATGCCCCGTTTTTTTTTATTGTGAGTTTTTGGTAGCTCAAAACCTTCAATTTTTGGCATGTGGGTTACTCAAGATGCCCTGATTCCTAGATTAATGCTGAATATGTGTGCATATAAAACAATCTCTGACGTATTGTTTGCATAGGGTTTCATTTTGTACTGTCCCAGATCCACTGGATGAAATGTGCAAGTTAAAAATGTCTGGGGTTTTTGGGCCTATGGAACAATTACTACCTTTCTTTGATCTATTCCTTAAAACGGGCGTTTATTCAGTATGAATGTAGTCAAACCTGTACTTTTTTATTTTTTGGTTAAAATCAAACCAACCCTTCCCTCCTTTTGATGATTTAGAAGCATCTTCTTTCCCATTTCCAGTTATTGATTCATGCTGAATACAGATAAATGGGCATGGCGTCGTTGGCGATGAAATACCCAGTTCACAGTTTAGCATGTTCCTGAGAAAAATCCCCGATCTTTTAACTCGGAATTAGGCATGGGAGTTAAATATAAGTTGGGATGATCCGATTTTGGGTCAGGTGGAATGACATACACCATCAATTTCCATGGAAGTTACATAAATGTGTAACATATGCGAAGCATTTTCTTGCACCATAGTTCATAAATGTGTCACATTTGGAATTGGTATTTGATGCCATATATGTAACTTCACCATTGTTTCTTCAATTTTAAGCACTTTTAGAATTTACATTTGAAGATTTGGATGCCAATATGTGCATGCAGAATCATTATGATATCCAACCATACCAGCAGATGATGATGTAGCAAAACCCTCTAGAGTATGAAATTTCTGACAAATTTCTGAAATCTCCTCACTGAGATTCAGAATTCTCACTTAGGTCATTGCCTTTTGCTTTTGTTTAGGTTCTGCTAGAGCAAAGTGAGCTGAAATGTTGTGGGTCAATCTACCAACTAGACCACAGCAATTCTCTTGAGTGTGTTTGTTTCTCCCACATTGTGTATAAAATAGCTTATCTCTTTTAGCATTAGTTGTTTATTGATTCCTTCTGCAAGCATAGGACACAGAAATTGAATTCCATAATTCTTCTGCGGTCTAACAAATATTGAATGCTTGTTGCAATTATACTTTCAATAAATTTAGGATTCAATTAATGACTAATATATTTTATACCTTCCAATCTGAGTATGTTGGGTCACTATTAGGTGGTTCAGGATTGTACCATCTATGCATCCAAGTTGTCTAACCCTTGCAATAGCCAGGTACACATGGTTTTGTGTTTTATTCAGGTACACACGGTTTTAAGCAGGCACACACTACACAATGAAGCACTGTGGCCATTCTGGCCGGAACAGAATGGAATTGAGAACTATGGTATTCATCTGTTGTTCATTAAATAGGCCTTTCCATTGATGGTGGTCCATAGAGAATTATGATATGAGGTTTAGTGATTTTGTGAGCGGTTCTTAACCACCATCACCAACCCACCACACCCCCACAAAAAAAAAAAAAAAAAACACATCCCATCCAAAAAAAAGAAAACAAATGATACATGTGAAATAAGTATAAGCTAAAATATGACTTTAATTTGAGCTTATGTTTGTCATGCATTGTCCCAATCTGTAGGTGGATTTGCTGTTGTACATATAGAAGTTGTGTGGGTTAGTGTTAAATTTTCTATTTGTTTTCTTGTTCTTTAGATTTTGTTTAATTTTACTTGGCTGGCCCAATTGGGTTTGTTTTTTTTATTTTACATTGATGATGAATAGTAATATGTAGATGAGGAAGAAGAAGAAGAGAAGATTAGGACTTTGTGTGTGGCAGATAAGTTATGCCAAGTCTCATCATCTGATGATGTGGTTTAGCTACTAGTGTTCTTTCCTGAAATCTTGGTCACCTACTACTTTTATTATGTGCATTGCTTTTTCTCCCCTCTTTGTTTTCATAGAAATGAAAAGAGAATCATACCATACCAATTAAGTAAAAGAAGAAAAGGAAAACCTTGTTTCATTTCCTACCACAAAACAAGCTTCTTTTGCTTTCAACAAAGAAAACAAAAAAATTCTTCAACAGATTTTTTTTCTTCCTCTGTTTTCACAGAAACAAAAGAGAAACTGAGAGCCCACCCCACCGCAGTAAAAAAGAAAGAAAGAAAGAAAACCCTTTTCATTTCTATACAATATAACTTGAAACATATGATCACCAACCCAATAAGAAGAGCCCTTTCCCTCAAGTAAAAGAATACACAACAAAATCCACCTTCATCACTTCTCCATACAAAAAAGTCCTTCTCAATCCAAAAGCAGAAATAAAATGCTCAAACCAGACATACCCACGTGTTCTTTCCTCGTCCTTGTCCATTACAAGCAGTTGTAGCATGAACACGCACACACACCTGCATGATTTGATGTTTGTGGGATATTGGAGTCATGGGTAGACCACCAAATGCCTAGAGCAGAAGGTGCAAGAGTACTTCCTCGGGGTCTTGAAACAGAGAGGGAGGAAGCAGAATCTCCATTGGCTCTCTACATCCATAGACTGCACCACCCCACCACAGTAGGGGCATGGACCCTAGCGCTGTCTGCCTCACCAATACCCTCTCTTCCCGGTCACAGATGAAAAAAATCTTGTTGAGAAAAAAAAATCTTGATATTCAAAACTCAACCTAAAACCTTGCTAAAGGCTTAGGCAACTTTTCCCACCAATTATTATGTTGCACATTAATAACCCAGCATTTGCATCATTTAATCAAATTTTAAATCATAGAATGGGTCCATATCACCTCAAGGAAAATTTTATATTTGAAGATTTCATTGGTTGTGAACCTTTTATTATCAACTTTTATTCATTTGTATGCATTAGTGAAACTTAGACCCGTTCGAGAATTGTGTACGACATATGTTCGGTAATCCTTGACACGACGGATTGGGTCTTTGACTAGATTCGTTGTTCTTGTGATGTACATTCGAACTTTGTCGTATACAATTCTTGAATTGTCCAGTTCGGACAGTTTGAGAATGCAATTATCCATCTTATACTCAATAGTTCATGCAAGTTTGATGCTAGACAGAGTTTCGGTTGATGTCCCATTGTTCTCTGGGTACATACATAGGTACGACTGATGTTGTACCTGTGTCGTGTACTTGGAGAACCATTGTTCTCGCGGATTAATGATGGTCCAGTTAGGGAGGGCACGCCATTTGATCTCAACAATATTGAGTGGATTCAAGCTCACCGGTGGGTGTTGTTCAACACCCCATCTGTTGTGCCTTTGACTCAGTAAGTTATCACTCATTTATAAGAGTAACTTGTCAGTTTTTTGCCTAAATCATCACACTTGTCGTTAACACGTATTATGCATCGCAGGACACACATCGATGAGCTGAAATGGGACATGCCTCATGCTATAGAGAATGAAATTCATCAGTCCCATTACCAGTCATTTCACAAATTGTTCAAGAATCACGTTGATGGGAACGCGCTCCAGGACCCCGGGTGCTACCGGGCGTCGGCGGACGTGGGAGTCCGTTTGGTCCGACCCTTTCGCCCCCCCGAGGGCGGAGCGTGCATCAACGCTTTTGGGTGTTTGGGTGGGTGTGCCAGATTTTCTGTTTTACTTGGAATGGCAAGTAATGATCCAGAGATCAATCTTCGCAAGTAAAAAAGGAAATCAACTTCTTTTCAAGTTTCCATTGCATATATATTTAAGAAAAGAGACAGTTTTTTATTTTTCCGTAAAAGGCGATTTTTTGGCATTTATAGCCGATTTTTGGTGTTTATAGCCAATTTGTGGCGTTTATAGCCGATTTACAATTCTCATCATTAACGAAAGACAAGAGTTGTGGTTTTTTGTCTCTTTAAAATAAAATACAAAATACAATGAAAAGAGAGAAAAGAAGAATCTAACTCTTCAGGAGATTGTGGGAGGGACCCGTTTAGATTGACGGTCGCGAGTCATGTATGGACTCCGCCATCATCCATGCAAATGAGAACGTCGGATGCTTTGAATTCGCTTGGCTTGGCTATATCCTCAGATTTTTAGAGAACAAAGACCGAGAGAAGGTCTTATGTTCAATAAAAAGCCGAGTAGACAGGCTGAAGAGCCATGTCTAAGCCACTTTTGTTGGAGAAGGTAAAGGACCTTGGGGGGGGTGCCCCCCCAAGGGACTTTTGTCACCTTGTAGTAGAGGCTGATGCGGAATTCCGACAGAGGTTTCTCTCTCTCTGAGCTTCTGGATCTCTAGAGCAGGAATTGCTGATGATTTCTCCTCTTTTTCTGATCCTTCTGTGTGTCTCTCTTGATGATTTTCCGATTATTTTTCCGATCCTTCTGTGTGTCTCTCTCCTTCTGGAATGCTTGGAGGGGACTCCTATTTATAGGCCTTTAGGTAGCCTTTAGGTAGCCTTTAGGAGTGATTTATGAGCCTTTATGGTAATAAAGCTCATTAAGGGAGGAGTTACGAGTTTAATTGCTTTTTGTTTTGTAACTCCTGACCCTTGGATTTCATTGGCCGGAGGAGAGTCATGGGCATTTAATCGCCTTTAATCTCCATTATGTTAGGAGTTTCATGGCTTGAATGCCATGATTGCTTGGACTTGTAACTCCTGAACAGAGGCTTCTGATTGGGCCGTCCAAGATAATGGGTTAATGACCGCATTAACTTGCCATAAACATGCCAATTGATAGCATTAAGTGGCCGCCTCGGTAGCTGAAGAGTCGCGGGCCATGTTGCATCTTTTGGAATTCCTTTTGCGATGATCATTGATGGATCCTTATGTAAATCAACATCAGATGATCATGTAGTTTCAGGCATTGGTTGATACCAGCGGGCCGGCAGCATCTGTCCAGTTGATTTCACGATCGGGCGGGTAGAAAGTGCTCTTTTTGGTTGTTCGGCTGGCAATCCACGAAGTTTTTGAAGTTCTGGAAAGGAGTTTTGTGATCTTGATGAATATCAGTGAATTTGGAGCTTCAAAAGCCTGAATCTGGAAAAATCACAGGGACAGAACAACTCGTCTCGCGAAAACGGACGAAACGGGGGGTCCCGGGGCGAAATCGGCGCCCCGGACCTCCCAGGGTCGCCGGGCCCATGGTCGCCAACGACCATGGGCCATGGTCGCCGGCGACCCTGGGGGAAAAATTCCTTCCCGGGGCCCGTTTTTGGCCGTTTTTCGTCGTTTTTCGCTTCCGTTTTTTTTGTTTGTTTTCTCTGACATTTCTCCACATTATTTGGCTTGATTTCCCTCTGAAAAACCTGATGAGAGTCCTTGCAAATTGGTTTGCAAAGTTTCTGATTTTCCGGGAAAAGCCGAACGCAGAACTGCTGATTTTCCTCCAGAAGAAGAAACAGGATCAAACGATGTCGGAATGACCTGAAATTTGAGGCGAAGCTTCTTGAGCATTAAATAAGACCAACCATGGGCTTTCGTTTGAGTTTTGAAGCCGTTTGGGGTCATGCAAATGCTTGCCTTTGATTTCACCGCGAGGGAAATGCCGAGCTTTGACTTTCGGTCAAACAATGTCGATTGACCTGAAATTCGACGTGTGACTCCCTCATCAGTAGATAAGACCAACCATAGGCGTTCGTTTGAGTTTTGAAGCCGTTTGGAGTCATGCAAACGCTTGCCTTTGATTTCACTGCGAGGGAAATGCCGAGCTTTGACTTTCGGTCAAACGATGTCCGATTGACCTGAAATTCGACGTGTAACTCCCTCATCAGTAGATAAGACCAACCATAGGCTTTCGTTTGAGTTTTGAAACCATTTGGGGTCATGCAAACGCTTGCCTTTGTTTCTCCTGCGAGAGAGATGTCGAGATTTGACTTCTGGTCAAACGATGTCCGATTGACCTGAAATTCGACGAGGAGCCTATTGGAGTCATTTTGAGATGATCCGCAAGCTCCGAATTGGGTGCCATGGTCCCGGGGTGCTCTGCCGCTGGTAGGCTTGATTCAGCCGTTGGAGAGTTGATGATGGGTCAAACGTTGCTGGTTTGACTTGAGACTTGACGTGGAGCCTTTTGGACATATTTTGAGAACATCCATAGGCCCTGATCGAAGATTTGGTGTCTCCGATTCTGCCGCCGCCGGGAGCGCTTGTTTAGCTGTTGGAAAAGTGAAGTTAGGCCAAATGATGTCGGAATGGCCCGAAACTTCATGTGTACCTCTCTTTTGGTTGTTTTGAATGACCTTGCAGTTTTTGTTTGATTCTGACAAGATCTGATGCTTGAAGTGGCGCCTGCCTATTTTTGGTAGGATGCGGCTCCTTGTAGCTTTTGGTGTGAAGAGGCAAAGTGACATTTTTGGTGTCAACAAATGCCCCCTCGAGGTACAGCGACGATATAGCTTTTGCAGTCGATGTGCCTCGAAGAGAATCTTGAAGAAGAGCTTCTGACTTGACCAAGAGTCTTTGAGCATTTTTTTTTTTGATGGAGTAGACTTTTGAGCTTCCAGGGGATTTGTATGGTAGTGATAGGAATCATGTACCATCTTGAGGCAAAGTATTGAAGATGACATCAGGGATGCGGATTTGGATTTTTGTTTTGACCTTGAGTCCTAACAGGCTGTATGTGGCAAGTTAGGGGGTCGGATTTTGGTTTTGACCGTGTGACCCAACAAACTGTATGTGGAATGTTGGGGGGTCAGGTTTTGGTTTTTGGTTTTGGTCTTATGACCTAACAAGCTGTATGTGGAATGTTAGGGGACCGGTTTGATTTTTGGTGAAATGTCAATTTCAAGGTTTGGCTCAATTTGGCTCATGAGGTGAGATGGTTTTGGATTTTGGAAGCTCATGAGGCTTGGAATTTTTGTATGGTCCAATCAACTCAAAAGAGAGGCATGGAACCATTTTTTTTTTATTTTTTTTTATGCTCTTGGTAAGAGGAATCTTCTCTAAAAAGCCACTTTTAGTGCCTAGGTGGTCAAACCTGGCTCATATGGGCTAACCCATGGGACCTTAAGCTTTTGGGAATGGCTTAGATCTCATATGATTTTTATTTTGGAAAGAATTTCTAAAGATATCTCTTTTGGATAGAGAATATCTAAGAATATCTTAACTTGGAGAGAATTTCTCAAAGCCTTCTTCTTTGGGGGAGAATATCTCCCATTCCTTTATTTTTGGGAGAGAATTTCTCAAAGAATATTCTCTTTAGGAGAGATTATCTCAAATTCCCTTTTCTTTTGTGAAGGTTGCTAATTTTTAGCACTTACCTCCTTGCTTTTCTCCTCTTTCCTCTTTTGGTTTGCTCTCTTCCATAAAAGCAATTGAGGTTGGATCTCTTGCTCCTATTGCTTTCTTTTTGCAAAAGTCTTCAAGAGTTGCTCCAAGATCAAGAGTTCTCCTTCTTCAAGAGTCTTCAAGTTCTTCTTCTTCTCCATCCATGGCTTCAAGTAAGTTACCCTTTTTTTTTTCTTTTGCAAGAAATCATGTAGAAATAGGATGGGAAAAAGAAAGTGCTTCTTTTTTTTTTTTTTTTCTTTCTTTCTTTTTCTTTTCTCTTTTTTTCTTTTTCCTTTTTGCACGTTTTTTCTTCTTTTTTTTTTTCGTGCTTCTCTTTTTTTCTTTCCTTTTTTTTTTCTTTTTGCATTTTTTTTTTCTTTTGGGTGGGCCGTACGGACAGATCCGTACGGATCTGGCCTTACGGCCTGTGGCCTGTGGGCCACGGCCCATAGGCCAGCCCCTTTTTTTTTTTCTCTCTCTTTTTTTTTCTTTTTTTTTTTTATCTTTCTCCTTTCTTTTTTTTTGAGAAAGTTTTCCTTCTTTCCTTTTTTTTTTTTGGAAAGTTTCTTCTTTCTTTTTTTCTCATCATGACAATGCATCCCTTTTTTTTGTTGCATATCAAGATGTTCATACATGCTTTTTTTTTTTTTTTTTTTTTTTGTAACAATTGATAGCATGATGTGGTGACATACCTGAAAACCTTTGCAAAGTTAGGAATTTGGAGCTTGCAGCAATGTTGAGCCCTTCCTGATTTTGCGGAGTTTTTCAAGGTTTCGAAAGTTTGGAGTTTTGGAGCTCGCAGTCATGTTGAGCCTATCTCTAAGCTTTCTATTTCTGTCAGGGTACTTCTTTTCTTTGGAATTACCCCGGGGTCATGCCGAAATTTCGCCAGATTTTTTTTAGCAAAATTTCGTCATTTTGATGATAATTCTTTCCCCCCTTTTTTTTTGACCTTTTGCAGGTGGTTCTTCCAGAATAGACAAGGGTAAAGAACCTATCACAAGCGTACCTCGTCGATCTGCACGATCTTCTAATCCGGCCGTTCAGCAGGCCTGGGAGAAGGTGCAATACGTTGAGCAGCACCTGGAGGAGTGTGATTCCCTCAATAGAGAGGAGGCGCGGCAGGCACTGATCGCTCGCAAGGGAGAGGATTTTTATAAAATCATGATAAGCAGCCGTCCCTGGGTGATGGAGGATCAGAGGGTGTTGCCCAAGCCTACCTTCTTTTTTGGTGATGCAGCTCCAGCCGATGTGACGTATCAGAGGAGATGCTTCCAGTTTTCCTACACAGTTGATGGTGTGAAGAGAACTGTTGCCACCCGATCGACTTTTGATCGTACTATCTCGATCGTGAGTCTCTCTCCCACGTGCCCGAAGAGGGAAGATCCTCCAAGATGGGTGAAGAGGACCAACGTGGTCAAGACCGGGGTTTTCATTGGCGGTTCTCCTGGATATATGGAGAAGTCGCCTGCTGACATGGACATCTTGATGCCGGCCAGCAATTACCAGGGCGCAGATTATCCATCGGTTGATTTGAGACCGATGGGCCTTGGCATCTTCAGTGGTGATGGCAGCAACTGGGTGAAGCCTTTTCGACTCCGTGGCCGCTTCAGTGCTGACTCCGAGTGGAAGTTTTGGACTGACCATATCTTGTTTGTTGGGGGCGCCATTTTGAAGGAAGCCGGGATCTTTGATGCGGTCCGTGCATTTAGGGAGACCGTGATCTTTTCCGACGAGGCCTTCATGGCCATGCTTGAGTCATTCCTCCCTCAAACCAATACCTTCATAGTGACGAATGGTGAGATTGGTTTTTCTCTTAAGGAACTGAGTGCCGTTACCGGGTTGCCCATCCTTGGGAAACTCTATGAGGAGTTCATGCCGATTGACAGCGTCCTTGAGGAGAGGTCAGAGGAATTCAGGCTTTTATACTTTCAGCTCGTCGTCTTCTACGATTTTTTGAAGGAGAAGGAGGGCTCGAAAGTAAGGTCTAGCAGCTGGAAGAGTTTCGGGACGCCCGCATGAGGATCCGACGATTCAGGGACGTCGAGATGGGGCAGTCTTCAGTGAAGCTTTCTCCGGAGTTGCGGGAAAAGGCTTTTGATTTTAGTGCCTCCTGCGACTCTACCAGAGCAGGATCTGGAAGGCACTACTCCTTGACGAATGCAGAGAAGGAGTGGCTTTTTAGCATACGAGTCAGCACGATGGTATACCGCAGACATCTTTTTGTGGACATCCAACCGTATGTGCCTTCCCGCTTTGCGCTGCAGCTGGGCTTTTCTCAAGGCGTTGTTGGAGCGCCTTCAAGCATGGTGAAGCGCTTTGGAAGTTTGCAGGATGGGAGAAATGCATGGGCTTTCTATAGCGCTGAGGACACTACTTCCATGATTTCCTATCCTGTACTGCCGACTTCCCGGACTGCCGGTTTCACGAAGTGGTTCGTGGAGAGCTTCATGGCATACCGGGGTCTTTCCAAGAGGGAGCTAGATGTGAAGCTGTCATCTGGAAAGGGCCTTGGAAAATCAGATGGCGTCCGGCGGGAGGAAGTTTGGGCCTTCCTTTCCGGAGAGAAGCATAAGATAGGCTTTCTCGGTGACCAGGGCGTCATTGGCTCTGATGTTGCTCGAGAAATACCTGATGAAGCTATAGAGCAGCTAGAACAGGAGGAAGCCGAACTTGATGCTTGGATGCAAGCAGCACAGAGGCGAGCTTCTGTGGAGTCTACTGGCAAGAGCAGGCCATCCAGTGAGGAGTCAAGCGAGAGACCAGACTCTGATGATGGGGCAGGTTCTTCTAAGAAGCGAACTCGCCAAAGTAAGAGGAAGAGGAGTCAGCATCACAATAAAGACTCTTCTGATAAAGAAGTTCCTCTTGCTATCAATGAGGAGGTGCCCGAGGTTGCTGAGGAGCCTCCGGAAAAAAGGAGCCAAGAAGAAGATACCGTTGGTGGAGGTATGTTTCCACTTCTCTCTGTTCCTTTCATGGTATTTTTCCATATTTTGATTTGCTTCTGCTTCTGCTTTTTTTAGCAGAAGAGGAAGACATGGCGATCCCTGATGTTGCAACCGATGAGAGGATGCCTGACCCTGTGGAGACGCCAGAAGATCAACCAAGGGATTCTGAAATGAATGCAGAATCTCCAACTGGTATTACTTTTTCCGCTTTCTTTTCTTTTTTTTTTTTGTCTGTGACTTGATTTGCTAACACACATTTTTTTTGTATCAGCTGATTTATCACAGGATTCCGACGACTTTGAACCATCGATGGACGCCAGTGTTGACGATTCTTCCGATGAGTTCATGGAGAGGGAAAGTATTTCGCCAATCGTCGAAGAAGGTACTTTCATAATAATAACCCTGATAATGATTTTTAACAGGATCATATTCATACCTTTTTTTTTTTGTTTGGCAGATTTTGAAGTGACAGAAGAGAGTCCATCGCTTCCTTCAGAGCCAGAGTCAGGGATGCCAGAAGTTAATCCTCCAGCCAATTCTGACGCGGCAGGGGCAAGACCTCATGTTGAGATTCCTTCTCCAGCGGCCCCGATTAGAAAGTGTTCTGTTGTTACTCTTCCGATGGGACATGACTTGGGCAGCCAATCGTCAGAGAAGGGTGAGTCTTCATCTGACCCATCTCTTCAGTATGCGAAGAAGGTGGTGATGCGGGTTTTGAGTTCTTGGATTGAGACCCTCCTTTCTGGACACTTGGATGTTGCGCGTAGCAAGATTCCGCATGTGAAGGAGATTCTCAAAGATGCTGAGGAAGATATTGGTCTGGATGTTACGGACGCCCGGGCGATCGTTGATAGGATCATTGCATTAGGCGATAGGTGGTTTGAGACCATCAGCTATCCTGATGACCAGTTCTTCCAAGAGATGTTCCTGAACCCGGCTGAGAAGGCTCAATCGGAATTAAAAGAGACTGCACAGGGCAGGAAACAGCTGGTTCGGGAGAGGAACCGAGCGGAGTTAGACATCATCAGGCTGCAGCACGACCTTAGCATCCTCGATGGAGAGGTTGAGGAGGCAAGAAAGCATCTCGAACACTTAAAAGCCCAAGTTGCCAGTACGTGGACCACCATAACAGAGACTCGTGACAGGGAGAGTGCTTTGATTCACCAAGTTGCAGAGGCCTATCAGATTCTTAATAGGAAGGCTAGAGAGAATGAACGATGGCAGACTGCTCGGGATAATCCTCCTGGTGTAGCAGAAGGGATAGAGCCTTCTCCAGCTACTCATGGCAGATTCTTGAAGAAGCGTGCCTTGGAGACTCTGACGGATAAAGCCAAGAGTTTGCTTGAGGAGCTGAAAGCTTGGCTGGAGAGCATTTTTGGTTGAGGCCCTGTTTTTTTTTTTTTTTTTTTTTTTTTTTTTTAACAGGAACTCTTTCTCTCTTTTTATATACCACATGTATTTTTTTTGGTATACATTTTTGTAATGCTTGTGAACACTTTTCTTTTCTTTTTTTTTTTGGTACCACATGTATTTTTGGTACTTTTTTTTTTTTTTTTTTGTTTTCCCTACGCTCACTCAAATATTGTGATTAAAGTGATTGCTAAATGGGATGTGATCAAAAGTTTGTCATTTTGTGAGAAATCTTTTGACAAATGATTGTTTTGGCATGGGAGCCAGTTTTTGAGACATGTTTTGGCACGGGAGCCAGATTTTGCTTGCGGCATGAAAGCCAATTTTTGGGTGGCATCTATAGCCGGATTTGGGTTTATGGCATGAGAGCCAAAATTTTGGATGGCATGGAAGCCGAAATTTTGAGTGGCGTGGAAGCCGATTTTGGTGGCGTGAAAGCCAAATTTTGGGATGGCATGAGAGCCAAAAAAATTTTTTGAGATGGCATGAAAGCCGAATTTTGAGGTGGCATGAAAGCCGATTTTGGTGGCGTGAAAGCCAAATTTTGGGATGGCATGAGAGCCAATTTTTTGAGATGGCATGAAAGCCGAATTTTGAGGTGGCATGAAAGCCGATTTTGAGGTGGCATGAAAGCCAATTTTTTGGGTGGCATGAAAGTCGATTTTGAGGTGGCATGAAAGCCAATTTTGAGGTGGCATGAAAGCCGATTTTGAGGTGGCATGAAAGCCAATTTTTGGGGTGGCATGAAAGCCGATTTTGAGGTGGCATGAAAGCCAATTTTTGGGTTGGCATGAAAGCCGATTTTGAGGTGACATGAAAGCCAATTTTTGGGGTGGCATGAAAGCCGATTTTTGGGGTGGCATGAAAGCCGATTTTGAGGTGGCATGAAAGCCAATTTTGAGGTGGCATGAAAGCCGAAATTTCTTTTTTGCATGAAAGCCAGATTTTTTTTTTGAAAACCGAGTTTTTTTTTTGTTGGCATGGAAGCCGAATTTTTGGCGTGAAAGCCAGGTTTTTGGTTTTTTTGGCGTGAAAGCCCAATTTTTGGCATGGAAGCCGGGTTGTTTGGCGTGAAAGCCAGGTTTTTTGGTTTTCAAAAGTGCAAGTATTGACTAAAAGTCGCCTCCCTGCTGAATGGTATTGCAAGTATCGATGGAATGTCGCCTCCTTGCTCATTCGGTTGCGAGTATCGATGGAATGTCGCCTCCTCGCGGATTTGGGTGCAAGTATCGACTAAGCGTCGCTTCCCTGCTCTTTTTCTTCAAAAACATTTGTTTTGTGGGTATCGATGGAATGTCGCTTCCCCACGTTTTTTGAAGTTTGAGGTTTTTTCGAACCTTTGTTTTGTTTTTTGTTTGTTTTGAAATTTGGGTTGTGGATATCAACTGGAACGTTGCGTCTCCACGATTTTTGAAATTTGGGTTGTGGATATCAACTGGGATGTTGCGTCTCCACGATTTTTGAAATTTTGGGGTTTTGGAAGTATCGAATGGGGTTCGCATCCTTCCGATTTTGGGTTTTGCAAGTATCGACTGAACGTCGCTTCCCTGCGGTTTTTGAAAAACCATTTTTTTTTTGTTTAAAGACACGAGGGTCGTAAATTTTTTGACTCAAAACCATTTTGGTGGTAAAAGTCGGGGTGGACTAGGGTTGAAATCCTTAGGTCCTGATTTTGTTTCAAACCATGAATTTTGGGTTCAAGGATCGAAAATTTTGGTCAAGTTTGGGAAGAGGCTCCTAAACTTGAATTTTTGGATTTGCTTTTTTTTTTTTTTTGAACAATGAAGCGATGAAAGAGACATTGTTTTTAGGGTTTGTTTTTTTTTAGAAATTTCAACAAGAGGATGAAAATTCCAAAAGGAGTGGGTTTGACGAGCAGATACCTGGGAATAGGCTTTGGCCGTGCAGGCGTTGCTCTGACCCGATGGAAAAAGCCTTCAAGGGTAGTACCGCTTCAAGAATTTTCCATTGATGGGCAGCATACATCTGTCACCCTCCATGTTTAGAAGAGCGTATGCGCCGTTGGAGAAGACTTTGTCGATGACGAAAGGTCCCTCCCATTTTGGTTCAAATTTGCCTTTAGATTTGTTGGCAAAAACCATTGGTCTTTTTACTGTAAGAACCAAGTCTCCCTTTTTGTAGGCGCGTTGCCTGACCTTCTTGTCAAAAGATCCTGCCATGCGTGCTTGGTAGAGTTCAATACTTTGTAGAGCTTCGAGCTGTCTCTCATCGAGGTTATCCAGCTCTTGGAGTCTCAATTTGACATTACTTTCTTGAGTCATGTCATTTTGCAGAGATACCCTCAGAGAAGGAATTTGAACTTCCAAAGGGACAACAGCTTCGCATCCATAGACCAAGGAGAATGGTGTGCTATGGGTTGGTCCTCGAACGGTGGTTCGATAGGCCCACAGAGCTTCAGGCAGTTTGTCGCCCCAATCTCTTTTGTGACTAGAGACCATTTTCTTGAGGATTTTACAGAGCGTTTTGTTGAAAGCCTCTGCTAGTCCATTCGCTGCCGGATTGTACGGAGTTGAAGGACAACTTTGGATTTTGCATTTGTCGCAGAACCTGTAGAATCGGTGATCCCGGAATTGCGGTCCGTTATCATGGACTAATCTTTTAGGTATGCCGAAGCGACAAATGATGTTGGTGCGCAAGAACTGAAGGACTGATGAGGTCTTTGATCACTGTTTCAGCCTCCATAGAAGCTTCTAGGAGTTCTCCCAAGTTCTTTGATTTGTTGCCGATGATCATGGAGCGGATTCTGGCTCTCATGTTATTTCGGCAGATGTCGACCAGCGACGCTTGTGGCCGCACATCGGAGCATTTGTACGCCATGGCTTTCCACTTGTGAATGAAGTCGTATGTAGACTCATTCTCCCCCTGTTTCAGGCTGCAGAGCTGAGCCATAGTAACAGGATGATCCTCACCTTTGAAGTGAGTCAAGAAGCATGTCTCCAGCATGGCCCAATTCTGAATGGAGTTCTCTGGAAGAGTGGAGTACCAATCAAAGGCCGTACCTTTTAGGGTGCTTGCAAAGAGGCGAATCTTGAGTGCATCTTGATCCGCAATAGCTCCTGTTAGGATCTTAAAGTGGATGACATGCTGTCCGGCTGAACCTTTTCCCGTATATGTTTGGAGAGTAGGTTGCTTGAATTTTGTAGGGAACGGGACCGAGTCCATCCACAAGGGATATGGTGGCTTGATCCCATGCTCTTTTAGCGTATCCTCTTCTTTTGCTTTGGCGAGGATATCGTCAACGTCCTTTTTGGTAAGGGCGCGTGACTCACTATTTTCCGCATTTTCTTCGTCGCCTTGATGGCTCGGAGGAGCTTCATTGTTTGGCGGACGTTGAATAGTGAGAAGGAGGTTTTCCATTAGTGAGAATGGCTCTGCTGTCCTTGTTCCAGCTGCTGGATGCATGCAGCTACGTCATCATGTGGCGGAGGTTGCTCAGCATTTGTGACCAGGACATTCACTCTTCGAGAGTCGAAAGAGGATACAGTCTTGGTGACTGAGCTAGAGCTCATTCTTTTAGATGAAGAGCTCGAAGAGTGATCACTCCGATGTCCTTGGCTTGAAGGAGCGGGAGAGTTTTCTTTATGTCTTTGTGTCCGGGAGACGTTGCGGGTCACCGGACGCCTGACATGGATTTTTGTTGCTGACTTCTGGCGTCTTCTGGCTTTGCCAACCATATGGACAGCAGCAACTTGGTTGGGTATTTCTTTTTCAACCCATTTTTCGGAGACTTGGAGTGTAGGAGGTTGAGTCCTCCGTTTCTCTAGTCTTTTTTGTCGGTATGACGCGCGGCGGCGTGCTCGACGAGCGAGTTGAGCTTCGGTCAGCTCTGGCTGGGCCTTGACGATGAAGGATGTACTCCCTCGGGCGTAGCAGCCGAGCTTATCTTCTTTGTAGTTAGGCAAGGACAGGATGCGGACCCGGTCCTCCGCCTGTTACAGCGAGGCTTTGAATTGTGCCAGTTCGGCCCCTGTAGAGATAAAGGGTCGAACTGCAGTTTTGCAGGCCTTAGCAGACGCTTGGGGAGGCCTGGTGATGTAGGATTTGATTTTTGGCTTGTAGGAACAAGCTGGTTGATGCTGAATTGACCTGGGAGTCAGGTCAGAGATGGGTTTCTCCTCCTTCATGTAGGAGAGAGGGTAGAACCGATTTTCTTTGAGCGGGGCCAGGTATGCTGGCTTGGCAGATGCTCGGGACCTCCTTTGTTTTGGTGAAGGCCCTGGGGACCAAGTCTTGGGACGGACCTGGTTGTTTGCGAGCTGAGGCTTCGCGGGGATCGCCTTTGGTGTCACGGCGGTGACACATTGGGAGGCGATTTTCTGCTTCTTAGCGGGAGCAGCCTGTTCTTCAGGAAGTGGGAATGGTCCCAATGTCCCAAAGAAAATAGTCCGGGGAGTCGAGGTCGACCCGGAGTTTGGTGAATTGACGTTGTGGCAACTAGCAGTGCGCTTATGAGTGCGCACATTCTGCTTCTGTTGAAGCATCTGCTGGTGCTTTTTCTCGTCGAAGGTGATGGTCAAGGAAGCTGCCATTGTTAGTAAACTTCTTAAACAAGACCAGATCCATTAGTAATCACAAGAACATAATGATTATAAATGGAAAAAAAGCAATCTATGGGTTTGCCTTTTCAGATCGCTCAAGGGATATGACCCAGGCGACATGAGAAAGGCAAAAGCCATAGAGGGCACAATTGTTTTGATTGCAAGTATAGTAAGCCCATAAATGAGCGTCCCAGTGACTGCTAGAAGCAATTGTAAACCTAAATTCGACTTATCGCAAAGCAGGGCTTGCTCGAGATAAGAAGAATATAAGGTTGGAGTTTTACAAATGCGCCGGTCGCGAATACAGTAGACCCTAAAAGGGCGTACTAGCACCGCTAGACACAAATGCTGGAGATCGCATCCATGAGATGGGATCCTATGGTTTTTGAAATGTTAAAATGGATTCATCAAGGAGAGCATGTGGTATCCCGATCCAAAGACGGGCTCAACGATTTCCGCGAGCACCAGTACCCCGGAAGGAACCACAATTTCTCGGATCCGAATCCAAAATGACGAGAGTTTTTTTTTTTTGAAAGGCCAAGATCAGGTCCATCAAAGAGAGCAAATGATGTTCCAATCTGAACACGGGCTCAGCGGATAATCGCGAGCGCCAGTGCTCAGAAAGGAAGGGACCAAAGTTTCTCAGATCTGAACCTAAAAATGACGAAAGCTCTTTTTTAAGATTTTTTTTTTTTTTTGAAAAGTTCTTTTTTTTTTTTACAATTTTTATTTAAAAGACAAGAGAGCACACATAGGCTTCCTAACCCGGTCTTATGAAATCACAATTGATAGAATTGCCCCCAGGTAAGGGTAGGATTACTTAATGAACCCGTTTGGAGGACCCTTGCCTCGAACAGTCAGGCTGTCTCCACACTCTGGACAAGGCTTTTCTTGAATCAACCGAGATCAAAGAACGCAGTTGGTTTGGCCTTAGCGGTCTATGTCTTTCTTTTTTTTCTTTTTTTCTTTTTTTTTGAAAAGTTTTTTTTTTTTTTTTTTTTTTTGTTTATTTAAAAGACAGGAGAGCACACATAGGCTTCCTAACCCGGTCTTATGAAATCACAATTGATAGAATTGCCCCCAGGTAAGGGTAAGATTACTTAATGAACCCGTTTGGAGGACCCTTGCCTCGAACAGTCAGGCTGTCTCCACACTCTGGACAAGGCTTTTCTTGAATCAACCGAGATCAAAGAACGCAGTTGGTTTGGCCTTAGTGGTCTATGTCTTTCTTTTTTTTTTTTACTACTAGACTCATTGAAGAGAAGCAATGATCCAAAACCTTAGTCGAACAGGCTCAACATTTCTGCAAGCGCGATGAACGATAGGATAGGATCAAAACTTCTCAATTTTGAATCCAAAACGAAAAGTTTTTATTTTGATTTTTTTTTTTTGAAATTTTTTTGAAATTTTTTTTTTCTAATGAATTCATCAAAGAGAACCAATGATCCAAAACCTTAGTCGAACAGGCTCAACATTTCTGCAAGCGCGATGAACGATAGGATAGGATCAAAACCTCTCAATTTTGAATCCAAAACAAAAAGTTTTGATTTTTTTTTATTTTATTTTTTTGAAAATTTTTTTTCTAATGAATTCATCAAAGAGAACCAATGATCCAAAACCTTAGTCGCACAGGCTCAACATTTCTGCAAGCGCGATGAACGATAGGATAGGATCAAAACCTCTCAATTTTTGAATCCAAAACGAAAAGTTTTGATTTTTTTTTTTTTTTTTTTTTTGAAATTTTTTTTTTTAATGAATTCATCAAAGAGAACCAATGATCCAAAACCTTAGTCGAACAGGCTCAACATTTCTGCAAGCGCGATGAACGATAGGATAGGATCAAAACTTCTCAATTTTGAATCCAAGGCAAAGAAATTTGTTTTTTTTTTTTTTTTTTATTGAAAAGAGAAAGAATGGAAATATATTGAAAGAATTTGAAATTTCCAAAAAATCCCATCTCACGCGAAATCCAACATAGGTCACCAGCCAAAAAGTAGCCAAGGAATTCGGAAAAGAAACATAAGCAAAGATATAATATGCGAATATTTCAATTCCAAGCATCCGGTGTTCTCAAGTAAACGGGTCCCACCGGGTGTGCCAACTTGATGGGAACGCGCTCCAGGACCCCGGGGGTTGCTGTTGTACATATAGAAGTTGTGTGGGTTAGTGTTAAATTTTCTATTTGTTTTCTTGTTCTTTAGATTTTGTTTAATTTTACTTGGCTGGCCCAATTGGGTTTGTTTTTTTTATTTTACATTGATGATGAATAGTAATATGTAGATGAGGAAGAAGAAGAAGAGAAGATTAGGACTTTGTGTGTGGCAGATAAGTTATGCCAAGTCTCATCATCTGATGATGTGGTTTAGCTACTAGTGTTCTTTCCTGAAATCTTGGTCACCTACTACTTTTATTATGTGCATTGCTTTTTCTCCCCTCTTTGTTTTCATAGAAATGAAAAGAGAATCATACCATACCAATTAAGTAAAAGAAGAAAAGGAAAACCTTGTTTCATTTCCTACCACAAAACAAGCTTCTTTTGCTTTCAACAAAGAAAACAAAAAAATTCTTCAACAGATTTTTTTTCTTCCTCTGTTTTCACAGAAACAAAAGAGAAACTGAGAGCCCACCCCACCGCAATAAAAAAGAAAGAAAGAAAGAAAACCCTTTTCATTTCTATACAATATAACTTGAAACATATGATCACCAACCCAATAAGAAGAGCCCTTTCCCTCAAGTAAAAGAATACACAACAAAATCCACCTTCATCACTTCTCCATACAAAAAAGTCCTTCTCAATCCAAAAGCAGAAATAAAATGCTCAAACCAGACATACCCACGTGTTCTTTCCTCGTCCTTGTCCATTACAAGCAGTTGTAGCATGAACACGCACACACACCTGCATGATTTGATGTTTGTGGGATATTGGAGTCATGGGTAGACCACCAAATGCCTAGAGCAGAAGGTGCAAGAGTACTTCCTCGGGGTCTTGAAACAGAGAGGGAGGAAGCAGAATCTCCATTGGCTCTCTACATCCATAGACTGCACCACCCCACCACAGTAGGGGCATGGACCCTAGCGCTGTCTGCCTCACCAATACCCTCTCTTCCCGGTCACAGATGAAAAAAATCTTGTTGAGAAAAAAAAATCTTGATATTCAAAACTCAACCTAAAACCTTGCTAAAGGCTTAGGCAACTTTTCCTACCAATTATTATGTTGCACATTAATAACCCAGCATTTGCATCATTTAATCAAATTTTAAATCATAGAATGGGTCCATATCACCTCAAGGAAAATTTTATATTTGAAGATTCCATTGGTTGTGAACCTTTTATTATCAACTTTTATTCATTTGTATGCATTAGTGAAACTTAGACCCGTTCGAGAATTGTGTACGACATATGTTCGGTAATCCTTGACACGACGGATTGGGTCTTTGACTAGATTCGTTGTTCTTGTGATGTACATTCGAACTTTGTCGTATACAATTCTTGAATTGTCCAGTTCGGACAGTTTGAGAATGCAATTATCCATCTTATACTCAATAGTTCATGCAAGTTTGATGCTAGACAGAGTTTCGGTTGATGTCCCATTGTTCTCTGGGTACATACATAGGTACGACTGATGTTGTACCTGTGTCGTGTACTTGGAGAACCATTGTTCTCGCGGATTAATGATGGTCCAGTTAGGGAGGGCACGCCATTTGATCTCAACAATATTGAGTGGATTCAAGCTCACCGGTGGGTGTTGTTCAACACCCCATCTGTTGTGCCTTTGACTCAGTAAGTTATCACTCATTTATAAGAGTAACTTGTCAGTTTTTTGCCTAAATCATCACACTTGTCGTTAACACGTATTATGCATCGCAGGACACACATCGATGAGCTGAAATGGGACATGCCTCATGCTATAGAGAATGAAATTCATCAGTCCCATTACCAGTCATTTCACAAATTGTTCAAGAATCACGTTGATGGGGCGCTCCAGGACCCCGGGTGCTACCGGGCGTCGGCGGACGTGGGAGTCCGTTTGGTCCGACCCTTTCGCCCCCCCGAGGGCGGAGCGTGCATCAACGCTTTTGGGTGTTTGGGTGGGTGTGCCAGATTTTCTGTTTTACTTGGAATGGCAAGTAATGATCCGGAGATCAATCTTCGCAAGTAAAAAAGGAAATCAACTTCTTTTCAAGTTTCCATTGCATATATATTTAAGAAAAGAGACAGTTTTTTATTTTTCCGTAAAAGGCGATTTTTTTGGCATTTATAGCCGATTTTTGGTGTTTATAGCCAATTTGTGGCGTTTATAGCCGATTTACAATTCTCATCATTAATGAAAGACAAGAGTTGTGGTTTTTTGTCTCTTTAAAATAAAATACAAAATACAATGAAAAGCGAGAAAAGAAGAATCTAACTCTTCAGGAGATTGTGGGAGGGACCTGTTTAGATTGACGGTCGCGAGTCATGTATGGACTCCGCCATCATCCATGCAAATGAGAACGTCGGATGCTTTGAATTCGCTTGGCTTGGCTATATCCTCAGATTTTTAGAGAACAAAGACCGAGAGAAGGTCTTATGTTCAATAAAAAGCCGAGTAGACAGGCTGAAGAGCCATGTCTAAGCCACTTTTGTTGGAGAAGGTAAAGGACCTTGGGGGGGGTGCCCCCCCAAGGGACTTTTGTCACCTTGTAGTAGAGGCTGATGCGGAATTCCGACAGAGGTTTCTCTCTCTCTGAGCTTCTGGATCTCTAGAGCAGGAATTGCTGATGATTTCTCCTCTTTTTCTGATCCTTCTGTGTGTCTCTCTTGATGATTTTCCGATTATTTTTCCGATCCTTCTGTGTGTCTCTCTCCTTCTGGAATGCTTGGAGGGGACTCCTATTTATAGGCCTTTAGGTAGCCTTTAGGAGTGATTTATGAGCCTTTATGGTAATAAAGCTCATTAAGGGAGGAGTTACGAGTTTAATTGCTTTTTGTTTTGTAACTCCTGACCCTTGGATTTCATTGGCCGGAGGAGAGTCATGGGCATTTAATCGCCTTTAATCTCCATTATGTTAGGAGTTTCATGGCTTGAATGCCATGATTGCTTGGACTTGTAACTCCTGAACAGAGGCTTCTGATTGGGCCGTCCAAGATAATGGGTTAATGACCGCATTAACTTGCCATAAACAGGCCAATTGATAGCATTAAGTGGCCGCCTCGGTAGCTGAAGAGTCGCGGGCCATGTTGCGTCTTTTGGAATTCCTTTTGCGATGATCATTGATGGATCCTTATGTAAATCAACATCAGATGATCATGTAGTTTCAGGCATTGGTTGATACCAGCGGGCCGGCAGCATCTGTCCAGTTGATTTCACGATCGGGCGGGTAGAAAGTGCTCTTTTTGGTTGTTCGGCTGGCAATCCACGAAGTTTTTGAAGTTCTGGTAAGGCGTTTTGTGATCTTGATGAATATCAGTGAATTTGGAGCTTCAAAAGCCTGAATCTGGAAAAATCACAGGGACAGAACAACTCGTCTCGCGAAAACGGACGAAACGGGGGGTCCCGGGGCGAAATCGGCGCCCCGGACCTCCCAGGGTCGCCGGGCCCATGGTCGCCAACGACCATGGGCCATGGTCGCCGGCGACCCTGGCCCAGGGTCGCGGCGGTCTGCAACCCTGGGGGAAAAATTCCTTCCCGGGGCCCGTTTTTGGCCGTTTTTCGTCGTTTTTCGCTTCCGTTTTTTTTGTTTGTTTTCTCTGACATTTCTCCACATTATTTGGCTTGATTTCCCTCTGAAAAACCTGATGAGAGTCCTTGCAAATTGGTTTGCAAAGTTTCTGATTTTTCGGGAAAAGCCGAACGCAGAACTGCTGATTTTCCTCCAGAAGAAGAAACAGGATCAAACGATGTCGGAATGACCTGAAATTTGAGGCGAAGCTTCTTGAGCATTAAATAAGACCAACCATGGGCTTTCGTTTGAGTTTTGAAGCCGTTTGGGGTCATGCAAATGCTTGCCTTTGATTTCACCGCGAGGGAAATGCCGAGCTTTGACTTTCGGTCAAACAATGTCGATTGACCTGAAATTCGACGTGTGACTCCCTCATCAGTAGATAAGACCAACCATAGGCTTTCGTTTGAGTTTTGAAGCCGTTTGGAGTCATGCAAACGCTTGCCTTTGATTTCACTGCGAGGGAAATGCCGAGCTTTGACTTTCGGTCAAACGATGTCCGATTGACCTGAAATTCGACGTGTAACTCCCTCATCAGTAGATAAGACCAACCATAGGCTTTCGTTTGAGTTTTGAAACCATTTGGGGTCATGCAAACGCTTGCCTTTGTTTCTCCTGCGAGAGAGATGTCGAGATTTGACTTCTGGTCAAACGATGTCCGATTGACCTGAAATTCGACGAGGAGCCTATTGGAGTCATTTTGAGATGATCCGCAAGCTCCGAATTGGGTGCCATGGTCCCGGGGTGCTCTGCCGCTGGTAGGCTTGATTCAGCCGTTGGAGAGTTGATGATGGGTCAAACGTTGCTGGTTTGACTTGAGACTTGACGTGGAGCCTTTTGGACATATTTTGAGAACATCCATAGGCCCTGATCGAAGATTTGGTGTCTCCGATTCTGCCGCCGCCGGGAGCGCTTGTTTAGCTGTTGGAAAAGTGAAGTTAGGCCAAATGATGTCGGAATGGCCCTAAACTTCATGTGTACCTCTCTTTTGGTTGTTTTGAATGACCTTGCAGTTTTTGTTTGATTCTGACAAGATCTGATGCTTGAAGTGGCGCCTGCCTATTTTTGGTAGGATGCGGCTCCATGTAGCTTTTGGTGTGAAGAGGCAAAGTGACATTTTTGGTGTCAACACACGTATGTATTCAATCATTAGGAGTAGTTTCACTTGTTTTTGTCATAGTACTTTCATGTAGTGATATTCACTGATTACATGCGTTGCGTAGATGAGAAACGAGCGACGCAAAATAGTGGGCTCGGTTGTCCATCCGTCGATGCTGGTTACTACTATGGCCAGTTGAAAGATATTGTTGAAGTTGTGTATAATCACGGGCTAAAGTTTCTATTGTTTAAGTGTGACTGGGTGGATCCCATCCGAGGGGTTAAAACAGATAATTACCAGTTTACATTGGTAAATTTTAACAATTTGTTACATCGTGATGATCGAATAAGTGCTGAACCGTACATACTGTCATCAATGGCGGAGCAAGTTAATTTACTATGTCAGAGATCTGAAAGATCCTAACTGGCAAGTTGCAGTTAAAATGTCAAGGAGGGGAGTGTATCAGATTGAATGTGATGAGCCAGATATTGATGCATTCGCCCAACAAGTTCTTGACCAGAATATAGTTGTTCAACATAATGAAGATATTAATTGGGTTCGGGAAACCATTAAAGGAGATACAGTTGACTTACATGACCAATGAACGGTTGGGAACTATTTCAGTATTGTTAAATTTTAGTGTAAATAATTTTTAAATGTTAATTTCAATTATCTTGTTTAATGAAATTTATCTTACATACATTTGAACAGATATGTCAGGACGAAAGAGAAGAGATCGTCCGCTGACGATGGACGAGCTGTTGCGCCAGGCCAGCGGACCGTCTGGGGAGCCTAGACCGGCACCGGATGCCGCCCAGTCTAGCTCGATGGCCCCACCGAGTAGGCCATCGACATCTCATCCGAGTCCATCCACTCCAGTGGATGCTTCGGCGTCGTCCAGTGCTTCAGCTCCACCATCTCGGGTTGCATCAGCAGATACACAGACTGGTATAAGTTTATTTAATTAAAACATGTTAATTCTAGCAAATTATTTTATTTCAATTTAATTAGATTATCTCTAATTTAAACAGGTGCTATGAGCACGGGCCCATCTTCCAGCAGGGGGAGAGGCCCTGCTAGAGGGATCCGGACGTGGAATTCCAGCCATCCCATTTGCGTAGAGTTTGATGAGACATATCATCCGGTGGGCCCTCATGCTCGCCAGCTCATCAGCCAGTTAGGACATATGGTCCGAGATCCATATGCATTTCCTTTGACCACGCTTGATTGGGAGGCATTCCCGGTGGATACGCTAGATCGTACCTGGCAGCAGGTCAAGATAATAATTTAACATTTCTCCTCAGGATGTGTCAATTTAAACCATAACTTAATGAAAAATTATTTGTCAATGAAAAATTATTTGTCCTTTTCAGGACAATTTGCTGGCATGTCCTGAGCTCTTCCGGCCAGTTTGCATGTCGAAGTGCCGGAAGATGTGGAAAGATCATAAAAATAAAATAAAGACGCAGCACTAGAAGCCTCATCAGGATGCGCCTGACATACTTCAGCGAGTTCCGACTGGCGTTCTCCCTGATCAGTGGACTCAGCTCGTCCGGTACTGGACGAGCGAGGAGGCTCAGGTGAGAAACTTGTAATTTTTTTATTTTAATTTTAACATTTTACTAGTAACTAACGTAACTATCAAAATTTCCGACTGATAAATATTGAAAACAGAGAGTGTCTGCTACGAATGCGCAAAACCGCGCATTGCAGGGTCCTGCACACAGGTTGGGGACTCGACACATCACCCAGGTCCGCCACGAGGTAAAAAGTTAGATCGTACAGTTAATTTATGTTTTTGTCATTCTGTATGATAGTATACTAGTAATACATTTTTCCACCAAACAGTTGCGTTCCGAGGGTGTTCCGGTCGATAGGATGTCCATCTGGATGCGTTCTCGAGATCCTCGCCACCCAGAGGTTGCAACTATCTTTGTAAGTTTTTATATTGAACTGTTTAAATTATGTTTCTATTACTATGTCTTGTTATGCATGATAATATACTATATGAATGAACTACGCAAGCCCAGTATCAGTCACGCCTGGAGGAGTTACCTGAGGAGGAGTGCAGTTTGCCATCGCGGAGGGATGAGATATTCCACTCCGTCGTTGGCCGGGATGGGCATGGATACACGCTGACGTATGGGACGGGCATTCCACGCTCGCACATCACGCGATCGGAGTCATCCGGTGCTAGCTCCTCCCAGGGCATACGCTTCCGTACGGATGAGGAGGTTCAGGAGTTGCTGCAGTCCATGAAGGCAGCGATCAGAGAGGAGGTGACAAATGAGGTCAAGGCAGAGATCAGGGCAGAGATGAGGGCCGAGTGGAGAGCGGAGATGGCAGAGCCTGAGAGTCGTCTATCACAGAGTCGCGCCCCGCTCGCTTCAGACCCACCACCCACTACTCAGGTTAGTAAGAAAGAAATTTTGTACATATAAATTGTCAATTAAGTCATTGATGCATCAATACTTATGTCTCTTTTATTGTTTTTAACTGTATAATAAATAATTACAGGCACCAGACGCTGGCAGCGGCCACAGGGCTAGACATGACTTCGATGGAGAGGGCAGTCATGATTTAGCAGGCTTGACTGATCCTGACCAGGTAAAATTAATTTTTTTTAATTCAAGATTTCAACATTTAAGTTAAAACCTTAACATAAAACTTAGAAAACAAGCCTCCGGGCGCCCAAAACGAGTAAACGGGGTCCGTTGCCATTGAAACTTGACGGGCACGGGCCCCTAGTCATTCATGACTTGCAAGAACTGACGAAACGAGAATCCGACTCCCGGATTGCTCGTACAGTTGAAAAGTAGGCTGAACTTTGAACGTTAACTTAAAACTTAGAAAACGAGCATCTAGGCGCCCAAAATGAGCAGCTGGGCTCCGTTGCCCGTGAAATTTGACGGGAATGGGCCCAAAGTCATTCCTGACTTGCAGGAACTGACGGAACAGGATTCCGACTCCCGGATTGCTCGTAATGTTGAAACGTAGGTTTAAGTTAGAACTTTAACTTAAAACTTAGAAATCGAGCCTCCGGGAGCCCAAAACGAGCAAACGGGCTCCGTTGCCCATGAAACTTGACGGGCATGGGCCCCTAGTCATTCATGACTTGCAAGAACTGACGGAATGAGATTCTAAATCCCGAATTGCTCGTACAGTTAAAACGTAGGTTTAAGTTAGAACGTTAACTTAAAACTTAGAAATCGAGCCTCCGGGCGTCCAAAACGAGCAAACGGGCTCCGTTGCCAGTGAAACTTAATGGGCATGGGCCCCTAGTCATTCATGACTTGCAGGAACTAACGGAATGAGATTCTGATTCCCAGATTGCTCGTAATGTTGAAACGTAGGTTTCAGTTAGAATGTTAACTTAAAACTTAGAAATCGAGCCTCTAGGCGCCCAAAATGAGCAAACAGGCTCCGTTGCCCGTGAAACTTGACGGACGTTGGCCCCTAGTCTTTCATGACTTGCAGGAACTGACGAAACAGGATTCCGACTCCCGGATTGCTCGTAATGTTGAAACGTAGGTTTAAGTTAGAACGTCAACTTAAAACTCAGAAAACGAGCCTCCGGGCGCCTAAAATAAGCAAACGGGGTCCGTTACCAGTGAAACTTGACGGGCCCGGGCCCGTAGTCATTTATGATTCGCAGGAACTGACGAAACGAGATTCCGACTTCCGGGTAGCTCGTACAGTTGAAACGTAGATTTAAGTTAGAACGTTAACTTAAAACTTAGAAAACGAGCCTTCAGGTGCCCAAAATGAGCAAACGGGGTCCGTTGCCTGTGAAACTTAGCGGGCACAGGTCCGTAGTCATTTATGATTTGCAGGAACTGACGGAACGAGATTCCGACTCCTGGATTGCTCATACCGTTGAAACATAGGTTTAAGTTAGAACGTTAACTTAAAACTCAGAAAACGAACCTCCGTGCGCCCAAAATGAGCAAACGGGGTCCGTTGCCTGTGAAACTTGACGGGCACGGGCCCTAGTCATTCATGACTTACAGAAACTGACGGAACGAGATTCCGACTCCCGGATTGCTTGTACAATTGAAACGTAGGTTTAAGTTAGAACGTTAACTTAAAACTCAGAAAACGAGCCTCCGGGCGCCGAAAATGAGAAAACGGGGTCCGTTGCTCGTGAAACTTGACGGGCATCGGCCCCAAGTCATTCATGACTTGCAGGAACTGACGGAACGAGATTCCGACTCCCGGATTGCTCGTACAGTTGAAATGTAGGTTTAAGTTGCAACGTTAACTTAAAACTTAGAAAACGAGCCTCCGGACGCCCAAAATGAGCAAACGGGGTCCGTTGCCCGTGAAACTTGACGGGCACGGGCCCGTAGTCATTCATGACTTGAAGGAACTGACGGAATGAGATTCCAACTCCCGGATTGCTCGTACAGTTGAAACGTAGGTTTAAGTTGAAACCTTAACTTAAAACTCAGAAAACGAGCCTCCGGGTGCCCAGAATAAGCAAACGGGGTCTGTTGCCTCTGAAACTTGACGGGCACAGGCCCCTAGTCATTCATGACTTGCAGGAACTGACGGAGCGAGATTCCGACTCCCCGTTTGCTCGTATAGTTGAAACGTATGTTTAAGTTAGAACGTTAACTTAAAACTCAGAAAACGAGCCTCCGGCCGCCCAAAACGAGCAAACGGGGTCCGTTGCCCGTGAAACTTGACGAGCACGGGCCCCTAGTCATTCATGACTTGTAGAAACTAACGGGATGAGATTCCGACTCCCGAATTGCTTGTACAGTTAAAACGTAGGTTTAAATTTTAATTTTAATTCTTAATTTCTTTATATTTTGTATAAATTGCCAATTTTTATAGTTAACTACTAATATTTATTTTCCCTTTTCTGTTTAGGTTTGAGAGCATCGGATCTTCCACGGCAACCTACACAGACAATTTTTTTTTTTTTCAATATTTGTAATGGATATAATTTGTTGAAACTTTTGTATTGTTTTGAATGTAATTAATATAAGACTTTGTTAATGAATATAAGACTTTCTTTTGTTACTTGTACTTTTAATTGATTATTGTAGTTGTATATAATATATTCAGGTTGTCTGTAATACATTGAGGTACAGGTATAAAAAAGAAGGAAAAAATTGAGAAAATATAGGCCAGGTAATAAAAAAAATAATAGCTTTTGGCGGCCGCTAAAAGTTATGTTTTACCTTTAGCGACCGCTAGAGGCGGCCGCTAATACTCTGTAAAATTTTTTAAAAAATAAAAAAATCGAAAAAATATGGTATTAGCGACCGCTATATGTGGTATTATCGACCGTAATGGCGGTCGCTAATGCTCCCAATTTTTTTTTTTTTTAACTTTTAGCGACCGCAGAATTGCGGCTGCAAAAACATTAGCAACCGCCAGTGGCGGTCGCTAATACTTTCTGCGACGAGCCATTCGCGTCGGCTGGTTGGCGGTCGCTGAAGAGTATTAGCGACCGCCAGCCCACTTTTAGCGATGGCTTTTGGCGGCCGCTAAAAGTGCCTTTTCTAGTAGTGTCTTCAAAATCATATCCCACGATTAGTAGGATATGCCATTAATAATGGTCAACTACTATTTAATTAGCCATGATTAATGAAATCTCACTAATGACAATTTCAAATAAATTCTAAAAAAACACAAACAAATTTCAAAAGGTACAAATAAATTAAAAAGAATGCAAATAACTTTTAAAAAACGCACTAATTTAAAAAATGAAATAAATTTCAAAAGAACGCAGAGAAATTGATGCAAATAAATTTAAAAAAGATCCAAATAAATTTTAAAAAATGTTAATAAATTTTAAAAGATGCAAATAAATTTCAAAAAATGCTGAGAAATTTAAAAAGATGCAAATAAATTTCAAAAGATCCAACTAAGTTTCAAAAAATATAAACAAATTTCAAAAGATGAAAATCAATTTCAAAAGATCCAAATAAATTTCAAAAAAATGTAAATAAACTTCAAAAGACACATATAATTTCAAAAGACATAAATAAAATTAAAAAGATCAAATAAATTTTAAAAAAAAACACAAATACATTTTCCAAAACTAGGATAAACCAATTTTCTAAATTTCATAAAAAATTGCCAAAAACTAAAGTATTTTTGTCAAAACTCAGTTAAATTTATTTAAGAAAATAAAAAATAAATTTTAAAAGACACAAATAAAATTCAAAAACACAAATAGATCTAAAAAATGTAAATAAATTTTTCAAAGAAACAGAATGATTCGTTTAAAAACTCAGTTAAAAAATTTAAAATGGAGATAAATTTGTCAGATACTCAGCTATATTTTTCAAAAACTCAAATAAATTTGCCAAATACTCAGATAGATTTATTTAGAACTCAAATAAATTTGTTCCAAAACTCAAATAAATAGCAAAATACTTACATAGATTTGTACAGAACTCAGATAAATTTGCACAAAACACAAATAAATTTGATAAAAACTCAAATAAATTTAATAAAAACTAAGATAAACTTGACAAAAACTCAGATAAATTCTCTTCCTGGTCAATCCTGGCTTGACCCCAACCAACCTCTTGTACCCTGACGTACCCGGGAACCAGGTCAACCTGACCCGACCCGAACTCAACCTGAAACCTGACCTAAACAGTGTCCTTCCACTCTCCAGTTCTGGTTCTGTAACAGCGGAGACGAGACCCCTTTGTCTTCTCCTTCTCCTTCTCCCATAGAGCAAGGCTGGCGACAGGAGGCGTCGCAATAGCACGGGAGTAGGTTTTCAAATGCCCAAAGCCTAATTATCCAAGTACCGACAACCAAACCCAAGAAAGGATTGCACTTGTATAAAAGCAAATTACATCTTACATTGACTACCAGAAACTTATTTTCATCCCTTTGCTTACTTTCATCTCTTTCTGACACAATTCAAAAACACCCAAACGGTAAAATTCAATCTCTATCTTGTTCTTCTACTTGTTTTCACCCAAACATCGAAAGAGAAAACATACAGAAAGAAAGAAAGAAAGAATGCAATACTATTATTTCCATCTGTTTCTGATCCTCTTCCAACTCCACTTATTTGCCCGGACTGCCTGTTCCATCTCGACATCATCAACCTTGACCGAATGGAGATCCGGCTGGGCAACGTACTACGTACGCGTCGAATAATCCGTGGGACTCGATAGGGGGAGCTAGGTGGTATGGGGATCTGGAGCGGGGCCGGTACGGGAAGGCGACAGCGGGACTGAGCTCAAAGCTATTCAATTTGGGTCGGGTCTACAGGGCTTGATTCGAGATCCGGTGCGTGGATGATGTGAAAGTCGTGCATCCGGGGGAGATTCGTGATCGTGACGGCGATGAACTTCTGCCCGCCCAATTACGGTGATGGATGATCGTGTATTGGTGCCTTTTTTGCAAGTGCAGTTAAGTCCAGCAGCCCAGCAATCTTTCTTCTCTTCTCATTTTCCGTTCTTCAATAAGAAAGTGGAATGGGAGACTTAAAATTTTAAAATTTCTTGCCTAAAAAGTGGTGAAGGGCAAATCAGTCATGACCTCTCGCCGAAACAAGTCTAACTGCATAGACTACAGGCCTTAGAGGAAAAGTTGATGGACTGGAGGCCTTACAAGACCTCTATGAGAGACTTTTTGCTAATTTACTCCTTTTAAGCATTGGTGGTTGAGCTTTTGAGATAATCATTATATGAGATTTCCTTATACAATCATCAATTTTTAAGATAATCATTATGTAATGTGTTTGGACTCTCCTTTGTTGATTGCTTTATTTAGTGTTATTTGGTGAGAGAGACACTAACTACGAGATGACTAGCGACGAGAAGCTCAATCGGCGCGAAGAGGATCTTGAACTCTCAGTGGAAAGCAGGTGTCAAAAGATAATAGTGCGAATAGGTTATGGTACTCTTGATCTCCAAGGTTTTGTGATGTGGGGTGATAGCAAGATTTAGTCATGGGGTGATTGTTTATTAGATATATGTGGGACACATTGGGCCCCTTTAAATTCTTGGCAATTTCAAAATCAACATGGGGTGGGTTAGCAATTTCAAAATCAACATGGGGCGTATATGTGTAGGTCCGCCACTAGATCCAGGATATATCCTATCTTCTTCTTTCTTTTTGCTATCTTGAGATTCAGTCCATCCACCCATTAGCTCATCCATCAGGCATCCATCTCTAAGCTTGTGGACAATAGGGAGTGGTTTGATAGATAGATTTCTAGTAAATCTCCTCTGATCACTTGACAATACACTACCTCATCCTTCGTGTGGATTGATCTCTTGCGTTGTAGTGGTCTCGTGGCATGTGATCCGAAGCTTCCGCGGCGTCTCCAACCAACAACGATATCAAAGCCTGATTCCAGTTTGCTCACATAAGGATCTATCACAACAAATCGTGATTGATGTATTTTAATTTTCCCTTCTCTAATGAAAGAGATTCTTACTTCCAAGTATGATCTGAAACTTCATCAAAGGCATGACCCAGACTGCTAATCATGTTCGGAGCATAGGGCTTACTCTAACTCTAAGATCTCCGGTCTTAGATTCTGACGGATTGGGGGAAATTTGAGAAAACGTAGAAATTGCGTAACTCACTTTATTTTTTCTGCAATTTTTGTGGGGTTCATATGAACAATCCAAACCGTTCATTATTCTCATAACCTCAGGTTTCAAGATATATTCTAGGATTTGATTCCAATTAGATTGCAAGAAATCTTCACACAAAAAAAGGGGAATGCAGACTGTCAGGCTATGATTTTTTTTCTGCAGATCGAAGTGATTATGTTTCCTTAAATGGCAAATAGAATATCATTCTGTTTTGACTGCCATGCTTGTAAAGGCCAAGAGAACTGTAATGTGGCGTAGTTAATTTTTTTTTAGGGATAATTAGCCAAAAGTCCCTCGACACCGTCTTGCAAGGCCTCCATTCCAACAACTTTTTCTCTAAAGCATGTAGTGCATACAACTGGACATATTTTGGCGAGAGGTCCCTAGATATGCCACATCAGATATTTTCATGACTGATTTGCCCTTCCAACTATTTTGGCATAAGATTTTGAAATTTCAAATCTTCCATTCTCCCTCGTTGAGAGCCATGAAAGCCAGCAAGCAACCCTACTCTCTCCGACCTCGTGCAAAGGACGGACCAATCCAAAACCTCCTTCTCTGATTTCGGTGGACAAACTAGCGTTTGGATATCCTATTTTTCTGCGACTAGAACCGCAGCCCACCTTCTCCGGTTCCGACCAGCATCCCTCGTCTCTGATTTCTATGTAGCCTGGTAGAGATGGATCTCTTTGTTCCGGTCCTTCCTTCTTCTCAGGCAGAGCCCTGTTATGGCAATGATGGGATTCTGCAACAAGGGTGGCGGTGAAACAGCAGATTCATCTACGAGTGGACACTCAACCTAGTAGAAATGGATCTCTTTGTTCTGATCCTTCCTTTTTCTCTGGCAGAGCCCTGTTATGGCAATGATGGGATTCCGCTGCGAGGGTGGTGGTGAAGCAGCAGATTCGTTTGCGAGTGGGCGCTGCCTTCGGTGCATCACGAGTGGCGAGAGGGAGATCGTGGGGACGATGAGGTGCTGGCTTGGAGATGCCCATGAGCGTGAGGGGGATGAGGTGAAGAAAAGAGATGGAGAGGGGAGTTAGCCGGCGTGGAGCGCAAGGAGGGAGATAGAGATCGCCTGGGTGAAGGGGTTCCTGCGCAAGGGGCTGCCTGGGATGGGGTCAAATAGATCTGAGTTTCTAGCAAATTTATTTGAGTTTTTGGTAAATTTACCAGAGTTTTTAGAAGATTTATCTAAGTCTCTAACAAATTTATCTCCATTTTGAAAATTTTAACTAAGTTTTTGAACAAATCTTTCTCAGTTGTTGGGCAAATTTATTTGCGTTTTTTTAAATCTATTTGTGTTTTTTAATTTTATTTGTGTATTTTGAAATTTATTTGTGTCGTTTCAAATTTATTTGCATTTTTTGAAATAAATTTAACTAAGTTTTTGGAAAAAATACTTGAGTGTTTTGCACATTTTTTTGAAATTTGAAATTTTGGTTTATCTTAGTATTAGAAATTGTATTTTCTTTTTTTGAAATTTATTTTTTCTTCAATTATATTTACATCTTTTGAAATTTATTTACATTTTTTGAATTTATTTGGATCTTTTGAAATTTATTTGAGTCTTTTGAGGTTTATTTACATTTTCTGAAATTTATTTGGATCTTTAGTAATTTATTTTGCATCTCAAAAGAATGTAGATAAATTTAAAAAGATGCAAATAAATTTCAAAAGATCCAAATGAATTTCAAAAAATATAAATAAATTTCAAAAGATGAAAATCAACTTCAAAAGATCCAAATAAATCTCAAAACATCCAAATAAATTTCAAAAAATGTAAATAAATTTCGAAGGACGTCGATAAATTTCAAAAGACTTAAATAAAATTAAAAAACGTAAATAAATTTAAAAAAATGCAAATACATTTGTCAAATCTGAGATAACCCAATTTTCCAAATTTAAAAAAAAAAGCCAAAAACTCAAGTATTTTTTTTAAAACTCAGTTAAATTTATTTCAAAAAATACAAATAAATTTCAAAAGACACAAATAAAATTCAAAAACACAAATAGATCTAAGAAAATACAAATAAATTTTCCTAAAACACTGAAAGATTAGTTCAAAAACTTAGTTTAAATTTTCAAAAAGGAGAGAAATTTGTCAAAAACTCAAATAAATTTGCGAAAAACTCAGACAGAATTGTTCGAAACTCAGATAAATTTTCCCAAAACTCAAATAAATTTGACAAAAAATCATATAAATTTCTTAAAAACTAAAATAAAGTGGAGTCATCCTTCCCCTCCATTGATGGACCCGATTTTTTCTTTCCTCTCCTCTCCCATCAGTCCCCGGGGTCGATGGAGGGAAGAAAGGGGGAGAAAAAAGGGGCATCTTATATTTTTTGTACGGGTATGCCAGATTTTCTATTCTACTTGGAATTTAGAAATGGTGATCCAAAGACCCACCTTTGCAAGTAGAAAGGAAATCAACAATTTTCTAACTTTACATTGCACACATATTTAAGAAAAGAGACAATTTTTTTAATGCCGTGAGAAGCAATTTTGTGACGTGAAAGGCAATTTTGTGCCGTTAAAGGCGATTTTTCCGTGAAAGGCGTTTTACAAATCTCATCAATAAAGAACGACATGAAATGTGATTTTTTGTCTCTTAAAGAAATTACAAAGTACAACAAAAAAGTAAGAAAGGGAATTTGACTTCTCAGGAGATTGTATGGACTTCGTCATCGTCCTTTAGATGAAAACGCTTGATGCTTTGATTCTTCGGCTTGGCTTGGACTTCAGTTTTTTAGAGGACAAGGACCAAGGGAAGGTCCTATACCCAATGAAAAACGAAGAGACGGGCTGAAGAGCCGCGTCTTGGGCATGTTGAGTAGGAGAAAAGAAGGCTTTTTCTTGGACCCTTCCCCCCCAAGGGACTTTGATCACCTTTTTGGTGTTTGTTGCGGCAGAGTTTCTTCTAGTTTCTTCAGAGTAGCAGTGCTTCTTCATAGTAGCAGGGCTTCTGGATCTTGAGTTTGGAATTCTGGGATTCTGTGTCCTTTTGAATTCTTGGAGTCACCTCCTTTTATAGGCATTTGGTAGCTTTTAGGTGACTTTATGGGCTTTAATGCATTTAAAACCACATAATGGAAAGAGTTACAAGTTTTAATTCTTTTATTTTGTAACTCCTTTTTCTTGGCTTCTGATTGCCGGTGGAGATAATGGGCATTTAATCACCTTTAATCTCCATGATGAGTGGAGTTTCATAACTTTAATGTCATGATGACTTGGACTTGTAACTCCCATTCCCTTAAATCTGATTGGGCCATCCAAAATAATGAGTTAATGACCGCATTTAGGTGGGTCAATTAAGAGCATTAAGTGGTCGCTGGGGATTTCAAGAGTCGCGGGCCGTGCCGCGTCTTTTGGAATTCTTCTTGCGATGATCGACGATGGATCTTCATGTTGATCAATGTCGGATGATCATGCAAATTCAGATATTGGTTGATACCAGCGGGCCGGTGACATCTGTCTTATCGATTTCTCGATCTATCGGACAGAAAGTGCACTTTCTTGGGCAGCCGATTGGCGATCTTAGAGCGATCAATGACGATTTCATGCTCTTAACGGCGGCTCCGTGATGTTGACAAAAATCAGTTGTTTCAAAGCACCAAAAATCAAATTTTCAGGAATTCACAAGGGCTGGAACTCCCAGAATACGAAAAGAATCGGAAAAAGGGGCCCTGCGGCGGAAATCCGGAGACTCGAATTTCCAAGGTCACCGGCGACCATGGGGGGATTTTCCCCTTTGGTCGCCGTTTTGTCGGCCGTTTTTCAAGCTTTTTGCTTCTTTTTTCTCCTGTATTTTTCTTGACATATTTCCTCATTTTTGGCTTGGTTCTCTTGGAGAAAACCCAACGAGAAGTTGTGCAAAACCGGGCACAAAGTTTCCTATTATTTAGAAAAGCCGAAGCCTTTGCTGCGCAGAGTTACTGATTTTTGTCAAGAGTTGGAACTAAACGATGTCGGAATGACTTGAAATTTGACGTGGAGCTTCCCGAGCAATAGATAGGACCAACCATGGGCTTTCGTTTGAGTTTTGAAGCCGTTTGGGTTCCCGTCGCTGCTAGGCTTGATTTCGTCGCGAGGAAGATGTCGCGCTTTGATGTACAGTCAACCGATGTCCGATTGACCTGAAATTTGACAGGGAGCCTATTGGAGTCATTTTGAGATGATCCATTAGCTCCGATTTGGATATCATGGTCCCGGGGTGCTCCACTGTCAGTAGCCTTGATTTTGTTTCGGAGCGTCAAAGTCGGGTCAAACGTTGTCGAAATAACCTGAAATTTGACGTGCAACCCTTTTGGAGTATATTGAAGCCGCCCATGTGCTCCGTTTGATAAGTGATGGTCCCGATGGTTCTCGTCGCCGAGGGGCTTAATTTTCTTTCAGAGAGTCGACGTCGGGTCAAACATTGTCGAAATGACCTGAAATTTGACTTGGAGCCTTTTGGAGGTATTTTGAGACCATCCGTGTGCTCAAATTGAAGTTTTGATGTCTTCGACACCGCTGCAGCCAGGAGCGCCTGTTTGGCTGCCAGAGGAGTGAAGTTAGGCCAAATGATGTCGGAATGGCCCGAAACTTCATGTGAACTTTTCTTTTGGCTGTCTTGAAGGATCTATTAGTTTTCAAGTGATTCTGACAAGATCTGATGCTTGAAGCGACATTGCCTGTTTATAGTAGGATGCGGCTTTATGTAGGTTCTTGATGTTGAAGAGGTAAAGTGACATTTTTTGGTGTCAACAAAAGCCCCCTCCAGGTACAGTGACGAGTAGCTTTTGGAGTCGGTGTGCCTCGAAGAGAAAACTTGAAGGAGAGCTTTCAACTTGACCAAGAGTCTTTGAGCATTTTTTTTTTTTTGATAACCTTTTGAGTTTCCAGGCGGATTTTATGGTAGTGAGAGGGATTACGTACCATCTCAAGGCAAAGTTTTAAAATGACATGAGGGAGTTGGATTTGGGTTTTGGATTTTGGGTTTTCCTTTTGATCTTGTGAACCTAAGGGCTTTATGTGGCGCATCAGGTGATCAAGAAGGATTTTTGGTTTTTGACCTTGTGACCTAACAAGCTGTATGTGGCAGGTTAGGGGGTCGGGGTTTGACTTTTGGAGTTTGACCTTGTAACCCAACAAGCTGTATGTGGCAAGTTAAGGGGTCGGATTTTGGTTTTGGCCTTGTGACCTAACAAGCTTTATGCAGCGAGCCAGGGGGTCGGGGATTTTTTGGATTTGGCCTTGTGACCTAACAAGCTTTATGTGGCAAGTTAGGGGACTAGGGTGTGGTTTTTGTGGGTTGTCAATTTCAAGATTTTGGCTTAATTTGGTTCATGAGGTTAGATGGTTTGGTTTTTTTGGAACTCATGAGGCTTTCTTTTCTCTCTGTTTTTTTTTTTAATGGTTCAATTGACTCAAAAGAGGCATGAAACCATTTTGTATGCTCTTGGTAAGAGAATTTTTTTTTTTAAAGGAAGCCTCTTTTAGTGCCTAGGTGGTCAAACCTGACTCATGTGGGCTAGCCCATGGGACCTTAAGCTTTTAAAGATGGCTTAGATCTCACATGGTGTCATTTTGTAAAGAATATCTAAAAATATCTCTCTTGGATAAAGAATATCTAAAAATATTCTTACTTGGAGAGAATCTCTCAAGTTTCCTTTCTTTTGGGAGACATTTTCTCAAAGTATCTCTCTTTGGGAGAGAATATTTCTCATTCCCTTTCTTTTTGGAGAAAATTTCTCAAAGAATCTTCTCTTTGGGAGAGAATATCTCAAATTTTCTTTCTTTTGGGAAGGTTGCTAATTTTTAGCACTTACCACCTTTCTTTTCTCCTTGTTTCCTCTTTTGGTTTGCTCTCTTGTATAAAAGCAAGATGAGATTGGATCTTTGCTTCTTTGCTTTCTTTCTTTGCAAGAGTCTTCAAGAGTGCTCCAAGATCAAGAGTTCTTCTTCTACTTCAAAGATCTTCAAGCTTTTCTTCTTCTTCTCCATCAATGGCTTCAAATAATTTTTCTTTCTTCACAAGAAATTTCCATTGTAGAAGTAGAATCCTTTCCTTTTCTTTTCTTTTCTTCTTCTTCTTTTTTTCTTTCTTTTTCTTTTCTTCTCTTTTTTTTTCTTTCTTTTCTTTCTTTTCTTTCTTTTCTCTTGTTTTTCCACTTGTTTTCTTTTTTCTTTTTTTTTTCACGTGCTGTTTTTTTTCTTTTGCACGTTTTTTTTTCTTTTTTATTGGCTGTACGGATCGGATCTGGCCGTACTGCCACATGGCAGTGGGCCACGGCTTGCTGCCCAAATTTTTTTTTTTTAAACTTCTCTCTTTTTTTTTTTTTGCTCACTATGATATTGAGGTTTATGCACCATGATGATGAGATTTTATGCATTTCAAGATGTTCATGCACATGGCTTTCTTTCTCTTCTCTTCTCTTGTTTTGATGCATTAAGATAAAAGGCTAGAATCTCTAGGTCAAGTCAATATGAATTTTGACTTTGACAAAATTTGATTGGTTTTGACCAATGTTGGGTTGGAATTGATCAAACTTTGGTTAAAGTTTTCCTAGCATCTAATGCATGATGATTTTTTATGCATGCTTTTAGTAAATTAGTTGGGAGCATGATGATGCATACCTAGAAATCTTTTGCAAGTTTTGGGATTTGGAGCTCGCAGCAATGTTGAGCCCTTTCCTGATCTTGCTGGATTTTTAAGGAGCTTTGCAAGTTTTGGAGTTTGGAGCTCGCAGCGATGTTGGGCCCTTTCTTCAAGCTTACGGAGATTTGATGAGATTGGTTTGATCTTGCAGCAATACTTGAGTTCAAACCTTCTTTGAGGATGCTTCATTGAGCTTGTAGCAGTGTTGAGCTCATCTTCTTGCTTCCTATTTTCTTCGGGATGTTTCCCTTTTCTTCGGAGTTGTCCCGGAATCATGCCAAAATTTTGCTAGAATTTTTTTTAGCAAAATTCTGTCACTTTGATGATTGATTTCTTTTTCTTTTTCATCCTTTGCAGTTAGTTCCTCTAAAATGAACAAGGGCAAAGAGTCTGCTACTGATGCGCCTCGTCGGTCTACCAGGTCTCCTAATGTGGCCGTACAGCAGGCCTGGGAGAAGGTCTAGTTTATGGAGAGAAACCTAGAAGAGTGTGACTCCCTCAACCGCGATGAGATGAGACAGCGATTAATCGCTCTCAAGGATGAGGAGTTCTACAGAATTATGGAAAGTAACCATCCTTGGGTCATGAACGATCAGAGCATTGTGCCCAAGCCTATCTTCTTCTTTGGCGATGCAGTCCTTGACAACTTGACGTACCAAAGAAGTTGTTTTCAGTTCTCTTACACAGCTGGTGGTGAGGAGAGAACTATTTCTACCCAGTCGACTTTTGATCGGATTGCGTCAATCATGAGTCTTTCTCCCACGTGTCCCAAGAGGGAGGATCCTCCAAGCTGGATGAAGAGGATCAACGTGATAAAGACCGGGGTTTTTGTTGGCAGTCCTTCTGGATATGTGGAGAAGCCACCTGTCCGTATGGACATGTTGATGCCCTCCAGTGGCTACCAGGGTTCTAACCATCCGTCGATTAATTTGAGACCGGTTGGCCTTGGCATTTTTCGGGGCGACAGTAGCAGTTGGGTGAAACCTTTTCGACTTCATGGCCGTTTCAGTGCTGATTCGAGTTGGGAATCATGGACTGATCACACCTTGCAGGTTGATGGTGCAATTGTGAAGGAGGCCTAGATCTTCGACACAGATCGCGCTTTTCAGAAGGCCGTGGTTTTCTCTGATGAGGCCTTCACGGCCATGCTAGAGTTGTTCCTTCCACAAACCAACACCTTCATTGTGATGAGCGGTGAGATTGGTTTTTCTCTGAAGGAATTAAGCGTCATCACCGAGCTGCCTATCCTTGGCAAACTCTATGAGGAGTTTATGCCTATCGACAGTGTTCTTGAGGAGCAGTCTGAGGGGTTCAGGCTCCTGTACTTTCAGCTCCTCGCCTTCTATGATTTTTTGAAGGAGATGGAGGGCTCGAAAGTTTAGTGCAGAAGTTGGAAGAGTTGTAGCTCCAACTTCTTTGACGGCGCAGGGTCTTTTGATGGTATGGCCCAAGATGCTAGGGCCAAAAATCCAGGTTCAAAGAAGATCTCCGTTATGCGAGATGACTTGAAGAAGTTCTGCGAGAGTACAGACGTCATTTGTCTTGACATTGCACTGCGAAGAGATCTCGTTGTTTGCCTCACTTACTCGTTAGGTGAGGCTGTTTTTGCTGGAAGGATGGAACACACATCAGGCCACACAGTATTTTTCCGGCTTGTTAGATGGCGTTCGGAGAGCGGTTGGCTTTGGTACCGGCTCTCTCTTTACACCTACTTATGTACCGAACTGTAGGCTGTTGCTTTCTTGGTTCGACTTGGGCTCCCTATGAACAGGGTATTTTCAGCCCATATTTTCTATTCGTGGTATGTGTACCACTGTCCCAGCTTCCACCGATTAGGAGTTGCTCAAGATGATGACCTTTTTCATGATTCGGTTGGCTATAGGGACAGCTGTTTCCGAATCTCTTTTGTCAGCCCGTTTGAGGATCCAACGGTTTAGGGACGTTGAGATCGGGCAATCTTCAGTGAAGCGTTCTCCAAGTTTGCGGAAGAATGCTTTCGACTTTGGTGCCTCCCGTGATTCCACCAGGGCGGGGTCGGGAAGACATTACTCCTTGACCAATGCAGAAAAGGGGTTGTTTTTTAACATACGTGTTGGTACGATGGTGTACCGAAGACATCTTTTTGTTGATATCCAACCGTATGTTCCCTTGCATTTCGCGCTGTAGTTGCGCTTCTCTCAAGGCGTTGTTGGAGCGCCTTCGAGCATGATGAAGCGCTTTGGAGGTTTACAGGATGGAAGGAATGCATGGGCCCTTTACAGTGCAGAGGACACAATCGCCATGATTTCTTATCCTGAGTTGCCCACTTTCCAGACTGCTGGCTTCACGAAATGGCTTGCAGAAAGCTTTTCGGTGTACTAGGGGCTTTCCAAGAAGGAGCTTGATGTCAAGCAATCTCCTGGGAAGGGTCTTGGTAGATCGGATGGAGTCCGTTGAGAGGAAGTTCTGGCTTTCCTTTCCGGAGAGAAGCACAAGATCGGCTTTCTCAATGAGCAGTATATCATTAGACCAGGAGTTGTACAAGAGATACCTAGTGAGGTCTTGGATCAGCTCAAAGAGGAGGAAGCCGAGATCGACGCTTGGATGCAAACGGAATTGAAGAAGACTTCCATGGAGTTCGCTGGAAAGAGTAGACTATCCGATGAGGAGTCAAACGAAGCTCCTGACTTTGACAGTGGGGCGGGTACTTCAAGTAAACCATCCCATAGAAGCAAGAGGAAGATAAGGCAGCGCTGCCATAAGAGACGACATGATGACTCTCCTGATGCGGAAGTCCCTCTCAACGCTGCTGAAGAGATGTCAGGGGATGCTGATGAGCCTCCGGAAAAGAGGAGCTGAGAGGAAGGAACCGTTGATGAAGGTATGATTCCTCTTCTTTCCCTTTTCGTTTCTTTCTTTGAGATTTTCTTGTTTTGATTTACCTTCTCTCCTTTTTTCAGTGGAAGATGAGGACTTGATGATGCCCAAGGTTCCAGCCAATGAGGCAGTGATGGATCTGGTTGCAGCATCAGAAGCAGAACCGAGGGATCCTGGAGTGATTCCAGAATCTTCACCTGGTATGACTTCTTTGTTTTTTTTTTTCTTCTTCTTTTTTGTCTGCGCCGTCATTTGCTAATAGGTACCTTTGTTTTTTGTTTCTTCTTTTTTGTCTGCGCCGTCATTTGCTAACAGGTTGCTTGTTTTCTTGTCAGCTGACTTGCCACAGGATTCCAACGATTTTGAACCATCCATGGACGCGTCCTTTGACGACGCTTTGGATGAACTCATGGAGGCAGAAAGTATTCCGCCAATCGTCGAAGAAGGTATTTGTAGCAATAATCCTGATGATAATGATTTTTTCAACAGGATCATATTCATACCTCTTTTTTGTTTTTTTGCTAGCAAATTGTGAGGTGACAGAAGAAGTTCCTCTATCTTTCTCAGTGCCAGAACAGGGGATGCCTGCAGTTGAACCAGAAGTAGAGACTTCTTCTTCCAGTTTTAATGCGGCAGAGATAAAATCGTCTGAGCAGATTCCTTCTCCAGTGTCTCTGGTTAGAAAGAGTTTAATGATCACTCCTCCAGCAGGACATGACACGGGCAGTAGACCAATGGAGAGGGGCGAGCCTTCGTCCGGGCCATCTCTTGAGTACGCGAAGAAAGTGCTGAAGAGCGTTTTGAGCTCATGGATCAAAACTCTTTCTTCTGGCCATTTAGAAGCTGGCTTTGGCATGATTAAGCATGTACAGGACATCCTTACTGATAGCGACAAGGTCGTCCTCGACATTGCAGATACGAAGGCTTTCGTTGATGAAGTCATAGCTCTAGGGAACAAGTGGAATGAAACCACGAGCTTCCCAAGTGGTGACTTCTTCAATGAGATATTTTTAAAGCCTTCTGACGAGGTCAAGTCTGAGCTGGACGAGATCTCGCGAACTCAGAAGAAATTCGTTCGGGAGAGGAACGTTTCCGAGTTGGCTATCATTAGGCTGACAGAAGACTTGCGACGTGTTGATAGAGAGGTCGTTGAGACCAGGCAGCGTCTTGAGCTATTGGAGGAAAAGCTGCCGCAAAATGAGATTCCATGTGAAAGCTCGTGCCAGAGAAGGGTCTCTGATTCGCCAAGTCGAGGAGGCTGAGAGCAATCTCTGAAGGAAGACTCAAGAGTACGAGCAATGGCGGATTCTTTCGGAAGAGCTTCCCCGTGTTGCAGACAGATCGTGGCGTTCTGCCGCATTCTATGGGAAGATCTTGAAGAAGCGTGGCCTAGAAACTTAAGAGGAAAAGGCCAAGAGTCTGCTTGAGGAGTTAAGTCTTTGGTTGAAGACCATGTGAGCTCTTGCTTCTTGTAACAAACCTTTTGACTTCTTTTTTTTTTTTTGGTACTGTGTATACACACATATTTTTTGGTACTCTTTCTTTTGAAGTGCTTGTACACATTTTTTTAGCACTTCTTTTTTTGTATTCCCCCTTTTTTACTCAAATTCTTTTGTGATAAATTCAAGCAATAGTTAAACAGGAATGTTTGTTTAGAAATTTGATCCAAAGTTTGTCATTTTGTGAAAAACCTTTTATCAAATGGTTGTTTTGGCGTGAAAGCCGAATTTTGAAATGGCACAAAAGCCGAATTTTAAGATGGCATGAAATCCAAAATTTGGGTCAGCATGGGAGCGGGAGTTCTGAGGCGTAAAAGTCAAAATTTAGGATGGCATGGAAGCCAAATTTTGTTTGCGGCATGGGAGCCAGGTTTGTGTAATGGCATGAAAGCCGATTTTTGAAATGGCATAAGAGCCGAATTTTGTGGTGTAGGAGCCGGAGTTTTCTTGAAATGGCATGAAAGCCAAAATTTGGAATGGCATGGAAGCCGAATTTAGGTTGGCATGAAAGCCGAAATTTTTTTTTTGCCATGGAATCCAAAATTTGTTTGTGGCATTGATAGTCGAAAATTGTTTTTGGCGTTGATAGCCGATTTTTTTGTGGCATTTATAGCCGAAATTGTGGCGTTTATAGCCGACTTTTTTAAAACCAAGTTTTTTTTTTGTTGGTATGAAAGCCATGATTTGTGGCATTTATAGTCGATTTTGGCATGAGAGCCAGATTTTTGCATTTATAACCGATTTTGGCATGAGAGCCAGGTTTCGGTTTTCAAAATGCAAGTATAGACTAAAAGTCGCCTCCCTGCTGAATGGTCTTGTAAGTATCGATGGAATGTCTCCTCCTTGCTCATTCGGTTGTGAGTATCGATGGAATGTCGCTTCCTAGCGAATTTGGGCGCAAGTATCAACTAAGCGTCTCTTTCTTGTTTTTTTTCTCAAAAATTTTGGTTTTGTGGGTATCGATGGGATGTCGCTTCTCCACGATTTTTGAAATTTGAGGCCTTTTTTCTTTTGGACCTTGGTTTTTGTTTGAATTTTGGGTTTGTGGATATCAACTGGAATGTTGCATCTCCACGATTTTTTTTTGAAATTTTGCAAGTATCGACAAAGTGTCGTTTCCCCGTGATTTCGAAATTTTGGAAGTATCGAATGGGGTTCGCATCCTTCCGATTTTGGGTTTTGCGAGTATCAACAAAGCGCCGCTTCCCCGCGGTTTTTTTTTTTTTTTTTTTTGAAAAACCATTTTTGTTTAAAGACACGTGGGTCGTAAATTTTGGTCTAAAACCATTTTGGTGGTAAAAGACAGGGTAGATTAGGGTGGAAATCCCTGAGTCCTAATTTCGTTTCAAACCATGAATTTTGGGTTCAAGGGTCGGAAATTTGGTCAAGTCTGGGAAGAGGCTCCTAAACTTGGATTTTTGGATTTTCTTTTGAACAATGAAACTATGAAAGTAAGCATTGTTTTGAACTTTTAGAAATCTCAACATAAGGATGAAAAATCTAAAAGAGGCAAGTTTGACGAGCGAGTACCTGAGAATAGGCTTTGGCCGTGCAGGCACTGGTCTGACCCAGTGACAGAAGTCTTCCAGGGTAGTACCGCTTCAAAAACTTGTCGTTGATGGGCAGCATACATCTGTCGTCTTCCATGTTTAGAAGTGCGTATGCGCCATTAGAGAAGACTTTGTCAATGACGAAGGGTCCCTCCCATTTTGGTTCGAGTTTGCCTTTGGATTTGTGGGCGAAAACCAATGGCCTTTTTACTGCAAGAAACAAGTCGCCATTTTTTATAGGCGCGTTGCCGGACCCTCTTGTCGAAAGATCCTGCCATGCGTGCTTGGTACAGTTCAATGCTTTGTAAGGCTTCGAGCCGTCTTTCGTCAAGGTTGTCCAGTTCTTGGAGTCTCAGTTTGATATTGCTTTCTTGTGTCATGTTATTTTGCAAAGATACCCCTAAGGAAGGAATTTGTACTTCCAGAGGGACAACAGTTTCGCATCCATAGACCAGAGAGAATGGTGTGCTATGGGTTGGTCCTCAAATCGTGGTTCGATAAGCCCACAAAGCTTCAGGCAATTTGTCGCCCCAGTCTCTTTTGTGGCTAGAGACCATTTTCTTGAGAATTTTGCAGAGTGTCTTGTTGAAGGCTTCTGCTAGTCTGTTTGCTGCAGGATTGTACGGAGTCAAATGACAACTTTGGATTTTGTATTTGTTGCAAAACCTGTAAAATCGGTGATCCCGGAATTGTGGTCCGTTATCATGAACGAATCTTTTAGGTATGCCGAAGCGGCAAATAATGTTGATGTGCAAGAATTGAAGGACTGATGAGGTCTTCATTTCACTGAGCGCAAACGCTTCTGACCACTTGGAGAAATAATCTGTAGCGGCGAAGATGAAGCGATGGCCTTTGCTTGACGGGGGAGAGATAGGACCTATGATGTTCATACCCCAGGCTTCGAAAGGCCATGAGATTGCTGTAGGATTTAGCCATTCTGGAGGCATATCTGTAGGATTTAGCCATTCTGGAGGCATATGGACGTAGTCTCCATGAACTTGGCATTAGCGGCAGCGTTTAGCAAATTGCATGGCGTCAGCTACCATGGTAGGCCAATAATATCCCAATCTTTTTATCTGATCGTAGAGCTTGGGCCCAGCCTGATGGGCTCCACAAAGACCAGCATGAACTTCTTTGAGCGATTCCTCAGCCTCTTGTTGTGACAAGCAGCGCAGAAGTACTCCGTCGAATGACTTTCTGTAAAGCATTTTTGAAGGTATGTCCAAATGAAACTTTGGGGCTCGCCTTTGAATGCTTACCCGTTCTTTTGGATCCTCAGGGAGGATTCCGAATATGGTGTAATCAATGAACGGATCTCTCCAGTCGCCGATTAGAGGTTTGAGGATGGAGATCCGACTTCCGGCCAACTGGTGGCATTCATCAGCTACTTGGTGCGTGTTAAGAGGAGGGAGAATCCTTCTTTAGCACACTGTGATTTGCATGTTTTTCCCTTCTTGGATCACCATGGATGCGGCAAGTCCGGCCAAGGCATCTGCACGGATGTTTTCACCTCTGAGGATGTGGGTGATGTGACAGATGTCAAACCTTTGGCGAAGTGATTATGCCTTGTTGTAGTTAGGCAACAGATCAGGCTTCCTGACTTCAAATTTTTGATTCATCTAGTTGACGATCAATTGAGAGTCTCCAAAAACTTCCAGCATGGTGATGCCGGATTCGAGGGCCAGTTCCAGTCCCACGATGAGAGCTTGGTACTCAACTGCATTGTTTGAGCATGGTTCCAGTAGCGAGAAGGCATATGGAATCATGTGCTTATCGAGGCTAACAAAGAGGATGCCGACTCCCGAGATCAGCTTTCATTTTTCATTTGTCCTAGTTGCACCGTCAAAGTACATGTCGCAGGAGGCATTTGGTGAGAGAATCTCCACATTGTAGATAGGTTCGTTTGGGAGATCATCCCTTAGTGGGGAATCTTTAGGCAATAGATGCTCTGCGAGGAAATCTGCCAGGGCTTGGCCTTTGATTGCCTTTTGTGGTACATACCTGATATCAAATTGTGATAGGAGGATGGACCATTTTGCCAGTCGGGCATTGAGAGAACCTGCTTTTGTGACGATGACTTTTAAGAGGTTGATCCTTAAAATTAGGTAGACTGTGTTCGAAAGAAGGCAGTGACGTAGTTTTTATACGGCGAACATCACCGCACCTACCAGCATACTGCTGAGGTAGTATAGCGCAGCTTCTTTTCCCTCGTCATTCTCTTGTGCAAGCAGAGCGCCCAAAGAACGGTCGAGAGCTCTTATGTACATGATGAATGGTTTTCCAGTGGTAGGGGCAGCTAGCACTGGAGGTTTAGTTAGGTATGTCTTGATATCTTGAAATACTGCTTCACATTCAACATCCCAAACAAAGTTCACACCTTTCTTCATTAGGCGGGAAAAAGGATGGCATTTCCCTGAGAGATTGGAGATCAACCGTCGGATGTACGCCAACCTCCCTTGAAGCCCTTTTAGTTGTCTTAGGGTTCTTGGAGATGGCATTTTTAGGATAGCCTTGACTTTGATAGGGTCAAGTTCTATCCCGCCTTTTCGAACTATGAATCCGAGAAACTTACCCGATGAGACACCGAAGAAGCATTTTAGTGGATTCATCCGTAGTTTGTGTTTGCGAAGTCGGAGGAAGACTTCTCGAAGATCTTTGAGATAGTCTTCTTTTCTTTTGCTTTTGACGGCGAGGTCATCAACATAACATTCGACCGTCTTGTGTTGCATATCCTAAAATATCTTTATCATAGCCCTCTGATATGTGGCACCAGCATTTTTCAGACCAAATAGCATGACAGTGTAGCAATACACACCAAATGGGGTCCGAAATGATGTGTGTTTTTCGTCTTCAGGATGCATCTTTATCTGATTGTAGTCAGAGAATCCATCCATGAATGTCATTCGCTCAAACCCACAGGTGTTGTCAATCATCACCTCTGGTATGGGGAGCGGGAACTCATCTTTAGGGCAAGCGCCATTTAGGTCTCTATAATCAATACAGACCCTGATCTACCCATTTTTCTTTGTCACGAGGACGATATTGGCCAACCATTCAGAATGTTGTTCCTCACGGATGAAGCCAACGCTTTTGAGTTTTTGAACTTCTTGTTCAATTTTGTCCATCACATCTGGACAGAATCTTCTTTGGCCTTGTTTGACAGGCTTGATATGTTTTTGTAGATTGAGTTGTGGACTGCTATTTTGGGGTCTAAGCCAGGTATTTCAGCATAGGACCATGCAAAACAATCAACGAACTCACGAAGAAAAGAGATATACTCGGGTGACTCATCATCCTTTATATTCTTGCTTATGAATACAGGACGTGGGTTATCTAGTGTTCCCAAGTCTATCTTTTGAACAGGATCTTCTGTTGGAAGGTTCGAAGGTGGTTCCTCCATAATATTTTCGGAGGCTTCCAACTCAACGAAACCTTCTGGAGTTTCAAGAATATTTTAAGACCAAGGCTTTGTTTCTGGCCATGGGTCTTCAGGATCGGTGATCTTCTTAGGGCTTGCTATGAGGTTATCCCCATCGCCTGTTGAAATTAGGGTGAAGTAAGGTACTTCTTTTGGAGACGACAATTCTTCTGGGTCAGAACGCCACATGTCTTTATCACCAGACAATTCCTCTTCATCATCAGAGAAATCGTACCAATTGGTATAGCTTCCTAGGTCCTTGACGGGTGACTCTTCAAAGAGATATCCAGGGAGATCGATGTCTTCAAGGACATGAGATGTTGAGGCTTGGTCGGCAAATCGACTCCTCAGTATTTGTGTCAACTGCCTCATAGGAGCGTCGAGATCATACCCCAACCCATGTGAAGATTTTTCTACATGACCGTAGAGTCTCCAATCTTCTTAGTTGACTTTTGGTCAAAGCGGGTTCAAACAGTGTGAGAATATCGCGACCTTGCCCAGACCGACTGGGTTTAGAGTGTTATAACCCATTTTCTTCATTATAGCTTGTGCCATAGGACTATATAGAAATAGTTGAGGCATACCTTCATTTTGGAAAGGTTCAAGCAAGGAGTTTGACGAAGAAGCTTTTGATCTGTGAAAGAAGATTGGCTTCTCTTCTACTGAAGTTGCCGGAACAACAAAGGAAGCAGACGTAGGATCTTTTACGTTAACAAGTGTCTCTATTGGAGGTAGAGCAGACTGAACTTGTTGAGTGTCCGCTTGGCTTTGCGATGTGTCGTCTTCCGGCTCTGACTCTGAATCCGTGTCTTGCATGATATGATAGACACGAAGGAGACGACAAACTTGCCCCCAAACTTTTGCTTTGTCTTCTTTTCTTTGGTCATTATGACCAAAGGCTTTAAAGATTTGAGGGAGACAATGAAGGGAGATGGATCTCTCTCTTTAGATTTACCAGAAGATTTGTTTTCTTCCGATGATCACTGAGGAGCCTTGCCTTTATCTTTCTGGAGATTTTTGACAAAGGGTGTCGTTTCTTCCTCCTTTTCTTCTTTTTCATCTTTGTAAATCTGAGCATTTCCAAAATGGACTTCTTTGCCTTTGAAGGGCTTTTTGTCTGCAAACATTCGATGTATCGAGCTGTCTAATGGTCCCGGCTTTCTTCTCTTTTTCCAAAGCTGCCTCCGCCCCGGGGCTGACGGGGTACGGTGGAGGGAAAGAAAGGAAAAGCGGGCATCATGGTTTTTTTGTACGGGTATGCCAATTTCTCTTTTATACTTGGAATTTAGAAATGGTGATCCGGAGATCCACCTTCACAAGTAAAAAAGGGAAATGAAACTTTTTTCTATCTTTCCATTGCACACATATTTTAAAGAAAAGAGACAAGTTTGTTTTGAATGCCATGAGAGGCGATTTTCTTTGTTTGCCGTGAAAGGCGATTTTGGTGCCGTGAAAGGCGCTTTTGCCGTGAAAGGCGGTTTACAAATCTCATCAATAATGAAAAGACAAGAAATGTGAATTTTATGTCTCTTTATAAAAAAATACAATGCGACAGAAAAGAAAGAAAAGGAATCTAACTTCTCATGCGATTGTGGGAGGGCTCGTTCAGATCGACGGTCGCGAGTCATGTATGGACTCCACCATCGTCCTTCAGATGAGAACTTTGATGCTTGATTTCTTGGCTTGGCTCCAACCTCAGATTTTTAGAAGATAAAGACCAAGGGAAGGTCTTATATCCAATAAAAATAAGAGTAGACGGGCTGAAAAGCCACGTCTAGCCATGTTGGATAGAAGGGGAGGAACCTTGGGGGGAATGGTCCCCCAAGGGGCTTCAATCACCTTGTAGTGTTGGTTGCTACAGCAGAATTTCTTCGCAAAGTATCTGGATTTTCAGAAACTTCAGATCTTCAGGCAATTTTCTGGGAATTTTTCTTCACCGTTTCCCTTGGAATGGCCTCCTATTTATAGGCATTTGGTAGCCATTTAGGAGAGTTTATGAGCATTTATGGTATTAATACTCATGATGGGAGGAGTTACAAGTTTTTAATTTCTTGATTTGGTAACTCCTTTTTCCTTGAATTTGATTGGCCAATGGAGAATGATAGGCATTTAATCACCTTTAATCTCCATGATGATGGGAGTTTCTTGATTTTAATATCATGATTACTTGGACTTGTAACTCCCATTTGCTTGCTTCTGATTGGGCTGTTCAAAATAATGAGTTAATGACCGCATTAACTTGCAATAAACGGGTCATTTAACTTCGTTAATTGATTGCCTGGGCGCTTGAAGAGTCGCGGGTCATGCCGCATCCTTTGGGATTCTTCTTGCGATGATCACCAATGGACCCACATACCATTTGATGTCGGATGGTGATCCAATTTCAAACATTGGTTGATGTCAGCAGGCCAGCAACATCTGTCCAGTCGATTTCGCGATCGGGCGGGCAGAAAGTGTGCTTTCTTGGTTAGCCGTTTGACGATCTTGAGGCGTCCGATGATGATCTAATGATTCCAGTGATGGATCCATGATATTGATGAAGATCGACAGATATCATGCACAAAAAATCAGATTTTGGAAATATCACAGGGGCCAATAAACTCGAAACGCGAAAAATACCCGAAAAACGGGGTTTTTGGGCGAGGTCCGGCGGCCCGGACCTCCATGGTCGCCGGCGACCATGGGCCTTGGCCCATTTTTCGGCCGCCTTTCGGTCGCCTTTTCTTCGCCGTTTTTCGTCCGTTTTCGCTTCTGTTTTCTTCTGCATTTTTCTTGGAATTTCTCTTATTTATTGGCTGAATTTCCCTCAAGAAAACCTGACAAGAAGCCGTGCAAATCGGATCGCAAAGTTTCTCATTTTCTGAAAAGCCGAAGACTTTGCTGTGGAGAACTGCCGATTTTTTGTCAAGCGTCGAAACTAGGTCAAACGATGTCGGAATTACCTGAAATTCGACGTGTAGCTTCTTGAGCAGTAATCGAGACCAACCATAGGCTTTTGTTCAGGTTTTGAAGCCGTTTGGGGCCCCGCAAATGCTTGACTTTGATTTCACCATGAGGGAAATGTCGAGCTTTGACTTTTGGTCAAACAATGTCCGATTGACCTGAAATTCGACGTGTGACTCCCTCATCAGTAGATAAGACCAACCATAGGCTTTTGTTTGAGTTTTGAAGCCATTTGGAGTCATGCAAACGCTTGACTTTATTTCACCGCGAGGGAAATGCCGAGCTTTGACTTCCGGTCAAACGATGTCCGATTGACCTGAAATTCAACGAGGAGCCTACTGGAGTCATTTTGAGATGATCCACAAGCTCCGAATTGGGTGCCATAGTCCCGGGGTGCTTCGCCGCCGGTAGGCTTGATTTTGTTTTCGAGCATCGAAACTGGGTCAAACGTCATCGGAATGACCTGAAATTTGATGTGCAGCCCTTTGGAGGTATGTAGAAGCCGCCCATGTGCTCCGTTTGATGAGTGATGACCTCGGTAGTTCTCACTACCTAAGGGCTTGATTTTGCTGGTCGAGAGTTGATGGAGGGTCAAACGGTGTCGGTTTGACTTGAAACTTGACATGTAGCCTTTTAGAGGTATTTTGAGACCATCCATAGGCTCTGATCGAAGATTTGGGGTCTTCGACGCTGTCGCCGCCGAGAGCTGCTGCTTAGCTTTTGGAGAAGTGAAGCTAGGCCAAATGATGTCGGAATGGCCCGAAACTCCATGTGTAGCTCTCTTTTGGCTGTTTTGAATGACCTTGCAGTTTTTGTTTGATTCTGACAAGATCTGATGCTTGAAGTAGCGCCTGCCTATTTTTGGTAGGATGCGGCTTCATGTAGTTTTTGATGTGAAGAGGCAAAGTGATATTTTTGGTGTCAACAAATGCCCCCTCGAGGCACAGCGACGATGGCTTTTGCAGTCGATGTGCCTCGAAGAGAATCTTGAAGAAGAGCTTCTGACTTGACCGAGAGTTTTTTAGCATTTTTTTTTTTTTTTTTTGATGGAGTACCCTTTTGAGCTTCCGGGGGATTTTATGGTAGTGAGAGGGATCACGTACCATCTCAAGGCAAGATTTTGAGAATGACATTTGGATTTGGATTTGGTTTTGGTTTTTTTGTTTTGATTTTGACCTTGTGACTTAGCAGGCTGTATGTGGCAGGTTAGGGGGTCAGGTTTTTGGTTTTGGTTTTGACCTTGTGACCTAACAGGCTGTATGTGGCAAGTTAGGGGGTCAGGTTTTGATTTTTGGTTTTGGTCTTGTGACCTAACAAGCTGTATGTGGCGAGTTAGGGGACCATGGTTTGGTTTTTTGGTTCACTCTTTGGGACAATTTTTGGGTCCATTGGAGTGGTTTGGGCTTTTGTGGAATGTCAATTTCAAGATTTTGGCTTAATTTGGTTCATGAGGTGGGATGGTTTGGATTTTGGAAGCTCATGGGGCTTGGAATTTTTTGTATGGTATGGTCCAATCAACTCAAAGGAGGCATGGAACCATTTTTGTATGCTCTTGGTAAGAGAAATTTTGACTAAAAGCCACTTTTAGTGCCTAGGTGGTCAAACCTGGCTCATATGGGCTAACCCATGGGACCTTAAGTTTTGAAGGATGGCTTAGATCTCATATGGTGTCATTTTCGTAAAGAATATCTCAAGATATCTCCTTTGGGTGGAGACCATCTAAAATTATCTTTACTTTGAGATATTTTCTCAAGTTTTCTTGATTTTGGGAGAGATTCTCTCAAAATATCTTTCTTTGGGAGAGAATATCTATCATTCCCTTTCTTTTTGGAGAGAATTTCTCAAGGAACCTTTGTTTTGGGAGAGAATATCCCAAGTTTCCTTTTCTTTTGGGAAGGTTGCTAATTTTTAGCACTTACCTCCTTACTTTTATCCTCTTTCCTCTTTTGGTTTGCTCTTTTCTATAAAAGCAAGGGAGGTGGGATCTCTTGCTCCTATTGCTTTCTTTTTGCAAAAGTCTTCAAGAGAGCTCCAAGACCTTCTTTTCTTCAAAGATCTTCAAGCTTTTCTTCTTCTTCCTCCATGGCTTCAAGTAATTTTTTTTTTCTTCAAGAAATTGCATATAGGAGTATAAAGAAAGTTTCTTTTTTTTTCTGTTCTTTTCTTTTTCTTCTTCTCTTTTTTTTTTTACGTGTTTCCTTCTTTTTTTTTTCACACGCTCTTTTTTTTTCCTTCTCTTCTTTTTTTTTCTTTCCTTTCTTTCTTCTTTTTTTTTTCTTTTGCTCACGGTTTTTTTTTTTTTTTTTTACCGTGTACTGTTTTTTTTTCTCTCTTTCTTTTTTTTTTTTTTTTTGCTGTACGGCCTAGGCCCGTACAGCCACGTGGCTTGTGGGCCATGGGCTGCGGGCCAACCCAGAATTTTTCTTTTCTTTTTCTTTTTTTTCTTTTTTTTTTCTCTTTCTTTTTAAAAAAGAAAACTTTCTTTTCCCCCTTTTTTGCTCACCATGATAATGACGTTTATGCAATCCAAGATGCTCATGCATTCCCCCCCCCCCCCTTTTTTTTTTGATGCATCAAGATAGAAGGCTAGAATTTCTATGCTAAGCCAACATGAATTTTGACTTAGACAAAGTTTGATTTTGACCAAGTTGGGTTGGAATTGGTCAAATTTTGTCAAGGTTTTCCTAGCATCTAGTGCATGATGATTTTCTTTTATGCATGATTTTTGTAAATTGGATTGGGAGCATGATGATGATGCACACCTAGAAATCTTTTGCAAGTCTTGAGATTTGAAGCTCGCAGCAATGTTGAGCTCTTTCTTTAGTCTTGCGGGGGTTCGAGGAGCTTTTAGCAGGTTTTGGGATTTGAAGCTCGCAGCAATGTTGAGCTCTTTTCCGATTCTTGCAGAAATTTGAGAAAACTGTCTTGATCTCGCAGCAATGTTTGAGTTCGAGTCTTCTTTGAGAATGCTTCATTGATCATGAGCTCACAGCGATGTTGAGCTCATCTTCAGGCTTCATTTCTTTTCGGGGTGATTCCCTTTTCTTCAGAATTGCCCCGGAGTCATGCCAAAATTTCGCTAGGATTTTTTTTTAGCAAAATTCTGTCATTCTGTTGATTGATTTCTTTCTTTCAATCTTTGCAGGTAGTTCCTCCAGGACGAACAAGGGTAAGGGCCCTGTTACTGATGTTCCTTGTCGATCTGCCAGATCTTCCAATGCGGCCGTACAGCAGGCCTGGGAGAAGGTCGAGTATGTGGAGAGAAACTTGGAAGAGTGTGACTCGCTCAACCGAGATGAGATGAGACAGTGGCTGATTGCTCTCAAGGATGAGGAGTTCTACAAGATTATGGCAAGCAATCGTCCTTGGGTCATGGACGATCAGAGCGTTGTGCCCAAGCCTACCTTTTTCTTTGGTGACGCTGCCCCTGATGACTCGTCATACCAAAGGAGATGCTTTCAGTTCTCTTACACAGCTGATGGTGAGGAGAGAACCATTTCTACCCGATCGACTTTTGATCGTACTATTTCGATCATGAGTCTTTCTCCCACATGCTCTAAGAGAGAAGATCCTCCAAGCTGGGTGAAGAGGACCAATGTAGTCAAGACCGGGGTTTTTGTTGGCCGTCCTTCTGGTTATGCAGAGAAGTCGCTTGTCCGTCTGGACATGTTGATGCCGGCCAGCGGTTACCAAGGATCTGATCATCCATCGGTCGATTTGAGACCGGTGGGCCTTGGCATTTTCAAGGGCGATGGCAGCAATTGGGTAAAGCCATTTCGGCTTCGTGGCCGCTTCAGTGCATACTCAGGCTGGGAGTCGTGGACTGATCATATCCTGCAGATCGGCGGTGCCATTCTGAAAGAGGCCGAGATTTTTGATGCGGTTCGTGCTTTTCTTCGAACCGTAGTTTTCTCCGATGAGGCTTTTATGGCCATGCTGGAGTCGGGTTGCCCATCCTTGGCAATCTCTATGAGGAGTTTATGCCAATCGACAGCGTTCTTGAGGAGCGGTCTGAGGAGTTCAGGCTTTTGTACTTTCAACTCGTCGCCTTCTATGATTTTTTTAAGGAGAAGGAGGGCTCGAAAGTCCGGTGTAGCAGTTGGAGGAGCTTTAGCTCTTTATCTCCAAATTTCTTTAGCGGTGAAGAATCTTCAGAGGGTATGTCCCAGGAAGCCAAGGCTAAGAATCCGGGGAAGAAGATTTCCGTCATGCGAGAAAATTTGAAGAACTTTCTTGCAAGTACAGACGCTGCTTGCTCCGACATTGCTCTGTGGAGAGACGTTGCTGTGTACCTCACTTATTGGCTGGGTGAGGCTGTTTTTGCTGGAGGAGACGGAACACACATCAGGCCGCATTGTATATTTCTGGCTTGTCAGATGGCGTTCGGAGAGCAGTTGGCTTTGGTGCCTGCTCTTTACTCCTATTTATGCACAGAGCTGCAGGCTGCTGCTTTTCTGGTTCGGCTTGGGCTTCCCATGAATAGAGTATTTTCAGCCCATATTTTCTATTCGTGGTATGAGTACCACTGTCCTGGATTCCACCGTTTGGGCGCTGCTCAGGATAATGACCCTTTCATGATTCGGTTGGCTAGAGGAAAAGCCGTCTCCGAATCTCTTTTGTCTGCCCGTTTGAGAATCCGACGGTTTAGGGACGTCGAGATGGGGCAGTCTTCAGTAAAAGCTTCTCCAGATTTGCGGAAGAAGGCTTTTGATTTTGGTGTCTCCCGAGATTCTACCAGGGCAGGGTCGGGAAGACATTATTCTTTGACGAACGCAAACAAGGGATGGCTTTTCAGCATACGAGTTGGTACGATGGTGTACCGCAGACATCTCTTTGTCAACATCCAACCGTATGTCCCTTCACATTTCGCGTTTCAATTGGGCTTCTCTCAAGGCGTTGTTGAAGCACCTTCGAGCATGGTGAAGCGTTTTGGAGGTTTGCAGGACGGGAGGAATGCATGGGCTTTTTATAGTGCAGAAGACACCACTGCCATGATCTCTTATCCTGAGTTGCCCATTACCCGGACTGCTGGCTTCACGAAGTGGTTCGTGGAGAGCTTTTCAGTGTACCGAGGGCTTTCGAAGAAGGAGCTCGATATCAAGCAATCTTCTGGGAAGGGTCTTGGCAAATCAGATGGCGTCAGCCGAGAGGAAGTTTTTGCTTTCCTTTCTGGAGAGAAGCATCAGATAGACTTTCTCGATGGACAGGACGTCATCAGATCGGAGCCGCACAAGAGATACCTGCTGAGGTCTTGAGACAGCTCGAGGAGGAGGAAGCCGAGATCGACACTTGGATGTAAGCAGAGCGAATGAAAGCTTCCATAGGGTCCACTGGTAGGAGCGGGCCGTCCAGTGAGGAGCCAAGTGGAAGTCCTGACTTTGACAGTGAGGCAGGTACTTCAAGTAAACCGGCTCGTAGAAAAAAAGAGGAAGAGAGGACAGCGTCGCACTGAGAGACGCCACGAAGACTCTCCTGATCTGGAAGTCCCTCCTACCATTGCTAAGGATGTATCAGGAGATGCTGATGAGCCTCCAGAGAAGAGGAGTCGTGAAGAAGAGATCGCCGATGTTGGTATGATTCTCTTTCTTTTCTATTTCCGCTTCTTTCCTTTTATGAGGGATTTTTTTTTTGTTTTGATCTGCTGTTTTCTTTCTTTTGCAGAAGATGAAAACGTGGTGATGCCCGAGGTTCCTGCGGCATCTGAAGAAGAATTAAGGGACTCTGGGGAGGACCCAGAATCTCCACCTGGTATGAGGATGATTTTTTTTTTTTTGATTTGCTGACACATATTTTTGTTTTCTTGTCAGCTGACTTGCCAGAGGATTCCGACTTCAAGCCATCTATGGATATGGCTTTCGACGATGCCTCGGATGAGCAGATGGAGGCAAAAAGTACTCCACCCATCATGGAAGAAGGTATTTCATAGTGATAATCTTGACATTGATTTATTTATTTTTTTTACAAGATCATATTCATACCTTTTCTTGTGTTTTTGCCAGCAGGTTGTGAAGCAACAGGAGAAGTTACTTTATCTTTCTCAAGGCCAGAGCAGAAGATGCCAGCAGCCGATCCAGAAGTAGGGGCTTCTTCTACCAGTCCCGTCACGGCAGAGGCAGGACTTTGTAGTGATATTGCTTCTTCAGTGGCTCCGATTGGAAAGAGCCTTTTGATTTATTCTCCACCACTTCCTGACATGGGCAGTCAGCCAACAGAGCGTGGTGAATCTCCATCCGGACCATCCCTTCAATATGCAAAGAAGGTGTTGAAGAGTGTGCTGAGCTCATGGGTTGAAACTCTCTCTTCTGGTCATTTGGAAGCTGGTTTTAGCATGGTCAAGCATGTACAGGACATCCTTGCTGACAGTGCAGAGGTCGGTCTGGACATTGCAAGTGCCAAGGCCTTTGTTGATGAAGTCATTGCTTTAGGCGACAAATTGACTGAGACCAAGAATTTCCCAAGCGGTGACTTCTTCAATGAGATGTTTTTGCAGTCATCCGGTAAGATCAAATCTGAAATGGATGAGATCTCACGGGCTCGGAAGCAATTCGTTCGGGAGAGGAACGTTACCGAGTTGGCTATCATCGAGCTAACACAGGACTTGCGCCGTCTTGATAGGGAGGTCACAGAAGCTAGGCAACGCCTTGAGCAATTGCAAGAACAAAGTGCTGCCAAATGGACTGCCATTGTAGAAGCCCGTGCTAAAGAGGGAACTCTGATTCGCCAAGTTGAAGAAGCCGGTAGCAACCTTCAAAGAAAGACTCAGGAGTATGAGCAGTGGCAAATTCTCTGGGAAGAGCTTCCTCGTGCCGAAGATGGGTCGCGGCGTTCTGCCGCGTTTTATGGCAAGATCTTGAAGAAGCGCGGCCTGGAAGCTTTAGAGGCTAAGGCCAAGAGTCTGCTTGAGGAGCTGGATCTTTGGTTGAAGACCATGCTAGACTGAGCTCTTGATTTATAACAAACACTTTTCTTCTTTTCTCTCTTCTCTTTTTTTTTTTTGGTACCTCTATGTAAAACATTTTTTGTACTCTATGTACCTTTTACTTAAATTATTTTTTATGAAAATAAGCAAAGGTTGGATGAGAATGTTTGTTTGAAAATTTTGATCAAAAGGTTATCATTTTGTGAAAATCCTTTGTCAAAAGGGTTGTTTTGGCATGAAAGTCAGATTTTCCGGCAAAAGCCAGGTTTTTTTTTTGTGTGTGGTTTAAAAGCCGAATTTCGAGATGGCATGAAAGCCGAAATTTGGGTTTATGGCATGAGAGCCAAAATTTTGGATGGCGTAGAAGCCGAAATCTTGAGGTGGCATGAAAGCCGATTTTGGTGGCGTGAAAGCCAAATTTTGGGATGGCATGAGAGCCAATTTTTTTTTTAGATGGCATGAAAGCCGAATTTTGAGGTGGCATGAAAGCCGATTTTTTCTTTTTTTGGGGGTGGCATGAAAGCCGGTTTTTGTTTTTAAAATGGCATGAAAGCCGAGTTTGAGATGGCATGGGAGCCAAAGATTTTTTGTGGCATGAGAGCCAAGATTTGGTTTGTGGCATGAGAGCCGGTTTTGTTTTTGGTGTAAGAACCAGATTTTGTTTTTGGCATGAAAGCCGAGATTTTTTTTTGGCATGAAAGCCAGATTTTTTGTTTTTGGCATGAAAGCCAGAGATTTTCTTTTTGAAAACCGATTTTTGTTTTGTTGGCATGGAAGCCGAATTTTGATTTTTGGCATAAAAGCCGAGTTTTTGGCGTGAAAGCCAGGTTTTTGGCTTTTTGGCGTGAAAGCCGGATTTTTGGCATGGAAGCCGGGTTTTTGGCATGGAAGCCGGGTTTTTTGGCGTGAAAGCCAGGTTTTTTGTTTTCAAAAATGCAAGTATCGACTAAGAATCGCCTCCCTGCTGAATGGTATTGCAAGTATCGATGGAATGTCGCCTCCGTGCTCATTCGGTTGCGAGTATCGATGGAATATCTCCTCCTCGCGGATTTGGGTGCAAGTATCGACTAAGCGTCGCTTCCCTGCTTTTGTCTTCAAAAAATTTTGTTTTGTGGATATCGATGGAATGTCACTTCCCCACGATTTTTTGAATTTTGAGGTTTTTTCGAACCTTTGTTTTGTTTTTTGTTTGTTTTGAAATTTGGGTTGTGGATATCAACTGGAACGTTGCGTCTCCACGATTTTTGAAATTTTGGGGTTTTTGGAAGTATCGAATGGGGTTCGCATCCTTCCGATTTTGGGTTTTGCAAGTATCGACTGAACGTCGCTTCCCTGCGGTTTTTTGAAAAATCATTTTTTGTTTAAAGACACGAGGGTCGTAAATTTTGACTCAAAACTATTTTGGTGGTAAAAGTCGGGGTGGATTAGGGCTGAAATCCCTAAACCATGAATTTTGGGTTCAAGGATCGAAAATTTTTGTCAAGTTTGGGAAGAGGCTCCTAAACTTGGATTTTTGGATTTGCTTTTTTTTTTTAACAATGAAACGATGAAAGAGACATTGTTTTGAGGGGTTTTTTTTAGAAATTTCAATAAGAGGATGAAAATTCCAAAAGGAGTGGGTTTGACGAGCAGATACCTGGGAATAGGCTTTGGCCGTGCAGGCGTCGCTCTGACCCGATGGAAGAAGCCTTCAAGGGTAGTACCGCTTCAAGAACTTTCCATTGATGGACAGCATACATCTGTCACCCTCCATATTTAGAAGAGCGTATGCGCCGTTGGAGAAGACTTTGTCGATGACGAAAGGTCCCTCCCATTTTGGTTCAAATTTGCCTTTGGATTTGTTGGCAAAAACCATTGGTCTTTTTACTGTAAGAACCAAGTCTTCCTTTTTGTAGGCGCATTGCCTGACCTTCTTGTCGAAAGATCCTGCCATGCGTGCTTGGTAGAGTTCAATACTTTGTAGAGCTTCGAGCCATCTCTCATCGAGGTTATCCAGCTCTTGGAGTCTCAATTTGACATTATTTTCTTGCGTCATGTCATTTTGCAGAGATACCCTTAAGGAAGGAATTTGAACTTCCAAAGGGACAACAGCTTCGCATCAATAGACAAAGGAGAATGGTGTGCTATGGGTTGGTCCTCGAACCGTGGTTCGATAGGCCCACAAAGCTTCAGGCAGTTTGTCGCCCCAGTCTCTTTTGTGACTAGAGACCATTTTCTTGAGGATTTTGCAGAGTGTCTTGTTGAAAGCCTCTGCTAGTCCATTCGCTGCCGGATTGTACGGAGTTGAAGGACAACTTTGGATTTTGTATTTGTCGCAGAACCTGTAGAATCTGTGATCCCAGAATTGCGGTCCGTTATCATGGACGAATCTTTTAGGTATGCCGAAGCGACAAATGATGTTGGTGCGCAAGAACTGAAGGACTGAAGAGGTCTTCATTTCACTAAGCGCGAATGCTTCTGACCACTTGGAGAAATAATCCGTAGCGGCGAAGATGAAGCGATGACCTTTGCTCGATGGAGGGGAGATAGGACCTATGATGTCCATACCCCATGCTTCAAAAGGCCATGAGATTGCTGTAGGATGTAGCCATTCTAGAGGCATGTGGACATAGTCTCCATGAATTTGGCATTGTTGGCAGCACTTAGCAAATTGCATTGCATCAGCCACCATGGTAGGCCAATAATAACCTAACATTTTTATCTGATCGTAGAGCTTAGGCCCAGCCTGATGGGCTCCACAAAGACCAGCATGTACTTCTTTGAGTGTTTCCTCGGCCTCTTGTTGTGACAAGCAGCGTAGAAGTACTCCATTGTAGGATTTCCTATAAAGCATTTTTGAAGGAATATCCAAATGAAAGTTTGGGGTTCGCCTTTGGATGCTTACCCGCTCTTTTGGATCTTCAGGTAGGATTCCGAACATTATGTAATCAATGAACGGATCTCTCCAGTCGCTGAACAGAGGTTTAAGGACGGAGATCCAACTTCCAACCAATTGGTGGCATTCAGCAACTGCTTGATGTGTGTTGAGAGGAGGGAGAATCCTTTTTCGACACATTGTAACTTGCATGTTTTCCCCTTCTTGGATTGCCATAGACGCAGCAAGTCCAGCCAGGGCATCTGCACGAATGTTTTCACCTCTGAGGATGTGGGTGATGTGACAGATGTCGAACTTTTGTCGAAGCGATTGTGCCTTGTTGTAGTAAGGCAACAAATCGGGCTTCCTGACTTCAAATTTCTGATTCATCTAGTTGACGATCAGTTGAGAGTCTCCAAAAGCTTCCAGCGTAGTGATGCCAGATTCAAGGGCGAGCTCCAATCCTACGATGAGGGCTTGGTACTCAGCTGCATTGTTTGAACATGGTTCCAGTAGCGAGAATGCGTGTGGAATCATGTATTTGTCAGGACTAACAAAGAGAATGCCAATTCCCGATATTTGATTTCCCTTTTCATTTGTCCTGGTTGCGCCATCGAAGTACATGTGCCAGGATGCATTTGATAAGGAAGTCTCCACACTGTAGACCGATTCGTCTGGGAGGTCATCCCTGAGTGGAGAATCTTTAGGCAATGGATGCTTCGCGAGGAAGTCTGCTAGAGCTTGGCCTTTGATTGATTTTTGTGGTACGTACCTAATGTCAAATTGTGACAGGAGGATGGACCATTTTGCCAGTCGGGCATTGAGAGAACCTGCTTTTGTGACAAGGACCTTTAGGAGGTTGATCCTCGAAATCAGGTACACTGTGTTGGATAGCAGGTAGTGACGCAGTTTTTGTACGGCGAACATCACTGCCAAGCATTCTTTTTCGACTGGAGAGTAGCGATGCTCTGCACCTACCAACATGCGGCTAAGGTAATATAGAGCAGCTTCTTTTCCCTCGTCATTCTTTTGTGCGAGTAGAGCGCCTAAAGAACAGTCAAGGGCTCTCGTATACAAGAGGAATGGTTTTCCAGTTGTGGGGGCAGCCAACACTGGAGGTTTAGTCAGGTATGACTTGATGTCCTGGAACGCGGCTTCACATTCAGCATTCCAGACAAAATCGACACCTTTCTTCATTAACCGAGAGAATGGACGACACTTCCCTGATAGGTTGGCGATGAACCGTCGAATATATGCCAATCTTCCTTGGAGCCCTTTTAATTGTCTTAGGGTTCTTGGAGATGGCATTTCTAGGATAGCCTTGACTTTGATGGGGTCAAGTTCTATTCCGGTTTTCCGAACTATGAATCCGAGGAACTTACCCGATGAGACACCGAAGAAGCATTTCAGGGGATTCATCCGCAGCTTGTGTTTGCGAAGTCGGAGGAAGACTTCTCGAAGATCTTTGACATGGTCTTCTTTTCTTTTGCTTTTGACGGCGAGGTCATCAACGTAACATTCGACCGTCTTGTGCTGCATATCTTGGAATATCTTCATCATAGCCCTCTGATATGTAGCGCCGGCATTCTTCAGACCGAATGGCATGACAGTGTAGCAATACACGCCAAATGGGGTCCGAAATGCTGTGTGTTTTTCATCTTCAGGATGCATCTTTATCTGATTGTAGCCAGAGAAGACATCCATGAATGTCATTCGCTCAAACCCACAGGTGTTGTCGATCATCACCTCTGGTATAGGGAGCGGGAATTCATCTTTTGGGCATGCATTGTTCAGGTCTCTGTAATCAATGCAGACTCTGATTTGCCCATTTTTCTTTGTCACAGGGACGATGTTGGCCAACCATTCAGGATGTTGTTCCTCACGGATGAAGCCAACGTTTTTGAGTTTTTGAACTTCTTGTTCAATTTTGTCCATCACGTCAGGACGGAACCTTCTTTGGCCTTGTTTGACAGGCTTGATATCTTTTTGAAGATTGAGTTTGTGGACTGCTATTTTGGGGTCTAAGCCAGGCATCTCAGCGTAAGACCATGCAAAACAATCAACGAACTCATGAAGAAACGCGATATACTCGGGTAACTCATCATCCTTTATATTCTTGCTTATGAATACAGGACGTGGGTTATCAGGTGTTCCCAAGTCTATCTTTTGAACAGAATCTTCAGTTGGAAGGTTTGAAGGTGGTTCCTCCACAACATTTTCGGAGGCTTCCAGCCTAACAAAGCCTTCTGGAGTTCCAAAGGTATCTACAGACCATGGCTCTGCTTTTGTCCATGGGTCTTCTTGATTGGTACTTTTCTCAAGATTTGCTATGAGATGGTCCCAATCACCTGTTGAAACTAGGTCGAAGTAGGGCACTTCTTTTGGAGACAGTGGTTCTTCTGGGTCAGAGAACCGTGTGTCTGTATCATTGGATAATTCCTCTTCATCATCAGAGAAATCGTACCCATTGGATGAACTTCCTGGATCCTTGACGGTCAACTCTTCAAAGAGATATCCAGGGAGATCGATGTCTTCATTAATATGAGATGTTGAGGCTTGGTTGGCAAGATGACTTTGCAGCCTTTGTGTCAACTGTCTCAAGGGAGCGTCAGGATCATACCCCAGCCCATGTGAAGACTTTTCTATGTGGCGGTGGAGTTTCCAACATTCCAGTTGATTTTTGGTCAGGATCGGTTCCAATGGTGCGATAATACCACGGACACCTCCCAAACTGATTGGGTTCTGATTGTCGTAGCCCAATTTCTTTATGATAGCTTGTGCCATTGGACTATACAGGGATAGTTGAGGCATACCTTCATTTTGGAAAGGTTCAAGCGAAGAATTTGATGAAGAAATTTTCAATTTATGGAAGAAGATTGGCTTTTCTTCTGCTGATGTTACTGGAACAACGAAGGAAGCAGATGCCGGATCTTCTATGTCAACGGTTGTCTCCATCGGAGTGAGAGCGGGCTGAACTTGTTGATCATCGGCTTGGCTTGACGATGTGTCGTCTTCTGGCTCTGAGTCCGAATCCGTGTCTTGCAAGATAGACACGAAGGAGACAGCTAACTTGCCCCCAGCCTTTTGTTTTGTCTTCTTTGCTTTGGTGGTGATCACCAAAGGCTTTGAAGACTTGAGGGAGACCATGAAGGGAGATTGATTATTCTCTTCGGTCTTGATAGAGGGTTTGTTTTCTTCCGGTGATTGCTGAGGAGCTTTGCCTTTGTCTTTCTGGAGATTTTCGGCAAAGGGTGCTGTTTCTTCCCCCCTTTCTTCTTTTTCATCTTTGTACATCTGAGCATCTGCGAAATAGACTTCTTTGCCTTTGAAGAGCTTTTTGTCTGCAAATACTCGATGTATCAAGCCGTCGTTGCCAACGAACTTGATGCACTTATGTAAAGTCGAAGGGACAACACCATTCTCATGTATCCAGGGGCGTCCGAGAAGGATGTTGTAGCATGAAGGGGTCTTTATTGCATAGACAGTGACCTCGGAGATAAGATCACCGATTTGCAACTTGAACCTGATTTTACCGATCGGCCTTTGAGCGCTGCCATCATATCCAAAGATGGACACAGACGTGTGGCTCAGCTTGCTAGGCGGAATGCCCAGTTCTTCGAGTGCCGAAGTGGAGATGAGGTTGAGTGCAGAACCTCGATCGATCTGGATTCTGCGTACTGGCACCTCTTTGATGTACCCAGTGAAGTACAGGGGTCGATTGTGCTTTGTTTCGCCTAGCAGGAGGTCTTCCTTGGTGAAGGCGATGGTTGCACTTGCTGCTTTTTGAACCGAGAGGCATTCGATGCAGGATCCCTCGGTTTTCTTCTTTTCTCCTTTTGAGGGAGTTTTTGATTTTTTGACCCTATAGTCCATTTCAATTTGTAGGACTTGTGGGGCATGTTTGTCGACATCCGCATCCAGCATTTGTAGTTCTGAACTGAGACTATCACGAGTCTGTGGTGACATTCGTAATAAGTCTAGGATGTGCAGACGTGCAGGTATGTGTTTGAAGTGTTGAATCAAGTCGTACTTGAAACGTCTCCTTGGGGCCTGTATTTTCATTATTCTTGCCACTAGGGGCGTTTACAGCTTGTTTTCCTGAAGGATTTACATAAGAAGCAGAAGGTTGGTTGTAGTTTTTGTGGTAATCCCGCCAGAACGGGTACCCCTACCAACTTCAAGAGCTTCTGGAGAAGGGTCTTTGTTTGGAAGATCACCCTCGAGATCGAGGGGTTGTTCTTTCTCATTTGCTGAAAATGTTTCTGTGTCAGCATTGCCATCTTCAGTAATTGCGTTGCGTGGAGCATTTTCTGGGAGCAAGTCCTGAACAACATCCAGCAACTTTCCTTCTTTATCGAATATTTTGTCGGTCTAGACATCACCGATGAGATCGGGCATTTGGGACCAATTGACCGAATTTTCTCTGAAGAAGATTTCACCGGCTGGAATTTCTTCAATGTGATCAGTCGGAAGAGGTTTGAGTTCCGATGTCATTGTTCCAGGAGACGAAGCCTGAGAAGGTGTGGTTCCGGAGGAATTATCATCCTGAGCTATTACATTACAAGTAACTTTGACGGAAGATGCCTCCAAGATGAACTGTTGGGAATCAGATTCGTCCTCAGATGTAGGAGGATCATCAATCCAACAGCTTTCTTCGCTTTCCGGGGTTACCGGAGGAGATTCCTGTAGATTTTCAGGAACTTCCGGTGCTAGGTTGTGACGAAGCTGATTGATGCGACCTTGTTCTTGCTCTAAAGCAAGGTGCTGCAAGATCCTTACGTATTCATCGAGATCAGGCACGGGAGCCGAATCTTCTTCTTCGTCTGCTCCTTGTGGTTCAACATGGCTGGGTTCCACTGGAGTGTTTTCTTGAATAGCCTCTTGGTCTTCTTCATCATCAGACCAGGATCCTTACAGCTGTAATGGGTTATACCAGATTACTGGCATAAGATGAGATTCAGTGATCCATTCCTCATAGGAGAGATATTCTCCTGTTTTGAGGGATTCCTCCCATTCATCGATGTCACTGGCGGTGTCACTGGCGGTGTCACTGGACTCGTATCCATCCATGGGGAATCCAACCACCGAGTTGCAAGAGTATGATGCCCCTAGCATAGTTTATTCTTTGAGGTGTGGTGGCATGAAATCACCAAGAGTGAATCTTCTTACCGCCTTTGAAGTCTTAGGAGAGGACTCTTCTGTTGTCCCCAGTGAAGCGGTAGAGGAGGTCTCTGCCTTTTCAGTGACTTCTTGCTTTTTTGGGGCTTTCTCCTGCTGTTTGAGCTTACGGAGTTGTCTCCTGGCTTGCCTTCACTGTTGAGCAGTTGGCTTTGTTTTGACGACCTCCCAATTTTCATCTTCTAGGATATCGGGGTGTACCCATATGGGCTGTCCGTCTGATGTTGGATATGGAACCAACTCTTGGGACGTTTGGGTCATCTTTATCACCTTGAAGGAAGTAGTGATCTTCTCTTTTGGTGATTTTGTTTTTTGTCCACACGACACCATGTTGACGGAGGCAGACCCTTAGTTCTTGTCGAAGGTAATGACTCCGTTTTTCCACATCTCATTTATCTTCTCTCTCACAACAAAGCATTGACTGAGAGGATGCGAGACCATCTGATGGTATGGACAGTACCGAGGATCGTTGGTTTTGCCAACATCTCCTGGTCTTTTGGGGTCAGGCAAGGTGAGTTTACCGTTTGCGAGAAGTGCCCCAAAGATTTCTTCAACATCTTCATCGAACGGGTATTTCTTCTCTACTCGTTCTTTGAAGGCATCAGAGAGTTCAGGCTTTTTACCTGCAGCTTTGTTTTCAACTTTCTTTGGCTGCTGAGGAGCTGACTTGGTTTGCACATTGAGAACCTCCTTTTTCTTTGGTTTTGAGGTTGCAATGGCAGTCGGCTCTTTCTTTGATGATTTCTGACTGTTGAGGTCTTTGATCACCGTTTCAGCTTCCATAGCTGCTTCCAGGAGTTCTCCCAGGTTCTTTGATTTGTTGCCGATGATCATGGAGCGGATTCTTGCTCTCATGTTGTTTAGACAGATGTCGACCAGTGACGCTTGTGGCAGTATATCGGAGCATTTGTATGCCATTGCCTTCCACTTGTGAATGAAGTCATATGTTGAATCATTCTCTCCCTGTCTTAGGCTGCAGAGCTGAGCCATAGTAACAGGATGATCCTCACCTTTGAAGTGGGTTAGGAAGCGTGTCTCCAGCATGGCCCAATTTTGAATGGAGTCCTCCGGCAGAGTGGAGTACCAATCAAAGGCCGTACCTTTTAGGGTACTTGCAAAGAGGCGGATTTTGAGGGCATCTTGATCCGCAATAGCTCCTGTCAGAATCTTGAAATGGATGACGTGCTGTCTGGCTGAACCTTTCCTCGTATATGTTTGGAGAGTAGGTTGCTTGAATTTTGTAGGGAACGGGACCGAGTCCATCCACAAGGGATATGGTGGCTTGATCCCATGCTCCTTTAGTGTATCCTCTTCTTTTGCTTTGGCGAGGATATCGTCAACGTCCTTTTTGGTAAGGGCGCGTGACTCACTGTTTTCCGCATTTTCCTCGTCACCTTGATGGCTCGGAGGAGCTTCATTATTTTATGGACGCTGAAGATTGAGAAGGAGGTTTTCCATTAGGGCCTCTATTCTCTGCTGTCCTTGTTCCAGCTGCTGGATGCGTGCAGCTACGTCATCACGCGGCGGAGGTTGCTCAGCATTTGTGACCAGGACGTTCATTCCTCGAGAGTTGAATGAAGATATTGTCTTGGTGACTGAGTTGGAGCTCATTCTTTTAGATGAAGAGCTCGAAGAGTGGTTACTCTGATATCCTTGGCTTGAAGGAGCGGGAGAGTTTTCTTTATGTCTTTGTGTCCGGGAGACGCTGCGAGTAACCGGACGCCTGACATGGATTTTTGTTGCTGACTTCTGGCGCTTCCTGGTTTTGCCAACCATATGAACAGCAGCAACTTGGTCGGGTCTTTCTTTTTCGACCCATTTTTGGGAGACCTGAAGTGCAGAATCCTGGGTTCTTTGCTTCTCTAGTCTCTTTTGTCGATATGCCGCGCGGCGGCGCATACGACGAGCGATTTGAGCTTCGGTTAGCTCTGGTTGTGCTCTGGCAATAAAGGACGTAGTCCCTGGTGCGCAGCAGCCGAGCTTGTCTTCTTTGAAGACTGGGAGTGACAGGATCTGGACGCAGTCCTTTGTATGTCGCAGCGAAGCTTTGAGTTTGGCGAGTTCGGCTCCTGTTGAGAGGTAGGGTCGACTCGCAGGAATGTAGGCCTTGGCAGGTTCTTGCGGAGGCCTGACGATGCATGACTTGATTTTGGGCTTGTAGGAGCAAGCCGGCTCATGCTGAGTTGGTTTTGTTTGGCGGAGGGTAGGTTTCTCCTCTTTCATGTAAGCAAGAGGGTAGAACCGGTTCTCCTTGAGAGGGGCCAGGTATGCTGGCTTTGCTGATGTTTGTGACCTTCGCTGTTTGGGTGAAGGCCTTGGAGACCAAGTCTTTGAGCAGACCTGGTTTCTTGCTGGTTGAGGCTTTGCAGGAGTGCTACGGGCCTCAGGCTTCTTGATGATCGCCCTTGGTATCACTGCAGTGATACGTTGAGGGGCGATTTTCTGCTTCTTAGTAGGTGCAGTTTCTTCTACGGGAAGTGGGAATGGTCCCAATGACCCGAAGACAATGGTCCGGGGAGTAGAGCTTGACCCGGTATCTTCTGAGTTGCCGAGGGAAATGACACTTCGGCAGCTGGCAGGGCGCTTGTAAGTGCGCTTGGTTTGTTTGTCTTGGAGCATGAGCTGGTACTTGTTCTCATCAAAGGTGATGGTTAATGAAGCTGTCATTGTTAGTTTTTGGAAAACTTCTGAAACAAGACCATATCCATTAGTAATCACAAGAATATGGTGATCATATACGGAAAATACTATGGTTTCGCCTCTTCAAGTCGCCTAAGGGGACATGGCCAAACCCAAGCAACATGAGGAAGGCAGAAAAGCCATAGAGGGCACAATTGTTCTAAACGCAGGTAGGGTCAGCTCAGAATAAGCGTCCCAGTGACTGCTAGAAGCAATTGTGAACCTTAATTCAAATTACCGAGAAGCAAAGCTCACTCAAGGCAAAATGATATAAGGTTGAGATACAAATGTGTCGGTTGCGAATACAGTAGACCCGAAAGGGCGTACTAGCACCGCTAGGCACAAATGTTGCAAATCGCATTCTTGGAAAGGACACGAGATGGGATTTTTGAAAGGTCAAAATTGGATTCATAGAAGAGAGCAAATGGTATTCCAATTCGAAAATGAGCTCAACATTTCTGCGAGCTCGAAAGTCCGAAAAAAAAAGAACCAGGATTTCTCAAATGTGAATCCAAAAGTGATGGAAGTTTTTTTTGAAAGTGTCAAGATTGGACTTTATAGAAGAGAGCAAATGGTATTCCAATCTGAAAATGAGTTCAACATTTCTGCGATCTCGAAGTCCGAAAAGGAAAGAACCAGGATTTCTCAAATATGAATCCAAAAATGACAGAAGTTTTTTTTTTGTTCTTTTTTTTTTTTTTTTTGAAGATTTTTTAAGAGTTCACATAGATCTCCAATTCGATCTTATGAAACCTCAGCTGATAGATCAGCCCCCAGGTAAGGGTAGGATTACTTAATGAACTCGTTTGGAGGACCCTTGCCTAGAACAGTCTAGCTGTCTCCACACTCTGGACAAGGCTTTTCTTAGATCCACTTTGGTCAAAGAACGCAATTGGTGCAACCTTAGTGGTTCTTTTTTTTTTTTTGAAAGATTTTTTTTTTATTATGGATTCATAGAAGAGAGCGAATGGTGTTCCATTCCGAAAATGAGTTCAACATTTCTGCGATCTCGAAGTCCGAAAAGGAAGGAACCAAAGTTTCTCAACTTAAACCCAAAAGGGAGAAATCTGAAGTTTTTTTTTTTTAAATCAGATTTTTTTTTGTGGATTCATAGAAGAGAGCAAATGGTGTTCCATTCCGAAAATGAGTTCAACATTTCTGCGATCTCGAAGTCCGAAAAGGAAGTAACCAAAGTTTCTCAACTTAAACCCAAAAGGGAGAAATCTGAAGTTTTTTTTTTTAATATCAGATTTATTTATTTTTTGTGGATTCATAGAAGAGAGCAAATGGTGTTCCATTCTGAAAATGAGTTCAACATTTCTGCGATCTCGATGTCCGAAAAGGAAGGAACCAAAGTTTCTCAACTTAAACCCAAAAGGGAGAAAACTGAAGTTTTTTTTTTTTTAATCAGATTTTTTTTTGTGGATTCATAGAAGAGAGCAAATGGTGTTCCATTCCGAAAATGAGTTCAACATTTCTGCGATCTTGAAGTCCGAAAAGGAAGTAACCAAAGTTTCTCAACTTAAACCCAGAAGGGAGAAATCTGAAGTTTTTTTTTTTTTAAAAATCAGATTTTTTTTTGTGGATTCTTAGAAGAGAGCAAATGGTGTTCCATTCCGAAAATGAGTTCAACATTTCTGCGATCTCGAAGTCCGAAAAGGAAGTAACCAAAGTTTCTCAACTTAAACCCAAAAGGGAGAAATCTAAAGTTTTTTTTTTTTTAAATCAGATTTTTTTTGAGATTTTTTTTTAGAAACGGGAAAGGCTAGAAATAAACTTAAAGAAGGAAACTTCCAAAATCCCATCTCATGTTTTTTTTTTTAGATGCAAGATCCAACATAGGCCACCAACTAGAATGGAGCCAAAGAATCCAAGCATTGTGGTCTCAAATGAACGAGTCCCACCGGGTATGCCAGCTTGATGGTCCCGGCTTTTTTCTCTTTTTCCAAAGCTGCCTCCGCCCCGGGGCTGACGAGGTACGGTGGAGGGAAAGAAAGGAAAAGCGGGCATCATGGTTTTTTTGTACGGGTATGCCAATTTTTATTTTATACTTGGAATTTAGAAATGGTGATCCGGAGATCCACCTTCACAAGTAAAAAAGGGAAATGAAACTTTTTTCTATCTTTCCATTGCACACATATTTTAAAGAAAAGAGACAAGTTTGTTTTGAATGCCATGAGAGGTGATTTTCTTTGTTTGCCGTGAAAGGCGATTTTGGTGCCGTGAAAGGCGATTTTGCCGTGAAAGGCGGTTTACAAATCTCATCAATAATGAAAAGACAAGAAATGTGAATTTTATGTCTCTTTATAAAAAAAATACAATCCGACAAAAAAGAAAGAAAAGGAATCTAACTTCTCATGCGATTGTGGGAGGGCTCGTTCAGATCGACGGTCGCGAGTCATGTATAGACTCCGCCATCGTCCTTCAGATGAGAACTTTGATGCTTGATTTCTTGGCTTGGCTCCAACCTCAGATTTTTAGAAGATAAAGACCAAGGGAAGGTCTTATATCCAATAAAAATAAGAGTAGACGGGCTGAAAAGCCACGTCTAGCCATGTTGGATAAAAGGGGAGGAACCTTGGGGGGAATGGCCCCCCAAGGGGCTTCAATCACCTTGTAGTGTTGGTTGCTGCAGCAGAATTTCTTCGCAAAGTATCTGGATTTTCAGAAACTTCAGATCTTCAGGCAATTTTCTGGGAATTTTTCTTCACCGTTTCCCTTGGAATGGCCTCCTATTTATAGGCATTTGGTAGCCATTTAGGAGAGTTTATGAGCATTTATGGTATTAATGCTCATGATGGGAGGAGTTACAAGTTTTTAATTTCTTGATTTGGTAACTCCTTTTTCCTTGAATTTGATTGGCCGATGGAGAATGATGGGCATTTAATCACCTTTAATCTCCATGATGATGGGAGTTTCATGATTTTAATATCATGATTATTTGGACTTGTAACTCCCATTTGCTTGCTTCTGATTGAGCCGTTCAAAATAATGAGTTAATGACCGCATTAACTTGCCATAAACGGGTCATTTAACTTCGTTAATTGATTGCCTATGCGCTTGAAGAGTCGCGGGCCATGCCGCATCCTTTGGGATTCTTCTTGCGATGATCACCAATGGACCCACATACCATTTGATGTCGGATGGTGATCCAATTTCAAACATTGGTTGATGTCAGCGGGCCAGCAACATCTGTCCAGTCGATTTCGCGATCGGGCGGGCAGAAAGTGTGCTTTCTTGGTTAGCCGTTTGACGATCTTGAGGCGTCCGATGATGATCTAATGATTCCAGTGATGGATCCGTGATATTGATGAAGATCGACGGATATCATGCTCAAAAAATCAAATTTTGGAAAAATCACAGGGGCCAATCAACTCGAAATGCGAAAAATACTCGAAAAACGGGGTTTTTGGGAGAGGTCCGGCGGCCCAGACCTCCATGGTGGCCGGCGACCATGGGCCTTGGCCCATTTTTCGGCCGCCTTTCAGTCGCATTTTCTTCGTCGTTTTTCGTCCGTTTTCGCTTCTGTTTTCTTCTGCATTTTTTTTGGAATTTCCTCTTATTTATTGGCTGGATTTCCCTCAAGAAAACCTGACGAGAAGCCGTGCAAATCGGATCGCAAAGTTTCTCATTTTCTGAAAAACCGAAGACTTTGCTGTGGAGAACTGCCGATTTTTTGTCAAGCGTCGAAACTAGGTCAAACGATGTCGGAATGACCTAAAATTCGACGTGTAGCTTCTTGAGCAGTAAACGAGACCAACCATAGGCTTTTGTTCAGGTTTTGAAGCCGTTTGGGGCCCCGCAAATGCTTGACTTTGATTTCACCATGAGGGAAATGTCGAGCTTTGACTTTTGGTCAAACAATGTCCGATTGACCTGAAATTCGACATGTGACTCCCTCATCAATAGATAAGACCAACCATAGGATTTTGTTTGAGTTTTGAAGCCATTTGGAGTCATGCAAACGCTTGCCTTTATTTCACCACGAGGGAAATGCCGAGCTTTGACTTCCGATCAAACGATGTCCGATTGACCTGAAATTCGACGGGGATCCTACTGGAGTCATTTTGAGATGATCCACAAGCTCCGAATTGGGTGCCATGGTCCCGGGGTGCTTCGCCGCCGGTAGGCCAAATGATGTCGGAATGGCCCGAAACTTCATGTGTAGCTCTCTTTTGGCTGTTTTGAATGACCTTGCAGTTTTTGTTTGATTCTGACAAGATTTGATGCTTGTAGTAGCGCCTGCCTATTTTTGGTAGGATGCGGCTCTATGTAGTTTTTGATGTGAAGAGGCAAAGTTATATTTTTGGTGTCAACACTGTCGTTGCCAATGAACTTGATGCATTGATGTAGAGTTGAAGGGACGACACCATTCTCGTGTATCCAGGGGCGTCCAAGAAGGATGTTGTATAATGAAGGGGTTCTTATTGCATACACAATGACTTCGGAGATAAGATCACCAATTTGCAACTTGAACCCGATTTTGCCGATAGGCCTTTGAGCGCTCCCATCGTACCCAAAAATGGATACAGACGTGTGACTCAGCTTGCTAGGTGGGATGCCCAGCTCTTCAAGTGCCGAAGTAGAGATGAGGTTGAGTGCAGAACCTGGGTCGATCTGGACACTGTGTATCGGCATTTCTTTGATGCACCGTGTGAAGTACAGGGGTCGGTTGTGATTTGTCTCACCTAGCAGGAGGTCATCTTTACTGAAGGCGATGGTTGCTTTTGTTGCTTGTTGAACTGAGAGGCATTCAATGCGTGATCCCTCGGTTTTCTTCTTTTCTCTCTTTGAGAAAGTATTTGATTTTTTAACCCTATAGTCCATTTCAATTTGTAGGACTTATGGGGCATGTTTGTCGACATCCGCATTCAGCCTTTGTAGTTCTGAAATGAGACTATCACGAGTTTGTGGAGACATTCGTAACAAGTCCAGGATGTGCAGTCGTGCATGTATGTGTTTGAAGTGCTCAATCAAGTCGTACTTGAAAGCCTCCTTCGGGCCTGCATGTTCATTATCGTTGCCACTTGGGGCGTTTACATTTTGTGTTCCCGAAGGATTTACATAAGAAAAGGAAGAAGGTTGGTTGTAGTTTTTATGGTAATCCTGGCCAGAACGGGTACCTCTACCAACTTCAAGAGCTTCTTGAGAAGGGTCTTCCTTTGAAAGATCGTCCTTGAGATCCAAGGGTTGATCCTTTTCGTTTACTGAAGATGTGTCTGCAGCAGAGTCACTATCCTCAGTGATTGCGTTACATGGAGCATTTGCCGGGAACAAGTCCTGAACAACATCCAGCAGCTTTTCTCCTTCATCGAGTCATTTGTCGGTCCAGACGTCTCCTATGAGGTCATGTATCTGGGACCAACTGACCAGGTCTTTGAAGTCTTTTCAGGATGATCAGTCGGAAGAGCTGTGAGTTGCGACGTCACGGTTTCAGGGGACGAAGGCTAAGAAGATGTTATCTTAATGGAAGTCACCCGAGAAAATGTAGCTCCGGAAGATATACTATCAGGCGTAGCCGGAGAGTACGTGTCTTCAGTAGATGATGCTTCAGAGGCGCTATCATATTGCAAGTTGCCTTAATAAGAGTCCTCCCAGAGTGGACTGTTGGGAGTCGGACTCATCATCGGATGTGAGAGGGTCCTCTATCCAGCAATTTTCTCCATTTTCAGGAGTTGAGGGAGGAGGTAGCTGTTGATTCTCAAGGACTTCCGGTTCCGGATTTTGATCGCGAAGATCTTGCTCTTGTTCTAAGGCAAGGCGCTGCAAGATCCGCGCATACTCTTCAGGATTAGGCATGGGGGCCAAATCTTCTTCTTCGTCTGGTCCTTGTAGTTCAACATGATTGAGTTCCGCTGGAGCGTTGACGGGTGCTAAGTCAACAGCATTTCCTTGAACAGGCTCTTGGTCTCCTTCATCATTGGACCAAGATCCCTGTTGCCCATATGGGTTATACCAGATTACCGGCATAAGGTGAGATTCGGGAATCCATGCTTTATCGGAGAGATATTCTCCTGTTTCAAGGGATTCCTCCCACTCGTCGGTGTCACTGGCGGTGTCACTGGACTCGTATCCATCCATGGAGAATCCAATCACCGAATTGCAAGAGTATGATGCCCCCTGCGTAGTTTCATTTCTGAATTGAGGTGGCATGAAATCACCAAGGGTGAATTTTCTTTCCACCTTTGAAGCCTTAGGTTCTTCCATTGCCCCCAACGAAGCAGTGGAAAAGGTCTTTGCCTTTTCCAGGACTTCTTGCTTTGATTGAGCTTTCTCCTGCTACTTGAGCTTGCGGAGTTGTCTCTTGGCTTGCCTTCACTGTCGAGCGGTAGGCTTTGTTTTGACAATCTCCTAGTTTTCATTTTCTAGGAGATCAGGATGTACCCATATAGGTTGTCCGACCAACTCTTGGGTCGTTTGGGTCATTTTTATCACCTTGAAGGAAGTGGTGGTACTTCTCCTTCAATGATTTTGAAGTTTGTCCACACGACACTATGTTGACGGAGGCAGGCCTATAGTTTTTGTCAAAGGTAATGACTCCGTTTTTCCACATTTCGTTGATCTTCTCTCTCACAACGAAACATTGATTGAGAGGATACAAGATCATCTGGTGGTAGGGACAATACCGGAGATCATTGGTTTTGCCAACATTTCCAGGTCTTTTGGGCTCAGGCAAGGTGAGTTTACCAATTACTACGAGAGCCTCGAAGATTTCTTCAACATCTTCATCGAACGGGTATTTTTTCTCTACTCGTTCTCTGAAGGCATCAGAGAGTTCAGGTTTCTTACCTGCAGCTTTGATTTTAGCTTTCTTTGGCTGCTGAGGAGCTGACTTGGTTTGCACATTAAGAATCTCTTTTTTCTTTGGCTTTGAGGTCGTAATGGTAGCCGGCTCTTTCTTTGATGACTGCTGACTGTTGAGGTCTTTGATCACCGTTTCAGCCTCCATAGCTGCTTCTATGAGTTCTCTCAGGTTCTTTGATTTGTTGTCGATAATCATGGAGCGGATTCTCGCTCGAATGTTGTTACGGCAGATGTCGACGAGCGACGCTTGTGGCAGCACATCTGAGCACTTGTATGCCATCGCCTTCCACTTATGAATGAAGTTGTAAGTTGACTCATTCTCTCTCTGTTTTAGGCTGCCATAGTAACAAGATGATCCTCACCTTTGAAGTGGGTCAGGAAGCGTGTCTCTAGCATGGCCCAATTTTGGATGGAGTCCTCCTGCAGAGTGGAGTACCAATCAAAGGTCGTGCCTTTTAGGGTAGTTGCAAAGAGACGGATCTTAAGGGCATCTTGATCCGCGATAGCTCCCGTCAATATCTTAAAGTAGATGACGTGTTTTCTGGCTGAACCTTTCCCTGTATATGTTTGGAGAGTAGGTTGCTTGAATTTTGTAGGGAACGGGACCGAGTCCATCCATAAGGGATATGGTGGCTTGATCCCATGCTCCTTCAATGTATCTTCTTCTTTTGCTTTGGCAAGGATATCGTCAACGTCATTTTTGGTAAGGGCGCGTGACTCACTATTTTCTGCATTTTCCTCGTTATCTGGAGGAGATTAGTTGTTTTCTTAATGCTGAAAGGCAAGAAAATGATTTTCCATCAGAGCCTCAATCCTCTGCTAACCTTGCTCCAACTGCTGGATACGTGTGATCGTTTCATCAGGAGGTGGATTGTGAGGTTGCTTAGAGTTTGTAGCCAATACGTTCATCCTTTGTGATTCGAACGAAGAGATCGTCCTAGTGGCTGAGCTGTGGCTCATTCTTGAAGAGCTTAAGGAAGGATTACTCCGTTGTTCTTGGCTTGAAGGAGTAGAAGATTCTTCGAGGCGTCTTCGTGTCCAGGAGACACTGCGAGTCACCGGTCGCCGGACATGAATTTTGGTTGCCAACTTCTGACGTCTTCTGGTTTTGCCAACCATATGGACAGCAGCAACTTGGTCGGATCTTTCTTTTTCGACCCATTTTTAGGAGACTTGAAGGGTAGGATGCTGGGTCCTTTGCTTCTCTAGTCTCTTTTGTCGATACGACATGCGGCGACATATGCGACGGGCCATTTGAGCTTCTGTCAGCTCTGACTGGGCTTTAGCAATGAAGGACGTACTCCCTCGAGCGCAACAGCCGAGCCTATCTTCCTTGAAGCTGGGCATAGACAGGATTTGGACTCGGTCCTTCGACTGTCGTAGCAAAGCTTTGAGTTTTGCAAGTTCAGCCACTGTTGAGATAAAGGGCCGAGCTGCAGGAGTGCAGGCCTTGGCAAGTTCTTACGGAGGCCTGGTGATGTATGATTTGATCTTTGGCTTGTAGGAGCAAGCCGACTCATGGTGGGTTTCCTTCTTTGTCAGGTAAGGGGCTGGTTTCTCCTCCTTCATGTCTACAAGAGGACAGAACCGGTTTTCTTTGAGGGGGACCAGCTATGCTGGCCTTGCAGATGCTCGAGACCTCATTTATTTTGGCGAAGGTCTTGCGGACCAAGTCTTAGGGTAGACCTAGTTCTCTGCGAGTTGAGGCTTCGTGGGGTTGCCACGGGCTTCGGGCATCTTTTTGTTCACTCTTGGTGCCATGGCAGTGACACGTTGCGGAGCGATCTTCTGCTTCTTGGCAGGTGCGGTTTCTTCTACGGGGAGTGGGAACTGTCCCAACGACCTGAAGATGATGGTCTGGGGAGTAGAGGTCGACCTAGTGTTCTGAGATTTGCCGAGGGAGGTGACACTTCGGCAGCTAGCAGGGCGCTTATAGGTGCGCTTGTTCTGCTTCTCCTAGAGCATGAGTTGGTAATTGTTCTCATCGAACGTGATGGTTAATAAAGCTGTCATTGTTAGTTTTTGGAAAACTTCTGAAACAAGACCACGTCCATTAGTAATCACAAGAATATAGTGATTATAAATGGGAAAGAACTATGGTTTTGTCTTTTCAACTCGCTCAGGGGAACATGGCCCAGTCCAAGCGAGATGAAGAAGGCAAAAAGTCATAGAGGATACAATTGTTCTGAACGCAAGTACAAGAGGCTTAGAGCGAGCATTCCTGTAACTACTAGAAGCAATTGTGGACCTTAATTCAAACTACCAAGGAGCGAGGCTCACTCGAGGTAAGATGATATAAGGTTGGAGATACAAATGTGTCGGTCGCGAATACAGTAGATTCGGAAGGGCGTACTAGCACCACTAGGCACAAATGTTGCAAATCGCATTCTTAGAATGGACACGACATGGGATTTTTTGAAAGGTCAAAATCGGATTCATAAAAGAGAGCAAATGGTGTTCTAATCCAAATAAGGGCTCAAACATTTCTGCGAGCGCTAAATTCAAAAAGGAGGGGACCAAGATTTCTAAGATGTAAACCCAAAGATGATGATTTTTTTTAAAGTTTTTTTTTTTTTTTGAAATTTTTTTGTTTTTTTTAAAGGACCACAAAGGTTTTCAATTCGATCTTATGAAACCTTAGTAGATAGATCAGCCCCCAGGTAAGGGTAAGATTACTTAATGAACCCGTTTGGAGGACCTTTGCCTCAAACAGTCTAACTGTCTCCACACTCTGGACAAGGCTTTTCTTAGATCCACTTTGGTCAAAGAATGCAATTGGTGCAACCTTAGTGGGTTTTGAAAAGTTTTTTGATTTTTTTTACTGGATTCATCAAAGAGAATGAACGGTGTTCCAATCCGGATAAGGGCTCAAAAATTTCTGCGAGCGCTAACTCCGAAAAGGAGGGGACCAAACTTTCTCAAATTTGATTCCAAAGAAAAGATTTTTTTTAAGGAGTTTTTTTTTTTTTTTCTGGAAGATTTTTGGAAATCCCTATCAGACTCATTAAAGAGAAAAGGTGGCCCATTCCCCGATAAGAACAATAACTACGAGCATTTCTGTGAGCTATCAAGTTCAAAGAGGAGAGGATCAAAGTTTCTCAAAATTGAATCCAAGAAAGAAAAATCAGATTTTCTTTTTTTTTTTAATTTCTTTTTTAAATGAGAAAGAATGGAAATAAGTTCAAATGTAGAAATCTTCCAAAAATCCCATCTCATGTTTTTTTTTTTTTTTTGGACGCAAGATCCAACATAGGCCACCAACTAGAAAGGAGATTAGATAAACCGGTCCCACTGGGTGTGCCAGCTTGATGGACCCGATTTTTTCTTTCCTCTCCTCTCCCATCCGTCCCCGGGCTCGCTGAGAGGAATCGAATGGAGGGAAGAAAGGGGGAGAAAAAAGGGGCATCTTATATTTTTTGTACGGGTATGCCAGATTTTCTATTCTACTTGGAATTTAGAAATGGTGATCCGAAGATCCATCTTCGCAAGTAGAAAGAAAATCAACCTTTTTTCTAACTTTCCATTACACACATATTTAAGAAAAGAGACAGTTTTTTGAATGCCGTGAGAGGCGATTTTGTTTGCCATAAAAGGCGGTTTTGTGGAGTGAAAGGAGATTTTGCCGTGAAAGGCGTTTTACAAATCTCATCAATAAAGAAAGACAAGAAATGTGATTTTTTGTCTCTTAAAGAAAATACAAAGTACAATAGAAAAGTAAGAAAGGGAATCTGACTTCTTAGGAGATTGTGGGGACCAGTTCAAATCGACGGTCGCAAGTCATGTATGGACTTCGCCATCGTCCTTCAGATGAGAACGCTTGATGCTTTGATTCTTTGGCTTGGCTTAGACTTCAGTTTTTTAGAGGATAAGGACCAAGGGAAGGTCCTATACCCAATGAAAAACGAAGCGACGGGCTGAAGAGCCGCGTCTTGGCCATGTTGAGTAGGAGAAGAGAAAGCTTTTTCTTGGACACCCCTCCCCCCCCCCCCCCCCCCCCCAAGGGACTTTGATCACCTTTTTAGTGTTTGTTGCAGCAAAGTTTCTTCAAAGTAGCAGGGCTTCTGGATCTTGAGTTCGAAATTCCGGGATTCTGTGTCCTTTTGGATTCTTGGAGTCACCTCCTTTTATAGGCATTTGGTAGCTTTTAGGTGACTTTATGGGCTTTAATACATTTAAAACCACATAATGGGAGGAGTTACAAGTTTGAATTCCTTTATTTTGTAACTCCTTTTTCTTGGCTTCTGATTGGCCGGTGGAGATAATGGGCATTTAATCGCCTTTAATCTCCATGATGAGAAGAGTTTCATAACTTTAATGTCATGATGACTTGGACTTGTAACTCCCATTCCCTTGAATCTGATTGGGCCATCCAAAATAATGAGTTAATGACCACATTTAGGTGGGTCAATTAACAGTATTAAGTGGTCGCTAGGGATTTGAAGAGTCACGGGCCGTGCCGCGTCTTTTGAAATTCTTCTTGCGATGATTGACGATGGATCTTCATGTTAATCGATGTTGGATGATCATGCAAATTCAGATATTGTTTGATACCAGCGGGCCGATGACATCTATCTTGTCGATTTCTAGATCGATTGGACAGAAAGTGCACTTTCTTAGTCAGCCGATTGGCCATCATGGAGCGATCGGTGACGATTTCATGCACTTAACGGATCCGTGATGTTGACGAAGATCAACCGTTTCCGAGCATCGAAAATCATATTTTCAGGAGTTCACAAGGACTGGAACTCCCGGAATTCAAAAAGAATCGGAAAAAGGGGCCCTACGGCCGAAATCCGGCGACCCGGATTTCCATTGTCGCCGGCGACCGTGGGGGGATTTTCCCCTTTGGTCGCCGTTTTGTCGATCGTTTTTCGAGCTTTTTTGCTTCTTTTTCCTCCTATATTTTTCTTGCCATTTTTCCTCATTTTTTGGCTTGGTTCTCCTAGAGAAAACCCAACGAAAAGTTGTGCAAAACCGGGCACAAAGTTTCCTATTTTTTGGAAAAGCCAAAGATTTTGCCGTGCAGAGTTGCTGATTTTTGTCAAGAGTTGAAACTAGGTCAAACGATGTCGGAATGAACTGAAATTTGACGTGGAACTTTCCGAGCAGTAGATAGGACCAACCATGGTCTTTTGTTTGAGTTTTGAAGCCGTTTGGGTTCCCGTCGCTGCTAGGCTCGATTTCGCCGCGAGGAAGATGACGCCCTTTGATGTACGATCAACCGATGTCCGATTGACCTGAAATTTGACAGGGAGCCTATTGGAGTCATTTTGAGATGATCCATTAGCTTCGATTTGGATGTCAAGGTCACAGCGTGCTCCGCCGTTGGTAGCCTTGATTTTTTTTCAGAGCATCAAAGTCGGGTCAAACATTGTAGGAATGACCTGAAATTTGACGTGTAGGCCTTTTGGAGCATATTGAAGCCACCCATGTGCTCTGTTTTATAAGTAATGGTCCCGATGGTTCTCGCTGCCGAGGGGCTTGATTTTCTTTCTAAGCGTCGAAGTCAGGTCAAACATTGTCGGAATGACCTGAAATTTGACTTGGAGCCTTTTGGAGGTATTTTGAGACCATCCGTAGGCTCAGATCGAAGTTTTGATGTCTTCGACGCCATCACCTCCAGGAGCGCCTGTTTGGATGCCGGAGGAGTAAAGTTAAGTCAAATGATGTCGGAATGGCCCGAAACTTTATGTGAGCTCTTCTTTTGGTTGTCTTGATGGATCTATCAGTTTTCAAGTTATTCTGACAAGATCTGATGCTTTAAGCGGCATTGCCTAGTTGTTGTAGGATGCGGCTTCATGTAGCTTCTTGATGTTGAATAGGCAAAGTGACATTTTTGGTGTCAACATCCATCACCTACATCCACCTCCCTTCCAACTCCCTCCCCATGAACGACTCCACCTCTGAGCTCAGTGGAAACTGACCCAACTGGGTCTTGTCTTCTTCCTCTTGTGTTCTGTTCCAAACTCTGCAACCAGAAATTTGGAAATGGTAGTCTCCACTTGATCTCCGGCGACGTGGGGCATGGCGCGGTGGTCTCCGATTGGTGAAGAACGACGGACGGCAGTGAAGTAGTCCGAATCTGGACTAACTTCTCCGGTGAGATGGAAGCCCGGAGCCTTTGTTTGCTCTACTTCCGGTTTCTGCACCAGCGACAAAACCAAAAATCCCTGATACCACTTCTTTGTTCTCCTTTACAGAAAAGAATATGATCTCTCTTTATGACACAAAAGGACAAAAGTCCTATCTTTTACTAGGTTAACAAAGTTTTAGCTCTTTCTTGTTTCTGTTCCTAGAAACCAGACTGAGACCATTGTTGCAGCAACACAGTTGTTGACGATGGTCGAATAGAAATAACAGAGGGAGAATACAAGATTTGAATTTTCAAATTTCAAAATTTTATGCCTAAAACGGTTGAAAGGGCAAATCAATCACGAAATATGAGATCATACGAATGTAGGGACCTCTGGCTGCAAAATGTCTAGCTGCGTGGACCAAAGCCCTTAAACAAAAATCGCGTGGACCAAAACCTCTACAAGTTTCACTTCAGGGACATATCGCTAATTTACTCTAAAAAGTGAAATGTTCAGGAACCTGGAACGAATGCCCCTTTTTTTTTTTTTTTTTTTGGGGTGTGGGGGGGGGGGGGGTGGGGGGGGGGGTGAATGAATGGGATGGGATGGCATCAAATAAGGAAATGGAATCATGGGGGGGGATGGGATGGGATGGGATGGCATCAAATAAGGAAATGGAATCATGGTGTTGGCTATAGGGTTTCGAACCCATGCCCACTTATGCGTGGAAGATCTCAGCCATTCCTGGATCGCCCATTCCCTGATCTCAGCCAACCTTGGCCATAATTAGTTAATTAATTTGCCTGGGCTGCATTGTTTTGGGCTTATTTTGTGTTTTATAAGGCCCATACATATATAGGGAGGAGTCATTCAGTGCACGATTTGTGCACTGGATGACTGTGTGAACCTCAATGTGGGACCCACATGGGGCCCCACCTAGGACTAGGACCAAGGGGATTGAAAGATGTCCCCTGGCCCTTCATCTCTGCAAAAAAATAGCCCCATGCCTCACCCCCCATCATCTCAATCGGGGCCCCATAAGTTTAACGATGTACAGTCTAGTTAGATGGGTGTGCAGTCGACCCAAAGGTGTGCAATAAATCGGATGGGTGCAAAGGTGGGCCCATGAGAAATTCAAGGGGAGGTACATGTGTGTGGTCCATTCAGATGGACTACCGGGTGGGCCCCACCCGGGTGCACTTGATAACCATTATATATATAGCCAATTTAATATGGGAAATATGTTTTTTTGTTGAATAATATGGCAGGCAAACTTTACGGCTACAATTATGATCGTTGGTATTGGAATATTATTTATATGTGTGGTGAACAAGATGTTACCTAGACTGTAGATATAGAAATGGACATACCCTTCGCAGATGGGGTCCAGGCACCGATGCCGGCACAACCTGTATATGAAAAGTGGGTGAAGGATAATTGCATACAAGAAATATAATGTTGCGATCTATGCACTTTGAATGTGTGCCCACTTATGAAAAATACACTACAGCAAAAGGAATTTGGTTGGCTTTAAAAGAAGAATATGTCGGTTTCAGTGCGGAAAGGGACCGCATTCTTACAATGCAATTTGATTATTATCGTATGCAAAATAGAGTGTCGATCAGAGATCACTTCCGAAAAATGACTTGTATAATTGCGGACTTGGCCCGTGCTGGAAACCCACTATCTGACGAGCAACAAACAATTGTTATTCTGCGATCTCATGCAAACTCTTGGAATGGACGTGCCAAGCAAATCTTGGCTTTGAACAAAAGCATAAAAACTGTAAAGGAGTTGAGTCAAATGCTTGAAGTTGAACTCGAAAGGTTAAAGGTAGAGATCACAAGGCAAGCATTGCTTGCACAACCAGGGCCTGTATCTAATAGGGGTAATGGCCGGAAATGAACAGCAGGCGGGGCACATAACCTTCAAAAGAAAAGCCTCCGAAACAGGACCTCAAATCCACCAAACCCCAATCCGAACCCACCAAACCGTCAGCCTAATCAAGGCGAAAACCAGAATCGGACCGTAGATTGGCCTAACAAGCATCGATGACTTAACAAGCCCATTGACCTTTCAAATGTTCGATGTTACAAGTGCTTGCAAGGAGTTAGGCCATTTAGCCCGAAACTGTCCCCAACATGAAGTGGTTAGTGTTCGAACCGAATCACATGTTTTATTCTGTGATGAAAGCCCTAATTGTAGATTTAAATGCTAATTGTTGGACTATTGACTGAGGGGCAACAAAACATGTGATGTGGGATCGGACCAAGTTCAAGAAGTTCCAAAGCATGGACATGGGATCTTATAAATTGTACAAAGACAATAATTCTTCTGAAGACGTTTTAGGGGTGGGAGAATACCATCTTTGTACATATAAAGGAAAGAATTCGGTGCTACATGATACTTTCAACTCCCTGGGCATGAAGCGGAATCTACTGTCTATTAATCACTTAGTTGGAGATAGTTTTGATATTCGCTAGCTTCAATAAAAATAGGGTGTCTTTTAGGGTGAATAATGTTCTTTTTGCGTGGGGTTCTTTAGCCTATAACTTAATTGTTTTTGGACTTGGATGTACCTAAAAATTTATTTTTGAATGTATCCTTTATGGCTTGTGATAATGTGTCAGAATCTTTAAAATGGCATGCTAGATTAGGTCATATTGGTGAAGATAGGATGACCAAATTTGCTCGAGAGGGTATGCTTGGACCATTGAAACTAATATCTTTGCCACCTTGTGAATTGTGTGGCTGGAAAAGAAACTAGAAAACCATTCCCAAAAGCTCAACGATCCACATCCACCCTTGAGATAGTCCACTCTGACATCTATGGGCCCCTATATATTAAAAATAGGCAAGGGACCCGATATTTCATAACTTTTATCGATGACTACTCTTGATATGGCTATGTTTACTTGATTTCACACAAATCTGAAGCCATACATGTTTTTGAAAAATTTACCAAAGAAGTTCAAGCCCAATTCAATAAGAAAATCCAAACCCTTAGAACCGATAGAGGGGGTGAATACACCCCAGATATTTTCAAGACCTTTTGTGAAAATAATGGAACTAAACGTCAATTGGCTATGGCCTACACTCCACAGCAAAATGGGGTGGTGGAAAGATGAAATAGGACCCTTGATAATTAGGGTTAATTAGGGTTAACTGTATTCAATTCCATAGAATTTCATGTTTTCATACATTTGGCCATTCAAGTTGGAATTTAGGTCAAAATAAATCAATATCCATTAATTTGCATGATTTTATGAAATCAATATTTTTTACATCACATTTGATCACACCAATTGGCTTTTTGGATTTCAATTATAGATGCCTGCTATTTGGCATCATGGTGTGACTCATAAAAATTTGTTAAATTGGTATATTAATAAGCATGTTAGGGTCCCATGCATGGACCATGTGAATTTCTTAAATATGATTTTAGCTGAATTTATTTCTTTCAATTTCTAGAAAACATTCATAATTCGGGGCCCATTCATCGATGAAATTTGAGAGAGGTTAAAGAGGAGTCCAAAGGAAGAGAGGAATCTCAAAATAATTCACACACCAAGATGTGGGGTCCATCTTGGCGTGAATTCCAAGGTGGACGCCCCACATGGAAGTGCCACATGTTCCTCTCTTTGGCAAGCATTCAAGATATTTTGGAGTCCAAGTTGGAAACTTATTTTGGGAGTCTCATACACAAGAGAAGTCAGATTTGAAAAGAGCTACATGCTTACCAATTTGAAATTCAAATTCAAGCAAAGAGTCGAAGAAAAGAAAGTATGCTCAAAGAAGTTGACAAGTTAAACAAGCAAGCTAGAAATCAAGCAAACTTTGAAACGGGATCAAGAAACAAAGGAAGATTTTCAATGCATATGGTTCCCACACATGCCTTGGACGTCTAACGCATGGAAGGTCAAAGTATTGCACAAATTATTCTCAGTTTTTTTAAGAGTAGTAACTTGTAACCGCCATAACTTTCAAACCGAATGTTAGATCGGTGAAATCTACCCACTATTGGAAGGCTTTTTTTGAGTAGATATCCGTAGAGATGAAGATTTTGTCGATAGAAACTATATTGAGGGATATATGACCTTGAAAAGTTGGTTGCTTTGATTTTAGATGGGAATTACAAGAAATGTCAAAGTTGGCAACAAGGGAGATCTTTGGAGAAGTCCTACATGGAAAGAATTTGTCACGACCCCAAAATCGGGGTAGGATTAAGGGGCCGTGATTATGGGGTATACTGTAGTGTAATCCTACTTTTCCCGCAAGATCTGTACAGGTAAGAATTACAAGATCCATCACCATTATGGAACATCACCGTTATGGAACATTTAGCGGAAGCTTACATTGCGGTGAAAGTCGAAGTCCAGAGCTCTTCAAATCCTGTGTTGCATCATTAATGTCTTATTAGCTGAATCATATTGTACAATACTTCCTCAAAATGAAATGACAAACAAAATATAAGCAGAGCTAGACAAGAAAACAGGAGATTTCATTCCCATGCTTCAGGTTAAAAATTACAGAAGATACATTGATTACATTCCCAAAATAAAATCCAACAGAGGCAGTAAAACAAAATACAAAACCCAAATAATTCTCCCATGTATTTTGCATCTCATGTGAAAGGAAGGGGTCTACATGACAACTTCTGCACCTCAATCATACGTCACCTGTGGCTCAGCAACCGCCTCCTCAGAAATCATACTCGGTACAGGTCAGAAAATCATACCTATGGCACCAAGCAAGATTAGACAAATTGCTTAGCAAGTATCCAAAATGAAAATCATAGTTTGTAGGTACAAAGAAGAATATATATGATAAGTTAATTAATCAAAGGTCAAGTAACAATATGACTAGGCAAAGTCAATGCGTCATGAGTAAAATAGAAGAATTAATAATAACAGAAAGTATACTACATTTTAATTAGCAACCACGTCACTTAATCCTCGAAAGGGGAGCATTTGCCTGCCCCAAATGATCAGGCTGATAGTACTTTGAACTCACCTGAGAGTCCCTATCACGGGAGTTCTTGGTCTGCCCCGGACAAGGTAGGTACATCGGTGACACCAGTCACACACAAGACTACAAATTGCAGCGAGCAATATGTATATATATATATATATATATATATATATATATATATATATATACGGTAATAATAATAACCAGTTGGGTGGTGCAGACTCGGGAATCAATGCAAAAACTAGGGATTTCAGGTGTAGGACAGTCCAGTGTCCAAATCAAATTATGATCAGGGATATTGCAGAAGTTTTGATTCTCGCAATGTGTACAGTTGCTAATGCGGGGAAAATACACAGTTCAATGTTCAGATCAATCTGGGGTACAAGAGTAATTTCAATACCATCCCTGTATAATTACAAGCACGGAGAAAACTAATAGTTCAATCGAGTGCAAATAGTTCGGAACTAGAATAGTGCAGTTTAGAGCTAGAAAATAGTCCATCTAAATTTGAAAAATCCTACTGAAAAATTGGCAGCATTTCAGCTAGAAATGGAGACCCAAATCGGGTGGTAGAAAGTCAAGGTGATCCAGGTAACTCGAAAGGGCTAGGCAACTAAATGCTCACACGTAAGCTGAAAAACCATCTAAAGATTCTGGTACATCCAATGATCAAGTAAGGCGAAAATCACGCGCTAAGACCCAAGGAGTCCTGGAGGGAAAGATACTAGGGTCAAGTAAGTTCGGGCAGGACAAGATGCACAAAACATCAAGAATAAGAGAAATATGCTCCTTGCATATGAATATGGAATAACTAATTTAGGCATTCTATCAGGCCTACAAAACAGTTAAGGGTCCTGTTGATTTCAAAATTTTGCCAAACAAAAGATGCAAATGGAAATTGGTCTAAGCCCATTAAATTAGCATGATTCAATGACATGAATCATCAAAATTTCAAAACATTTTTTTTAGTTAAAAAGAAAACTACGTGAGTAGTTGTTGGTAAAGTGGTGGAAGCCAATGCACATTATCCCAAAAGTCCAAGTTTTGAATCCCTACATAAAACTATTTTTATTCCTCAAAATTTAAATGTGGACCCCACAAAATGATCTAATGAAAGAGGCCATTTGACCCATTCAAATAGAGGTCGTTGTTGTGGGGAGTTTTTGAAACTCCCCACCCATTTACACGATCTCATCATTGGAAGTTGCATGACTTCCCAAACAGAGAAATACAAGGAGGAGAAATAAAGAGAAAGAAAGACTTCGTTTGGTGTGTTGCTGGAAGAAAAACAAAGAACAAGAAAGAGAAGAGAAAGAGAGAGGAAAAGGAAGGAAGAAGAAGGTAATCAAGTTGTTGTCTTCTTCTTTGTCTCTTCAATTCATCTTCCCATCTCATCTTTTCCACGTATGTCATCCATTTTATCTTCCCCATTGCCATATATTGGAGATTCGGAGCCCTCTTTAAAGGGATTCTACCCTCCAGCCACCACATCACCTCCATACCCGGCCACTCCATCTTCATCTTTCCCACCACTTCATTTCCATTAAAATGAAGATTCAGATCCTTGTTCAAAGGTTTCTGCCCTCCATCAAATGAAGAACCAAATCCTTATGTTACAAAAAGATTTATTCTTCAAAACTTCGCTATTCTTTTTTATGGAGATTCAGATTTCTCTAAAATTAAAAATCCGCCCTCCCACAAACAGCCTGAAGAAAAAATTGGAGATTCAGATTTCCTTGGTGGGAATCTGCCTTCCTCTCTAAAAAATAAATATATCTACTCCTATCAAAAAAAAAAAAAAAACTCTGGAGATTCAGATTTCTCTAAACAGAAATCTGCCCTCCTAAAAAAAATAGCCATAGTCCTGTACATGGAGATTTCCTTGGTGGAAATCTGCCCTCCTCTATATATATATATCTACATCTATCTTTAAAAAAAAAATGCAGATTCTAATTTTTTTTAAACAGAAATCTGCCCTCCTAAAAAAAAAATAGACATAGTCCTACACATGGAGATTTGGATAGATGAATCTGCCCTCCGTAGAACTATCTATAAAAATTGAAATTCAGCCCAACAGTAACTAAAAAAAAATTTCATACAATCAACAAAAATCCATAAACAAACGGGCAACAAATTCTCACATCCAACCAACTTGGATAATAAGCATGAATGAGCTCAAAGTTAGCTTGAACAAATGACTAAAATTGGGCTAGATTTTGGCCTAAGCGCTGCTGAAACTAGGCTAAGTTACAGTCAAATATTGGCTGTGAATGGGCTGAAAATTAAATTCAGCCCGGGCTGGGTCTAAATGGGTTAGGAGATAACCCAAATATTGGTTGAACTGGGCTGCGACATAATTAAAAAAAAAAAAAAAATGTTTACAAATGGGTGCTGGTAACCCAAACAATGGTTTTAAATGGTTGAACGTCTAGCCTGAAATGGTTAAGTTGAAAACCAGCCCATGCAACAACTATGAATGGTCTGAAAATAACATTTGCAAATGGGTCTGAATTCTTGCCTCAAACTAGGCTGGGTTTTAGCCTAAATACTTGCTGAAATTGGGCTAGGTTACAGCCAGATCTTGTTTGTAAACAAGTTGAGAAATTGGTTAAGACTAGTGCTCTAATTGGGCCAAAAACCACCCCAAATAAATGGATATGGTGGGCTGAAACACAGTCTAAAAGAGGGACCCAAATAGACTGAAAAACTAGTTCAGCACACCCCTATAAAACAAGTTGAAAATCAGTTTTGTGAGTAGGCCAAAAAATCATTTCTTTGGGTACAATGGACATGGCTAAAGAGTTTGGGTTAAATAAATAAAGGACCTGAACCCATGACCTGAATTCACCCAACCAAACAACCCATAAACGGGCTGAGTCCACCTAAATAAACATCGAAAATTCTCCTAAACAAACAGCCCATATATTGGTTGTGAATGGGTAAAAGATTTAACTTGGAGACGACCCAAACATTGTCTGAAAGTGGGTTTAAAATAAAATCAATCTGAAACTCAATCAAAGCTTCCATATAGTGGCTGAAATTGGGTTGAAGTACAACCTAATAGTGGCTGGAATTGGGTTTTAAATGGCTCAAATGACTTATGTAAATGGGCCAAAAATAGTACAAATAGAGGACCCATTTCATCAGATTTTCCTATGTATGAATTTATTTCATAAAATTACCTCCATCTATGAACCCTTTCATGAGATTATCCAAAGGTGAACTTGCCTTAAGAAATGAACCCATTTCAAGAACCCAGTTCATAAAATTAAGTCCAGGTCTCAACCCATTGTAAAAAAAAGAATGAATTTGGTCTGAATCACAGGCAAACTGATTTAAATTGACGTTAAGGCTTGGGCTGTAAATGTCCCAAACAGAGGTTGTTATGAGCCTGACATAATGTCTACTATGACCCTAAAATGTGTCCTAGGCATTGCTTTAAAACATGAATTTCCACAACCAAATGAGTTGAATTCCTGCAAATGAATAGCCCAAATCCACTCAAACAAATAGCCTAAATTTTCAAATCCTATATAATTGGGCTCAAGAATTGGCTCAAAAGAGACTAAAATTTTCCAGTCTCTCAGTTAATAATTCTGGGACTGACACAAGACAGATTTCTGGGCCTAAATAAGGCCAGATTCTGGATCCAATTTAAGACAGATTTCTGGGCCTAAATAAGGCCAGATTCTAGGTCCAATTTAAGATAGAGTTTTGGGCCTAAATAAGGCCAGATTTTGAGCCTAATTAAGACCAAATTTTAGTCCTAAATAAGATCAGATTTTGGGTCTAATTTAAGATTCAACATTAGGCCTAAATCAGGCCAGGATTTTTTAGTCCGAATCAGGCCAGATTTTGGGTCTGAATCAGGCAGAATATTGGGTCTAATTTAAAACAGAATTTGGGCCTGAATCTGGCTAGGTTTTAGGTCCAAATCAGGTCAGAATATGGGCCTAAATTAAGACAGAATTTGGGCCTGAATCTGGCTAGGTTTTGGGCCCAAATCAGGTCAGAATATGGGATCTAATCTTAGACAGATTTTAGGCCTAATTCAGGTCATAATTATAACTTCAAGTTAGGCCAGCACTATTCTAGACCTATAATTCTAAACAAGACCAGATTTATGGTTCAAAAGTTGAATCAGAATTATAGACCAAAACCAACCCAAGAAAAGACTGAAATTTACACTCTTCTAGCATGATTGCCCACATTGGTCTATTAATTACCAATGGGTTAAATCTTGGCCCTTAAATCTTGACCCAAATTGTTTTCTCTAAATGGGTTAAACCTTGACCCAAACAGATTTCTCTGAATGGGTGAAACTTTGACCTAAACTGGTTTCTATAAATGGGTTGAAAATCAATCCGAACAATAGCAAAAATATGGCTGATTATGAATCAAAATTTGGACAGAAGTTTTGGTCCAATTCAGGTCAGATTTTTGTACCTAAATAAGGCCAGTTTTTTTGTCTAATTCATGCCAGATTTTAAACCTAAACAAGGTCAAATCTCAGGCCTAGTTCAAAACAAAAATTTGCCAACTATCTCATTGTTTATTGGGTAACTATTTGTCCAGATTCCCTTAATAAACTGTCTCAAGAATTGGCCCAAAAGAGGCTGAAATTGGCCAGGATCTCAGCTCATATAATGACAAGAATGCTGAGTCCAATTAGGCCAGGATTCTGGGTCAAACTAAGGTCAGAGTATTGGGTCTAAAACAGACTAGATTTTTGGATCTAAATTAGGCCAGGTTTTAGGCCTAATTCAAGACAGATTTTTGGATGTAAATCAAGCCAAGTTTTGAGTCTAACTCAACACAGATTATTGGGCTTAAATCTTGATAGGTTCTGGGCCCGAATCAGGCCAAAATGATAGGTCAAAAAATAAGCCATAACTGGGATATAATTACAAGCCTAAATTAGATCAAAATTATAAATATAAATCACGACAAAATTACAAGTCTAAATCAAACTATACTTATAGGTCAAAACCTTGCCAAGACTTATAGGTCAAATCTGGGTCAGAACAGTAGACCAAAATCAGCCCAAGTAATGATTGGAAATTGAACTAATTTACAACCCTGATTTTAAGAGAAATTTGAATATGATGATGACCAAAAATTTGGGTTGCAATACTAGTAAAAAAAAATGATAAAAAAAAATCGATTGAAATGTGATCTTTGGCATGTAATTTTAATCAATATAAATGGGAATATTAAATGATAAAAAAAAACGGAAGGCAAACATACCCACTATTGATCTCTACAAGGTGCTTGTATTCCTAATGCAAACTTCCTCAATCTCCCAGCAATTCAAACTTTATACGTATGAATTGGGTATAAGAAGTTTAAAGAGATAAAAGGGAGGAAGTTAAGAACTTCTCCTTTGTACAAGGGAGCCCAAACCACCACTTTTCAAATTTCAAAAAAAAAATCTCTCTAAGAGAAAAGGTCAAACATCTAATCATAAGGTGTGGGTCAACCTACCCAACTCAACCTATTTTACAATGAGGCCTGACCATTTTAAGTCCATTATAAACATAATTCTAATGGGCCAATAAAATACAACGGATGGCCCACTAAAAAAATCATCATCGTCAAATCCATCAATTCATGAACTCAATCGGGAAATGATCATGCAGATCCGGGTGAAAATCTAAAGAACTACTTATGACAGCAATGGTGAAGAGCAGGAATATATCAATTTTATTTATTTAATTTTTGTATTTTCTTTGTAAATTTTATTGAGTCAATGTCTTGATAATTAGAGGTTTTTCATTGAGGATGTAATTAATGATCGATGAGTTCTCACGATCAGGAGTATGATGTACCCACAAAATTGAACGTAAAACCTCCTATTAAATGGAGGGAAATTTGTATCCAATGAATTTTGGTGCATTTCTTTATTTATGCATGAATTTATTGTGTACAAATTTTTGGCACACCCAGTGGGACTCTACTCTTCCTCTCATCTTGGAAAGATTTATTGATTCTTTTAACTAAATCCTACATTGGAAATGCAGGGGGGCAAATGGAATCAACAATCAATGTTGCATTCAACAGTCGCAAGGTGATCGCTATTGCTGAAGCAGCACCCAGAGTCAAATTGGCACCAGAAATCATCTGCATAGCTGCCATGGCCCCGCCTACTCTAGTGTTCGGGAGTGTGTCACCATTTGATCTAAAGAAGACTCCACATGCTGGGGGCAAGATTCATGTGGCAAAGGACACCCCAGCTCTTGGATCCCGATTTGCACCTCTAATGAAGTCATCAAATCTTAAGTGCGTTTTCTAAACGCCTAAGATCCCAATGACTACTGTGGCAGTAATGGTTACCTTTGAAGGTCAATCACGCCCACAAACTCGAAGTCAATCAAAAAGGACAAGCGAGGGATCATCTTCAACACAAAGGCGTGGTCTCGTAATTCTCACATCAAAGCCTCAAAGAAAGAAAAGCAACAAGACTCGAAAAGGCAGGACTACAAAATCTATCAACTCAATTGACTCTTCATCTTCGTCAAACTCAGCAAAAGAGTCATCTTTCTCAAGTAACCCAGTTTATGATCGTCCTGAGGCCATCTTCATGGAAGAAGAATTTCCGCCACATGTGCACAATAATGTCAGCACTCCCTCATCTCCATCTGTTTCACAAAAATCATTCATTAATGTTCTCCTTACAGGAACTGAAGGAGATAAAACAATGGAGGAGATAATAGCTGAATTGCAACAGAAGTTAAATGAAAAGGAAGCAGAAATTGCCTCATTGAAACAAAATCCATCTAAGGATCGCTCCTCAGGTTTGTCAAATGATAATGTGGATCTAAATTCCCTTAAAGATTTTGTTCTTCGAACAGTCAAAGAAGTCACAACGCCTGCTGGTAAAATCGATTTTGATTACAAAAAACCTTATCCATCCCATATGGATGAGGTCCCATTTCCACCTAGATATACAATGCCCAAATTTGAAAATTTTGACGGTTCAGGTGATCTGAGGGAATTTTTAGCACATTTTGTTGCTTTATGTGGAGACACATCCAAAAACCCAGCTCTCCTTTTGCGACAATTTGTAACAGGATTAAAAGGAGCGGCTTTCACATGGTATTCACACCTGTCAGCTAGGTCAATAGCGACATGGGAGGATATGAAACATGCATTTCTTCAACACTTCTACAATATTAATCGAGAAGTCGGGATTGAAGAACTCACTGAAGCCTCTCAGCGATCCAATGAAACTGCGGAGCAATACATATCACGATGGAGAGATCTCAGTCTCCGTTGTCCTACCCCACTCTTAGAAAAGCAAAAGATCAAACTTTGCTTGAGGGGTCTAAATCATGAGACGCGACATCCTCTTCTAGCCTCACCTATGGAAACGTTTGAAGCCTTAAATCAAAGGGCTCATGACCTGGAAAATTCCACTTTTAAGGCATAATAAGGAAGTCGCCAGAACTAAGAAGGTGACACCATCACAATCAACAACTCATCAGAAAGCACCGCCAAAAAAAGAGGTCACTATTGTTGAAGTTGGGAAATCCAAAGACAAACAAGTGGATAAACCTGTTCAATCAGAACAAAAGAAAAAAACTAGGAAAAATCGTCCATCATTAAAAGAAAGAATGGAGAAGGTTTACCCTTTTCCGAATGAAGATGTTGAAGATCTCCTTGGAGAACTCTTGGAGAAAAATTTATTGGAATTACCAGAGCCAAAGAAACTTGATGAAGTTGATAAAGTTGATCATCCGAAATTTTGCAAATACCATCGGATGACTAATCATCAAACTGTCAATTGTTTTGTCTTGAAAGAAAAGATACAAACTCTGACAGATGATGGGACCATCAAGTTAGCAGAAAATCAGACTGTAGAAAGCAAAGCAGCTGCCAATGTTAACCCTGTATTTGCCCTTGCAAAACAGGAGTGGGAGGAGATTACTACTCGAAAGAAAAAGAACAAAAAAATCGAGTGAGGGTAGAACTCCAAAAGTTATTACCCCAAACTCTCCTCAAGAAAAGACAAATGTTTCAAAAAGTAAGCCACTTGGGCAAAGTGAAATGCCGGCAAAGGACAGTAAATATGTGACCAAACACAGAGCTCATTACCAGCAAGCAACTGGCATATAAAAAACTAGAGTCCCAGTGCAACTAAGGGAATATATGCCACCTGAATTCTTTTCAACTCACATAGCCACTAAACAAAAAAATGAAGTTGAAAGTAACCAGAAAAAGGTAGAAATTACCTCTTGTTACAATACTGGTTTTGAAGTCAATTATAACTCAGATATAGAATCTCTCTCGGAGATCATTGAAAGAACTCAATGGCTGGAAGATCATATGGATGAGTTTTCAGACTTCTCACATTGGTCTAAAAATACATTTGATGAAGAAAAGGAAGCTGAAAGATTAACGACAATTTATAATGCTGAAGTTCTTCGAAGAGTTGGGTTACCAGCAGCAAGAGAAGAATTGGCTGAAAGAGGACTACCATGGACCTTCTTGATAGAGCCTAGTTTACCAAAAAATCTTGAGAACACTCCATGGGATGAAGAAGGAACGAGCTATGTTCCCCCACCATATGCACACTTGGATGGTGATCCCAATAATCTAATCATAATCCGCATCATGACTCACCTGAAGAAAAATGATAACACAAATAGTGTTGTTATTGAAGAAATTGAACAGGAACATGAGTGTCTCACAATTGATCATTGGGATGGCTCATTTATCTAGATCATGATGGTAGACTTCGTTGCTAACCAGGATGAAATGAAAAGAGATGAAAATCAAATTAACTCTCAATTAAAAGCAGTATCATGCCATATGGTTTAGTCCACTGAAGAAGAGCATGATGAGATTGAAGAAAAGGACACACCTAAAGAAGAAACTGTGGAGCAAACCGCTAACGAATCCTGCCCAATCCAACTTCGTTCAGGGAAATAGTTACCAAAGAGAACAACACGGGTTGAAAAGAAATCCAAAGGAAAAGCAATTGAAGAAAATGAGTCCACAGGTGTACAATCTCAACAGGGGGCAAAGAAAGTTGTGAATGAAAAGTCTCCAACAAAATATGACGTCTTGGCACATTTGAAAAAGATTCAGGCACCACTAAGTGTGTATGATGTTTAAGACTTTCACAACATATTCGAGAGGCTCTTATCAAAACTCTCCTTGATCCCGATGAATTTCTTAATGAAGTACATCAAACCGAGACAGAGCTTGAGAGTGCATTTAGCCCAAATATTTGTGCAGCTTGTTTAGCTACAATTTCTTTCACAGATGAAGATCTTCTTTTGGGGACGAAGGCACATAACAGACCCTTATTTGTAAAAGGGGTCCTTGCCAAAGTCAAAATGAATAGGATAATGCTAGATTGTGGGTCCGTAGTTAATCTTATTCCCCTCAAGACATTGTTGTCTTTGGGCATGACAGTGAATGATCTTGAATCTTCAAACTTGGTTATAACTAGTTTCAACCAAAGTAGCCAACAAGCTTTGGGGACAATAAGGCTCAAACTCACAATTGGTGACTTGACTACAAAGGGCGTGTTTCATGTTATTGATGCTCTGACATCTTATAACGTGTTACTTGGAAGACCTTGGTTGCATGAGAATGGAATCATTCCTTCAACATTACACCAATGTTTCAAGTATTTTTACAAGGGTATTCAGAAAAAGGTGATTGCTGGCGAAAATCCTTTCACCAAAGCAGAATCCTATTTTGCATATGCGAAGTTTTATATTGGGTGTGAAACCATGAATAAGATTGAAAATGATCCTCAAACAAGATCAAGAAAAAAGGATGACTCGAAAAGGAGACCGACTTTTCAATATATTCCAAAATCTCAGAGGAAGTCGGGGACATCTTTACTATATCCAGTTCAGGAAACAAAAGAGGTCTTGAAAGAAATCATTATTCCTCTAACCAAAATAGACACTTCTATTCCAGAAGAAGAAAATCCAATCCTCCTAATTGAAAATGAAAAATACCCACTCATCAAGTTTATACATGGTGAGGCATCAAAGTTACCTGAAGAATCTAATGAAATATCAACTACAAGCCTGGTGGATATTAGTCGTTATCACCCAAATTCTGTTAAAATGATGCAAAAAATGGGTTACAACGTTGAAAATCCATGTAGTTTAAAAGAAAGGGGAATAATCGAGCCTCTTCCTAATAGAACGGAAGCTCAAAAATATGCTCTCAAGCCTGAACCTATTTGTATAGGAAAGCAGAAGGCAACAACTTACCAGATTAATGCAAAATATCCAGTAGAAGAGATTTCCAAAAGATGCTGGAAAAGAAAGTCATACCCTAAAAGAAAAGGTGCAAAGATGTTGCAGACCTCTCAAATCTCAGTATTCGATCGATTGGAACTAGCAAAATATGATGTCTTCTATCCTAAATATGGGACACCTAAACAGGCATTCTTTGGCTCGCAATTTTGCGAAGGAGAAAATTCAAAGTCAATCCCGCAGATACAAATTACAAAGAAAAGAAGAAGTAAGAAAAGATTGGTCAAAATGATGAATGATTTAAGCTTAGGCCAAGATGTTCATGACAAACACATGGTCTCAAGAAAGATACAGAAATCAAAATATCAAAATTTACAATGTGATTCTGTTTCAGAGGATGCCTTAAAAAACATTATGATTGGCTATGAAGTGGGTAGAGATACAGTTCAACAAAAACAAACCAAGAAGAACAAATCAAAAGGAAAATCTTATCATCATGAAAATGGAATGGAAGACTCTGTCAATATGATCTCTGGTGAAGAGCAAGATGCTGGGAAGGAAGATGAAGTATTAATCAATGATCCTGAGGAAGCACCATCATCACTCAAGGACGGGGAGCAGGCAACAATGGATGAACTTGTAGAAACTAATCTAGGTTCTCTAGAAGAACCAAAAATTACTTCTGTAAGCAAGTTATTGTCCGATGATGAAATGAAAGAATATGTTCCCTACTTGTCTAAGTACAAAGATGTGTTTGCTTGGTCTTATAAAGAAATGCAAGGACTAGACCCAAAAGTAGCAACTCATAAATTAGCAGTAGATTCTTCTAAACGCCAATTAAACAAGCACAACGTCGTTTTCATCCGGACGTTGCTGTTAAAATCGAATTAGAAATTAATAAACTCCAAGCAGCCAATTTCATTCGCGAAGTAAAATATCCCACATGGATAGCAAATATTGTCCCAGTCAAAAAGAAAAACGGACAAATCTGTGTTTGTGTAGACTTTCGTGACTTAAATGCTGCTTGTCCAAAAGATGAATTCCCTCTTCCTATCACTGAACTTATGGTAGATACCGCAACTGGTTTTGAAGCTTTATCCTTCATGGATGGATTTTCGGGGTATAATCAAATTAAAATGGATCCAAAAGATCAGGAACTCACAGCACTTAGAACCCCTAAAGGCATTTTCTGTTATACAGTTATGCCATTTGGTTTAAAAAAATGCCGGAGCCACATATCAACAAGCTATGTCTCAAATATTTAAAAACCTCTTACATAAAAAAGTGGAATGTTATGTTGATGATCTAATTGTTAAATCAGAACATAGATCTCAACACCTTAATGACTTAAAAGAAGTTTTTGAATGTTTACGTAAAAATCAATACAAAATGAACCCCCTTAAATGTGCATTTGGAGTTACATCAAGAAAATTCTTGGGTTCGTTGCACGACATAACGGAATCGAAATTGACCCTGATAAAAGAAAAGCTATACTCAATATGCCACCACCCCGCAATTTACGCGAACTAAGAGGTCTTCAAGGAAGATTGGCTTATATCCGAAGATTCATTTCCAATCTCTCTGGAAGATGTCAACCATTTTTTAAATTAATGAAAAAAAAGGAGTCTCATTTGAATGGGATGAAGAATGTCAAAATGCTTTAGATAACATAAAAAGGTATCTTACGAATCCTCCTGTATTGGCAGCGCTAATAAAAGGAAAAGTAATGATCCTTTATATCACTGCTTTAGATCATTCATTGGGTGCACTCCTAGCCCAAGAAAATGAACAAGGAAAAGAAAATGCTTGTTACTATCTCAGTCGGACACTCGTTGGTGCAAAAAATAATTACTCACCTATCGAGAAAATGTGTTTGGCATTTATATTTGCAGTACAAAAGCTACGGCATTACTTCCTTGAACATTCAATCCGTCTCATTTCTAAAGCTGACCCCTTTGAAATATTTAATGTCAAAGCCAACTTTATCAGGGTGCCTTGCAGGACACTTTTGTTGTCGGAATTTGAAATCATTTATGTTCCCCAAAAAGCAGTAAAAGGACAAGCACTGGCTGATTTTCTTACAGCACATCCAATTCCTGATAACTCACCAGTATCTGAAAAATTACCAGATGAAGAAGTCTTTCATACTGAAATTCCCAAGTCTTGGGAAAATGTTTTTCGATGGTGCATCACAAAGATCAAGAGCCGGGGCTGGAGTTATATTCTTGACTCCAAAAAATGGAATACTTCCAATATTCATTTGTTTTGGTTGACCCGTGTACAAATAATATAGCTGAATATGGAGCTTTAATCATTGGACTAGAGTTAGCACTTCAAATGGGTGTTGAATCTCTTATTGTCCATGGAGATTCACAACTCATTATTAATCAATTAACGTACAGGTGTTTATGAAGTGAGAAAACATGAACTAATTGAATATTTCGAAAGAGCTAAAAATTTGATTGGGAATTTTCAAAGTTTCCAACTCTTTCATATACCAAGAGGACAGAATACCCAAGTAGATACGCTCGCTAATTTGGCTGCAAATCTAGCCCTAACAAATAGAATTAATTTGCCAATCAAGATTGAAGAAAGGCGAATTATTCCAAATATTCAAGAAGTCTTGAAAACAACTCCAACTGAAACAAGCAATAATATCTCAGTAATGGAAATCGAAACGATAGATTGGCTACAACCAATTATTGAATTTTTACAATATGGAAAACTCCCTCAAGACTCAAAAGATAAGAAAGACATCAGAAGAAGAGCACCATGATTTGTTCTAATTAATGGTGTCTTATATAGACGATCATTAGATGGAGTACTACTTCGATGTCTTTCAGATATTGAATCTCGTGAAGCTTTAAATGAAGCACATTCAGGAACTTGTGGATTGCATCAATCAGGTCCAAAACTCCATATGCATTTGAAGAGGATGGGATATTATTGGCCCACTATGGTTGCTGATTCAATGAACTTTGCTAAAAAATGCAATGTTTGCCAAACACATGCAGATTTTATTCATCAACCACCGGAGATTTTATTCATCAACCATCGGAACCATTGCACCCCACAGTGGCACCATGGCCATTCGAAGCATGGGGACTTGATATTATTGGGCCCATAAAACCACTATCATCTCTCAACCACCAATACATTCTTGCCACCACAGATTATTTTTCTAAGTGGGCAGAAGCTATTCCACTCAAAGCAGTTAAAGTTGTGGATGTCGTCAACTTTATTCGAATAAATATAAGTTATTAGTTTGGCATCCCTCAAAGGATCGTTACCGACAATGGAACTCCTTTCAAGAACCAACAAATGCAGAGACTTTGTGAAAATACAAAATCAAACATTGCTTTTCATCAGCATTTTATGCACCTGCAAATGATCTAGCAGAAGCATTTAACAAGACTCTTTGCAAACTTCTCAAGAAAATAGTCTCTAAAAATATAAGAGATTGGCATGAGAAATTATTTGAAGCCTTGTGGGCATATCGGACAACAGTCCGTACTCCAACCCAAAATACACCTTATTCACTAGTCTTTGGAGGTGAAGCAATCCTTCCTCTTGATGTACAATTACCATCCCTCAGAATTGCCATACAAGAATCATTCACTAATGATGAAAATGCCAAACTTCGACTTCAAGAATTGGAAGCACTCGATGAAAAAAGACTTGAAGCACAATAGAAATTGGAAGCATACCAAGCTCGAGCATCAAATGCATTCAATAAGAAATTGAAGATAAGGTCTTTCAAGAAAGGAGATTTAGTTCTCACAGTAAAAAGACCTATTGTGATTTCTCGTTTGTCGAGAGGAAAATTCGACCAAAAATGGAAAGGACCTTATGTAGTACAAAAAGTCTTTACCAATGGGGCCTACCAATTGGTTACACAAGAGATCGAACACTTCCCCCTATTAATGGACGTTTTGTAAAACGTTATTATACATAAAAATACACAAAATAAGAATGATAGAGAAATAAAAAAGATCATTTATTACAGTGATTCATTCCAAATACAAAATGAAGTCATCTAATACAAATTTAGATTCGCTCACATGAGGACAACTCTTGCATTAACTCTCTCAAACTTGACTCCAAGTTGGTCGTTGCTTGATGCTTACTTTCACTTTGCTGAACAAATTGAGCAACTTCTCTTTCCAAATCCTGTTTTTGTTCAACAATTAAATTAAAATCATTCTTTAAATCTAAAAGTGCATTGTCCAAACTTGCAGTTTCTTTTGCAATCTTATGCAGACGATCACGAATCTCATTAACTTCATGACGTTTCATGACAACTTGCTCTTGGAGGGATAAAATATTCTCTTCAATGGAAGAGATTTCTTTCTCTAAGTTTTCACATGTAGAACAAAGTCCAATTTCTTTAGCTTTCAATTGTGAACTAGCAGATGTGATTTCATCTACCTTTTGAACTTTCAGCTTCTCCTCATGAAAAATTAGGACAAGCTTTTTAGAACCAATTTGATGAAGCACGTCAAATGAACTTGAATCCCTTGCATCAGTTAACAACCGAGCTTTACCCAAAACTCCATTCACTTTAGACTTTATTCCAGAAAGATCTGAAGGAAGGCCTTCCAAGAGATTGAACGTATTGTCTACAAAAGAAGATAATAAATGAAGTTGATCAAGTGGTGTATGCTTTAACCTGGAGAACAATTTGGAGAGAATGACTTTTGCAGCAGTTCGAGCATAATCATCTACATTCTCTTCCTCAGCTTCTTCGACAACAGTCTGCTCTATAGCCAATAGAGGTAACGACGGCAAGGGTGAAGGGATTATATTATCTGTAAAAGGAAATTTTCTATTATTCTCATGCCAAAGACAACATATGTATATTGTTAAAAAAAAAGGAGAGAGAAATTTCTCTTACCAACAATAACATCTTCTAAAAGTGTGGCGCCAACAACCTCATGAATAAGATCCTCCTTATCTGCAGGAAAATTCTCTTGGGTCCCATTTTTGCCCTTAAGAGAAGCACCTAAAATATATATATATATAATAATGTTTCACATGTTCATGTACATGATAAAAAAAAAAGGAGAGGAAATGAGAATCATTCTTACCAAGAAAAGCACTACCAACGTCACAAATGACATTATCTCCATCTCCAATAAATTCCTGTTGAGCTCTGTTCCTGTCTACAAAAGAAATGTCTAAAAAAAATCATCTTCATCAGCCAAATCCAACTTGAATCATCAATTAAGATGAATATTCTAAAAAAAAAAGAGAAATTAAACACCTGTTTGGGCACTTGAACTTGCTCCCGGTGTTAAATTAATAGCCAAAAGTCTATAAATTTTTCTGTAGCCCCGGAAGAAAAGGAGACTGCTTGAGTGGAGAAACCTGTAACTTCGGGCAAGTCGCTATAAAGGTCATAATCAACCTGATCATCCTCTTGTTCCCCATAATCAAGTAATTCATTGTCAGCACCTTCAACAACATCCGTTTGCTTAAGAACTTCTAAAGGAAGAGAAGATAGGTTCTATGATGTTTGATGGGAGCTTTGTCTAAGTCAAAAGAATCTGTGGATGAAAAAGAATTTTCTTTGGGCCTCGCTGCAGGTTCAAGCATCTCTGAAATATTAACAGGAACTCTTCTTGGAGAAAGAGTGATTTTTACTTCCTGAGTTTCCAATTGGGCACTTGGACTAGTGCCAACTGTTGAAGTTTTTCTCTTCTTTGAAACTTTGCAAGATGCAATACGAGCTACAGCTTGTGCCTTATAAATTTCATCAATCTTGGGATCCATCAAAAGTTTTTCCCTGCTCTGGAGGTTAAATAAGCTTCCCAACAAATTTTTCACCATCTAACAAATTTATGGGTAGTTTGTCCAAAGTTAAAACCCCCCCGGCATGATAAATGATACCCCTGTATTTGAGCGTAAAACATGCTCCCAAATTCTTTTTAGTTGACCCAAGGGAAAATTTCCTCGCTTAATTTCATTGAAGAGGGAAGTTGGCACAGCTTGGTCAAAACCAAGGAATCTGGCAAACTGACATAGGTTGTAATGTTCGACCCTAGCTTGATTGCTGCTTTGCCTTAAGGGAAGTAAACAAGGGCGGATCGAAATAAGAAAACTTATTTCGTGTGTCTTCAACAAATTATTCTAATCAATCAATGAACGAGTCTGGTCAGTGAAGGCATATGGGCGTGAATACATATTCTCAAGCCGAGTGAAGAAATGTCTCGCTAATAATCCCTTCAAATCAACAAGTACAGCATCAATCAGATATTCCCAAGCCATTTTGCAATCTTTTGGGCTATGCCGCAAATAAAGCCTCGGGAAATATGAGCCCAACCAAATGAGCAAAAAGTGCATAGGATAAGAAATGACAGCTGAAAATGGCCCATCTGGATGAGTAGCTATTGCTCCTAAGCCTCGATAAATACTCGCCAAAACAGGTGGTGCAAGTAAAACAGGCGTGCCCACACTTATTTTAGCAGCCATGACGAATGTCTCAGGTCTGATTGTATCACCATTATTGCAAGGGAAAACAAATTGACTCAACCAAGCAATGATATAAGCAACCAAGAAACTGTTGGGAGAAAAATACTTCAGTCTACATGCAGCTTCAAGATTTTGAGGTTCGCTTAGATTTGGTATTTTTCTTACCATAGAGGCACACTTTTTGGATCTTGCATCCTTAACAGTTGTTTAAATTGATGTATCTTCCACCGGGGGCACATAAAAGTGATTTATCCAATCTTTTAAGACGACTGCTTTCTTTCCTTTTGATTTGCAACTGCAGAATACCTGATATTCATTGAAGAGGTCATGGAGGATTTTCTTCTCACGACGCTCAATATCAGAATATGAGACTAGATTTTCTTCATAATCGTAGATAAATAGATTATCAGGTACAAACTCATCATAAAAGACCCCTGAAATAGGCAATCCGCAAAGATGGTAAAGGTCATATAATGAAATTGACATCTCACCCCACCAAAAATGAAATGTATTAGTGGATTTGCACCAGTATTCTGTTAAAGCCTTATATACATGAGATGCCCTTAACTAGCTTCCTTCGGAAGCACAAACGGCCTCTTGTATTCTGGCATTGCGAAGGCGTGTCTCAAAAAGATGAACTATATCCCTCGTACAACACTTCCACTGCAAAGTTGCTTCAAACAAGCCAGTGTTCTAAATTTTTCCTGCCAATCCTAGGGTAATCGTTTCCCACTAACGATTTCCCTTCCTAATGTACTAAAAAAACTGACATCCTCAGAGCAAACATGGGGACATAACACAGTCAGCTGATCTATACATCTAGGATGGCTTCCAAGCATATGGTAAAAAACACTCGTGGATTCCTTTATGATTGGAGTCCAGTTATCGCAACCTTCTTTAAGGAGATCAATCGACTCAGATTCAGGAAAATCAAGAATCGAGCAGGTTCGCTCCAATTTCATCCCATTGAAATTATTAATTGGATCAAAGGGAGCTCGCAAATGCATACGAGAATTATCAAAGAATGGGAAGCCGGTTGCTTCTCCTTCCTCCTTGCTAAAAAATTAAAAAAAAAAAAGGGGGGGGGGAATTATATACATGTTATGCTGCAAAAAAGAAAAAAATTTCGAGTCCCACATGTACAAATGTTTGCACATACGTGACTCGAGGGGGGATTTGTTGATGTCAAAATTTTGTCAAACAAAAGATGCAGATGGAAATTGGTCTAAACCCATTAAATTAGCATGATTCAATGACATGAATCATCAAAATTTCAAAAAAAAAAATTTAGTTAAAAAGAAGGGGGATTCGGTCCCTGAACATTTCACTTTATTGCCTTAGGTTCACAATCTTTTTTTATAGTGTGAAAGGTCATTTTTCCAAATTTGAAAACTTAAAGTGTCTAATTTACCCTTTCTTCAAATCATATCCCATGATTAGTGGGATAAGCCATTAATAATGGTCAACTTCCATTAAATTAGTCACGATTAATAAAATTCCACTAATAAGATTTTCAAATAAAGTTCAACAAACAGTAAACAAATTTCAAATAAATTTCTAAAAATGAAATAAATTTCAAACACGCAAATAAATTTCAAAAGATCCAAATAAATTTCAAAAGACGAAAATAAATTAAAAAAAATGTAAATAAATTTCAAAAGACAAAAATAAATTTCAAAAGATGTAAATAAAATTAAAAAAACAAAATTAAACTCTAAAAAAACAAAAAACTAATTTCAAAAAATAAAAATAAATTTGAAATAACGTAAATAAATTTCAAAAAATGCTATAATATCAAAAGAACATAGAGAAATTTAAAAAGACGCAAATAAATTTCAAAAAATCTAAAAATTTTCAAACGATGAAAATCAATTTAAAAAGACGCAAATAATTTTCAAAAGATGAAAATCAATATTAAAAGATCCAAATAAATTTCAAAAAAGTGTAAATAAATTTAGAAAAACGCAAATACATTTGCCACAAACTCGGATAAATTTGTCCAAACTCAGATAAATTTGTCCCATAACTCAGATAAATTAGCCAAGGCTCAATAGATTTGTCCAGAACGTAAAGAGATTTATTTCAGAACTCAGATAAATTTGCAAAAAACTCAGATAAATTTGTTCAAAATTCAGTTAAATTTGTCCAGAACTCAAATAAATTTGTCCCAGAACTCAGATAAATTCCCAAAATGAAGATAAATTTGTTAAAAACTCAGATAAATTTTCCAAAAACTCAGTTAAATTTGTTGGGAACTCATATATATTTGCCAAAAACACAGATAAATTTCTCAAAAACTCATATAGATTTGCTTTTAGGCTTTGAAACCAGGTCAAACTGACCCGACCTCACCTGGACTGGAACCAACCCTCCAGGTCATCTTCTTCCTCCTCTGCGAGATCCGGACTCTACGAGCTCTGCGAGCTCCGAACTCTACGTGCTCCGCCTCTGCGAGATCCGGACTCCGCCCTCTGCGGAACTCCGGCAATTCCTACGATTCCCAGGCCCACCTATTCTTCTTCTTCGTTCTTCTATTCTGATTCAGAACCAGAACCTGCAACTCAATAAAGACAGCCAGCCTTTGATCTTGATCTCGGCCACCTTGCTTCCATCTGTCTCTCAGCCTTTGTTCTGCAACAGAACCGAGACCCATACCTTTGCCAAAAAAACAACAAACAAAAGCTATCTCTGCAAAACCACTCAGATGGTATGGAAATTTATCTGAGTTTGGACAAATTTATCCAAGTTTGTGGTAAATGTATTTGCATTTTTCTAAATTTATTTACACTTTTTTTAAATTTATTTGGATATTTTAAAATTGATTTTCATCTTTTGAAAATTATTTGCGTCTTTTTAAATTGATTTTCATCTTTTGAAAATTTTTAGATTTTTTGAAATTTATTTGCGTCTTTTTAAATTAGCATTTTTTGAAATTTATTTGCGTTATTTCAAATTTATTTGTATTTTTTGAAATTAGTTTTTGTTTTTTTAGAGTTTAATTTTGTTTTTTTTAATTTTATTTACATCTTTTGAAATTTATTTTCGTCTTTTGAAATTTATTTACATTTTTTTTAATTTATTTTCGTCTTTTGAAATTTATTTGCGTGTTTGAAATTTATTTCATTTTTAGAAATTTATTTGAAATTTGTTTCATATTTATTGAACTTTGTTTGAAAATCTCATTAGTGGAATTTTATTAATCGTGACTAATTTAATGGTAGTTGATCATTATTAATGGCTTATCACACTAATCATGGGATATGATTTGAAGAAAGAGTAAATTAGACATGAGAATTATATCCAGGGACTTCTCGCCAAAATATGTCCAGTTGCATGGACTACATGCCTTAAAAGAAAAGTTGATGGACTGGAGGCTTTACAAGTACTATATGAGGGACCTTTCGCTAATTATCTCTAAAAAGAAAACTACATGAGTAGCAGTTGGTAAAGTGGTGGAAGCCAATGCACACTATCTCAAAAGTCTAAGTTTCAAATCCCTACATAAACTATTTTTATTCCTCAAAATTCAAATGTGGGCCCCACAAAATGATCTAATGAAAGAGGCCATTTGACCCATTCAAATAGAGGTCGTTGTTGTGGGGAGTTTTTGAAACTCCCCACCCATTTACACGATCTCATCATTGGTAGTTGCATAACTTCCCAAACAGAGAAATAAAAGGAGGAGAAAGAAAGAGAAAGAAAGACTTCGTTTGGTGTGTTGCTGTGAGAGAAGAAAAACAAAAAACAAGAAAGAGAAAAGAAAGAGAGAGGAAAAGGAAGGAAGAAGAAGGTAATCAAGTTGTTGTCTTCTTCTTTGTCTCTTCAATTCATCTTCCCACCTCATATTTTCCATGTATGTCATCCATTTCATCTTCCCCATTGCCATATATTGGATATTCGGAGCCCTCTTTAGAGGGATTCTGCCCTCCAGCCACCACATCACCTCCATACCTGGTCACTCCATCTTCATCTTTCCCACCACTTCATTTCCATTAAAATGGAGATTCAAATCCTTGTTCAAAGGTTTCTGCCCTCCATCAAATGAAGATCCAAATCCTTATGTTACAAAAAGATTTATTCTTCAAAACTTCGCAATTTTTTTTTTGTGGAGATTCAGATTTCTCTAAAAGAAATCCGCCCTCCCACAAACGGCCTGAAGAAAAAATTGGAGATTCAGATTTCCTTGATGGGAATCTACCTTCCTCTCTAAAAAAATAAATATATCTACTCCTATCAAAAAAAAAAAATTTGGAGATTCAGATTTCTCTAAACAGAAATCTGCCCTCCTAAAAAAATAGCCATAGTCCTGCACATGGAGATTTTCTTGGTGGAAATCTGCCCTCCTCTCTAAAAAAATATATATATATCTACATCTATCATTAAAAAAAAATGAAGATTCAGATTTTTTTTAAACAGGAATCTGCCCTCCCAAAATAAAATAGACATGCATAGTCCTACACATGGAGATTTGGATAGATGAATCTGCCCTCCGTAGAACTATCTACAATAATTGAAATTCAGCCCAACAATAACTATAAAAAAATTGCATTAATCAACAAAACTCCATAAACAAACGGGCTACAAATTTTCACATCCAACCAACTAGGATAATAAGCATGAATGAGCTCAAAGTTAGCTCAAACAAATGACTAAAATTGGGCTAGATTTTGGCCTAAGCGCTGCTGAAACTGGGCTGAGTTACAGTCAAATATTGGCTGTGAATGGGTTGAAGATTCAGTCCAGGCTAGGGCTCTAAATGGGTTAGGAGATAACCCAAATATTGGTTGAACTGGGCTGCGACATAATAAAAAAAAAATGTTTATGAACGGGTGCAGGTAACTCAAACAATGGTTTTAAATGGTTGAACGTCTAGCCTGAAATGGTTAAGTTGAAAACCAGCCCATGCAGCAACTATGAATGGTCTGAAAATAACATTTGCAAATGGGTCTGAATTCTTGCTTCAAACTAGGCTGGATTTTAGCCTAAATACTTGCTGAAATTGGGCTAGGTTACAGCCAGATCTTGTTTGTAAACAGGTTGAGAAATTCGTTAAGACTAGTGCTCTAATTGGGCCAAAAACCACCCCCAAATAAATGGATATGGTGGGCTGAAACACAGTCTAAAAGAGGGACCCAAATAGACTGAAAAACTACTTCAGCACACTCCTATAAAACAAGTTGAAAATTAGTTTTGTGAGTAGGCCTAAAAATCAGTTCTTTGGCTACAATGGACATGGCTAAAGAGTTTGGGTTAAATAAATAAAGGACCTGAACCCATGACCTGAATTCACCCAACCAAACAACCCATAAACGGGCTGAGTCCACCTAAATAAACAGCGAAAATTCTCCTAAACAAATAGCCCATATATTGGCTGTGAATGGGTAGAAGATTTAACTTGGAGACGACCCAAACATTGTCTGAAAGTGAGTTTAAAATAAAATCAATCCGAAACTCAATCAAAGCTTCCATATAGTGGCTGAAATTGGGTTGAAGTACAACCTAATAGTGGCTGGAATTGGGTTCTAAATGGCTCAAATGACTTATGTAAATGGGCCAAAAATAGTACAAATAGAGGACCCATTTCATCAGATTTTCCTATGTATGAATTTATTTCATAAAATTATCTCCATCTATGAACCCTTCCATGAGATTATCCAAAGGTGAACTTGCCTTAAGAAATGAACCCATTTCAAGAACCCGGTTCATAAAATTGAGTCCAGGTCTCAACCCATTGTTAAAAAAAAAAAAAAATGAATTTGGTCTGAATCACAGGCAAACTGATTTAAATTGACGTTAAGTCTTGGGCTGTAAATGTCCCAAACAGAGGCTGTTATGAGCCTGACATAATGTCTACTATGACCCTAAAATGTGTCCTTGGCATTGCTTTAAAACATGAATTTCCATAACCAAATGAGTTGAATTCCTGCAAATGAATAGCCCAAATCCACTCAAACAAACAGCCTAAATTTTCAAATCCCATATAATTGGGCTCAAGAATTGGCTCAAAAGAGACTAAAATTTGCCAGTCTCTCGGTTCATAATTCTGGGATTGACCCAAGACAGATTTCTGCGCCTAAATAAGGCCAGATTTTGAGTCTAATTCAGGCCAGATATTGGGCCTAAATAAGACCAGATTTTGGGTCCAATTTAAGATTGAATATTAGGCCTAAATAAGGCCAGATTCTAGGTCCAATTTAAGATAGATTTTTGGGCCTAAATAAGGCCAGATTTTGAGCCTAAATAAGACCAAATTTTAAGCCTAAATAAGAACAGATTTTGGGTCTAATTTAAGATTGAATATTAGGCCTAAATCAGGCCAGATTTTTTTAGACCAAATCAGGCCAGATTTTGGGTCTGAATCAGGCAGAATATTGGGTCTAATTTAAGACAGAATTTGGGCCTGAATCTGGCTAGGTTTTGGGTCCAAATCAGGTCAGAATATGGGGTCTGATTTAAGACAGAATTTGGGCTTGAATATGGCAAGGTTTTGGGTCCAAATCAGGTCAGAATTAGTGCTGGCCTAATTCAGGTCATAATTATAACTTCAAGTCAGGCCAACACTATTCTAGACCTATAATTCTAAACAAGACCAGATTTATGGTTCAAAAATTGAATCAGAATTATAGACCAAAACCAACCCAAGAAAAGACAGAAATTTACACTCTTCTAGCATGATTGCCTACATTGGTCTATTAATTACCAATGGGTTAAATCTTGGCCCTTAAATCTTGACCCAAACTGTTTTCTCTAAATGGGTTAAACCTTGACCCTTAAACCTTCACCCAAACAGATTTCTCTGAATGGGTGAAACTTTGACCTAAACTGGTTTCTATAAATGGGTTGAAATTAAAATCAATCCGAACAATAGCAAAAATAAGGCTGATTATGAATCAGAAATTGGACAGAAGTTTTGGCCCAATTCAGGTCAGATTTTTGTGCCTAAATAAGGCCAGTTTTTTGGTCTAATTCATGCCAGATTTTAAGCCTAAACAAGGCCAGGTTTCAGGCCTAGTTCAAAACAAAAAAAATTGCAAACTATCTCATTGTTTATTGGGTAACAATTTGCCCAGATTCCCTTAGTAAACTGTCTCAAGAATTGGCCCAAAAGAGGCTGAAATTGGCCAGGATCTCAGCTCATATAATGATAAGAATGCTGAGTCCAATTTAGGCCAGGATTCTGGGTCAAACTAAGGTCAGAGTATTGGGTCTAAACCAGACTAGACTTTTGGATCTAAATTAGGCCAGGTTTTAGGCCTAATTCAAGACAGACTTTTGGATCTAAATCAAGCCAAGTTTTGAGTCTAACTCAACACAGATTATTGGGCTTAAATCTTGATAGGTTCTGGGCCCGAATCAGGCTAGAATGATAGGTCAAAAAATAAGCCATAATTGGGATAGAATTACAAGCTTAAATTAGATTAGAATTATAAATATAAATCACGACAAAATTACAAGTCTAAATCAAACTATACTTATAGGTCAAAACCTTGCCAAGACTTATAGGTCAAATCTGGGTTAGAACAATAGACCAAAATCAGCCCAAGTAATGATTGGAAATTGACCTAATTTGCAACCCTGATTTTAGCAGAAATTCGAATATGATGATGACCAAAAATTTGGGTTGCAATACTGGTAAAAAAAATGATAAAAAAAAGAGATAATTAGCCAGAGGTCCCTCAAAACGGTCTTGTAAAGCCTCCAGTCCACCAACTTTTTCATTAATGTCTATAGTCCATACGGCTAGACATAGTTTGGCAAGAGATCCCTATCAAAAATCTCCATGACTGATTTGCCCATTTTAACTGATTAGGCATCAAATTTAAAAATTTTAAATTTTCAAATCTTCCATTCCCCTCTTTCAAAATGGACTTCATTATAGAAGTTTCGGATTATGGGGTGATCGTCGATGAGAGACAGAGATACAGAAGATCCAGATTCTGTTGTTCTGGTCTGAGAAGACGAGGAGCGATAGGCAAGGAGGCTGCCGTTTTGATTAGCAGATACATAGAGGAATCGTTAAAGAGAAGAGAGGACCTCTCCTTGATCTACATTTTCTGAAGCAAACAGAGAGGACCTCTTCTTGTCTTGTTTTCTGCAAGTCTCAAAAGGATCTGGTTTCTCAATTCCGGATTGAAATTCAAAGTGGGCCACAACTTCTTGATCGGAGAAGATGCACAGATCTTTGCACAGTTCAAACCGGAGAAGGCAACATCTAATAACCACAGGCGCCGTAACAAAGCGTCATTTGCATAAGACACGCCATTGATTCTAACCTAGTTTACAAAGTTATGTGAGTATATTGTTTTCTGCTTTGTCCAAGCAACAAGAATTGGTATTTTCTGCACTAGTGACAAACAAATTTGGCAATGGGTTCAACTCCCTAGTCCTAATAGATTTAAAAATGTACAAAACAGAAACGAGGTAAAAGGCATCTTGCCTTGCAGATTCTCATCGCTGTCACAAAACAAGACAATGGGATTGCGAGAGGAACAATGAGTCCTCACATCAGGAGACAAATTCGTTCGTCGTCAGAGGTGAAGAGGATATCGGAGCATCACGGAAGTTCATGATAGATCTTAGTGAATGAGATCGTTGCAGAGAAGAAATAGCCTGAGGCTTGACTGCGAAGAAGAAAACTGTTCACTAGAACAGTTCAAGTCGGGTCGATTCTGGATCAGTTCCAAGTCAGTTTGACCCGACCCGGTTTAGAAAACCCAGTTTAGCAGAGTCGTGCCAGCAGTATGGTCAACAGCCAGAGTTGACCAGGTTTAACCCGACCCACTTTGCAGAAGCCCAGTTGAGCGGAACTCAATTTATCTAAGTTTTTGTCAAATTTATCTGAGTTCTAGTGCAATTTATCTGAGTTTTGTCAAATTTATCTGTGTTTTGTCAAATTTATCTAAGTTCTGAAATAAATTTCTTTATGTTCTGGACAAATCTATCTGAGTTTTAACTAATTTATCTGAGTTATGAGACAAATTTATCTGAGTTTAGACAAATTTATCTGAGTTTGTGGCAAATGTATTTACGTTTTTCTAAATTTATTTACACTTTTTTGAAATTTATTTGGATCTTTTGAAATTTATTTGGATCTTTTAAAATTGATTTTCATCTTTTGAAATTTACTTGATTCTTTTGAAAATTATATGCGTCCTTTTAAATTGATTTTCATCTTTTGAAAAATTTTAGATTTTTTGAAATTTATTTGCGTCTTTTTAAATTTCTCTATGTTCTTTTGATATTATAGCATTTTTTGAAATTTATTTGCGTTATTTCAAATTTATTTGTATTTTTTGAAATTTGTTTTTGTCTTTTGAAATTTATTTACATTTTTTGAAATTTATTTTCGTCTTTTGAAATTTATTTGGATCTTTTGAAATTGATTTTCATCTTTTGAAATTTATTTGCGTTTTTTAAATTTATTTCATTTTTAGAAATTTATTTGAAATTTGTTTCCTGTTTTTTGAACTTTATTTGAAAATCTCATTAGTGGAATTTTATTAATCATGACTAATTTAATGGTAGTTGACCATTATTAATGGCTTATCCCGCTAATCATGGGATATGATTTGAAGAAAGGGTAAATTAGACACTTGAGGTTTTCAAATTTGGAAAAAGGACCTTTCACACTATAAAAAAAGATTGTGGACCTAAGGCAATAAAGTGAAATGTTCAGGGACCTCTCGCCGAATCTCCCTAAAAAAAATTGATTGAAATGTGATCTTTGACATGTAATTTTAATCAATATAAATGGGAATACTAAATGATAAAAAAAAAGGAAGGCAAACATACCCCACTATTGATCTCTACAAGGTGCTTGTATTCCTAATGCAAACTTCCTCAATCTCCCAGTAATTCAAACTTTATACGTATGAATTGGGTATAAGAAGTTTAAAGAGATAAAAGGGAGGAAGTTAAGAACTTCTCCATGATACAAGGGAGCCCAAACCACCACTTTTCAAATTTCAAAAAAAAATCTGTCTAAGAGAAAAGGTCAAACATCTAATCATAAGGTGTGGGTCAACCTACCCAACTCAACCTATTTTACAATGAGGCCTGACCATTTTAAGTCCATTATGAACATAATTCTAATGGGCCAATAAAATACAAGGGATGGCCCACAAAAAAAAATCATCATCGTCAAATTCATCAATTCATGAACTCAATCGGGAAATGATCAAGAAGATCCGGGTGAAATCTAAAGAACTACTTTTGACCGCAATGGCGAATAGCAGGAACCTGTCAATTTTATTTATATAATTCCTGTATTTTCTTTGTAAATTTTTTTGAGTCAATGTCTTGATAATCAGAGGTTTTCCATTGATGATGTAATTAATGATCGAGGAGTTCTCACGACTAGGAATATGATGTACCCACAAAATTGAATGTAAAACCTCCCATTAAATGGAGGGAAATTCGTATCCAATGAATTTTGGTGCATTTCTTTATTTATGCATGAATTTATTGTGTCCAAATCCATTACTAGTGTATCTTTTATCATTATTGGCCTTGGACATGCAAGGACGATGATATACAAGACTATACACACCAAGGGTTGGATACGATGCTTTGTTCTACACATGGTGCATTCTGAAGATGGGGATATCCAAGCCCTAAGTCCGGATAAAATGATAATCACCATGCTCCACATGCCCTCTCAGTTTATTCGGGCAAGTATAAATCATGTTTGGTCGGGGTTAAGGTACGGGGTCCATCAATTATCTAAGTTCCGGGTTCCCTTTTAACGGAGGGAAATCCATATCTTATCTTGCTCAAGGGGGGTTACTAGGGTCTTAGGGACCTAAATCTAGCTCCACCAGTGGCTCGGGTTAATATCAAAGGGTATCTGGGCTTTCACAACAAAATCTGTATTTCTGTAGGGGTTATACAATTTGAGTACCACTTAGTTTTCCCATTTCTATGTTCAAAATTGAGTCCAAAAAACTCAGGAATGTTGCTGGGGTGAATCGGGCTAAAACACATTGCTTGGCAGGCAAAATGGGGTCTACTGACTGCTGGAGTACCAATAGTTGGCCACTGGTCACCCGGCGCTGGACGCAACAATTGCTGGCTGCTAGGCAGGCTACTTGATGCCCGGCCGCCGAGAGCATGCCCAAGCTATGGCCGCTAGGCACGTAAGCCCTGGACGCTAAGGCGGGCTGGGTGAAATGGCCACCCATGTGCGTGGCTGGTCAATGACCGTGTGTCACGTGCAATGGCCGTTGGTACGTGCGCGTACTGCAATGGCCCCCGGCGTGGGAGATGGCCAAGGCACAGGGATGATGGTCGTTGTGTGCCTTTTGACCACATAGGATGTCATCAAGTTTTTTTGATCCAGTGTTCATCTTTTTAATGAAGCTTTAGCAGTATTTAACTAAGATAAGACCATCTTGAGTTTTCTTTTCAGATCAGTATTCTTTGCTTTCAAAGACTTCATATCAGAATCAAATAAGTGACACTTCTGTAATTCTGCAGTCAATTTGTCAGCCAACCTGTTATTTTCATCCTCCTATTGTTGTAGTTTAGCAAGTGCTTCTGCAAATTCAACTTTCAAGGAGGCATTATGTTTTTCAGATGCTTTCTAGTTTATAACAACTTTTTCATTCACTTTAACAATCTTCATGGTTTTCTTGAAAAGTGTCACATATTCATATTTCCAATCTGGTTATTTATCTGACTCGGTGTCTTGATCAGTCTCAACTTTGGAAGAAACATGGGAAGTAGCAAAACCTTTAGATGCCATAAAAGCAATTAACTTTCCTTTCCCAGTGTCAGGCTTCTTAGACTCATAATTTTCATCATTCTCATCAGAAGTTTCTTCATCCCAAGTCGTATTCAAAGCCTTCTTCTTAGATTTTATATTTCCCCAGTCACTAGCAACGTGTCCATATCCTTGGCACTCATAACATTGAACCCCTTTGAAAGATTTCTTCTTACCAGAATTTTTAGAGATTGTCACATTGGTTTTCTTCCCCTTCATAAAAAGCTTGAACTACTTCATGAACTATACAGCAACTTGGTGATCAATTTCCTCGGAATTTGAATTTGAATCATTTGCAGCTTTCTTGTATGATTCCTAGGACGCTTTCAAAGAAATACCTTTAGATTGCGTCTTCCCATTAGACCTAAGGTTTGCTTCAAAAGTTTGTAGGTTTCCCACCAACTTATCAACTTTCAGAGTATTGAGGATTTTATTCTCCTCTATGGCGACAACCTTTTCATCAAGCCTTTTTGGAAGAGACCTCAAAATCTTTTTAATAATTCTATTTTCAGGAATTGGTTCTCCCAAAGTAAAGGTAAAATTGACAATTGCATTCAGCCTAGCATTCAATTCATTAAAAGATTCATCTTTTTTCATCTTTATGGTTTCGAAGCTCTGTATACAATTTTTGAGGTTTCGACTTTTTGAGAGTGTCAGTCCATTCATGCACAGTCTAAAGGATAACGTAAGCTTCTTTTGCAGTAGTGCATGTAGAAATTCTTCGAAACTCAGACATACTAAATCCACTATAAATGGCATTTAAAGCCATGGAGTTGTACGTGGCAGCTAGTTCTTCATCCTTAGTCCACTATTATTCAAATTTGAGACCAGATACCCCATCAGCAGTGACAGTGGCAAGGAATAGTCATTCAAAGCAAACTCCCAAACTTTCAGATCTATGGCTTTCAAGAAGGCAACCATTCTGGCTTTCCAATAAGCATAATTGGTACCACCCAACAAAGGAGGCTTATTGGTTTAAGTGCCTTCCCGGAAGAAATCCGTTCTAGCAATAAATAGGATCTACACAATAAAATAGTGCAACCCTCTCTGATACCAATTGAAAGTTACTAGAATGGGTGATAGTTTCCACAAACCAATGCACAGCGGAAGTAAAGACCAAATAAAAGTGAACTAGCCAATATATCTACCAAGCAATCACCACAAGAATGCAGACATAAATTTAACATGGAAACCCTTTCCAGGAGAAAAACCATAATAAAAAAAACCAATCACTATTGAACGGTTACAAGATATACTCATAGCTCATTTATCCCAATCAGTAAGTCGACGTAAAGACAGTAGTTGTTTTTGCACAGCTCCTCGCTGCCACAACTACTCGCCATGCACCACTTCCCATGCTTGATCCTTCTTCAACACCTTGAGATCAAGATGCACACAACTTCTACAAAGAAGTAGAAGCACGTAACCTTCTAGGGCAAAACGCTTTTAGCCCAATCTCTTAATTGATTGCTCTAGAAAAAATTCTCTCTCTCTAAGATCTCTCTTGCTCAGAATAATGAGAGAGGTGGTGGATTCATTTGGGTTGAGAGGAACACCCAATACATGGCCCAAAATCCGTGCATAATGAAAGTCCTTAGGATCCTAACCCTAGAGGGGGGGGGGGGTGAATAGGGTGTGCTACAACTATGACCAATTTAGACCAATTTTAATTTCTTAACAAAAACTAGTCACATGTGATGATATTAACCAAACAAGATGCGGAAGCTAATAAAAGAATCACCACAAGCAAGCACCATAACACCAAGGTTTATAGTGGTTCGGCCTCAATGCCTACGTCCACTACCGGCTTGTGATCCAATCACCCCACCGGATTTCCACTATTTATGCTTTTTACTAGGCTAAGCAATAACCCTTACAGTGTTATTTTTCTAGGCTAAACAACAACCTCTCAATGTGTTTTTCTAGGCTATTCAATAACCTTTACAAGATGCTTTTCTTAGGCTAAGCAATAACCTTTACACAATGCTTTTCTTAGGCTAAGCAATAACCTTTACACAATGCTTTTCTTAGGCTAAGCAATAACCTTTACAAATGAGAGATTTCTCAAAGAAGGTGTCTTCACAAAAGAACACTCCAAGAGATACAATTTAAGCACAATTGAATTGCCTCTACATAGGCTAATATGAAAGTGTAATTCAAATTACAAACATACACTAAATGAGCTAAAGTGTGTGCACAAGTGTATGAATGCTTTTCTTCAATCAATTTCAACAATGAAGCTCTTAAATGAATGCATGATGCATTTTAAAATCAAAGCTTATAAAATGATGATTGAAGAGAAAACTAATCACATAAAAGAATCAAACAACTTTGAAGAAATGAAACAAACAAGTTGTAAGAATGTTAAAGTCTAAGAGCACATGTGATTAGGATAAGAGAGTTTGCAAACCAATCTAATTTACCAAAGATGATATTGAGTTTGCAACACAACTCTAGAAATCATGCATAAGTGAAAATACAAAGATTTAAGCATGCATGGATTTCATTTTAATGGAAATCAAAATACAAGTAAAGATGTACCTTTTGAAAACTCAAGCATTTGATTTCCAAATAGCCCTCTAGCCTTTCCAACTTCTTCCCATTTCTTTGGCTCCAATATGGTCTCAAAGGTTCATGTTTCAAGCACCAAAGAAGGTTGGAAATGAATGGACTTTATAATGAAAAACAGTCCAACGGCTAGTCCTCGGTCGACATGCAAACAGGTCTCGGTCGACTGGGATCACACAACGGTCAGAAAAATGACCGTTGGGGCTCCAGGGGCCCTTTCTGCCAGTAGTGTTCCCGATCGACCGGGACCTCTGGGCCGGTCGACCGGCCACACTGGCAGCAGACCCCCTGGGACAAAAATTCACATATTTTGCATAATTGAAGGTATTTCTTTGTGGGGATTTTTGGCCACTAAATCAAGCTTGAATAACATGTTTTAAATCAAACGAAGATGTTTAAAAACATGAAACACAAAAAGCCTAAAATAATTTGGAAGATTTAAAACATAGGCTAGCTTGATTTCTAAAAACTCTTTTCACATAAAAATGCATACAAAAAAATGATTCTGAAAGAGAAGAATGTATGCAAGGCACAAACCTAAATTCTCAATATGATTTCTCAAAAGTAATGCACAAAGAATTAGGTTTTCAAAAGAGTTTGGATTCTAAAACCAATGCATCCAAGTATAAAAACAAAATATGCATAAAACAATACTTTTACAAATCTTAAAAGCAATGCATGTGTAAAACCAGATTTCAAGGTTTTCTAAAACAATGCAAGTGTGAAAATTCAAATGATGCTACAATGAAAATGCATCCATCAAATTGCAAATACAAAATTCCTAACACATAAGACTTCTAATCATAAACCACTAAGAGTTGAAGTCATATTCAAACTCTAAGAAAAGTTCGAATCAAACTGGGCGTGGTCTGCCTCGCTTGCTATAGTGAACCATGTCTCTGCCTTTTGGCTCTGATAGTCATTAAATTTTGGCCCTGACAGAGTAGTCTAAGTTTGTATTGTTATGGTGATGTAGCATGAAGTAGTCTCTCTACATGCAAGATTGTGTTCCATATGCAAGTTTTGTTCATGCGTCAGGATTTCATTTTTTTGGTAATTTAGATTTTTTTTAAACTGCAGGCACAAATTTCCTAGCAAATTTAGTTTGAAATCTCATCACCAAGAAACAAGCCAATTCAAGACTTGTGGATGGAATTGGAGGAGGGTTTGGTCGTGGGGCTGCCAACGTTAAAATATCATGAGAGGACCCAGTAAAATCTAGTTTATGTGTTTGCAATTGTCGAGTTTCTTTCAAGACTTGGTATATGGTTTATATGGTTGTCACTTGCAATTGTATGTTATGAGGCTGCATAAATTGAAGGTTAATACCAGTATTATCAAATTTGGCCGTGGGGCTACTTTGATTCACACATTTAGTCGGAAGAATGCTTTACTGAGTGGTTATTATGAACTGCATCATTTTTTTTTTTTTTTTACTTTTCTTCTCTGGTGGGTAAATTACATGTGCTTCATGGCATACATTACTAGCACAGCCAATTTGAAGTTCAAAGGAACCCTAAAAAAAGGTGAGATATGGTGAGGATATTTCAAGGAGGAAAAAGAATGTGGTCATAAATGGGGGCAAAACACTTTTATGTATTACGTTGATCCAACTCGATCAATGGCTAGAACGTTAAATTACAACAGTTTTCCCACTACAAGGTTGTGGGTAAATGATTTTTACCGTCTATAAGTGACTTGTAAGTGCGAAAAATACTCACAAGATTCGGGAGGTGCCTCAAGGGACTTATCCAAAGGACCAGAGGGAGAACAGTTCGACCTGGGGACCTGAAAGGGGAGAAGAAAAGGTCAAAGGACCCTGGCTGTGGGCAGCGCAGGGCTCTCCGATGCTTAAGTTAGTGCTCGGAAGCTAATCGGAGAAGAGAAGGATATATGGTTGCATGTATGCCAGAATGCGTACCTTTTTCTGCCTCCTGGAACCTCTTATATGAGGTAGCATTAAGGGATATCAACTAGTGGGCCTCTAATTTGACTGCTAGGGATCCATTAGCCCATAGAGCAATTAATGGAGATCCATCATAGCCCACATCGCATTTAATGAGGGTCCGATCAGACCATGCTGTAATTAGTACCAATCACATTGGGCCTGATCCTGCCCTGGCTTGTTGGCGGCTAGGGTTCCATCGAACCTTTTCTAGGGCCCTGCCCTGATTTGGTCGCAGCCAATAGACATGGTTGTCAGAGATTGGGTGAGGACGAACGACCTAGATGGCACTCCTGTCCCATCAGAGCGTGCCTGACGCGTGCCTGGGTTTCAGGCGTGCGGCCATTAGGTGTCGCATCCAGCCGTGACCGAACGGGATGGCGAGGCCAAACTGGTTGTCGCTTGCCGATATCAGCAGGACGTGCCAAAACCGGAGCGGCGCAGGGTCTGTGTCCAAGGCCGAGACCCCGGTTGGTGTGCTTTGCCGAAGCCAAGATGGACTTTGGTTCACGGGACGACCCCCACACAATAGCCCCTCAGCTCTTCACCTCAAGGGCTCCCCCAGTCTAAGGTTGAGAGCTGAGTTGGCACCCCGAAGTCGCCTTCCATTTAAGGGTTCTGATGGTTCAGTTAAGTGTGCCGCCATCGATTCGCTTGCCCGAGGCAATCAAGGAAGTGATAAATGTGGAGATTATGATTAATGTGGGGAGGCGGGCCAACCGCGCCACGCGTCGTCGTCCGAAGGGCTTCCTTGTCACTTCGAGGCGGCGTGCGGTGTAAGTCGAGACGACACCTCGCACGCGTCTCGCTTTGAATTTCGGGATGGCGCCCATCCCTGTCCTTTAAATTCGACTCGGCTCGTTCTTCGTCATTTTTACTTTTGGCTTCCTGCTAGAAGTAGAACCAGCCTGTTAGTAACAGAGAAGAACTTTCGACCAGCCCTACGATCTCCGGTTGTAGTTGCTTAACCAGCGCCGTTCACCGTGATTCTAGTCTCGCTCCTGTCGAACCAGTGAGTCTCTTTCCGACTTTTCTTTTTTCCTGTTTACACCCCCCGTTCAGTTTCTAGGGTTTCTACCCTGTTCTCCTTTCTGCTCTGTATCTGCCCCTTCTTAGAGCTTCATTAAGGTTTCTTAGGCTTAGAAATGGGGGCCTACACGTATTGGATAGATACCCCCGCGGCTCTGGCAAAGCTTAAGGCGGCTTATATGATCCCGACGGATGCCAGGTGAGGGTCGCCGACCCAGTCAGCCTGTCCGGCTACGTTTTTTGCGATGGCTGGATGCCATTCCCCCTGATCGCCATTATCGAGGGTGGGGTCAGGTTTCCCCTCCATCCCCTCCTAAGGTCATGCCTCCAAGCCTGGAACCTGTGTCCATGCCAGTTGATGCCTAATGGCTTCAAGATTATCATGGGGGTCGCCGAGCTGAACAAAATTCTGGACATCAATTTCGGCGTCCATGATATTGAGGACATTTACTACCTCTGCAAATCTCGGGAGGGCGGCACGTACTACCTCTGCGTCAAAGCGAAGTGCCAGCCTCTCGTTACGGCATTGGAGGACTCAAACAAGTATGCCGAAGATGATCGCTTGTTCGTCTCAGGAAACTGGGAGTTCAGCGCGGCCGAGACCGAGGTGGAGAGGAGGGTCCAGGTCCCACGGTACTTCGAGACTCCACCGAGTAAAACACTGACCCCTCTTGGGTTTCGGATTTATCTTAATCCATTTCTATGCTTCGATCTGAATTCTTTTTTCTCTTTGGCAGACATTTCCCAGCGAAGGCGAGACGCTCAGTTAGATCGGTGGAGGAGGAACGCGACCTGGTTGAACAGGATCTACCGATACCGGGGACATCACACCAGAGCCGCACACGCTCTACTAGGGTACGAGCCAAAGTACGTGTCTTATACGCGGAAATCAGGCCGACCTGGGGAAATCGTCCTCGCCCTAGCCGAAGCCGCAAGCGGAGCCATCTCGGTCGCAGAGGCCTCCATATCGGCCGCCGATGTTGAAAGTGACCCTATAAGGGAGATTGAGAACTATTCCTCCCGCATTGCCGAGGAAATGGAGAGGCGCAGACCAGCCTATCAACCGCTGAACTTAGAGGACGTGCTTTTTGGTGAGCAGCCAGCTGCCCCCGGTGCGGATCCTCACCCTTCTGCTTCCGCCGTCCTTCCCAGCGCTAAAATCAGTCCCGCCGCAAACGCCGAGTGGGAGAGGCCTAGAAAAAGGGCCAGGGGGAAGGAGCCGGTCCAAGGAGACCGACCGCGGCCCCTCCAGGCCAAAAGGGAGAGGGTCATTGAGGAGCCGCCCAGGAAGGGGTCCTGGTGGAACGGCGCTCCGAGTTGCCCCACGCCTCGACCTTGGCTGAGCCAGAGGCCTTCAGGCCGGACCTCGAGCTGAGGCCGGGGAGGCCGCTGAACGTTGAGGACCGGCTGATTGGCAATTCAGCCGTAGTCACGGCCCTCACCCGAGCCTGTGCCCTCCCCAAAGACATGGAGGTGCACCGCGCAGCTGACAGCACACAGCTGCTTATGAAGACAATACAGCACTCTATCTCGATAAGTGTCGAGCTTCTTTCTTACTGTAGCTTTGGATTTTTCACGCAACTAATTCATTCTCGTTTCTCCTTGCAGGGCGTCCAGAGGCTCCAAGTGGTCCTAAACAGGATCATTGAAGAAGACGCCAGGCTCAGTCGCCTGGTGGTGGAGAAGGAGAGGGTTGAAGCCGAACTGAGAGCAAAATGTGAAGAGCTAAAGGAGATGGAGGCTAAGAAGGCCGAGCTTGACGCTCAGGCCTACTTGATGGTGAGCGAGCTCTGTAAGGAAAAAGGCAGAAACCTACGAGCTGCAAGGGAAGCTCCTCACCGAGGAGAAAAGGTCGGATGTGCTAGCGGCCGAGCTTGAGGCGGAGAAGAAGGGAAGGGAAGAACTCCTCGCTTCGACCCAAGCTCAGGTCGATGCCGCCTTCCTGGATGGGGTCGCGGATGCAGGCCGGAACTACACCGCCTGGATCAAGAATCTGAGCCCAAAGCTATTCCAGCTCGGCTGTCGCGCTGCACTCAAGGAGATGGGGGTTCAAGAATATCATCCGCTTTACCAAAACCCTCCTGAGTTCGGGCGAGCCGCATCCTTGCCTCAAGATCCCGCTGAGACTCCGCGCCTCCTCCACCTGAAGCTCCTTCCGAGGATCCTGCTCCTCCTCCACCTGAAGTTCCTGCTGAGACGACGCCGGACTCTTCCGAAGCCGCCCCGACTGGTGATGCTGCAATGGTGATCATTGACGGCACTGGGGCTGGGACGTCTTGATTTCTTTTTTCGCATGAAATGTAACCTCTTTTTTGCTTTGGTAGAGTTGTAATCAGAACTTTGTACAAACTAGTTCATCAATAAAATTCCTTCATTTCTCAAATTAGTCTGTCTCGAATTCTAATTTGCATGGGAATATACATCTCATCCCCTTTTTTGTACTTTTCAAAAGTATATGAGTTCGGATTGAAGTGGACCGACTAGTTTAGAACTCACCACGAGCGCCCTGGTACTCTATGGGCTTCATCTCGGCATTTTATCCGAAACGGACCTTTATTCGTGTTGTGCTATCCCACCGAGACGGAGAAAACAATGGCCATATTGGCCCTATGCTTGGGCTGTTCATCGTCGAACCGCGACGATTTCTTCAAGGGCCATTTCGGCTTCACGCCTGGGTTGCACGTAGCAGACCCGAGGCGATCTCATCAAGACCTTAATGGCTTCACGCCCGGGTGGCACGTAGCCGACCCGAGGCGATCTCATCATGGCCGCAATGGCTTCACGCCCGGGTGGCACGTAGCCGACCCGAGGCGATCTCATCATGGCCGCAATGGCTTCACGCCCGGGTGGCACGTAGCCGACCCGAGGCGATCTCATCATGGCCGCAATGGCTTCACGCCCGGGTGGCACGTAGCCGACCCGAGGCGATCTCATCATGGCCGCAATGGCTTCACGCCCGGGTGGCACGTAGCCGACCCGAGGCGATCTCATCATGGCCGCAATGGCTTCACGCCCGGGTGGCACGTAGCCGACCCGAGGCGATCTCATCATGGCCGCAATGGCTTCACGCCCGGGTGGCACGTAGCCGACCCGAGGCGATCTCATCATGGCCGTAATGGCTTCACGCCCGGGTGGCACGTAGCCGACCCGAGGCGATCTCATCATGGCCGTAATGGCTTCACGCCCGGGTGGCACGTAGCCGACCCGAGGCGATCTCATCATGGCCGTAATGGCTTCACGCCCGGGTGGCACGTAGCCGACCCGAGGCGATCTCATCATGGCCGTAATGGCTTCACGCCCGGGTGGCACGTAGCCGACCCGAGGCGATCTCATCATGGCTGTAGCCGAACCGCTGATACCTCGCCTTCTGAATAAAAAGTTCACTTTTATTGAAGTCTTTTAAGTACAGAGTACATATTTCAAAAAAGTCTTTTTAGTACAGAGTACATATTTCAGAAATAGAACTTCTTGAGATGGGATGCATTCCACGGTCGAGGTAGCTGTTTGCCTTCCATGTCTTCGAGTCGATAGGCTGATTGTCCTGCAGTGGAGACTACCTTGAAGGGCCCGTGCCAGTTCGGGGCTAGGTTGCCCTGGTTTGGGTCTCTGTCATTCGGGAGTGTCTTTTTTAGCACTAACTCACCCATTGAGAACTTCCTTTCCCTAACCCTCTGGTTATAGCCTCTGGCCAGTTGCCGCTGATAGGCTGCAAGCCGAATTGTTGCTGCTTCTCTTCGCTCATCGGCCAAGTCCAGTTCCACAGCTAGATGCGACTCATTTCGGCCCTGGTCGAAGAGTTCGGACCTTAGAGTTGGGAGGCCAATTTCTAAGGGGATGACGGCCTCCATCCCGTAGGCTAGGGAAAAAGGTGTCGCCGAAGTGGACCGCCTTAGGGTCGTTCGGTAGGCCCATAGGACACTCGGGAGCTCTTCTACCCATCTTCCCTTGGCTTTGTCAAGTCGCTTCTTCAGTCCGTCGAGCACCACCTTATTAGAAATTTCTGCCTGGCCATTGCTCTGTGGATAAGCTGGGGTGAAGTAGTGGTTTCGGATGCCGAGCTCCTGGCAGAAGGTCCTGAAGAGGTTGGAATCGAACTGAGTCCCGTTGTCCGAGATCAAAGTTCTAAGGATACCGAACCTCGTGACGATATTTTTCCATACGAAATTCTTGGAATCCTGCTCTGTGATGGAAGATAGTGGCTCCGCTTCGATCCACTTGGTGAAGTAATCGGTAGCCACTATTAGCCACCTCTTATTCCCTGGAGTTCGATGGAGCGGTCCCACAATGTCGAGCCCCCACTGGGCGAATGGCCACGGGCTAGAGAGCGGACTGAGGTCCTACGCCGGCTGATGGAGAGTGTGGGAGAATTTCTGACACTTCTCACATTTTCTCGCGTATACCTGCGCATCCTTCTGCATATACGGCCACCAATAACCCTGGCTGATAGCCCGGTAAGCTAGGGATCTCCCTCCGATATGGATTCCGCAGATCCCTTCATGTATTTCAAAGAGAAGGTCCTCAACTTTGCTCGGATGAACGCACTAGAGGTACGGGCCTGTGTACAACTTCCTGTAAAGCTTGGCTTCGGGAGACAACCAGAACCGGGCTGCTTTGAGTCTGATTCGATGGGCCTCGCCGCTGTCTTTGGGAAGTTTGTCGTCCTTGAGGTAGGCTATAATGGGGTCCATCCAACTAGGGCCGAAGTCAAAACACGACACTTCCCGAGGTGGATGGAGCTCGATGCTGGGCGCAGCCAACGATCCTACTTCAATGCTTCTTTTTCTTCCTACTTCGACAGCACTGGCCAAATTTGCAAGAGCATTTGCATGGGAGTTTGATTCTCTGCCTATCTGTTTGATTTTGGCCGTCTGGAACTGAGAGAGCATTTTCTTTGCCAGGGCTAAATAGGCGGTCATCCTGTCGTCGCGAGCTTGGTAGTCCCCGGTAAGCTGGTTCGCCACCAGCTGTGAATCACTGAAGACCATCAGTTGTTGGGCTCCGAGGATTTTGGCGTTGTTCAATCCGGCTAATAAGGCTTCATACTCAGCTTCATTGTTCGACGCCTTGAAATCCAGGGTCAAAGCCTGCTCGATGACCAGCCCTTCTGGAGACTGGAGGACAATTCCTGCACCGGCTCTTCTAGAGGTGGAAGATCCGTCGACGAAGACTCTCCAAACTGGGGTGAGGGCTTAGCCTTGTGATTGTTCAAAGCCCGTGGGTGCCTCGTGCCCCTGCCCCCCAGTTGGGTGCCGAGCTGGGTTGGTGCCGAACTCGAAAAGAACTCGAAAAGGAAATCTGCCAGTACCTGGGCCTTGATCGTTGTCCTGGGCTGATACTGAATTTCATACTGCCCCAGTTCGACAACCCATCTGGAGATTCTTCCTGAAAAGTCAGCTTTTTTGAAAACAGACTTAAGTGGATGTTCCGTAACAACCACTATGGTGTGAGTTTGGAAGTAATGAGAGAGCTTCCGCTAGGCACTAACGAGTGCCAGAGCGAGCTTCTCCAGTGGCAAATATCTGGTCTCGGCATCAATGAGGGTCTTGCTAGTATAATAGACTGGTTTTTGGACCTTGTCCTTTTTTCGGACGAGGACCGAGCTCACCGCATGATCTGAGACCGCCAGATATAAATACAAAAATTCTCCGTGAATCGGAGTTGATAGTAGAGGTGGTGAGGAAAGATAGGCCTTGAGCTCCTGCAAGGCCTGATCGCATTCCGGAATCCATTGGAATTTTAAATTTTTTCTAAGAAGCTGAAAGAAGGGCCGACACTTACCTGAAGATCGGTTGATGAATCGATTCAGTGCGGCTGCCATTCAGGTTAGCTTTTGGACCTCCTTTGCCGAGGTAGGACTCTGTACCCTGAGGATAGCTGAGATCTGGTCTGGATTTGCCTCAATTCCTCTGCGTGTGACCAAGCTTCCCAAGAATTTGCCGGAACCAACACCGAAGGCGCACTTGGAGGCATTGAGTTTGAGCTGAAATTTTTTCAAAACATCGAAGACCTGAGCTAAATCTTTCAGATGGTTTTGTGCCTACTTGGACTTGACGACCATATCGTCAATGTAGACTTCAACGGTCTTGCCGAGGTGAGCCTGGAACATTTTGGTAACAAGTCGCTGGTAGGTGGCCCCTGCATTCTTCAACCCGAATGGCATTACCTTATAACAGTAGGTGCCCCTGGGTGCTATGAAAGTTGTCTTCTCTTCGTCCGACCCATACAGCGGTATCTGGTGGTAGCCGCGATACGCGTCCAGGAAGCTCATTCTGTCATGTCCGGGAGTGGCGTCGATCATCTGATCGATCTTCGGTAAAGGAAAGTTGTCCTTAGGGCAAGCTTTGTTGAGGTCGGTAAAGTCGACGCACACCCTCCACTTGCCAGTCTTCTTCTTGACGACCACCGTATTGGCCAACCAGGTCGGGTACTGGACCTCCCTGATCACCCCGGCCTCAAGCAGCTTGTCTACCTCTTCAACGACGGCTTCGGTCTGCGGTACCCCGGTTCAGCGAGCTTCTGCATCACTGGTTTGTGGTTATGGTCCACATTCAGCTCATGGCACATTACTGCAGGATCAATGCCGGGCATCTCTTGGGGCGTCCAGGCGAAAGCATCTCTGTTCTGCACCAGGAATTGGACCAGCTCGGACCTCTCTAACTCAGTGAGCTGGCTGCCGAGCAGGAAGAACCGGTCCGGATCGTTTGAGTCGATCCTGACTTCGGTCAGGTCCTCCACGCTCTTCGTTTCTGGGTCCTGGCCGACCTCATCCATCTTCTTCTCCATCTCGGCCATATTGACTTCTCTGGGCTCTCATTCCCCGAAAATTACGGCCATCTAACATTGCTTGGCTATCCGCTGATCTCCTCGGACTGTAACGATTTCTACCCTGCCATTCTTCCCTTCCAATGGAAATTTCAGCTTCTGGTGGAGAGTAGACGGGACTGCCTCTAGACCGTGGAGCCAGGTCCTGCCCATTATGGCATTATAGGGTGAGGGTGCGTCGACCACCAAGAAGGTTGTCACAACGGATACTCCACCGACCTCGACCCTGAACGTTACCTTTCCTTTGGGCTACACAGGTTTGGCGCTAAAGCCGATGAGGGGAATACGGGCTTCCTGCAAATCCTTCTCTGTCAGACCCATCCTCCTGAAGCAGTCGAAATAAAGGACCTCGGAAGAGCTGCCCGGGTCAACGAGGACCCTCTGCACGGTGCAGTCCTTCACACCTTGCTCAGTGCATTCCAGCTTTAGAGTGACGATCAGCGAGTCGTTGTGGGGGACCTGGACCCCTTCCAAGTCTGCATCCGAGAACCTGATCTCGGATCGCTCCCTCTGAGCCTTCTTCGGAGCTGAGCCGAGTTCGGCAGCCATGACCTGCTCACTGTGGGAGGAGCGTCTGGCCTCAGCACGAGCTCGGTTACTCCCCTTGGGCGAGGGAGCTAAATGGATGACATTGATGATTTTCTCTGATTCATCGCTGTCGTGGCCCCTTTCGTCTCGGCGCGGAGCTCGGGTGTCGTTCCTTGTGTCTGCTTCGACGAACTCCTGAAGATGTCCATCTTGGACGAGCTTCTACAAATGCGACCGTAATATCTTGCATTCCTCAGTCTTGTGGCCATTCTGCTTGTGGTACGCACAAAACCTGCTCCGATCCCTGGAAGACGGATCTCCTCTCATGGGCTCCGGCCAGCTGAAGTACGGCCTCGATTTGATCTTATACATGATCTTATGGATGGGCTCCTTGAAGATTGTATTAACTGTCCGGTATGTGTCCTCGGACAGCCTGGGCTTTTTGCTTCTTCCCGAGGTGAATGCCTGAGCCCTTGCCGAGCTAGCTGGCGCCCAGCGTCTGTCTGGCTCGTCTCTTCGGGACGGTCCCTTATCTTTCTTTGAGGGCTTTTCACCTCGATCCTTCTGCGCGGCCCCATGGTTTTCCCGAGCCCGGACCTGGTCGTCCTCTTGGGCGATGTAACGGTTGACTATGGACATGAGCGCCGCTATGGAGGACACCGGGTTCCTGGCTAGATCTTTGCGAAGGTCACTGTCTGGCAGCAGGGCGTTCTGAAACGCGAAAATGGCCACTTCGTCCTTGGAGTTCTCGATCTGGCTGTAAACCGTCCAGAATCGCTTCGCGAACTGGGTGACGTTCTTCTCCCGCTTTATCTTCAGGGCCATAATAACTGCATCGGTTTTCGGTAAGATTCTGTAGGCCTAAAACTTCTTCATGAAGGACTGCTAGAGCTGCAGCCAACTCGAAATGGACCCCCCCGGGAGCGCACAGAACCACTTCAAGGGGAGGTCACCCAAACTGGAGGAAAAGACTTGACAGTTCAGATGGCCCTCATCCCCCCAAACAGACATCCTTTGAGAGAAGTGCCTAAGATGCGTAGCTGGATCCGAGGTCCAGTCATAAGTGACGAACCTTGGTACGGTGAACTTCTTCGGCAGGGGGTGTCTCCTGATGTCGCGGGAGAACGGGGATGCGCCGAGATCGACAGTCTCGCAGGCCTCTCGTTGGTTCCGGGTGAGACCGACCACCTCGGGGTTGCGCTGGACTGTCCGCCTGATGCGCTCGTCCAACCACTCCTGGCTATTATATTTGTTCTCTGGAATGGTCTCCGACGCTTTCCTCGAGTAGCTGTGGCTGGTGGTCGAGCCTTCATCTCGATTTCGGTCACGCCTCTTCTCATTCAGGTGATCCCTCAAGTCTTCCACGGGGGAGGAAGTGCGCCTGCTACGAGAGACCCTCCTCTCGTGCTGTCGTTGCAACTGCTGCTAGTGTCTGACTGAACCCGTAGCTCTTTCCAGCTGTTGCTGGAGCTGGTGGATCAGAGCGTCCTGCTCCTTGATGGTATCGTTCTGTGCCCTGATCTCCTCAAGGGTGGAGTCGAAGTCATCATTGGGATACCATCAATGATACCACAAGATTCGGGATACCATCAAGGGTGGAGTCGAAGTCATCCCAATCATTGGGATACCATCAAGGGTGGAGTCGAAGTCATCCCAATTATTGGGATACCATCAAGGGTGGAGTCGAAGTCATCATTGGGATCAGAGCGTCCTGCTCCTTGATGGTATCGTTCTGTGCCCTAATCTCCTCAAGGGTGGAGTCGAAGTCGAAGTCGAAGTCATCTTCGTCATCAGTATCCTCCGGATGATTAGAGGGAGTCGGTCCGTCGACTGCTGGAGACTTGCTCCGTCGAACCCGACTCAGCAGGAGACCTCCTCCAGGCTGTTGCCGAGAGTCTCCCTGCCAGAGAGACGCCGTTGGCCCGCGTGAAGGTGACTCTGGGCGAAGGTTCTGCTCCTGAACATCGATACGGACGAAATTACGTTCGTCGTAAGCCTCTGAAACCGGTTTCTTCCCAGTCCTCTTCTTGGCAGGAAGGAGGTCAGATGACGGTCCTGCACGTTTCGTCTTGGATGTTTCTCCGCCTTTCGCAGCTCTCCTCGTCATGGTGTTGAGGGAAGATTATGCAAATCGTCCCCACAGACGACGCCAATTGTAAGTGCAAAAAATACTCACAAGATTCGGGAGGTGCCTTAAGGGACTTATCCAAAGGACCAGAGGGAGAACAGTTCGACATGGGGACCTGAAAGGGGAGAAGAAACGGTCAAAGGACCCTGGTTGTGGGCAGCGCAGGGCTCTCCGATGCTTAAGTTAGTGCTCGGAAGCTAATCAGAGAAGAGAAGGATGTATGGTTGCATGTATGCCAGAATGCGTACCTTTTTCTGCCTCCTGGAACCTCTTATATGAGGAAGCATTAAGGGATATCAACTAGTGGGCCTCTGATTTGACTGCTAAGGATCCATTAGCCCATAGAGCAATTAATGGAGATCCATCATAGCCCACATCGCATTTAATGAGGGTCCGATCAGCCCATGCTGTAATTAATGCCAGTCACATTGGGCCTGATCCTGCCCTGGCTTGTTGGCGGCTAGGGTTCCATCGAACCTTTTCTAGGGCCCTGCCCTGATTTGGCCGCAGCCAATAGACATGGTTGTCAGAGATTGGGTGAGGACGGACGGCCTGGATAGCGCTCCTGTCCCATCAGAGCATGCCTGATGCGTGCCTGGGTTTCAGGCGTGTGGCCATTAGGTGTCGTATCCAGCCGAGACCAAATGGGATGGCGGGGCCGAACTGGTTGTCGCTTGCCGATATCAGCAGGACGTGCCGAAACCGAAACGGCGCAGGGTCTGTGTCCAAGGCCGAGACCCCGGTTGGCGTGCTTTTCCGAAGCCAAGATGGACTTTGGTTCACGGGACGACCCCCACACATGACTAATATTTTGAACCATCACTCTGCTGTCTTGGAAATAGTGACATCACTGCTCTGTAACTCCGCCAAATATGGACATCCACCAATGGAGTCTGGATCCCCTATATTAGCTATTACATGAGAACATATAACACACACTAGGAACTCTATTGTAGGGCCCACATAGAGATTGTTAGGTTTTTTAGTGTTGGCCAAATTCATGGGTTGGACAAACTCTGGGTCTTTTGAGTTGTAATTCATTTTTAGAAAAGGACTCTTAAGATAGAAGATTTGAAGGAATCAGAAGAAAAAAGTCTGAAAGAATTAGAAGAAAAAAGCTAGAGAAAGAAAGCTGAAATTCCGGATCAACCAGAATGAGGTCCGCTCGAGCGACCACATCATCCGCTCGAGTGGACAGAGTCAGAATAGTCAGACGCCCAAACAGAACCTCATTCGCTCGAGCGGGCGGCTGAGTCCTAGGAAAATTAGAAACTACTTTTCTAATTGTGCCCAAACAGCTTGTTTTAATCCTAATCAAGTTAGGCAACCTTAAGTACGACCTAAGGGCTATTTAAAGGACTCAAGGGCTATTCCAAATAGAAGACCCTCACCTCTCAAAGTTATGAGTTAGAGATTATCATTGAGAGAATTCTTTTCTAGAGATTTATTAAGGAGTTGTGCTGACAAGTTCTCTAGAGCCAGTTCTTCTGCATCCTTTGTAGGAGATTATCTTCTTGCGAGAAGACTTGAGGAGTCAAGCGCTGGATTGAATCTGTTGCAATCAATGGTGTGAAATCATTGAAGCGTGAAGCGACACAAGGTAACTTCAGTCCTTGGGTAGGGGATATCTTAGGAAGATATTTAAGTTTCTTATAATTACGAGATTCATAGTGTTTGATTTGATCCAGTTTGGATCGGTGGTTTTTCACCCGGTTAGGGTTTTCCACCTTAAATTTGGTGTCATTGTGGTGTGTGCTTGTTTATTTTATTTCCACTGCGTATTATTTATTTTTGCACACTTTTGGGTTGGTTGTTTGAGTAGACCAATCTAGAGATCGCGGACCCCATAAATCTTTCCAATTGGTATAAAAAAGGGTTGCACAGTCATGTTGTGTTTGATCCTACAAGATTTCTAGAATGGTGCTCAATAGAGAATGGACATCAACTTCCAAGCCTCCTTTGTTTGATGGTTCAAATTATGCATATTGGAAGCAAAGGATGATTGGGTTCTTTAAGTCCATTGACGATGATGTTTGGGATATTGTTGAGGAGGGCTACTCCGGAGCTACAATTGTGGTTAATGGAAAAATTGTTCCTAAACCTAAAGCCCAAAGGACTAAGGATGAGAAGCATGCATCTAATTGTAATAACAAGGTTGTGAATTACATATACAATGGAATGACTGTTGATGAGTTTCGAAAGATTTCCACTTGCAAAACTACAAAAGAAGCATGGGAAGTCTTACAGACAGTGTATGAGGGTACAGACACCGTGAAGCAAGCAAAATTGCAAAGGCTGACTAAAGAATTTGAAACCATCGTTATGGAAGAAGATGAGACCTTTGATCAATTTAATGCAAAGTTGAATGAGATTGTCAATTCTGTTTTCATTATGGGGGAAGAAATACCAGAACACAAGATTGTCAAGAAAATTCTAAGTCTCTACCTTCAAGGTTCGATTTTAAAGTTGATGCTATTGAAGAAAATAAGAATCTAGATACCCTCAAGGTTAATGAATTGGTTGGAAATCTTCAGACTTTTGAAGCAAACCGTTTAAATAAAGGAAAATCAAAAGAGAATGATATTGCTTTGAAAGTCATCTCAGAATCAAGAAAGAAGCCTGCAAAGAAAATTGAGTCTGATTCTGAATTTGATGCTGAAGATGATATGGCTGAGTTTATAAAATGTTACAGAAAATACATGAAGACAGAACGAGCCAATAAAAAGAATTCCAAATCCGAGAAAAATGATCCTGTAAAAGGGACAAAGTGTTTTGAGTGCGAAGGCTATGGTCACTATGCTAATGAGTGTGCCAACAAGAAAAAGGGTACAAAGCAAAAGGCTCTCAATATAACTTGGGATGAAGAATCTTCTGACGAAGAAAAGGAAAAAGCAAAAGATCCTGAGGATGATCCTTCTAATAATGTGGCATTCATGGTTGAGTCTATGGCTGACAATGATACTGATGAAGATGAGCCGTCAGACCAAGAGAAAGATTAGGAAGAGTTGTGCCATGCTACCTATGTCGATTGTGTCAAGATGACCAAGTTTGGTAACAAGATCACTATCAAGTACAAGGCTACTCAAGAAGAAAATTCTGCACTGAAGACTAAATTAGAGCAAACGCTTCAAGAAGTTCATCTCTTGAAAAATCAGAAAAACTGTTTGGCTGGAAATTTGACTACTGATGGTCAAAAACTTGAGAAGGCTGAAAAAGAAGTCGTGCATTTAAAGCAAGAGATAGTAATATTGAAAACTGAAAATCAAGACCTACAAGGAAGACTGAAGATCACTCTGTCTGAACTTGAAGTCAAGCAAGCTTCTCTAAACAAGATGAATACTGGTTCGAAGACTCTTACACACATCTTGTGCAGTCAGAAGTCTCCTTTTGATAGAAGCGGTCTCAGTTATGATCATGGTGCATCCACATCAAATGTTAAAGGTAAAAGAATTTTTGTTTCAAGTGTTGCACATGCTACTCCACATACTGCACCTTCAAATAATGTATCAAGTAGTTTTAAGAAAAAGAATGTGTCACGCGCTGCACGCACATCCACTTGTCATCATTGTGGATTAAAAGGACACATTCGTCCCCATTGCAAGAAACTGCAAAGTCTACCTAAGACCAAGCAATGGAGGAAGAATTTTTCTCCACCCAAAACGATTCAAATTTGGGTTCGAAAATTTGATTTGCCTAAGGAGGTTACTCACACTCTGCTGAAAGATCAAACTACACAAGTGTGGGTGGCTACATGTAACAAGCACTGATCACAGAGGTCAAGCTCCCGCCCCGAACGCTGCTATGAAGATTTTTTCAGGGGGAGTTTCTATTTAGGGGAGTTGTTGATCCTAATTGACAAGTAAACTACATGTTCTTATCTTTAGCTTTGTCAAATTATGGACAAAAATGGGGAGAAAGGTGTCAGATCAAGGGGGAGAACAAGAAGTTCAGATTGAGTCAGAGACATTGCAGATCTACATTTGCTAATTGTAAATTTCTGTGCTGATTACCAATTTTTTAAAATTCAATGTATTATGGGTTTTTTTTTGTAGGTCAATTTGTATTGTCTCAGGAAGTTTTGTCCATGAATTGCCAAAGGGGGAGATTGTTAGGTTTTTTAGTGTTGGCCAATTCATGGGTTGGACAAAACTCTGGGTCTTTTGAGTTGTAATTCTTTTTTAGAAAAGGACTCTGAAGATAGAAGATTGGAAGGAATCAGAAGAAGAAAGTCTGAAAGAATTAGAAGAAGAAAGCTGGATAAAGAGAGCTGAAATTCCAAATCAACTAGAATGGGGTCCACTCGAGCGACCACATCATCTGCTTGAGCGAATAGAGTCAGAATAGCCAGACGCCCAAACAGAACCTCAACCGCTCGAGCGGATGGTGGGTCCGCTCGAGCGGACATGGCAACAGAGTCCGAGGAAAATTAGAAACTACTTTTCTAATCGTGCCCAAACTGCTTGTTTTAATTCTAATCAAGTTAGGCAACCTTAAGCACGACCTAAGGGCTATTTAAAGGATTCAAGGGCTATTCCAAAGAGAAGAGCCTCACCTTTCAAAGTTCTGAGTAAGAGATTATCATTGAGAGAATTGTTTTCTAGAGATTTATTAAGGAGTTGTGCTGACAAGTTCTTTAAAGCCAGTTATTCTGCATCCTTTGTAGGCGATTATCTTCTTGCGAGAAGACTTGAGGAGTTAAGCGCTGGATTGAATCTGTTGCAATCAACGGAGTGAAGTCGTTGAAGCATGAAGCGACACAAGGTAACTTCAGTCATTGGGTAGGGGATATCTGGGGAAGATATTTAAGTTTCTTGTAATTGCGAAATTCATAGTGTTTGATTTGATCCAGTTCGGATCAGTGGTTTTTCACCCAGTTAGGGTTTTCCACCTTAAATGTAGTCTCCTTGTGGTGTGTGCTTGTTTATTTTATTTCCGCTGCATATTGTTTATTTATGCACACTTTTGGGTTGATTGTTTGAGTAGACCAATCTAGAGATCGCGGACCCCATAAATCTTTTCAGAGTTAATCGGGACTGTTCAAGAGTTTTATCCCCTCCAGTGACACATTCTCATTTTTTACTTTAATAGGAGTGGATCCCACTGTAAGATTGAACGCATGATTGAAAACTTGATAGGCGTTGATGTGGCATCGCTACTAATGTAGCCTTAAGCACATTTCCATCATGTGCTCAATCAGTTTATGGGACCCACTTCTATTGAACTGAAGATTGAGGATATATCCTTGAAGAGGGCGGGATGCATCTTGAGCACTTCGAATCTAAGTGCCCAGAGCGCGGAGCGGGAGTGGGGTTGGGAGCGTCGAAATGCTAAATTTTAAAATAATTATATATCCGGAGTGCCTCCGGAGCGCTTATACAATATAGTGCTTGTGGGTTTATAAACAATTAACCAATGGGCACAAATATATCTTATCCATATATTCAAGTTAAAAAATAGAGAAAAAAAATAATTTTGCAATTTGATCACATAAAATAGACAATAATTAATAAGTAAAAAGAATTTTCTACATTCAAAAGATAAATATCAAGCTTACAGAAAAAGAAAATGCACAAAAAACCAAAATTCTGCACGGTTCGCTTCATATTTGGTCGGTTGCACTTCAAAAATGGTCGACCCACGCTCTGAAGACGGATCCACTCCGAAAGCGCCAATCCGCGTTTTCGGAGTGGGATCGAGTGGGTTGAGAGGAGGTTCCGGGCATTAACCTTCGGATTATCTCTATATGAGCCCCATGGTGGAGTTCCCAATGTGTAACCCATGATGAAGATCTTGGCATGTGTCACAACTCACATGGTTCCCCTTAATGGTTGCTATTAGGGATCCAGACTCCCAATTGTGGATTGGGAAAGCAAGGTTGGAATCGAACCTAACATATTTAACCGTTTTCTTTCCATGTTACTGTCGGATGTGAATTTTGATCCCCTCGGGGGAGGGAAATCGTCATTCATCTATATGTGCTATTTAAATTTTACATTGAAAATGAGGATTCTGACTACCCTCAAAGTCAACGGATCACGATCGCCAGCTACGGTAACGGCCGTAACACCGTTCTTCGACAAAAGCCGAAGAAAAATGGGAGAAAATAAATGGGTGGGTTCTTCTCTCGTCTAATGTGCTGCCGGCAACACACGACAGTTTTCATGTCACATTAATTTGGGTCTCTTTGGGTCTCTTTAATATAGGGTCAATTCAGGGTTATGAGTCAAATTCCAAATAGGGTTAATCCTCACATAGCATAATCATGGTGTATCTAAGTGAGATTAAATAATTAAAATAAAGAAAACAAAAAGGGAGGAGGTGCCAAATATTTAAGAAGAGGATCGGCCCCGTTCCCGAGTACCCCCTTCTAATCCCTTGGCAAAATAGGGTTTAAAAGCTGACTTTTCAAATCAAGATGATGATGCAAATGAGGCTTTGACTTGTGATTTCTGTGTTTTTCGTGTGCGATACACGAGTGATAAAGTGAAAAAGCCGATGGGCTGTAATTGATTGAAGGTGGCCGATGGGCCGGTGTTTGTTTTAGAGGGCCGATGGGCCGTGATTGATTTAGGGGTGGCCGATGGGCCAAAATAAAAGTATGCAACGTGTGTGAAATCACTCATCTTATCTAATTATTCTCATTTACTCAATTTTAGAAGTCAATTCTTTATTCCCTTTTATCATTAAGTTCAATTAAATATATGGCACCTGAGGTGGAGGAAGAAATAAAGGGAAAATCTTTTTGGGTTTATTTTGTAGGTTTTGTAGTTTTTATGGGTTTTTTATATTGGGCTAGAAGGGCCTAACTAGGGGATTTTACTTGGATTTACGTGATTAATGCTTTATTACTGATCATCGGATTAAACCTAACCTAAGGTCCTAGACCGTCCACATCAGCTCTCCCAGTCCCCTAACAGAACAGGAAAAGTGATGGAGCGAAGCCTAATGTTCTAAGCTACCTAACGGGGAAATCCGATCTAATCCTAGGGTGCAAATAGCCTAAGTTTGATGGTTCATGTGCCTAAACAGTTTGTTAATTAAGGTTTTAGTCGATTCAGTTTGTTTTAAGTTATGAGTTGATTAAGAGTGATTTAGGGATGTTTTAAGGTTCTGCTTAAGTTGTTTAAGGCTCGGGGATTTCAAGTTTTAATTTGAGAAGTGAAATGATGTCAAAATCGATGAACAAGGTTGGCGGCAGACTTGGGCGCCCAGGCAGTGGCACCCAAGTGGCTGCTTCTTGGTGGTTTGGCTAGTGGCGGTGGTATCGTTGTTATCTTCGGAATCCCGGGGATTCTTACTTGATGAATTTTAATGTTCCAAATTGTTTTAATTCTCTAGTGTTCAAATGTCAAAATTATTCGGATCCGGATTTTGAAACAGAACCAAGAATTCGCGTTTTAGTGCAAATGAAAGGATAGGCGCCAAGGGGGTGGCCCTTGGCGCCCAGGTGATGGCTTGTGATCTTTAGGTATTCCAGATGGGACTAAGTTTTCGGTTTTTGGGATCTAGGGATTATGTCGGGTTCTGGTTTTAGTTAATTTAAGTTATAAGGTGTTTAGTTATTTGTTTTTGGTCGAGGTAGTAGGTCGGGGTAAAAGTGTAGGATAGGCGCCACAGGGGTGGTGCCTAAGTGGTTGTTTGTTGGTTCGTAAGGGTTTTGGGTGCTAAGTCCGAATCGATTAAAGTCTTAAGTATTTTAAGTTAAAAGTGTTTTAATATGTGGATTAGGATTGCTTTGAATGTTAATTAATTAGGTTAAGTTGTTGGTCGGGGTTTTTATGAAAACAGGTAGGCTGGGCGCCCCGGGTGTGGTGCCCAGGTGGAAATGGAAGATAGGCGCTCAGGGGGTGGCGCCCAAGTGGATGTGGAAGGATGGGCGCACAGGGGGTGACGCCCAAGTATCTGTTTTTATGGTTCGAATTGGTTTTATGTTTTTGAGTGAATTCAAGATCAAATTGATTGAGGTTTCAAGTCTTTTTAAATTGACAGTGTTTTAATGTATTGATTCGGGTCTAATTAGTTAAGTTTTAATTTCAATTGATGGTCTCTGAGGAAATGGGGTAGGATAGGCGCCACAGGGGTGGTGCCTAAGCGGATTGATAGGCTGGCCGCCTAGGGGGTGGTGCCCAGGTGTCTGTTTTTTTGGTTTCGTGTTAGTCTTGTGCTTTTAAGTTGATTCGAATTCGAATTGATTAGGGTTTCAGGTTTCTTAAGTCTAAAAGTGTTTTATTATGTTAATTAGGATTAGATTTGGGTTGTGATTAATTAGAAGTTTTAATTAAGGGTTCCTTAGTGATGGGATAGGATGGGCGCCAAGAGGGTGGTGCTCAGGTGTCTCGGAAGGATGGGCGCCCAAGTGGACTGTTTTGGGTTTTGTTGGTTTTGTGTTTTCGAGTTAATTAGAGGTTGAGTTGATTAGGGTTTTAGTTATTTCAGGTTTAAAATGTTTTACTATGTTGATCCAGATTAGTTTAAGGTTTTAATTAATTGTTTTAAACTTTAACCGGGGTGTCTTAGAGAATGATGAGGTTGGGCGCCCAGGGGGTGGTGCCCAAGTGACTGTGTTTTGGGTTTTAGGTGTTTTATGTTCTTAGTTTCTTTTAATCCGAATCAATTAGGCCCTTAAAGGGATTAAAGGTGTTCTTAATGATTTGATGGTTCTTAAATTGATTAATTATGATGTTCTAATTAATCTTGGGGTTTATCCTACTTAGGCGCGAAATTCAATAACCTAGACTATCTAACTATTATTTTTGGGTTTTCTGGATATCTTTTTAATTTGTTTTTGGTTTCCCCTCTAATTTACTAAAAAGTAAGGAAAGAGAAGAAGTGATTTTATGTTTTATGATATTTTTTGGGTTTTTTGTATGACTCTACGATTCAAATGATATGATGCGAAGTGTGACAAAAATGGTAATTCGAAGTTCAGGACACATCAAACAGCCAAACATATCATTATCAAACAGTTTCTAAGTAAACTAAATGAGGAAGATCGGAAGTTATGCACGAAGGCGGAAAAAATCCACTTGGGCGCCACACCTGTGGTGCCTACCCTGCTCAGTCAGGGTTTTCAACGGATCACAATGAATGCACAAAAAATCTTAGTATTTTCAACACAATTTCCGATATTCAGCGACTGATGCGAATTCCTAATGCGAACTATTAATGATGCAACTAGCAAATCTACGAGGAAACGATGCAACGAGCGAAGATTTAGAACCCGGACCCAGTCTTAGAAGGGTAGGCACCCAGGGGGTGGCGCCCAGCCTATCCGGGAGAGGGCAGGCGCCCAGCCTTTTTGCCAAGGGCTTTTCGCGATCTCTTTGATATAAATGATAATAATGATACTGTTAATGCGAGATCTAACCTAGTTATGCAATTAGAATTACGAAATCAATGTAGATCTACTATATTAGAATGAACCTAAACATGTTTCTAGTATGATGAGATGCTAATATCAATTTTAACACAAGCTAATGTAGATATATGATGCTCAAATGATCCTAAACATATTTCTAAGCATTTATGCCAATGGAATGCAGTAAAAGAAAGGGGAGATCTAGGAATACCGGTATATGACGCGTTTCTTAAGTTCCTAGAATGAAGCTTTCGCGAAATCCCATAGCCTCAGTTGAAGATATGGAAGCCTTCTTCTTTACCTCTTCTTCTTCTTCTTCTCTAGATCTGAAACTCTTTCTCTAATGGTGGCTACCTTTCTTCTTCTTCCTTATTCTCTAATTTCTCTCTTTTTCTTTAGGGTAGCTCCCCTTTGCAAATGGGGTTAAGAAGGATTATCTAGAGGCTTTGGGACGAGTTTAGGAGGGCTAGGGCTCCATTAATTCGTGCTTCTAGAAGGTCTCACGCATCCCAAGGCGGCTTAAGTCATTTTAGGGTGAACTAGGGTTTGAAAGAGGGTGGGCGCCCATAGGGTGGCGCCCACATGGCCTGCGCAGCCTGCGCGCCCACAGGGTGGTGCCTAGGTGGAACTCAGGGCTGGACGCCACATGGGTGGTGCCTAGGTGGTTCGGTTCGTCTTCGGAGCATGGTCCCTATGTTTGAGTGGTCCCAGGCTACTTTCAAGCTAGCTAGTGGAGTTTGGAGGGTGGGCACCCACCATGAGGTGCCTAGGTGGCCCTGGGCAGTATGGGCGCCCAGCATGGGGCGTCTAGATGGATTTCAGTAGCCTGGGCGCCACATGGGTGGTGCCTAGGTGATTTTGACCTCCTATTGGGACAAACTTCGGAAGCTCATAACTTTTGACCCGCTTATCGGATTTGGACGTTCTATATATCGTCGGAAAGCTCTCGGAGCGTAGAATCTATTGGTTCATATGTAATAGTGATCGGACGTTGGAAAGAAGAAGGGATATTCGGATCAACGATTCTAACCTCCTAATTTGTGTTAGTCATATGATACTTAGGCAAGTTAAGTGTGATCTTTGTGGGAATTGGCCTAAGCCTGTCTTAAGTGGTCCGAAAAAGGTTTGAGTAGTGTCAGTGTCCGGCCCTTATGTGAATAATGGGTTTGACTTGGGATCTCGACGCGATTTGGCTTTTCTCTCACGAATTCCTAGAAATCGTCTATCTAAGTCTAAAATTATCAACAAACACCTTTATCATCATTAATTAATCTGAATTATGCCATTAACCATTCAATTATGGGTGAAATGGGGGCACTGCTACATATGACAGGTATTTAAGGCTATCATAGGGGGTCAAATGAGGTGTCCACAGTTACCTCCTTGTAATTTCATCACCTTTGCTTTGTTGGGTGATGTGTCTTTTGTACAACACATGGCCTTGGACCCTTGGTTATAAGGGTAGTAGTTTGCTGATTTACCTAGTTAATTCTTGGTAAGGGCTAATCCTTCTTTATTTTTGGGTTGATATTTCTGACCTAATTAATAAACTGCTCTAGTTAGGATTAGGAATCTTCTTGCCACTCAACCCAATCATTGATCTATGATCCACTACCCCAGCCTGAACCCAATTTGTTCATTAGGAACTTTTCTACATTGATTTGGGTTGACATTTTTAACCCATCAATAACAAGATCATTTTTTCTGCATGTTATCTACAATGCTCAACTTGGAAGTACCTGACCCTATCCATTAGCACCATTATATTAGGAGATGCAAGAGGTCATTACCCAACACACCGGCTCCCACCAATTTTGGGTGGAAAACGTTGAAGAAAAGAGAGTACCGACTGAACACCTACAAAATTAGCCAATGACGATTGTAAATACTACATGGAACCTAACCTTGCTCACCATAGGCACAGAATGTCATTGTGATTGGATAGGACATTTTTTAGTGGTTTATTTCCATCTCCGCCACAAGAATAGTCATATTTGCCTGAATTACGAACTCACCAGCAACGGCATTCTCTTCTATGAGATTTCTGGTTTTAATTGTGTGTTTATTATTTATATAATCTTATGTTAATTAAATAGGTTTTTATATTGGATTATCAACATGATAGATTTGGGAGGTTTGATCTTAAAAAGGACCTATTTGTAATTTGAGTAGGCTAGGGGTTATTTGTAAATATTAGATTTTTCATGTTTTTCGCTTCGTTAGTTAGAAGACATATTTCTAAGTATCTTTTGTTCTTGGACCATGATGATTCGGTGGACCATTTGATCAGAAATGATGTGTTTCTGTAATAGTGGACTAGTTTGCAATTTCCAAAATATCAGCTGATTTAGAACATTCCAACACATTCTCTAATCTTACTCATCTCTCCCGTTCTCTCTTTACTCTCCCAGTTGAAAACCATTTGGCATAGCGGGAGCATGAAAAGAAATAGACCAAGGAAGAAGATCATCGTCTTCAACCCGATATCGGCACCTTGACTCCACAAGAAAGAGATAGAAAAAACTATAAATGAAACTGTAATTCGTATTATTCCTCAAAAGCGAAATATTACATCACTTTTATAGAGAACTGAAACCCTAAATTACCAAAAATAGCAAACTTACTTAAAATAGTAAGAAATAAAAAAAATTACATCAAAGCCCCTTCACAATCCCTTAATAACTTTCTAGAACCTTCCACAAAAAATCAAAACGAACTCAGAAACCCCCTAAAATATGCAAAAACGAAAACTTATTATAAATAGTAAGTTTTGCACAATAATTTTGCCTCCAACGACTCCAACTACCTTCAGCTATTGTCCAAAGTGTAAAGTTCATCGATAGGTTCGAAACTCTTATTTATGGGCCCCGTGATGATATCCGGATCAAAAGTTATGGTCGTTTAAAGTCAACACTATAGATTTAACCTTCTAGTTTGACTTCTTGTAATCTTCTTGTTCCAAAAATTCTTCTGCAACTTGTTCTACATCACCATTAGCTCTCAGTTTCTTCTTTTTCTTCTCTTGCTCTAACCAATCAATTAATGAAATTCATCATCCATCAACTTCATTTTCTATGTCTCTCTTTTCTTCTTGAATTAGTGAAGTGGAATGCAGTTGGGGATTTGAGAGAGTTGTGTTTGGGTTCGCATATTAAGGCAAGTAATTCTGGGTTCCCAATTAAGGAAAGTAATCAAGTGTAATAACATTGTATGTATAAGATTTTCATATGATTTCTATAAGTATTGATGTTAAACTGTCATTCAACTCAAGTAAGGTTTTGATTTCAATTTCTATTAAATATCTTTGCACTGAGTTGATTCAGTAGAATATATGAAGTGGAAGGGAGTTTATTTGATGATTTTTGGTGTCTAAATTGAAGTATGTAATGTCATATAAATGTTTTTAAGTGTGAGATTGAATAGAATCTAGGAGAACTAAAATAGAATCGAATTTCTGAATTCTGTAACTTTACAGCTAGTTGTAAGACCTTTCACAACTAATCGTGATTCCGAAATATGATGACCATAAGTGTGCGTGGGGTAGCTTTTCTAGAACTATGCAACTTAGTATATTTTGTTCTATGGTGACATCACAGCTAGCCGTATGCCATTCCACGGATAACCGTAAGGATAGTCGTTGACTCGTTGTACACCTGAACAATTTAATTTTCAGACTAAGTTTACTAGTTTGGAAAGGTACCCTATGATACTCCAATGACCCTAATTCTTTGGGAGGGGTATATGCAAAAAACTCTTAAGTTTTCCATTAACATTTCAAATTAGGACATTTGGTGATAATCCGAGTTTACCCGTGACTTTTCTCTCTTTTTTTTCAAAATACCTAAAGTGCCCTTGTTCTTCCTCTCTCCATTTTCTTTCCAATATCCTTCGAGATGGAGACGACCATCAAGTAGAAGAGGATCATTGTCACCACCACTACCGAACCAGACATTCCATTGGGATGTACCTCTTCTGCCATCGTCAACACCATGTGTAACCTATATATCTCAAATAAACCATTGCAGCATTGTTGACAACCCAACCGATGCCATAGGGAAAGAACCGACCTAGGCTCTTTGGATTGGATGGCACGATCGTGTTCTTCCAATTTCCTCTTTAGAAAACAGGCAAAATAACGAAGAAGATGAAGCCCACGTGAATTGTTGTCAGCACCATGTTCAACATCAAGTTCTCTTGCAAAAAAAAAAAAAAGAAATAGAAATGAAGAATAGATGCATTAGAAACAGGGGATAAGAAGAAACTACCGCATAAATTAGGAAATTAGTGGGAATCCGATTTGGATTGATGTGGAATTAGGAAAGAGAGGTGAAATATGATCATGGAAAATGTGGGAATCCAATATCGTCATTCTCCATTTATTTGTGGTTTAGATTCTGATTGCTGCTCCCAAATAAATAATGAAGCTTCTCGACATAAAACATACTCTATTACGATATTCACCCTTGTAGAGAAATCTCCAAATTCACCTACAAGTTTTTATTTTTTATTTTTTTGAGACGCCTATATATACCTACAAATATTATGAAATGTAGAAGTTCAAATGAATCATTCCATCAAAAGAAAGGATGTTGAGATTTGGGAGGGAAGAAGAAGAAAAGCCCCAAAAGGAATTTTGGGTATTTCCAATAAAATAGGGAGAAGAAGTCACCGGAAAACTCATATTCTCGATGTCCTGATTAGAAATGTTAATGGAAAACATACCCCATGTTTTGAAAATTTCCATTTTCTTTAACCATCCAACCTTTTTAGTTTCCAACAACCAACACCCCCCCCCCCCCCCCCCCCCCGGGAAACTTGAGCCCAAATTTGAAAGTTTTCATTTTCTTTAACCATCCAACCTTTTAGTCTGGGGCCCTTTCCAATAGACATGACATGTATATAGTAGCATCCTTAATCCAAAAATAAAACAACTCTTCACGTCGCCCACTACCACGAATATTGAGTACATACCCCATACTCACTCATTTTCTTTAATTTGCAGAAGGAAATTTGTCTTCAGGGAACCCCACGTAAAAAAAAATAAAAAAGATTTCCTAATGGGACCAATTGCAAAAAGCTAATACAGTTTTCAAAAAGTATGGGGGTTGCCACTATGTTTCTGGCATAAATTCATCACTTTTCACCTTTCAAACCCAAATCACTCAAAACCAGAGTCTCATTTAATTTTCTCCTATCATCAAGAAAATTTCTTCCTAATTATATTTATTTTCATTCTCATGTTGAATACTTATAAAATACATTATTAAAATCACAATTTGACCTTACAATAAACAAGGAAAATGCTAGCAGGACGAAGCTCCTTTCAATACGAAAGAACAAAGGATGACCATTGCCAGATTGTGCTTTCATTTATGAGAGAGATACTCTTGAGAGTTTCTTGGAATTTAAAATTAAAGTTGTTTTCTTCTTTTCCCTTTATTTCTAAGAATGTCCTGTATTCTTTCTTTCTCCATAGAAAATCATGTGGAAATAAGTAACTTCTTGATGGGTCCTATCTATTGAAATTTAAACCATTCAAATACACATACAAATATGTGTAGTCTTTTTCAATCCAAAATGATGAAATCATAAAGCATAAACTTTTAAGGATTAAAAATTCACAACTAAAGAAAGCATAAAAATATTTTTCTCTAAGTTACTTTTACACTTTTCAATTGAGAAAAGTATAAAAATTAATTTTTTTTATGGGATGTGATTGAACTTGTGGGGTTAATCTAATTTCATATTTAAATTCAATTTTTTACTCAATCCAAACCTAGTTATATTTAGACACAAACTTGATTTTTATTTAGATTAAATTACTTGAATTAAAATTAATCTAATTATACAAAATTCTCTAGCTCCATTTTTGTTCAAAGAAAAATTATATTTTGGTTCAAGTCACATAACCAAATTTAATTGTGTTCAATATTGAATATAAATCAGATTTCTTAATCTTATTTATTTATAATTAATTAGTGATTATTCTTCTATCAAAATGACATTAAGTTGACCATGGGGCTGAGCCACATCCTATCATAAGTGAAACTTTTTATTTTCTTTAATTGAAAATGTGAAAGCAACTTTTTTTTAGGAAAAACTCTTTATATTTTATTTTGCTGCTCCTTTCTATCTTTAAAAATTTGGGCCAACATATTCAGAAAAGTATCCCTTAAAAGGTGTAAAACACATGAGTTTCTATTAATATTTTTATAGAATCTCATGTTGCGGCCAACTCATATTGGACTAAAATTTGGCAATGTCTATAAAATTTTGTATTGAAACATTTGCGATTTTTAATAATGGGTCTCATTTAGAGTTTTAATGCTTTCATTAGGGTTAGGTTAGAAGGAGTATCGAAACAATGGCGTTTTAAAAATGCAATGGAAAAAAAGTGGCCAATTCGGTTTTGGATTTCCAAAACATCTAACAGCTGTATCCTATCTAGAAGAGGGGCAAATTAAAATTGGTCCATTGCTTTTCAAAAATCAACTTCACCTCCTATTACTAGGGATGCAAACGGGTATCCGATTATCTGATTATTCGGAGTTTCTGACCCATAAAAACGACGGGATTTGGAACTTATTTTAGGTTTTGGTTCATAAACGGATTTGAGTACGGAACCCAATTTAGGTCACGATGGATAAACGGGTCTAGTTCTGGGTCCATACAGGTCCCTGTTAGAGTTTTTGTTTTGTTGCAATTTGATAGGATGCATTCATTTTCATAGCTTGACCTTTCATTCTTTCATGTTCTTAATCTTAGGATCCTCATACATATTTCCCATTCATAATCTTTGTTTTTATCATGTGTTATGCATGGTTTTCAAATTAATTATGTCTCTTAAGTTCATGAAGTTTTGAGCTCAGATTTTCAAGCCTCCAAGTGTTTAATCCTTAAGTTCAAAATTCATTTCAAGCTTTTCAAAGTTTTCTTCTTTAAATCCATATTTTAGTTTGAAAGTTTTATGTCTTTAGAAAATTAGTTTTCATCCATTTTCAGTCATGAATCCAAGCTTGTTTAATGATCCTCTAGGTCCCTTGGTGTTCAGCCCTCATTATTTCAAGTTTCTATTTAAAATCTGTTTTTCTTGGCTGAACTGGTCGACCTGCTAACCGGCCACACTGCGGGTCGATCGGGATTCTAGCCGTTGGGCTCTTTTTGCAACGAGCAGATTTATGTCCGTTAGGGGCAGGTCGACCGGGCACAGAGGCAGGTCGACCGAGGACTATCCGTTGGGAACTTTTGCCTATAAAAAGGGTCTTTTTCTTTGAAAAAAGTTGATGATTTTTGGAGAACTTTTGAGGCCAAGGAAGACCAACTTTTCAAGAGCATTTGTGAAGGGATTATGAACCCATTCCATTTATTAAACCTTTGATCTACAAATGGGCAAAAAAAAGGACTTTTAGTCTCGCTTTTGAAACGAGCTTTTGTGTCGCTTTTACAATAAAGTGACACAGTATGGTCTGATGTGTCACTTTAGAGGAGGAGTTAACGAGGAGGAGGTTTGTTGGGTCACTTTTCTATAACGCGACACAGAAAACAAATTTATGATTTTTCCCCACTAAACAAAAGTGACACAAGAAGTTTGATTATTATTTTCTTTCCTGAAGTAGGAAAGAAAAGCGACACATGAATTTGGGAAAGTGATAATTTGGATTCCCTCCATCGTAAGCATTTCATTCCCTCACTCCAACCCTAATCGACTTTTAGCCCTCTCTCCCCCTCCGTCTCTCTTCTTCTTCTTCACTCTTCCCCAATCGACGGGCATGGCAGCGGAGATTGACATCGTCTCTCTTCCTCTTTCTCTGCTAATCGACCGGTACAATAGCGGAGATCGACACCGTCATTTCCTTTCTCTCTCTCAATCAACAGGCTGGGCATTGGTATCCATCATAGCACTCAGAGATGGTGTCTTCGCACCGGCCGGCAGCATCGACCTCTATTCTCGGGCTAAGGAGAAGGCCTCTAACAGAGGCGCTTACCATAGCTGCCTCTGCTGCGGCGGATCCAGAGTTCTCTCGGCGGTGTTAAGGTCAAGCTCCTCCTTGCCGCCGGCATCGCCTTCGCGCTTCTGCTTATCGCCGACAGGGTCGACTCGCTGATGGGATGGAACCCTAATCCCTTTTCTGCCGTCTCCTCTCCTTCTAGGTTTGTTTTATTTCCATGAATTTTCTTTTTTTGGGCGCTTTTGGATGCTCTTGGAATGGGTAGTGTGCCCCTGCGTGGGAGCAGAGCATTTGCCAACAGTTTTCTAATTTCGAATGGCCAACACTAGAAATTATTTTTATTTTGGAATGTCCCAAGTTGAAGAGTCTCTCCTTCCTCTCCAATGGCACCAATATTGTAGCACCTGCACTAAAGGAGATTCGTGGCTCTAGTTCATGGTGGGAAGCATTGGAGTGGGAAGACAATGACATCAAGCAACGACTCCAACCTTTTTTAAAATCTTGGTAATGATCTCTGCAACCACCTCCTCAGTTCTCTTCATCGTATGCAATTTTTCATATTGTTGCTTATCAAGACGGAAACAAGCACACGGACGACACTGTCATAAGCTACATCAAATAGGTAAATAACTCTTTACATTTCTTCAATTCTTTTACTTCTCTTTTCTTCTTTGTCTATAATACTTCTTTTGAAATTTCTTTCAAACATGCACTGCGTGTTTTTTTTTTTTTTTTTCATTAATGCTTTGCTTAGAACACGGAATCACAGGAATGGACTCGGTCTAGTCTGGAGGGTGACTTTAAAACTCAAATAAAAAGATGATGATATCCCTTTGTTTATTGATATAAAAGCCCAAAAAAAAAAACATATAGTCTATGTTGGATAAGATTGAATTCGATCTCATGTGCCCACAAAGTGGTTGATGAAATGTCTCAACCAGTTAATTTTTGTTGAAATATGCTTGTCCCCTTGACTGGGCTTTTTGTTACATCTCTGTTACAAGTTAGAAACTATTTTTCTCACTAGGGCTAAAGTTCTTGCTTGATCTTTTAAGCTTTTTCTTTCTTTTGAAAAAAAATTTTCCTATTGTTTGTATACTTGCAGTTGAAAAACTTTCCCATAATTTATCATGCTCAATTTAAATTCCTCTATAAGGTTATGCAATCACTCTGTCTATGAGAAATCACAATCATATGGAATTTTTCTTTGACAATAAATTTGCTCAAGAACTTTATCATGGTTTATATTATGTTTAAAATATATCCTGTACGAATGTAAGAAACCTCATCTATTTCTTTCAGTGCATGCAAGTGTTTGTATAATAAATGAAGGGGCCTATTTGGTTGGACTTTCGACTTGCATAGGTTATTTGTAAGATCTTAAAAAAGAGGTAATACATAACCATTGATCAATCTAGTTACTTTTTCCTTACTATGAAGATTTTATGGGAGCCCATGCTGTACTTTCTTATATGGGTAAATTTGATATTGGTTGGCTTGGACCGTGGTAAAAATTGTGTTAGAGATTTGTCACTGCCAGTCATATGCTTATTTCCAACTTTTCCATTCACGGATATTGCCAGATATTTGAATATTTTGTTGTCTGAGTGTACACATAAATGTTTTCCCCCTTTCAAAAACAAAAGTTGGCCTAAATGTATGTTTTTCCATATGTATTTAAACACCATTGGTTTGTTTCTGTCTGTGATTTTTATCATTGACCAACTTAATTTCTGAGTAATCTGAATGTGCCTACAGCTGGTCTAAAAACAATACAAGGGAGATGCGCTGTTGGTGACTATAACCGGTAAGAATAAAGTGCCTGTGTATGTGTGCATGCTTTAATTGGAAATTATGAACCTGCTCATGTTTACAGATTTCCCAACATAATTACCATAATTTTCCATTAAGAAAAAAACTGTATTTTGGTTGGAAGCTTGCAATCTATACAACTAGATTTTTACTGAGGGTTAAATCTCCATTTACTTGTATATCTCTTATTTATTTCTCCTAGTATTCAGATATGAAAGACATTTGTTGGCTAGATTCTGTAGTACCTATTTAATGTTATACTATTTAGAAAGATATCAATTCAGATTAGAAAGTGAGACACAATAATAAACCATAAACCATAAGCCAAATTCCTGCAACTACCAAAATCATCTTCGGCTAACAATGTTCTCTATGGTGAACTAACTAACCCCTGACTATGTTTGCCTCTCCATGATCGCAACCAACATCATGCAACAGAGCTGGAAGATGCTCATTGTTGCAACCGCAAGGTTCTGGGTTCAGGTCAAGTGTTAAAAAGTTTTGGGTAGTTTGTATGAGATTGTGAAGTCAGGATGCTGTGCCATTCGGCATTAAAGGGTACAGGGTACTAGTGTTTGTTTTTAATGTCACAGCAAGTCATCAACACACATTCTACATTTTAATGCATTAGTTAATTGTCAATTGTCAGAGCGCCTGAGATGCACTTTTTGAAAGTTGTTGAATGCTAATAGTTTTGAGAGTGATAATTTTTTATTTTTTATTTATTTTTGCTAGACTGGATCAGTGGTCGGGGAGTGATACTCTCAATGTGAGGACCAGGGACCGATCCATGGTTTCTCTAGTGAAACCAAGGTGCTTGCCACTGCTGAACTATCAGTGATTTGGCATTTTGAATTTATAATTGGAACACTTACCAACAATGTGAAATAGGCTTAAATTGATAGAGAGTTTAACTTAGAGTCACAGAATCACAGTACTGTAGTTGGTGGAGGGAGCATAAGGAACCATAGAGGGACTGGGTTCTACAGTTGTATAATATATTAAAGATTATATGCCTTTTCTTCTTCAATGGAGATGAGTCACTGAGTAATAACTTCATGGGGCGTTTGTTATTATATGTCACTCGTATTTTTTCATACTTGTAATTCAGTTTGGGGACATGACTACTTTTAACATGCTGTTATGTGACTACTGTTCCCAAAAGTTGGAACCAGCTGGATTTTCTTATATGCATGTGATATTATTTGATTGAGGCTTTCTGCTTCACCTTGAGGTTTTTTCCTCCTCTCTTTTTTTTAATCCTCAGAGTTGCGCCAGGAGCTTTGCTGCTCGTCAATAAATGTCTATTGCTTGAAGTTCAGGTGATAACATTATATTTTATATGATGGACTCATGAAGTATTCGTGATATAGTTGTTATGTTTCTCTCATTGCTTTTATTTGCTAACCTGATTTTACAAGTTCAGCATTTATGATGATAAAGGAAGGAGGCCATAGACTAATCTTATCAAATCCACTTTTCCACCTTAAATATATTCTGAGGTTTTCTTCTATATATATATAGTAAATAATATGGATTTTATTGTCTTCTATTCTGAATATTTTTCGAGTAACTCCTTTTTTAAAGGAAGAATAGGGTACAAAACAGACTAATCTTTTTATTAGTCAATGTATAGCATTGTATCAATGCCAAAACTCTCTCTCTCTCTCTCTCTCTCTAGTGATGGGTAGGCTGTGCTATCTTAGTTAAAGTAGATTCAGGATTCAATTTGGCAAGTTATTCAGGAGGATTTGATTTGGCAAGGATTTGATTTGATTTCAGACTCGTGGCCAGCACATGCATGTGGTAGAGACAGGAAAAGGAATTGACTTCACCAAACCATATAGGGGGTTCAAATTACTTCAAAAAACATTATTATTATTATTATTATTATTAGAAAGATGCTAATTTCCATGATAAACTCAAATGCTAGGAGCAGCTGTCAATTATCTCCCAAATGTTATTCTTCTGTTAAATCCATCCATTATTGATAATAACATCTGACAAGGGAAAATCTCAAGAACATTAAAAAACAGGAGAGAAAAAAAGACTAAACATAACTATATATAATCTATCCTCTACCACTGGCTCAGTATGGGCTATACTGACCGGGGTCATCCAAAGGTACAACAATCACAGTGCATCATACTAGTAGAGTAGAGTTTCTACTTAATGAAATAAAATGCTAACGTGTAGTCGAAGTTTGAGAAATGGGAAGTTTTCACCAATTTTTCTACACCTCATGAATGATGAAGCCAAGATACAAGCTAAAATACAGCTGAGGAGCTCATAGTTCATCCTGCAAGAGAACCAAACAAATGTTATAACAAAAATAGGGCTAGTATATAGTAAGTTGAATGGGCAGAGGTTCATAGCTTACATGGTAATCGTCCATGATGTCGTGCTGCAAAGATAAACAAGATTTTCGGGTGTTAGCAATGCATTCAAATGATCCAGAACTCAATGATTAACAAATTAAAGAGTAGAAAAACACTACTCCAAAGACAACAAAGAATGTCAATATATTTGAATATTAATATGAAATGGAATGAATATTCTTGTTTCATTTCTTTATGGTGGATGGAAAAGCACTTTACTCTGTACAGCAGGTGGTGGAAGAGGAGGCAGTGGGTGTGCAGGGTGGTGCAGCAGGTGGGCTGTGTAAGTGGGTGTGTGCAAGGTGGTGCAGCAGGTGGGCTGTGCAGGGTGGGTGTGTGCAGGGTGGTGCAGCAGGTGGGCTGTGCGAGGTGGTGCAGAAGATCCGACTGAGAGCAGAAGATGTCCAAGGGAGGAATGTCCTCACTAACTTTTGGGTGACGATAAGATTCTATACTCTCCATGATTTCTTATTGTTTGTTCCTAATGAAATTACACTGAAATTAGCTATAAAAAAACTGACCTATTTTCAATAATTAGGGAATGGATTTCACCACAAACAAGCTGAGGTCACTGGTTCGTAAGTGGCAGACATTGATTGAGGCGCATGTAGACGTGAGGACTACAGATAACTACGGTCTGAGAATGTTCTGCATTGGTTTCACCAAGCGGCGACCTAACCAGGTGAAGAGGACCTGTTATGCACAATCCAGCCAGATAGGACAGGTGACCATTTACTGTAGTTATTGCTACACTCATAGGGTGCCTTCTTGCTTCAACCACAGACATTTCAAGTACTATATTTCTCATCTTTTTTTATGATTATCATATGATTTACAATTTGAATATTATCCCTAATTTATTTCTTTTCCAAAGCAATTCTATATTGAGTCTTACAATTTTCTGGTGCCTTAATGAGAATTTGAAACCTGTGCTTTCACCACTGATCTGATGATTTTATTTATGATTTCTAACAAACAGGATCTTTAAAGGCCATCTAACATCATCAATTCAACATATATATTTTTTGATAACCTCATATATTTCTATATGATATACTCATCATATATTTTTACATCTTTCTAAACCAATGTTGGATTGTTTGGATCTATCATGACACTAATTATTTTTTTTATCTTTTTTTTTTATACATGATGAATCGTAAATTCTAAGATTTCTCCCCATCTCTTTTGGTTGTGTTGCCAAATGACGGCTAAAAAGTAAAATCTTCCACTTATTAATGTTGTTTTTTAATATAAGTTAAAATTGACATTAGAAAATGAAGTGCTTGTAAGATGGGAGAATGTTCTATGATGAGGCCCACTCTTTCTTTTTCCTCACTATTTGTCATGACTTTATGAAACAGAATGCCAACATTGGCCAGAAATGCCAAAGATTCCATCTCAGTAAGAGTGACAAAACTCCCAAAATTTTGTGATTTTGTTGTGTTCTGGAACATGCACTTGGCTCTTTCCCAATTTTAATCTGTTCACTTAATGCTTCATGTAGATGTGAAACAGTATCCAAACTTGATAAGAACACTTTCCTTTCTCCTCAAATCATACAAGCAGAGGGATGAGAAAGCATGTCCAGAAAATTTTCAAGATAACAAATCTGTTACATTATCAGGTATGTTTTTCTTGCCTTTATGTGTTATATTTGTTAGGGAAGAATAATGGTTTTTTTCCCCCCTCATCATGCCTTTAGCTATCAGTGACTTTAACCTTGTGACATGCATGAGATCCTAGCAATCCATACCTTGGTTGGTCTGTAATGTAAATCACAACTGTCTGGCAATCATAACCATTTAATGAAAGGAGCTATCTAAGTAAGAAAATGGAATATCTATTCACTTGATTTTGGCTTTGGCTTTTCCATCATATGTGGCTCGTTTGAGAAAATGAGAGTAACAATATTCAGAACTTCATTGACATCTCTTATTTTCCTGTGTAACCATGACCATCATCACCATCATCAAAGCCATATCCCATCTAGTTTGGCATGGCTATGGTAATTCAAGATGCACTTGAACAATAAAAAGTGGTCACTGCTGTAGCTTTTACATAGTTCTTGTAATAGAATTTGTGGCTATTTCTACTGGAGAAAAAGTGGTTGCTTCAACTAGTGTTACTGGAGAAAGTTTAGCAATCTGATTTGAGGTTTCTTATTCAATTGTTGCAGGAAAGAATATGGGGTTGCCATGGCCTGCATTCTTGATGAGTTGGCGGCGGAGGATTGGCAAAGAGGAAGAGACGCTGTTCTTCAGTGGGTGCGAGGATGCTGGTCTGAGAGCTGAGCACCTTGGATCTCGTGTATACTGTATTAGCCCCTGCAGGAAACTAATTCGGGCTAACAACCAGTAAATCTATAGAATCTTGATGTCCTTCCCAAGAGTCAAAAACAATATTTTGATTTCCCAACTGATACCCAGCATCATTCATGTATCAAATTGTTAACTCTTCCCAAATGTATGTGTATTAGGAACATCAAAACTAACTTTTTTATGGAGCTCCAAGATCATGAACACTCTTTGATATTGACTGTTAACTCTTCCCAATTGATACCCGCCTCATAGAGTGGTGTTAAAGGGCTACAGGCTGTCAGCCCACACATTTTGGCTATAGGTCATTAAGTAGGATGTAAATGGTGATTAATTTCCAATTAATGAAATGGTTCTTATTGAATGTTGCTATCTATATTTTTTTGCATCTTTTGTAAAGCAGGTTTAGTGATTTGAAAGTGTATCTATACTGCAGCATGTTAGTAGTAATGTATATATTGCATTTTTATTTAAAAAAAAATGGATGGTATCTCGCTTTTACGAAAACTGTCACAACTGATGACTATTTGTGTCACTTTTGGTCTGAAAACAACATATTGATCACTGCTTTTGAAAAGGGAGACAACAAAGTTATCTTTCTTGTGACGCTTTTAGGTTATTTCAGTGTCACTTTTGGGTTTAAAGTGACACAAGTAACCATTTTTTGTGTCACTTTGATAACAGAAACTGACACAACAAAGGTATTTCTTGAGACGCTTTTACGAACTTTTAGTGACGCCGGCAGATAAGACGCTTGCATAGTCATCAGAAAAGCGACACAAACCACTTTTTAAGACACTTTAAAAGTGACTCATTAAGACATTTTTTTTGTAATGAAGGTAAATGAACTAGGCAGTTGAGCAAGATAAGCATAAGGAATCAGGATAAATATACAACAACTAATCTACTACAAAATGACACATTCACACGAGCTGGAATACCGCGGGATATTATGCCGCGGCCCTCCCATACTGAACACAGTTGCGGCGGGGAAATCTCACCAGTGCTGGGAATTACTAATCCCGCAAATCACTCATCATCTCATCACACTCATCACTCAAGACCGGACACGGTATCACACCGTCCGTCTTAACCATACAGCTCATCATGATAGCTTCTCAACACTCATAATAGCTCCTACCGGAGATGATCAGTCCACAGGCTGAGCTTAAATCAACCGAGTGAATGTCTATGCCGACTCAAGAATACTCTAAGGGTTTGTGTCTGTCTAGGCTTTGCCTTGCGTGAACAAGGTTCTAACCAAGTCTCTAAGAGGTTTATATAAAACAATTAATCAATGGATTGTAATTCAAGCCCAAACCCACTCGTTGGATCCATACCAAGGCCCATCAGCACATGGCCTGGTCTAAAACAGTCCAAACGAGGCAGCACATCCATTTATACTGATAAACAGTTCCTTCTAATCCAACATGACTTAAAATCCCAATATAAACTACATCTTCCAACTAAAGGTACACATCTCCACACTTAGGCCCAATAAGGGCCCGCCTAGACACAGACACGGGTCAATGTTCTACAAATCATACTAACGGGTCACCTCTAAGATATCCTAGTTTCAGGTCCTCCATTTATATTTAATTAACAGTTAACAACTATACTAAGGATATAAGAGTGACAGTAAATAATAGAAGTGAAGCATGCACTTCAATAAGAGAATCAACGGGAATAACAACAGTCCAATCCTAGGTAATGGACCACGTTCAGGTTCAGGTCCATCTCCGGTAATTTGATCTCTAAGTGAAGTCATTGATGTCATATGATACTGTGTTTGGTGCTCATGAGGTTACGGGCTTCATTGACAACTCTTAGGAGTCAAATCATCTTAGATTAAACGACCAAAACCCTAATCGGTGGTCCCCACGAGTCAAGGTCGAGCCACGCCATTGACTCGTGCTTGGCACATTGATGGAAGTTCATTTGGATGGTCAATGGGCCCCACAATCGATCAATCATAAAACAAAGGCTAAACTCACATCTTAGTGTTCACAGTGTGGCAGGTCGACCTGGCAAGGGTCGGGTCGATCTGCTCCACGGGAATCAAAGTTGGGACTTGGTTTGGATTTTGGAATTTTTAGTGTACCCGATCGATCAGGTGGCAAGCCAGTCGATCTGGTACACAGGTGTACCTGAGTCAACAGATTCCAGGCCAAATCTCAACTTCTGCACTAAAGTCTGGGTCTGATGGAAAATCAAGGTCATACACAAACTATTCAAATTGGGTTCATAAAATACTCAGGGCTTAATCAAATTATAAAAATCTAATGTAATTTCTAAAAGTATAAATCTAAAGGGTCCAAACTCAATTTAGGTTAATTAAAGACTAAGGGGTCTTTTATTTCTAATTTCTAAAATTAATAGGGTCAAGAAATATTATTTTAAAGGTAACATGTTGATTCCCTCTCCAAAATAATTCAATGATCTAATTGAATTAATAATATAACTAAGATATTAATTCTAATTTTTCTAGAAACTAAAAGAAAGGGGCTAGGTGCACACTATTTAATAAACTCTAAGTTCTTAGCATAAGTAATCACCACATAAGTTTACCACCAACTCTCATTAGAAAAAAAAACAAAGAAGAAAAAGTGCCCAGGTGAAAAGCCCTCCATCCAGAATCTATCAGGCCACCCCCTTTTGTTATTTATGTTCATGTAGGCCCCCAGGTCATCAGTGCTTTAATTTTTCTCTCATGTATCTTCTATTCCCATGCACCTTTGGACTACTGGACCACCCATCTCCTTCACTCAACATAGAACTCGACCTGCAACAGAAACTTTATGCAGGAAACGAGCTCTCGTCTGATACAAGGAGAAGGCAACGATCGTGGGCCCCACTGGTCCAGGCCCTGATCAGGCTCCACCATCATGGTCGCCTAGAGCCATATGGCCAGATGGCCGGCCCAGATTGTGATCAATCACTCCGTGGGCCCCGCCATGGTCTGATTTACAAAAATAAAAATCCCCTATGTGTTTAACGCCTGAGTTGTGCAATCCTATGATGTGGGGCCAGATGGGATCCAATCCCTATGGGACCACCTCCTCTAGGGTCGCCCGTGGGTCCTCTATTAGATCCACGGGTTGGATTGGTCATCGGGTGGCCCACCTGGGCTCCGATCTCGATGCCAGAAACCAAAAACCTCACTGTTTCACTAACAGTGACTGTTACAGTCGCCCTCTTCAACCCATTTCTAATCAAATAGGTTCTACAGCACCTCCATTCATCAATTAATCAAATAAAATTATAAAACACTACAATGCATCACAAATCAACCCATTTTGGCCCATTGATCTTCCAAATGGGGGTGAAACCCCATCCATCAATGTCCAACCATCCATCTAACATAACTAAGATCCATGGTAGTTCTAACATAATGAAAAATAACTGAACTGAAATTAAATGAATCAAATGCACAGAACATACAACCTAAGTTAAGAGTATAATGTACTTGCCTTTGCTTGGAAGAGAAGGTTTTGTAGAGAGAGATAGAGAAATAGAGAGCCAAATCCAAGCTAATCCAAGAAGAAGATGAAGATGAAGATGACCCAACTCCTAGAGTAATTCCTCCAGCATAACAGTAGCTTAAGAAGAGAAATGAGAGAGGAAGAAGAGAGGAATGAAGAAGAGAGGAATGGATGAATAGTTGCTTGGATTTGGGGAAATGTGCTAGTTTTATAGATTTTGGGGGTGGCTAAAGACTAAAAAGTCCTTTAGGGTTGCATAGGATTAGGGTTAGGGTTAGGGGCTCTTTGGTCTTTAGGTGGAAGGTTCTAGAGGATGCTTTTGCAATAACCCCCCTATAGTTCACTCAAACTACTAGCTAGGGCCTCCCTTACTAATAAACCCTAGAATTTACAAAAGACTACACAAAACCCTAACACTAATACAACTAACTAGTCTAACACAAACTTAGGGAAAATCTATCTAATTACCCTGATTAACCCCTAATTAGCACAGTTAACTAATAATTAGCAATAATTAGTATTAATTAGCATTCAAAACACAATTAGAGGGCCCACAAGGGGTGGGGCCTCACAGAAGCTATGCAAGAATAATTGAATCAATTTAAGAAAAATGATGTTTGGGATCTTGTTCCATTACCTGCAGAGAAAAATCCCATTGGCACTAAGTGGATTTTCAAGAACAAGTCAGATGAATCTGGAAATGTTGTGAGAAACAAGGCAAGACTAGTAGCAAAAGGATATGCTCAAATAAAAGGAATTGATTTTGAAGAAACTTTTGCTCCTGTAGCCCGTTTGGAGTCCATAACTTAGGCTCTTTCGATTAAACGGCACGATCATGTTCTTGCAATCTCCTCTCCAGAAAATAAGCAATATAATGAAGAAGATGAAGCCCAACTGAAGTGTTGTTAGAACCATGTTCAACATCAAGCTCTCTTTGGTAATGAAGAGAAAAAAAAGAAATAGAAATGAAGAATAGAATGCATTAGAAACACAGGATAAAAAGAGATTATCCCAAAATTGAGAAAATTAGTTGGAACCCAATTTGGAGTAATGTGGAATTAGGAAAGAGAGGTGAAATATGATAATGGAAAATGTGGGAACCCAATATCGTTATTCTCCATCTCTTTGTGGTTTAGATATTAATTGCTTCTCTCAAATACACAATGAAGCTTCTCAAAATAAAACGTACTCCATGACGGGATTCACCCCTATAATAAAAGCTGCAAGCTCACCTGCAAATATGAAATGTAGAAGTTCAAATGAATTATTTCCTCAAAAAAAAAAAAAAAAAAAAAGCAAGTTGGGAGGGAAGAAGAAGAAAGGCCCCAAAGGGCATTTTGGGTATTTTGAAGAAAATAGGGAGAAAAGTCCCCTGAAAACTCATATTATCGTGGGATGTCCTAATTTGAAATGTTAGTAGAAAACTTAACCATTGTTTTGAAATGTAATGTTTTTTTTCCTAATTTGAAATCTGGGAAAAACTTGATCCCTAATTTGAAAATCTTCCTTCTCTCGAACCACCCAACCTTTTTGGATAACCTAGTTTGGGGCCCTTGTGCATGTGGCCCACCCAATCAATAGACATGAGATGCATATAATAACATCTTTAATAAAAAAAATAAAATAAAGCAACTCTTCACGTCGACAACTACCACGAATATCGACTACATACTCCCATGCTCACTCCCTTTCTTTAGGCTGGAAGTAGGAAATTTGTCTTCAGGGAACCCCATGTAAAAAAATAAAATAAAAAATCTGGAGGGGGCCAGTTGTAAAAAGCTAATACAGTTTTCAAAAAGTTTGGGAGTTGCCACTATGTTCCTGGCAAAAATTCATCACTTTTCACATTTCAAATCCAAATCTCTCAAAATTAGAGTCCCATGTTCTCCTATTCTCAAGAAAAAATCTCTCCTAATTATACTTATTTCCATTCCCATGTTGATTAAGTATAAAATACATTATTAATATCACAAATTGACATCGTAATAAAAAAAGGAAAATGCTAATGAGATGAAGCTCCTTTCAAAACGAAGGAACAAAGGATGACCATTGCCGGATATGCTTTTATTGAGAGAGACATTTTAGAGAGTTTCTAGGGATTTGAAATTAAAGTTGTTTTCTTTCTTTTTTTCTTTTTTCTTTTTAAAAACATCCTCATATTCTTTCTTTCTCAAGAGCAAACCTTGTGGAAATAAGTAACTCTTTGGTAGGCCCTTTCTATCAAAATTTAAACCATTCAATTACATATGCAAATAGGTGTAGTCTATTTCAATACAAAATGTTGAAATTGTAAAGCCTAAACTTTTAAGGATTAAAAATTCACAACTAAAGAAAGCATAAAAATATCCTTTTCTAAGTTATTTTCACACTTTTCATTTGAAAAAAAATATAAAAATTATTTTTTTATGGGATGTGATTCAACTTGTGGGCTAATGTAATTTCATGTTTAATTTCAATTTTTTCACTCAATTCAAACCTAGTTATATTTAGACACAACCTTGGTTTTTATTTAGATTAAGTTACTTGAATTAAAATAAATCTAATTAGACAAATATCTGATTTTCTCAAATTTCTCAAGCTTAATTTTTGTCCAAAGACAAATTATATTTTATTCAAGTCACATAACCAAATCAAATTGTGTTTAAATATTAAATATAAATCTAACTTCTTAAATAATTAATTTATAAATAATTAATGATTATTTTTCTATCAAAATGACATTAAGTTGACCATTGGGATGGGCCGCATCCTATCATGAGTGAAACCTTTTACTTTTTTAATTGAAAATGTGAAAGTAACTTTGTTTTGGAAAAAAAGGGGTTCTTTTATTTTATTTAGTAGCTCCTTTCTATCTTTAAAATTTTGGGCCAATATTTTGAAAAAAAGTAGGCCTTAATGTGAAAAATACATAAACTTTTATTTATAAAAGTAAAATTTGGTAATATCGAAAACTTTTAAAATTTTTAACAGGTGTATCCCATTTAGAATCTTAATTCTCCCATTGGTTTGTTGAGGAGTAATAAGGACAAAAAGGCGTTTTTAAAAATGGAACGGAAGAAAGAGGCCAACTCGGTTTTGGATTTACATACACATCCGCAGCCTAACCTTTCGAAACCACCTTCATCTCCTTCACTACTACTTCAAAAGAAAGAAAAAGTAAGGTGTGGAAGTAATTGAACGGTTTAGATTTGAAAGGTGACCCCACCAATGTAACTTTACATGGATGGACTCGTCCGGAAATGATAGACTTTATTTCTAAAGTCAACTTGGCACAAATCACGAATATCCACTTCCCAATCCATTGGTTTCATCATCCCCCAGGTCTCTAGACGATGAAACATATGAAGAAAACTCTCTTAATACGTCCTCGTCTCTATTCTTCCCTTTCCATCTACACCATCACCTAGGAAAGAAGAAAAAAGTAAGAAAGAGAGAGATCTCAAAATCTCAATTTCCAACAACGACTGACCCACCCACGACCAAAATCCATGGGATCGAACCAGGGCTCGATTACATTTGCTTCGTGGATCCGACGGCCCGAGAACAATCATCTGGTGGTGTTTGGAAAGCCGAGGACTCCATCTACTCCTTCTCAGATACAGATCTTCTCTTTCGATTCCAAGAACAACTCTCTAGCGTCGTCTCCCAAGGTTTGTTTTTTTTTTTTCTTCTTCTTCTTCCCTTTCAGTTGCGAATTACTAGGGTTTAGTGATTGTAGTTTCGTCTTCTTCTGATTGGTCTATTTCAATTGTTGAAGGCTGAGTATGCGTGCGAAGACGGAGATGTGGTGAGCGTTGCCGTGCATCCGTGCGGAGATGATATCGTCTGCTCCACCACAAATGGCTGCATGTAAGACTTCCAATTCCAAACGGTTATGATTTTCCTTCTTTCCCTTTCCCTAGTTTCCGATTTAGAACCGTGAAATTCGAATAACTTGTGGGCCCCATCTGAAAAATGACCCCCGAGGAGTGGAACTCCAAAAGTGGGGGCCATGTATTTGAAATCGGGGCCGCTAAAAGTAAATGTGCTAGCAGTGAATAGGAATTGGTTGCGCAGTAGGATTGACGTTTTAATGAAAACATGTGATTAATGAATAATGCATTGGCTGTCATGTTTTCTTATTAAACGGTGAATCCTATGGTGGGAACAACAACTCTGAGAGAGTTTATTTTAAGCAGCTTTGATTTTAATAGGTGGGCTCATTCATCAAAGCTTTGTCTCAATTTTGAATACTGTTTTTATATTCAATCTATCTTTATAAGTTGCACTTCTCCATATCTATTTTCAGTAACTTCATTCACACAGTCGCTTGTCAGTGGGCAAGTGACAAAACTGCCCAAATTTATTTTGAAAGTGAAAAATCCCAGAAGACAAAGAAAAAAAGGCCAAAAAAGCCATTTTCGTTCATTCCCTCCCACGATTGCATCCCGCCTTCTTTTTGTAGAGAGAAACAAGGTTAAAAAAATAATTATGATTTGGGTTTTGGCACTTTAAAAGTAGGTAATTTTTTACTTCGAAGAAAATCTGGAACCATCTGATTGGGGTTTTATCAAAGGAGTAGTGAGTCTAGTGAATCTATGAAATGGGCTGTCTGGCTATGAAATTCTGCTGTGTTAGCAAGTTTAAGTTAGAAATCTCTTTTTGCTTCCGAACTTTTCAGAACTGAAGTAGGGTATTTGGAGAATGTAATCCATGTGGAATAAAGTGAAAAGCATCTCTGAATTGAGAATACTAAAGTAGGAAAATAGGTACTGTGATGTCCAACAAATCTGAGACATAAAACAAACTCTTTTGCAGTAAGTTGAACCCATTAATTTCTGATATTTTACTAACATAATCTTCTATTTATGTCTAACATTCTGTGTATTTTCACGTGTTTGTGGGACCTATATGTATACTAAGTTGTATATATACATTTTCCTAATTAGAACGTATTCATTGGCCAAAATTCCAAACTCATTTCAAAAAAGCATATTTCCTATAGTATGAGCATTTTAGTCCTAAAATGGTGTAATTGTAGCTGTGGGGAAATATTTAGAATTTGGGAAGAAAGAGGGGAAAACCATATCTAGGGGTAAACTTCTGGTCAAAACCTCTATAGAATATGGTGGCAATTACAATATTATTGTGATGACAAATCGAATCAAACATGGCCTTTTCTAATTTTGGAAGGTAATAGCTAATGGAATGTTTAGGAACTTAAGACTTTCTTATGTAATTAAAAAGACTATGGACTCTGATTCTTTTAAAGTTTTTTGGTTGATATGATTGAGCAGTTCATTTTGCAGTTTTAAATATAGTTCAATATAGATAAACCATGGGTTGACTATACTTGCCTACATTTTGGACCTGTGGTCACATTGAAATATATAATGTTTGTTGTACAGTGTTCCATAGTTCTCTAGAAATAAAAGAAAAACAAAGTGATCCATTTGCTTATGGGTTCTAAATGGATGAAGAAATACTTGTTGAAAACTTAAAACAATTGAGAGAAAGTGAACTGCTTTCTAATTTTAAATACAATGCTGTATTTAATTATTTATTCTTATCATTATTGGCTTGTCTTAGTTACACAATTTGACTGTGAAATCAATGAATAAAAGATATTTTCAGCGCATCTGTCCAATGGAATTCGGCGGGTTGGGTTTGGGTCTGGATTTCTGTTAACTGTATTTGACTTGCATAACTTGTCTATTCATGCATGTGTATATATTTGTATAGTATAATAATAGTATATACTTCAAATAATTTATGAAACATATACATTTTCTAAATTTTATATCCTTAGAAAAGCAATCCAGACCCAAACTTTTGGGTACCTGACCCAACCTGAGTCAAACTGAATTCAGATACGGCAGTGATTTTAGAATTCAAATCAGGTTCGACTTGGTTAAATTCATGTTCCATTCGGGTTACGTTTAGGTTTGTGTTTACCTACATATAATTTGATTGGGCTTGGTTGAGCCAATACTTACCCAACCCGCTTAATTTCAGCAGCTGTGTAGGATATTCAATATTGATTCATAGAATAAGGAAGAAAATTGATTTCATAAGAAATTTCTTGAACATGCAGATTGTTTGAGTTGGTTCCTCAAGGACAAGACATAAAGTTGTTGGCCAAGGACCTTCCCCTTCTAAAGGATGTTGGCCCGCAGAAGATTGTGGTTTTTAGTGCTGATGGTTCAAGATTTGCTGCAGCTGGTGTGGTAATAAGAACTTTCCTTACAATGTGTTTTTATTATCTTTTTGAAATAGGATATCAATATCAACATTAACTTTATTGAGAGTTTAACATATGTGCTAAGTTGAGAAATGCATGTTAGAAACAGTGAGAAATGGATGCAAATGCTTAATTTATAACTAGCGTTCATGGTTCTGTGTGGAAGCATGAAAGGATTACAGAAATGGGAAGTGAGAATGGACGCTTTTGAAATAGGTGCAGGTTACTGTGGTTTAAATAGTTTACAATTGTGGTAGTTACAGTTTTCATATGCTGTTGGGTTCTATATGTGAAACAGAACAATTTTTTCAAAACTCATGATTATAATTAAACGACATGAATAGAGTATATGAAAATTGTCCAAAGTGCAGTTTTACATTTCTTCATAAATCCTGTTTTCTTTTTGTTGATGATTTAAATTTATTGCTGACACTCCTATTGGGAAAAAAAAAAAAGAGCGGGGCTTACATTCTGCGAGTGGTGAATTGCTTTATAATCAAAGAACATATTAGAGGCTACTGAAGAGACTAATTGTATCTAGCAACTGACAAGATATCTCATATGCTATTAGTGTGGTAATTTGGGTTACAAATTGCCCACGAACTGAGCATTTTGCTGCAGTTCGCAGAATTCTCAGACTTAAAAGGAACACGAGGGCAAGCATTTTGGGTAAATGTTATTGGTACATGAATGTAGAAGCATATACTGACGGTAATTGGGTAGGATCCAAAATGTATAGAAGTTCTACCATAGGGTAGCTGTACATTGGTTGATAGGATTGTGCAAGAGCGAGAAACAACTACTAGTTGCATGTCGAGTTCCAAGGCTGAGTATTGGGCTATGACTGGTGGGTGTTGTGAGCTGTTATGGTTGAGTATATTGTTAGAAGAAATGTTAAGCAAGGTGGGCCCATTGTTTTCCATTGTGACAGTACATCAGCAATAAACATTGTGATAAATCCATTATATTATGAGCGAACACAACATGTTGGAGTTGATTGTTATTTCATCAGAGAGAAGATTGAAGAAAAGGATGTGAAGCTGGCATATACAAGTGTGATGATCAGATTGCAATATTTTCTCACAGAAGGAGTAATTAGAAGACAATTGAGTGATGTTTTATCCAAACTTGACATAGAAAATATATATATATATATAATTTAAGTATTTACAAAATAACCTCTTTATTTTTGCAATTACAAATAATAAAAGAGCCTTAGGGGCTAAGAAATCAATCCTAATCAAACTAGGAAAAAAGAATCCCTATCTAAATTAGAAAGCCTTCCTAATTACAACTCTTAAAATTAGAAAATAAGAAAAACTCTAGATTTATTTGGGCCCCACATGTATCCCATGATTTTGTCTCCTGCTGTATAGTGATGCTGCTGCATCATTGGGCCCCACATGTATCCCACAGTTGTGTCTCCTGCTGTATAGTGATGCTGCTGCATCATGCGGTCAATGGAAGGTGAGATTTAAGGCTGCTCGATGGTGGAGATGGTGATGGGACAAACAAACCAACAAATCTTACGTAATGGGAAAAAGGAAGGGGGAGTCGGGAGAAGATTAACTAAATCACCGGACTCCACCGGTGGCTTCGAGCAGAATCCTTTCAACGAGAGAGAGAGAGAGAGAGAGAGAGAGAGAGAGAGAGCACCCAAAAGTGTTCTTTTATTCATCATTAGATCTGAAAATGTCTTTACAATGCATCAATAGATAAACCCTAACCTTGAACTTGATCTCAGTCATAGGAAACATGCCAATGGTTGAGATTAAAACAACTACTTAAGACCTATAAACCAACAACTAAAACTCTTTACTCATTAATGAATTAAAAAAATAAAATAAAAGAAAAAACACGAATCGGGTATGAGTCCATGGAGAATGGGCCGTACAGCCTATATATGGATCACTTTGTGTGCCCCTTTGATGGGCCCCTCTTGATCTTGATCTTCTTTCATGCTTCTTTTATCACAAGTCCCTCCCATGTTGCTAATCGCAAACTGGGGTCTTCCTAATGTCTTCTACATGAGGCCTTCATCTTGATCATGGGGTCACGGGTTAGATCCAACAGTGGATCTGCATTGGGATCAAGATTCAATGGTGAATCCCCATCGTATCTACAATCTAATGGTGGGTCTTCATCGGATCTACGATCTAAAATAAAAAACTAGACATCCAACCACAAGGAAGCATGTTAGCGTGCTTTCTTCTTCTTCCTTTGCTAGATCGTAAATGGAGGAGCTGAGATGTCCTCATCATGCATGAGGTGAAATTAGAGATTACCCCTCTGCTAGCCCTAAAGGCCTTCGATGTTTGCTTTCAATTGAAAAAGAGCGTAAAGGAGCGTACCAATACCAATGCCAGATTAGCAAATGTGGAAGCTTTCCTTCAGTGCAATAATGATCATTAAGAGGAAGTGGAAACTGTTTAGAGAAGTAGAGATTGCTGCAGCAGAGGTGGCCCAGGACGTGGAAGAGGAAGGGTTGAGCCCAAAAAACAAGCCTACATCACTGATGTTGCACAATCCTTGAGGAATACGATTGAGTATCAAACGAATTGACAAAGAAGAGTATTTAATATTATTATTCTCTAAAATAAAAATCGCGTCGCATCATTCAAAGGGATGAATCAATTCGTATCGTGAATCGTGGCATTTTTATTTTTTCAAAAAAAAAAAAATTTAAAAAATCAAAAAAGAAAAAAGAAAGTAGTTTTTGGTAATACATCCATTTTCTATCCATAACATAATTTCAATGACGAATAAGACTCTGATACAATCATATGAAGGACATTATTGACATATTAATATACCATAGATGATATGTATGAACAGGTAAATATGTTTTAATAATATACAATGTTGCTAAAAAAAAAGTTGCAATAGTTTTTTATATTATATTTAAATACAAAATAAATATAAATGTTAATCATCATTCACTTATGTTTGGATATCTCCAAAATTAAAAAAAGGAATGCGCTCGTGAAGAAAACACTGAAAAAAAAATTAGAAAAAGGATACACGATAAAATCTCATACATACAGTCAAATGCTTGTTTGTTAGTTATCTATATAACTTCCACAAAACCACACAATTTTTTAAGAGGTTTCATTAACAATTAAATAACTTTTTTTTAAAAAGAAAACACTAAAAAAACAAAATTTGTAAAATATTATTAATATTAAAGTCCTTCCTATGACTATTCTCAGTCAGTATATAGCTTGAATTGTATGATTCGATGAAACAAGCATTATATATTGAATTGTATGATTCACAATTGAGCCAGACTCACATGTAAATGGGATTCATTGCATAGATACAACTCATTTATCTTAGGATTCAATATGAATTGTAGTAATCAGGCACAACCCATGGATTCTGAAAACAATGAATATATAAGATCCACTGTGACTACTCAATATACAAGTGCGATGACGAGATACAAGTGGGATTATCTTGTTAGACTGGGATTATCCTTGTAGACTACTCAAGATATAAGTGAATATACCTCAACATTTATGTTTGGGGTGTGACAAATACAAGTGTATGCACCTAATTACTGTAAATATTAGGCCGCACAATTCTTGTAGTTGGAAGCTATCATGCACGGGTACTTCAAAATGGGTAACGTATCATGCCGCCTCATCTCCGATACTTCACTTTTTATGCGTAAAATCCGTGTCCCTAATGTGTCCAAGGTGTGTTCATCGAAACAATACGTGTTGGTACCTTGTTTACTGTCTATGAATATTGTTGGATGTCGTTGGATCTTTAAAACCAAACTATATGCCCCAAAACTGTATGATTCTTTTCTCTAAATTCTTGATCAGCCAAAGCCAGCACTTCAAATTTTGAGCCACTTTATCTTTATGTTCATGAGTTAAATCATCAAAGAGTGAGATACAATATTTATAACAGAAAAACGGATGCTACAGATGAAGTCCGTACACCAGTATGAACAATCTGGTAAGGCATACTGCTTCTATTATGAATCCTTTTAAAATAAGATGAATACCTAGTTTTAGAAAGTTCGCTCACTGCACATTGTTAGCAAACAAAGATTTAAACTTTTAAATAATTATGGGCAGATTAATCAAAGATTAGGCATTAGGGCATGTCCCCACTGGGAATCCAATAGGATGATATCTTTATTCATATATGCAGACTGAGCTGTAACAGCTGTGGACTGAAGATAAGTCCTCCAGCCTCATGCCCATGGCAGAATTTTCTCTGAATCCAAAACTTGAAAATCACAAGTGGATAAAAAGTTACACTATAATGTAAGAACTTTGTGAAGTTTCTACTAGTCAACAAATTAGAAGAAGATTTGAAAGATGCAATATATAGTTAAGTCAGAGCTGTTTACTAACACTAATATTTTCTGTCCCCACAATAGGACAAGGGAACCATTAAAATTTGAACTTAATTAATAGAATTTTTGGGAGAAGAGGAAGAAAAAGAATTGGCATACCTGTCATGTTCTCTGTAGCACCTGAATCCATGACCCTAGGAAAAGACGACAAATCTTGACAAGCAGAGGATGAAATACCTGATTAGAGATTGGATTGAATGGTACTCGTGATTCACTCTCCTCTAGGTATCAGTTGTTGGCGGAGGTCATTTACCACTTTATTTAGCGCATTGACATGGCTGTTAATTTGACAAGAAAACTGATAATTGGAGTTTCAGAATTAGCGATGTGGGATCTATATAGGATTTAGGTTTGGGGTATGTTTGGTCCAAAAGATCATTATGATCCTTGAATTAGCAATGGTGTTCCACTAATTCATCCATATTGATTTCACATATTAGCGTATTCTGTCCATGTTCTTAACGGCAGGGCCAGCTTTACCATGAAGCAAGGAAACTCCTTGCTTTAGGACCCCAAAAATGCAAAACATAAGGCCCCATAATAGCAACTGGCATCTTTTCAAAATCCAAAACACCAACTGACATCTTTTAAAAATCCAAAACAACAACTGACATCCTTTTATTTCTCCCTAAAAATAAGGCCCCATAATAACTTTCTCTTGAGAAGATACAATCAAGATCTTCATTTCCTCTTACCTAACCAATTCTCCAGATCACCCACCACAGAAATATCTGTCCATTTCTTGTCTTCTGGGCCCTTTCTCTCTCTCTCTCTATATATATATATATATTTATTTGCCTCTCTCTGTCCACTTTAAAAAGTTTTGACCAATGCTTGAAGCTTTAGCTTCCGAGAGAGTTGTGACTTAATTACTAATAGCAAAACGGATAAGAGCAACTGCAATCTTTTCAAATTCCAAAAAAAAAAAAAAAACTAACATAATTAGTAATTTTGCATCACAAAAAGCGACAAAAATAGATTTTAAATAAAATATTTATAATAATATTAAAAATAAAGAAGGCCTCATTTACGATTTTTGCTTCAGGCCTCAAATTGTCTTGAGTGGCCTTGCTTAACGGGTCATCATTCTTCCATCTCTTTGCCATCCATTCATTGATCATAACCCATCACTCAATCATACTTGGACATCTTTTAAGATCAATATTCATCAAACATCCAAACGTGTAAAACCACCATTTAATATAAACTAATGGGTATGTTACTATATTTGTTTCAGAAACACTAGAAAACCATTTTGAGTAATAATTTGGATTGCTGGTTATACTTCTTATCTTTTTTGAATTTCCAAGACGTGCATTTCTTGTTCTTAGAATCTTGTTGACCCGATGTTCGGTTGCATTGAGGCCTCATATTATCCCAATTGTGTTTGGGTTGAAAGATGACTAAAAGTGATATATTGAATCGATGATAATCGGACCTGCTATGTCCCTCTGCATCCTCTGGTTAGTATAAGCCTTAGGTAATATGTGATCAAGTTATCAAATCATGAGATACTGGACAAATAAGGTTCCATTATAATATATTCAGCTAGAAGGTTTTGGATTCAATTTTGACTGTACTTTCTATTTTGACTGAAAGTTACTTTCAATTTTTACAACTGCTAACATACTTTCCCTCCACTTTTCACAAATATACTTACAACTGCTAACATACTTTCCCTCCACTTTCCACAAAATACTTCCCTTAGGGCCCGTTTGGTAAATTTACTAATAAAGTCAAGTTAAGTTAAACATCCCATCAAAAACACTTTTTACAAAAATTCCCTCCATCTTTTCCAAAAAAAGTCAAAAAGCAACTACATTTACTCACTAAAAGACAAAAAATCTACATTTCCCCATACAAAAAGTCAAAAATATTCCATTCCAAACAACTAAAAACAAAATATCATCATAACTTACTTATATTTTATTCATTCTTTTCATTTCACTTCACTCCACTTTATTTTAAAAGTAAATTACCAAACGGGCCCTTAAGGACTCATCTTCCCCGTTTCTAACATACATAGAATCCTACCTCTTCATGCATACCCATGATTAGCGCGGGTTTTATGCTAGTCTGATCCTATCCATTGCAATCCAATCCATCTCTACTAGTAGGTGGAGGATTCTGAGGGGTTGGAGTTTGTACTCCAATGGCTTAGTTAGACACAGGAAAATTGGATGTTGGATCTCCAGTATTATAATCTTCGTAGCCCCAAGATTGGGCCATGGCAGCTTATCAAGGTATAGGGTAGCTTATGTTACAAAATTGTTATAGGATAGAGGGAATGAATATCGTATATGCATTTGTGGATCATATATAGTGTCAGCTAACAGAGTTAACTACGTGTGTAAAAGTAAAACACAGAACTAATAAACATAAACATAACTTCCAAAAGACATATATTATGTGTGCTTATCTTCAAGAGATGAAATCTGATAAAAAAAGAAAAAAAGGTTTTATTTGATCAATTGAGAAGTCTCTTTACTCTATTTCCTCACTTCCTTTTCCATCTGATAAAGTGCAGTTCATTATCTCTGCATATGATGAATATTCACTGCAGATTTATTTTTAATTTCCAATGTCACTTGATGATTCTATGACTGATGATTTCTGCAGAGAGTATTTTATGTCTGCGGCCATGGTTTCTTCTCTGACAAGGATCTTTTTTTTTTCTTTTCTTTTTTAACTTATGTACAGGATGGGCATCTTAAAATTTTTGAATGGCCAAATATGCATATCCTTTTGGATGAACCGAGAGCTCATAAGTCCTTCCGAGATTTGGATTTCAGGTTGGCATAAAATGCTAAGCTACTGACTACTGTATCTGTGAAATGAATGTACTCTAGCATATATATTTCCATACAGATTTAACTCATCCATGCACAATTACAAACCTACATTTGTGAAAATGACAGTCTAATTGTTTATCAACTCATGTTTAGACTAAGGAATACACCCACTTTGTGACACAATACCCTAGGGTTACAATACCCTAGGGTTAGGGTTTTGTGTCACAAAGTGCTGAAGCACGATAAAGTTCTCCGTGGAGACTTTCACACAAGGATGCACCTCAAAGGGAACAAAACCCACATGAATATTATTAATCTTTTGAACTCTGAGATTCAATCTCTACAATGCCATATCGATAAGAAAAGAAAACCTAGGGACAAAGGCTTCTAATCAAGTTAAGAAATTAGCAAATTGGAAGCTATCACAATTCCTAATTACAATTCAATATATATGATTAGAAAGCAATGGCAACTAATAAAATAAAACCAAACCAAACCAAACCAAACCAAGCCTTTTCCCACTAGGTGGGGTCGGCTATATGGATTTGACGACGCCAATCAAATCTGTTTAGGGCCATGTCCTCCGTTAGATAGCAACTAATAAAATAAGAAACAAAAAAAAAATCTAATTTTTCTTAGGTCCCACACATGGGCCGTGGGCCTCCTTGCAACTGCTTTTCAGCTTTGCATTCCCCCTGGTTTGCAAATGAGTTCATCTTCAAAGTTGATTTTTCTTTATGTTGCCTCTGTAGACACGGTGTACTTGAAGCACTTCTTTTGTGACACTTTCTCTTGATCATTTCTTTGTGGTTTTGGCTTCCTAGGCTGGAGTGTGACATGCTTTCTATCTTGAACAAACACATGTATTGTCCTGCATTCCATCAGTTCCGTTATTGTCGTGCATCCACAGTCGTCCAAGTAGCATACCCCCAATATCTATCAGTAGGACATCACACCATACTGCATCGTTATAGTTTTCACCAATTGCAAACGTAACTTGACATGTACGTCACACTTGAACTTCGTCGCATGTCATTAGCCATCGGACAAAATAGGGGCTATAATACCTGCGTACCTTAAACTTCAAGCGATCCACAAGAGCTTAGGATATGATGTTGTCATAACTACCTCCGTCAATCACAACAATACAAGCTTGTCCATTCACAGTACCTATTGAACAAAAGATATTATTCCGCAACCACTTCTCAACAATGGAAAAATCCTAGATTAGATAAATTCTACAATATATATAGGGAAATATTCATGCGCATCCATCCCTTACCATATTACGGTGAGGGACAACATAGTGGGGCCGACTTTATGATCCTTCCAAACCATCTACACACATGGGACCCCCCGAATTACATTGGATCCATTGAGTTTTCACTCATAAGATTGGATTGGACCGTTGGATCAAGGGTCATATTTTTTTTTAATATATAGTCATTAAATTTGTGGGCCACGTATGAAGGCGTTAGAAGCATGGGATTGACCCCAAACTTGATATATGGGGCCATCCAAGATGTCTCTTTCCATCCCCCCAGGTCCCATGATTGGTGGGGCCATAGGTGGGCCCTATCAAGCTTATGGGCCATTGGTTTGTCCCTTGCCATAATGGGGACAAACTTGATAGGGCCCACCTATGGCCCCACCGATCATGGGACTTGCGGGGGATGGAAAGAGTCATCTTGGATGGGCCCATATATCAATTTTTGGGTCAATCCAAAGCCTCTAACCCCTTCATCCGTAGCCCACAAATTTAACGATTTTATATTAAAGAAAAAATTTGACCCTCAATCCAACGGTCCAATCCATTCAGATTAGTGAAATCTCAATTGATCCATTGCAATTTAGGGGTTCCCAATGTGTGGATTGTTCAAATGGATCATAAAGTTGGCCCCACTATGTTGTCCCTCACCATAGATGCGCATGAATATTTTCATATATATAGAGCTTACAAGATTTTATCCTAAGCTTGAGCTTACGAGCGCCTTGCTCTATATAAGCTCAAGCTTAGGATAAAATCTTGTAAGCTCATACTTGTGGGGCCCACCTTTGGTCCATCCAAATGGACCAAACACATGACCCCTCTAAATTGCACATGTCCACCAACTTTCGGTTAGATTTGAATTTACTAGACCGTTGAATCGACTATGTATCGATCCGAATGGACTATTGACCATTAAACTTTTTGGCCCATATGGAGATGATAGAAATCACAGTTGGGGCTGATTTTTTACGAAGAAGAAGATCTCAGGGAGCCTTTAAAATCCCAACCCCCCCATGTGGGTCCCCAGGTGAGCCCCACCACACACTTGAGCTTACCTTATCATAAGCTTGAGCTTAGGAGAGCTGGCCCATATATATAGACACACACACACACACACACACACTATATATATATATATATATATATATATAGACACACACATATACACACCCACAGAGACCCATACACACAATAGCTTCAAATTACATATCAGATCCTAAAAAACTGTACGCAAACTGTTTTAAATAATTCAAACTGATTAGCTTCTGTCTCACGGCACCACACAACAAGACAACACAATTGGCCACATAGTCAACCAGTCTTCAATGTGATCAGCATCACATATAATAGGGAAGAAAGAAAAACTCTGGCAATCATTACTTATTGGGAAAAACTCTGATAATCATTACTTATTGGACTTAATGAAGTTGGTCAACCACAATGGGTACTTGCTGTTAATTGAACCTCTATGAATAGCTCTGACTGGATTACCCTAAATTATGGCTACTACTGCACTCATCGGAACCAAATCCCTCCATCTTACAAGCATAAGCCTCATTCAAAAACTTCAGTGTGGAGCCAAGTAATTTTGGTATTTAATTTGAATTTGTTTTCTGTCCAACTCAATACAATTGTCTTTTCAAGAATGTTCAAAATCTAACTTTGTGTATATGTGACTTCATATTAAATGTATGAGTGTATCTTCCTTTTTTATGCATATTTACATGTGTGTAGATGTAACAAAACGGCTGATAATATCAGTACAACATACAAATGTGCATGGATGGACAAAATATCGGCAGATGCTTGTGTTTATCTTCTTATATCTCCACTGACCCATTACCATCTTAAACGTGACTATATATTTATGTTTCATTTGAAATGGTTTTTGTCCAGCTTAGACTCAGAATTCTTAGTATCAACATCCACTGATGGTTCTGCACGGATATGGAAGACAAATGAAGGTGTACCATTGACTTCACTGACCCGTGACTCGGTACTATATTTGTAATCTTTTGTTTAGTTATTTTTAGATGGTTCTGTGAAGATATGTTGGTATTTGTTGTGTTGACACTGCATTGCCTACGTTTTTACTTACAGGATGAGAAGATAGAATGTTGTCGATTTTCAAGGGATGGTACTAAGCCATTTCTATTTTGCACTGTACAAAAAGGTCTTCCTGCCCATAATTTTAAAGATCATATCATGCTATACTTCTTGTTTTCTTCTGTTACTTCTGTTCCATTTTCTGATTGTGGATTCCCAAATAACCAGGTGGCAGAGCTTTAACTGCAGTTTGGGATATTTTTACATGGAATAAAATTGGTCACAAGAAGCTATCACGAAAGCCTGTTTCAGTTCTGTCCACCAGCCTGGATGGAAAGTATCTTGCTTTGTACGTACTTCAATCTTCATTAATTGTCTCTCCCATCTATTCAAATTTAAAATTGTCAATGTTGCATTTTGCTTTTCCAAAAGCATAATTAGTTGGTTATTTTATACTGTGTATTGCTTGTGGTTAGTTAACTGACTCAAGAGAAGCCTTTGAGTTGCTCTTTGGTCTTCTTCTGCATGGTTCCTCATGAAATTAGTCCAAGAAGGTGGCCATTGTTTCACACCAACACAAACGATAAGAAGGAAAGAATCCAATTTTCTGAAAAGAAACTGAAACTGAACATAATGTTATGGCTGGTCATGTGTTAAATGAATAGATATCCTTTCTCTGTCTTTTTTTTTTTTTTCTTTTTTTTTTTTTTATTGTGAGAATGAAACAAGGATTGAAGAATCCTATTATGCCCTTTACTCTATGAATAAGGCGCTTTCTTAAAGCATTAATACCTAGACTCAGTGCCAACTAGGATGTAACTGACAAAGATACAATCTAAGGGCCTATTTGATAAGTGGAACCTTATACTTCAGTTCTCTCTGTCTGAGAATTCCAAATGCTTCTGAGTCATTATCCTGATTCCCAAATTCTCTGATAGATAAAATTCCAAAAATCAGCTTTAGTGAAATGGCTAAAATAACCACATTTCCAATTCTGTAGTTCAAAATGCTTTTTAGAGATTGGCATATGGTAGAATTTATGAGAAGAATTTCGGGGCACGTGAAATTCTCTTGACAAGAGTTCCTCAAATTCTTTCTATCAAAAAACCCTAAGAAACGGAAAAAAAAAAATAATAATAATAAGAGCCAACTGACTTTCCCATGGGAGGTTTGACTCAATTTAAAGACATAATGGGCCATAGATGCGGTGGAAATGAAGTTCCCATAAAAGGCCCACATTATTATGGGATCCTTTAACGAGTAGATTAAAGAAAACCAACAAATAAGATATCTAGTCTTGAATTTGGAGATGAAAAGGGCATTACAAGGCCCTGTCATCGTGACATTTTCTCACTGCTAATGAAGATGAAGTGATGATTGGCTGTACGCAAACATCTTTTGTACATGTGTTTGGTTCAAGGATGAGGTGCTCCCCCCACCCCACCTGACACCCCTAACAGGAAAATGTTCCAAGTCCGCCCTATGTGTAATCTAATCAGAAATGGTGGCAGTAGCCTAGACTTGGTGGCATAGGAAGCCATCAAGAAGCAAAGATTTTCAATCAAGGAACATCCTACTCTGTAACTGATTGTATGGGTTAAAGATGTCCATTTCGATGAACAAGAGATGTCTGCTTGCCATATGGAAAAAAAGATGCAACATTTGGGATAATGTGATTTCAAAGAATAGTGGACATGGTCTTCTACGCTGCCCTTGTTTGTATGACAAGTGGTGCAGGACGAGCCAGGCCCAAGTCCACTAGGCAGAACCATGAGTTATTGGGTCAACCTGACCCAACCCATTAGATCAGCCCACAAATCCTAATGGGATCAGCTGGCTATTTTTGTTCTGGGAAGTTAATATTATTTAGAATTCTAGTTTCCTAATTGCTTTAGTATTTTGATTAGTAGGTTTCCTTGTTGGTTAGGAATAATTTTTAGCAAGTAGAGTCCTAGTGGGAGGGTATGACTCCTCCCTCGTTTCTATAAATATGTAAATCCCCTTTTGGGATCGACACCTCTGATTATTGAATAATAAGAATTCAGTTTTAGGCTTGATTTGTGTTTACTTTCTCTAATTGTGTGTTCTTGAGTGCTTAGAATCCACCTGAATTCAGCTAAATCCCTTCTTTGGGTTTGGTCCATTTGATCTTGGATCCCGGGCTGCATCACAAAGAAGTGATAATCAGTGGAAAGATGGATGCATATTCCTTTACGCTCAAATGCAGAAGTTTAATTTGAACCCTCTGAAGCAACTTTGAAAGAAGAAAAAAATCAAAGCCATGATCCTTTATCTACATAGAAAATATGGTCGGCTAGGATATCTCAAATACAGAGTTAATTCTCGAGACCTGCCGTGTTTAAATTCATTGTTATTTAAAACATAATTACAAGAAATGCACTCACTTAAACTTAAAGCAAAAGGAATACAGGGGAGAAAGGAATAACAACAAAATGATATTACAAGGATTGAGTAAATAAAATATCTCGTCCTCTTAAGACTCCCCTCAAGCTGGTGTATAGATGTCAGTCATACCTAGGTTGTCTGGAATTGTAGTCATCTGATTCTTTCAAAGAGCCTTGGAGAAGATATCTGCCAAGCGCCATAGCTACCTAGTTCGTAGTTCGAATAGTTCGCATTCGAATTCGCAGTTCGCAATTCAAAACTTATCTCGATTCAAAATTTTGATGTGGTAGGTTCATTTAGTTCGTTTCGTGATTCGTAGTTTGAATTCGACATGTTCGATATAATAGTTTGAATATATAATTTAATGAAACTTGCTATGACTAGCATATTCCTAGGAACTCACATCCTTTTTTATGAAAAATTTCTTTTAAAAATGGTGGTAACATGAACATGTGCTAGATTTAAACCTCATAAAATTGTATACCATCAAATTAATAGCAACAGAAATTTAATTTTAATAGGAGTGAGGCCCACTGTTTGATCAATCATGTTTTACACATACTTAGCTTCATGGATTTTCAACAGTGTAGATTGGAAACCGAGTCCCCAAGTCATGAATTTATAGATATATGGCATAGACTACTACAACATTAGGTCATCATCAAGGATAAGACTCTAGTCTATATTAGATATAATATAATTATAATCTATTGTACACATGACAGCTAAGAAAGATAGAGAAGGAAAGGTCAAAGGAGCAACTTTTTCCTTTTCCCCAACTGTTTGGCTGAGAGAGATAGGGTGAGAAAACAAGATGCTTCCCTTTTCCGTGTTTTCTTCTTCAAGTGGAGTCTGTAATCTGTATCCTCTGTTGTAGTTGAAAACGTTACACCTTTGGGTGGTGCTGGTGACCGACCACCTTTGTCATTGAGATTTCAGTAGTCGAAAACATGTGCTCGACCATGGAGAATGTGTGTAACTAAGGACTAAAAGCATTAGGTAAGCTTGTAACTTCTCCATTCCCCACCCCCACGCAAGCCTTCTTTATGTTTCAGTTTTCTTTTGCTGCGAACTGCCTCGAATCAGGCATTTTATTTTTCACAAACCATGGCAAATCGAACTGCGAATTGTTCGAGTCGAACAATTCGAGGTCTGAACCACCGAATTAGGTAACTATGACATATACACAAAGCCACCTCTCTTGATTTATTTGTTCACTTTAGTTATAACACAACAAGTCCCATTACTTAATTCTAAAAGTCTTCATAACAAAAGGGGTCCTACTCAGCTCTCTTTTAAACCCTCTTTCTAATGAGTCATGGCCCACCTTTTAATGGAACTTAATTTTATTTCAGAAGGGCACCATCACTTAAACATAATTTGATTCTCCACATAGCTTGATCCCACTAACTTAATACTAATAGTTCCTACTCAATACTTTATAATTGTAATAAGACTTGGGACCCATGACATTACCCAATAATTATTAGCAATTATTATCCAAGAAATAAATCTATAAAACTCGTTTAAAATCCATTATTTACTCAATATACACATAAAATAAGCATCCAATTATTTGAAATTTAAGAGCATAACATAATGTAAATCAAGCACGAAACTTGACCCTTTTGGTGGGAATCTGAGGTATTACAGCTTCATTCCCAAATTGCTTGTGGATTGTAGGGGTTTAGAGGATATTTTCTCTAGGATAGGAAAATTCCTTGCCTAGATCTGGTCACTTTAATACCTAGGAAATGCGTCAAATTTCCGAAGTCCTTAATGTTGTGAGATATAAATAGGACTTTTTTCAGGGACTAATTTGTAAATACGATAAACTACAATGGTTTTTTTCGTTGGAAAAATTAATTTAATAAATATTCATTGAGGGTCATCCAATCCCATATGGTACAACCACTCAGTTATATTTCTCTTTAGATTTTTTTTTACTTTTTCCTATTAAACATTAAATATCTTGGGATTAAAAATCTACCTTGGTATCAGAGATTGGTTCGATCAGGAGTCATCTTCATTTAAGGTTTATGTAGTTAATGCAAGCCCAACCTCTTAGAAGGTTTTACCTTACATGTATGGAGGAAATGTAGGTAGTTTTCAGCTAGGACAAAATTTATGTAGACGAGGATTTGACAGCTCACATCGAGTCCCATGCTGCGATGTGGGAGCCTATGGGCCAGCTCAGGAGGCCCATCAATCCAGAACCATGCCCAACAAAGCCTGCCTAGCAGAAATCTGCTTCTGTCAGGTCTAGATCTGAACAAAGCCACAAAACCTTACCAATACCCAATCAGTTTCTTCAAATTTCAATTTAAATGATTCTGGTTGTCACAGCTAGGGAAGCCAACAGATTAACAAACCGGGGTAAGGGGGGATTATGAAGGATGGGAAGTAGTTGAGAAAGGGGTCAAATGGTTCGAAAAGGAATGAATAATCTGAACAGTTGGTTGTAGGGGACACAGTATAGCATAAGTAGGATGGGGGAGAAGTGGGGAGGAGGAACCTTCATTTAGGAAAAGGGGATGAGAAGGAGATAGATTAAAAGCACACCGGATCTCCCTTTCTTCTTGGATGCACTACTTACAAGGATAACATTCCCGGTCTTTGGATTGTCGAGTCCAACAACTATGTTTATCTGCTGTTGATCAACAAGTGAACTCTATTATCTGTGAACTGACCATAGTTACCAATGGTTGAGATTCCATTCTGTTTTAGAGCCAAGATTGATGGGCAGAAACTTTTTATTACCTCAGGATGCATATCAGAGAGCTGGTAGTAATTAGTGTTAACAGGATGTAGTTTATATGATCTTTGGTAGTTAGTGACTTGTATCAATGCCAACCAGCCCCAAGTGAACTCTATGTTCTTAAGGCTTGTCTCCTAGGTTAGCAAATCAGTATTTTTCCTTCATCTATCAATTCTCATGTTGAAATGATGAAGCTTCCCTAGTTTTGTATTGGAAAGTTTTGGCATGGTTAAGATGAACTGCGATTAGTTGTTTTATTAATACTGGCATGAAGACAACAGTCCAACGCTGTCTCTGATCTCTTTCATATACAATGCAGTAGCTGCTTTCCATATTCTCAAGGGTATGTTAAGTATGGTGCATTCACAAGTAATGAAATAAAGAGTCAACGGTAATCCGAAAATGAATAAAATTTCATGCAAGTCTATTCTAGAATATAATTGATTTAGTTTTTAGTCATCCACATTGCTAATCATTATCAAACGGTAGAAACATATTATTAATGGATTAAAATCTTGTGAGTGGTTGACATGGAACAAATCTGTGTTGCTGATGGATAATTATTTCATCATTGGATCTTATTCTAGCGGAATTTTTTTTAATGATATGATCTAGGCCAGTGAGTGTTTGATAAATATTGAATGAACTTTGCATAAAAGTAGGTAGTTTATTTAGTCTGATCTTAAGGAAAGAAAAAAAATGCTTTAAAAGCTGAGTTATTTGGTCTCTTGAGCTTGCTAACTTCTACTGACACATATTTTGCATAATACAGTGGAAGCAATGATGGTGATCTATGGGTGGTTGAAGTAAAGAAGATGGAGATCTGCCACTGGAGCAAGAAACTTCATCTTGGTACAAGCATCTTATCCATAGAGTTTTGCCCCAGCGAAAGGTAATTTGCATGGTGTATGCTCCTTCAATAGTATAAAAATGTCTATCCTTTTTATCATTTTATTGTAGACATAAAATTAGTTGAGGAACTGTGGACAAGGCAGTCAAATGCCCGAAATAGCCTTCATGATCATTCACCCTTGGTGCTTAGATGACCACTCAAAGTGTCACGATGAACTGTATGCAAGGTAGTCAAATCCCCAAGGTAACCATCATGATCATCCACCCTTAGTGTTTAGATGCGAAACCTGAGTGCCTCGAATTTCATGCCGCGATATATATACATGAGTATTTCTCTATATTTCCCATATATATATACATGAGTATTTCCCTACATACGAGCATGGGTCAAATCATCGCAGCGGAATTGATATGCAGAGCATAACTAACTTGTTTAATTAAATTAAACAATCCACAGGTCTAAACATTTGGAAATAAATGATTGAAATAACAAAATCAACTGAATAACTGAAATAAATTAATTCCTAAGGCAAAATAAATCTTCTAATCCAAAAGGGTTATCGTGTTTGAGACATATCCCAGGTTCCCAGCAAAACAAAGATCAAACAGCACAACCTAACCTGCACAAACGGGAGGGAAAAGGGAAGTGAGCTTACACTCAGCAAGAAAATAAATCTTTTTTTTTTTTTTTGAATGGTTACTTTCATTAAAAAGAGCAAACAATGCAAGAGAAAAGTACTGAAAGCAAAAGAAAACAAAACAAAACAAAAAAATAAAAATAAAAATAAAAAAAAACAAAAGGACAAGCTAAGGCCCTGTCAAAGAAAAGGCCACCTCCTTCCAGTGATACACAATTTGATCTAATGAGAATCCCTTAAAAGAAGGGAGAATAGACACCCAAAAAACTACCAAAAACTTTGATTTTTCCACCAGTCTGCTTTCACCAACTGCAATTCCTTCAAAAAATATTGAGTTTCTTTCCTTCTAAATCGTCTAGATCACTGCTAGGAAAGACAACCGCCACATGACTATGCCTTTCGGGTCCCCAATTGGAACCTTAAAAGCTTGGAAAAGCTCGGGGAGAGAATGAGGAAGAACCCAACAACAACCAAATCCTCCTATCATAGCCATCCTGATAGTCTGAGTTGAATTACAATTTAGCAAGAGATGGTCCACAGATTCTTCGTCCTTCAAGCACATCGGGCATCCATTCACTATCGTCATCCCTCTCTTCCTCAAAAGATCCATAATAGGGATCATTTTCCTAAGAGCAAGCCACCCAAATACAAGCACCCTAGGAGGAGCTTTCATCTTCCAAATGTCATACACTCCGCTCCTATCCGTAGGATTGTTTAGGATTGTCTGAAAGAAAAAAGACGTTGAAAAGGATCCATTCTTAAAGGCAATCCAGACCTTATCATCTGCTCTGTTGTCTTGAATGGTGAAGTTGTTCAGGGAATTAAGGAGATTAATGAACTGGGCTTCTTCGTAGTTCTCCACGTTCCTTTTAAAAGTGGGACACCAAACCCTCTGGCCTCCAGTAATACTCATATAAGAGCTAACCGTTGCTTCCTTGTCTTGTGCACACCTAAACCGGTCTGGGAATAGAGCACAAAACGGATCCTCACCTCCCCACCTTTCTTTCCAAAAACAGATCCTCTCCCTGATCCAATTTGGTACCTGATGTTCTTGAAAAGTCCCTTAACCGAGAGGATTCCTTTCCATATAGCAGATGAGTTCCAAGGTGGATCCTGAACCTCCCACCCATGTCTTGTAAGGCTATATTTCCTTTCCAGCACCTGTCTCCAAAGACTTTGTGAACCGTCTCCAATCCTCCACAGCCATTTGCCCAGGAGTGCTTGATTCATCTTCTTTAGGGTCTTATTCCTAAGCCTCCTTCTTCCTTTGGCTTACATATGGATTCCCAATCTACCAAGTGAATCCTCTTCTGAGAGCTTGTGCCATGCCATAAGCACTCTCTCTGCAATCTTTCGAGCCTTTTTATAATTGAGGTCGGGCATCTAAAGATGGAAGAGTAGTAAACTGGCAAATTGGAGAGGACAGCCCTTCCACCTATAGATAGGTAATTTGCTTTCCATGTGGACAGTTTCCTCTCTAACCTTTCCACAACTGGGTTCCAAAGAGATTTAGTAACCCGCCCCGAGCACAGAGGCATTCCTAAGTACGATATAGGAAGATCCCCAATCTTGCAGCCCATAATACCTGAAACTTTAAGGAGAAGGGGCTTCTCTGTACGTAGGCCAATCACCTCACTCTTGAAGAAGTTGACTTTTAGCCCAGACACTGCTTCGAAGAGCAGGATAGTGGCTTTAAAATTTCTAACCTGAGCTTCCTCTGCTCCACAGAATATGAGAGTATCATCAGCATACTGCAAGTGGCTAATAACTGGGGAATTTCTAGCCACTCTAAAGCCTTCCTGCATTCACAGCCTTTTGAATCATTCTTCCCAGTGCTTCTGCTACAATTAGGAAGAGAAAGGGGGAGAGGGGATCCCCTTGCCAGAGCCCCTTGCCAGCCTGGAAGTAGCCCTTTGGGGACCCATTCACCAAAATAGAGAACCAAGCTGATGAGACACACTCCTGAATCCAACTCCTCTATTTTTCCCCAAACCCCATTCTCCCTAACATGTATTGAAGGGATTTCCAGTCCACCCTATCATAAGCTTTCTCCAGGTCTAGCTTGCAGATGATCCCCGGAGCCCTTTCCTTAAGTCTGGAATGCACACATTCATTGGCCACCAATATGTCATCTAAGATTTGTCTTCCCTCTACAAAGGCCCCTTGCTCACTAGATATAATCTTTGGAAAAACCTTTTGAATTCTCCCAGCTAGAACTTTGGTTAGGATTTTATAGAGGCTTCCCAAAAGACTAATGGGTCTATAATCTTTGATGCCAAGTTCTCCTGTCTTCTTTGGGATTAACGCGATGAAAGAGGCCCCCAAACCTTTCGACAATTTACCCCTTTGAGAGAATTCCTTTAGAAAATCCATGACATCCTTCTTCACCATTTTCTAGAAGCGTTGAAAGAAGGCCAACGGGAAGCCGTCTGGGCCTAGATCCTTATCTCCAGCTAGATCAAAGACCGCCTAATGAACTTCCTCCTCTTCAAAGTTCCTCTCCAGTTAGTTCGCCTCTTATTCACCAATAACTTCGAAGGCTATATTTCCCAAATGAGGTCTTTCCCAGTCCTCATCAGTGTAGAGCGACTAGAAATATTCTATGATGTGAGATATTATCTCCTCTTTTTACCCCAACCTTTTCCTCCCATCCATTATGCTAAGTGCCAACTATCCTATTAGCCCTTCTTCTCGAAGATGCCATGCCATGAAAAAACTTCGTATTTTTATCCCCTTCTTTTAGCCAGTTGCATCTCGATCTTTGTTTCCATCTAATCTCCTCCTTCCTCAGATTTCTTTGAAACTCTTCTTTTAAATCCAGCCTCTTCTTTTCTTTTTACCAGGACAAGTGATCCGTCTCCTCCTTGCCATCTAAAGATTGGTTTTCTGTTAGAATTTTAGACTTTTGGTGTTTCACTTCCCCAAAGTGCTCCTTTGCCCACTCCTTCATTTTGATTTTCAGCAACTTCAGTTTTGTAGCCGACCTATGACTCGCCCATCCATCCACCCTTATCTCCTCCCACCGCTTCTGTACCAGCTTCGCGAAGTTCTCTTCCTCTAGCCACATAAGTTCGAAGCGAAAAGGCGCAAGTCCCCATCTTTAATACATGTTAGGATGCATCTTTAATAAATCTACATAACTAAAGTATACGGAACACAATTTTGCAAAGTGATGCAAATCAATTCAAACATAAGCTGGTTTTAATTACAATCATTCGACTGTATTAAGAGATACTTTCAGTCGATCTTATGTGGGGTCCACTAGAGGGTTCGATTCAAGCCAAAATTCAGGAATCAGGTTTGTCCAGATTGTTTATCTGGATTTCTTTTCAGAATTTTTGGACAATATGAAGAATGGATTTTTTTTTTTTTTTTTTTTCATTTTTGGCATTCTATGGCATATGTTTTCACCAAGACCATTGAAAACATAGATCTGATTTCTGACAATTCTATTTCCGAAATGAGTAATTCCAATTGCATAAGGTGGATAAAAGTAGTGCGTCTGCATCTATAAGAACTTATTAGGAATCACAGTTTCAAGTCTTAATTTGAGATTCTCCCACATGAATTTGGTTTGTCGATGTTGCAGCCCAACCACGATCAACGATGAAGATCAACACCTCCGATGGTGTGATCGAGTCCTTAGACTCAAGCCCTAAGGAAACTTAGAGGAAAACACCCAAAGAAGAACGAAAACACTTCTGAAAATTTTATATTATCAATATAGCATGCATACAACTAAGAATTCCTCCCTATATATAATAGAGGAATCATCTAAATAGGGAAACATAACCACTAAAATCTCTCAATCAAATCACCTAAATCTCTCCATTTGACTTTTTAAATCTTTCTTACTAAATCAAAGCAAATCTACTATTTTAAGAATCTAATTAAGGTAAGCAAGATGACAGAAGGTTTTCCTGGCGGGGCCTATTCTTTTTGGACCGTACTGCATCAGTCGATAACTATTATTTTCTAAATTTTTTGTTGCAAATTCTGCACAGTGACCATTTTTGCTTGAAAAATCAAATGTCTGAAAAATCTGAGATGTTACCAATTAGATTTTAAAAAATTTGAGGGGCAAGAAAAAATTAATAAAAGCAAGTCTTTGAAAACAAATCTGTCTCCTTGGTGGCAGGCTGCAAAACAAGGTCAAAGGATATGTACCAGTTGGATAATATCTGTGTTTTTGGCTTAAGGTTTTTGCCTAACAGAGATTTTGGCAGCGCCTTCCTCCCATTCTAAAGAGTTGCGAAAATCACGTTTAGCATTATTTCTTGATCAGTAAGCCATTAGCATTCAAATGCCCCATCTGATTGTTAAAAGTTTCATCCGCTCTCTAGTGACCAAGAGCTCAAACCTTTTTGACGTTTTCGGTACTATCTTGGGCCAATAGTTTATCTTAGGCCCATTGAAGATTGCCTTTGGTAAATGAAATCTGGCATGTAGCGCAAGGTAGTAACATCTTCATGCTTGTGCTAAGAGAATCGAACTCTTATGTGGACTCTGGGTCAAGAAGTGGGGTCTATGAGGAGCAAATGTTTGTTGGAGATAGTGTAGCATGCAAGTGTTTGTTGGACTCTGACCAGTATCCATCATCTTGATGGCCGCTTCCACTTACAGTTGTTTTTTATTTCTGTTTCTATTTTTTGATAAAATCTTGCCTTTTTAGATTCTCCCAAAATAAAAAGAAGAAAATAGAAGAAGATATGACAAATCTACAGATTGGTTCTAGGGTAGCAATCAAAATTAGGACTAATTTTAAGAATTCCTTTTCTCCTTTTCGATAAGGTTTCATGTCAAAATTAGATTGAAGAATGGATGGGTAAGGTGTTAGATTTATGCTAAGAGTCTTAAGGATTTTCATAGAGGCTAGACTTTCAAAGTTAGGTAATATTAGAGGGAAGAATTGTGGCCTGGTGTTGGTTCTTAAGAGTCTGGATTGTTGTCATGAATGGGTTATTGTATAATTTATTTTGAGATACTTCTCTTTTCATGCTCATTGGAATGAATTTAGGCTAGTGTATGAAGGTTTTATTCAAATTTTGTGCATTTAAGTTGGTCCAGTCTCTCTGCATTTAGGGCTTGCGAGTCTTGGCAAGTGACAATTCCTTGATAGAATATTCTACATATATATATATATATGTGTGTGTGTGTGTGTGTGTGTGGGTGGGGGTGGGCAGCTCTCCTAAGCTGCAGCTTAGGATCAGGTAAGCTTAAGTGTGTGGTGGGGCCCACCTAGGGACCCCATGGGGGTGGGCGTGGGGGTGGGGGTGGGGATGGGGGGGATTTCAAGGACGCCCTAGGACCCTCTTTGTATATTTGTTTTCTTTTTTCTTTTTTTTTAGCTTTAGAGAATTTATGGATCCAATGTCACCAATATTGAAGGCTATGTTTTCTAATCCTACATAGAGTTCTATATTGGTTAACCTTCATCTTTGGATTTACAATTTTTAAATTCTATTAGCAATGTGGTGAGCGTATTAGAGTCCTAGTGATCATGGATGAAAATATCGACCGCTACGTAGCGTAGCGGACGATATATCGACCGTAGCAGTGGCCATCGCCACGCTAGGGTCGATTTATCGGCCATAGCGGCCGCTATTTACCTGTAGCGGCCGCTACGCACCGATACGTTACGTATCGGCCACTACAAACAATGAAATGTAAAATAAAAAAAACTCTGTTGGCTCAGGGAGATGAAGAGGAGGAATAAGGAAAAAAAAAAAGGAACAACAGATGTATAAACATACCTGGAAGCAGGAGCAGCACCACGCACCAGCACGCAGCGGCAGGAGGCACCAGCAGAGCAGCGACAGCATCACCGCCAGGCAGCACTGTCTCCTCTTCTCTTCTTCTTCATTTCTTCTTCATTTTTTTTTTCTTTCTTCCTCTTTTCCTTCCCCTCTTCTCAGTCTTTCTCGAGCCTTGTTTTTTTCTTTTTACTAGAACTCTCGAGCCTGCTGTTTTGGGAAAAGAATTAGGGCAGCAAAAGCCCCTCTTTTAGTCCCTCCAATATTTATTTAGGTAACTATGGGCCCCGCATTGGGCTCACCTTATAAAAGATATAAATAAAGATTAAATGAGCCCCACAGTGGCCCACCATATGAAAGTTATAGATAAAAATCAAATGGGTCCCTCAATTAAAATAGAAAAAAGCATGGCTTAGCCAAATTAATAAAAATTAGTGGTTTAGCCAAATTTTACTCTAATTAGAAATAGAGCTCAATCAAATTTTACTCTAACGGAAATAGAGACATAGCCAACTTTTACACTAATTGAAAATAAAGTCTAAACAAATTTCACACTAATTGAAGAAAGGCTGTAGCAACTCTCTACTCTTTGTCATTTCTAAATTGGTGTTCATTACTTCATTCATTTGATTGAATTTGAACCTTGAGGCTTGAAGTATTGATTGTTCAATGCTCACTAATGACCTAACTCTTAAGTCTTATGCCTTTATTTCATGTTCTAGGTTTTTTTTTTTTTTTTTTTTGAGCTTTTCATTACTTTCGAAGTTAGCATTACTAAGAAACATGAATACATGTGAAAAAACTAATCATTACTATTATTTTCTATTTATACAACGATACAGGACCTCATATATTGAGGGCACTGCTACCCCCCCTTTTCTTTCTTACTTTCGCAAAAGAACCACATTTTCTTTCATTTTACAATTTTATAGATTCTCTAGAATTTTTTCAAATTTTTTGGGCGATTTTTTCAAATCGCACCGCTACGTAGCGCCACTTCGTAGCGGTTTGGCGGTTACCGCTATTTTCATCCATGCTAGTGATATTCCTGTTTTTCCATGGGCTTTGTTTCAAGATTCGTTTTCATAATGATGTGTTATGAATATGCTTAGTCAGATGTTGGTTAAAGAGTCTTTTCATTCTTCTGCTGTATGCTTGAAGTTCTAAATATGTGGAGCCTGATTATTGCCTATATGGAATGATTTTCACAGGGTTGCAATGTCCACGTCTAGTGAATGGGGGGCTGTGGTAACTAAACTTAATGTACCAGCAGATTGGAAAGGTCTTTCATTCAATACTCTCATGAAACCATCAAAGATGAATTAAAGGTCGTTAAAACGCTGACATTTGTTCTTTTCTTTGCAGACTGGCAGATATATCTGGTGCTTTTGGGACTGTTCTTGGCCTCAGCTGTTGCATTCTACATCATTTTTCAGAACTCTGATTCCTTTTGGAACTTCCCTCTAGGGCAAGATCAACCTGCAAAACCAGCAATCGAAGCAATTATGGGTGATTCCCAGACATTGGATGATATTTTATAGCCGATGTTGCGTTCTTAATTTCAAGGTTGGCTGGAGAAGAGCAGACACGGGCAAGAGGGGTCTCCGTGGACCATATGCTATTTTATGACCCCAAACCATTCTAGACATTTCAAGATTCTTAAGCTAGCAGGGGTCAATAGAAATTCAGTTCAGCACCCCTGTTTTTACATAACCTAGTTATCTTTTATGCATTTTCAACTCTTTAAATCGAACTGCTAAACTCCTTTGAAATTTTTGTACCCAATATTATTTTAGATGTGGCCAACCCCTGATTGATCGGACAAAGATAAGTGAATCTCAACTGAAATCATTTGCTATCGTAGGACTTAGATACAGTTTCAAAAGGTTCATCAACATCTGAACTGAAATGAGATGTTTGATCCAATTGTCATGTAGCTTTGAATTGATCCTGCCTCCATAAGTAATATGTAGAAGCAGCTACTTGAGAAGTGAGCGAGTTTATTTATTTATTTATTCATTTTTTCCAGTATATTTGTTTATTTATTAAGGTTAGGAACATTTCAAACTAGGGCAGATAAAGTTGTTCAGATCTTCTATGTATCTGGATTCAGAATAAAGTAATGCATCCATTTTGTTTAATGTGATCCATTTTATAAAGAAAGCCACCTGTGGACGAGATAACTTTCCATGGAGAATTTTTTTAATCTTGGGCCACTTTTGTGCAGAAAATGTTTCCACACTACAGCAATTTTCATATTTGGTGTAGCTGTTTTTCCATAATTATGTAGAAACCTGTTTCCTATTGGAGGGTGGTGTCGACAGGGTGTTTTCCAGGGAACTAGGATTCTATAGAGCTATACAAACATGCCCTATATTTTGAATAGGATAGGAGCTCTCACACTACATTATAAAAAATAAATATTAAAAAAAAAACTTAGTTGTTTCTTAGAACTTTTTCTTCTTAGACAAATTTCTTTTATTGTCATTATAAAATCATTCGTCCAAGGGAAGATTAGAACCTGTACAAAACAAACTAAACCCATCGGTAAAAAGCCCCTACTTCAAAGAAAAAAATGAACAATTGGAGTTTCGATGGTTTTGCCTCATCCCTGATTCAATGGTCCCTTTGGCAGTTTTATTCTATTTCCCTGACTATTTTAGAGATAGTCTCCTTCAATGGCCCATCTTGAGAATATCCTTGGCCTTATGAGAGGACAGGTAAAGGGTTGGTGTCTCAAACAGCCAGCCATAAAAACTTGCTCAACAAAGCTGAATCTTCTACTTTAGTACTCTATTTACTTTGTATTGCATGAAAAAAAAAATAAAAAAATGGACAATGTCAGGTTAGGGATGGATTTTCTAATCACGGCTTTTTCTCTACTTGGTGATTATGGTCCCACTTTGAGCTTCTTTCTCCACATCCAGAGGACTGTTTTCTCTCATCTCTGCCTTTTCTCCTTCCTCCAGCCTCATTCTTTCTTCATTCAAACCACCCGTGGTCACCTTTCCCTGTGCTTAGCTGCGGTCTTCAATGTCCCCCAATAAGAATGAATCATACACAATCTGCGAGTGGATGTCTAAAAGTGATATGAGGGCAGAAAACACTTTCTAAGCTGCATGACATTGGAAAACCACCAGTTGCACTGCAAGCTCAAGTTAACATTTGACATGAGAACAATACCTACCTACGACTTGATGATTTCCCAAACATTGTACACAAGAATAGAAGTAAAAAAAGTTTAGTTCTTATTCCAACACAATGTATTTAACAAGAAGAATCACCAATTACTCGAAAAATGGCATTTGAAACCTTAACAATATAGGCTCAAAACCTCAGATATCTTAATCCACAATAGTAATTGCCTCATTTTATCCTGCAACAACTGGGATGTGCATGATAGAAGTGTCAATAATTCTTCCTGGGTGGCGAATCCAAAACATTGCCATCTAATCCTACCAAACCTGTCAGGAAGGAAAACAAACCCGCAGGTTGACAATGAACAGCAAGACTCAGAACCAACTTGCAAATAGGTGAACCATGCCAGTGACAAGATTAAATATTTTAAGATCTTTTCTGAAATAATAATGGTCTCCAAGTGAATAAACAATCTTTCCCTGAAGAGCATGGTGCCATCCATCTGTAGTAGTTTCCTGCATTGTCTGAAGATGCATAAGTGATACTGAAAGTATTGGAGCTATTTCACTTGTGTTAGGCCAGAAATACCCAGAAGGTAGAAGAAATCATAATATGCACATGAGACAAGAACCAAAATACCATTAAATGTATTACATATTCACTTTTTTCATTTCACTTCTAGAGAATATATATCTTTTCATTAACATGACATCAGTATGGTGCTGTTGTAACATAAACAAGTGCACAATATGAAGAGAAAAGAAAACAAATCCACTCATTTATCGCCAATATATTTATATATATATATATATATATATTTCACCCAGTAATCAGCGGAAAAGTATAGTCCTACCATCCAATATGGTCTTCAGATCCTCCAAATCCTCCATAATCTCTTACGTATGTATGGATATTTGACCTGTTTTGAATCATCACCATCAACTTCATTAAATTATCTTTCGAGATTAGCTTGTGATCCATGCTGAATATTGTTCGAAAATTATTTATATTAAAAAAAATTAAAAATAAAAGAAAATTTAAAAAAAAAATTGACCATTTCAAAATGTTTCACTAATACAATTATACATAACCTAAAACGATGAGAATATCAGTTGAGAGGTAGACATCACATGTATCCCTCTTGGTAAAATTGTAACTTGCATGTTAAGAATCTTGGGAATCTTAAAATGTGTTTCCGATTTGTCTAATCGGGTTCCTCAAGATCCATTTCCGCTAATGGTATTATTTCCTGAAAGTCAACAGATAGTGGACTCTAGGATCACATGTATGTCTAAAGAGACATGAACAGACTTCTTGAATATAAAGAAAACCAATTGACAATCAATTTCAATTAAAAGACATCATGAACTCAATGAAATGTTTGAAAAAATATTAAAGGAACTGACCTGCCCTTCAGAGCTCATATTGCTTCCACTTTCAGTTGCATTGAGTATCAAGCTGGGTCTCATATTCCTCTTATGTATTTCTCTGCCGCAACTCAACTGATCCCAGGTTAGATTTGCTTAGGAACTTCTATTATTGCAGGAAGTTTCTCGATTGAGGACTGTTTTTCTCCACTTTCTGTTGGCCCATTCTTTGACGTGAATTTCTAGACAACCACCATTTTCAGCTTTGGACATGCTTTATTCTTTTGGCCTTTGTAGTTTGATGGGGTTAGCATTTCATTGAACATAAGGGGCTTTTCATACTACAGTTTTGCATGTTTGATGAATGTCTCACTATAAATCAGTCTCCAAGATATGGTACAATCGTTAACAAATCAGGAAAAAGTTACATACATCAGTGAAGAGCTTTCAGAGGCCAAAACTTTGGGTACTCTTGTAATTCACCAGTAATCTCCACAAGAGCATTCACCAGACCTAAAGCAATGAAATCCAGTTGTGTCCCTCAGAGAGATCTCTCTCCCAGTTACCACTGATGCACACTTCAAGAATGTATGGCAATCCCCGCATAGATGTATGTTCTTCACAACACGCACAGGTCTGCCTGGCACAGTCATTAGAAGCCCATATGCGGCAGCCAATTTTGCGCTGTGATAAAACAAGAAGTCCTTTTTCTGATACTCCTCCACTTCATGCAAAACAAAGCTCGTATCCAGCACATATCCGACTTTCATGCATTCTACTATCAATATCTCCAACCCGCAATAGATGTCTTTTGTTTGAGGGTGTGACTTATCTCTTGCATAGAAAGAATGAATCGCATTCTGATGAATGATCCAGCTCCGTGCTGGATTCTTGTGCAGTCCCTTCTCTCTCATCTCCTGTCTAAGTCTTTCGGAGCAATGCCATCTCCCAGATGCAGAATATAGATTTGACGCAAGTATATAAGACGATGGATCTTGTGGTTCCAAAGCAAGGATACGTTGTGCAGCCCGCTTTCCTACACTAATCTTCGAGCGCAATCTACAGCTATCAAGCAAAGCCCGCCAAACTGATGCGTTGGGCTTGAAAGGCATGTCCTCAATCAACTTTTCTGCCTCTTCAAAGCAATTCCAGGAACCCAAAACATCCACCATTGCAGCATAATGTTCTGCAGTCGGCTCTATACTGTAGCAGCTTCTCATGGAGAGGAACAATCTACGACAAGAATCAACTGAGTTTGACTTAGTATGTCTGCAGGACGAAAGAATGGAAACAAATGTGATGCCATCTGGCAGTATACCCTTCTTCTTCATCTTTGTCCAAACACTTAAAGCCACGTCTCCCTGTCTGTCTAGAAGATAACCAGAAATTAGAGTATTCCACGACACTATATCATGTCCAGGCATGAGATTAAAAATCTTAACTGCATCCTTCATGTTTCCACATTTGGAATACATGCTGACCATCGCATTTCCCACCCCCAAATCAGAAATAAAACCAGATTTAATAACGCAAGTGTGGATTTGCTTTCCTTTGTTTTCAAATCCTAAGGCTCCACAGACGCCAAGGACTGTGGCTAATGCAACCTCATCCATAATTACATATTCTTCTGCCTGCATTTTACAAAAGAGAGACAATGCCTCTTCAGGTTGCCCTATTCGAGCGTAACCATGAATCAATGATGTCCATGCAATTGAACGACTCTGATCATGCATCCATCGATCAAGCATCTTGTGAGCATCATCCATTCTCCCGCACTTGGTGTACATATCCAATAGTGCAGCTTCAATCCAAGCATTTGATCCAAAGCCAACCTTAACCACAAAACCATGAATCTGCACACATATGTCCACTTTCGAAAGCATTGCACAGGAGTTCACCACACTCGTCAAAGTGAAATCTGAGAGCTCCATGCAGTCCTTAACCATTTTTCGGAACAACTCCAAGGCTCTCCAACCTTCTCCATTCTGGCATAACCCAGCTAAAAGGGCGTTATAAGCTATGCAATTTCTCTCCGGCATTTGATCAAACACCTCTTCAGCTGACTCAACCAATCCAAACTCCATAAAACCCGTAAGCATTCCAGTCCATGAGATCAAATCCCTCACCGGCATTCTCTCAAACAACTCAACCGCATCTTCCACACTCCCACGCTTGGTGTAGAACCCAATAAGTGCATTGTTCACACTTACATTCGACTCAAATCCAATTCTAAGAGCGTGGGCATGAACTTCCTTCCCTTGTGCATAACCACAAACCTCCACAACAGCAGCCAGAACACTCGAGAGCGAGAACTGGTCAGCTCTAAACCCACCCATCTGCATATCACGAAACATCTCAACCGCTTGGTCGAACCGCAATCCCTGCACAAGTCCCGAAATCACAGTATTCCACGATGCCACATCTCTCACCGGCATTTCATCAAACATCTGGATTGCATCATTGACACGCCCACATTTAACATAAACACCCATCAGAGCATTCGAAACGAAGACGCACGAAACATGATCGGTCTTAATCGCCAGAGAATGAACTTGGGACCCCAGCTGAAGATTGCAACTCCGAATACAGGCGGTCAAGATGGCGACAAAGGTGAACTCATTCAGCAGGACGTCTTCGAGCCTCATTCGAAAGAAAAGCCTTACGGCTTCGGACTCTCGACTGCATTTGGCATAGGCAGAGATGAGAGTAGTATAGGAAGCGACATCGGGGGAGGAGAGGAGGTCGAAGATGGTGCGGGCGGAGGCGAGGGAGCCGAGCCTGAGGTACATGACAATGAGGGAATTGGCGAGACGGGTGTCCATGTCCTGGTCTTGGGCCTTGGCAAGGACGGCGTGGATGGATTTTCCGATAAGGATTTCATTGCAGAGGCGGAGCAAATGAAGACAGCGGTCGAAGAGTTGATCGCCATCGCCATCCCCATCAGCATCGTTGGAGGGGTGGAGAAGGAGGGTTTGATGGTGGGAATGTTTCTGGTTTTGGAGGGGAAAAGATGGGAGTGGTTTTGGGGGGAACTGAGCGAGAAGAGAAGAGGAGGAGGAAGAAGAAGAAGAAGAGAAGGAAGGAAAGTTGGGTTTAGAAGATCGAAGGGTGGTGGAAAGAGAAGGGGAGTCGTAGTAGCCGAGATTGGTTTGGGAAAGAAGAGATGAGGAAGAAAGGAAACAAGTGATGGCATTCACGGCAGCCATGTATGTATTGTGAAGCGCCTGCTACATATCATTTTATCGTTTGAAGAAGACCGTTTGGATTTAGGAGGAAGGTCAAAATTACTTACCAATTAGATTTTCCCCCGTTACCTAGTGGTTTTTTTTTTTTGCCCTTTTAAAGTTGGAGGCACCTGGCGTTTAGGATTACAAACGTTTAGGATTCCCGGATTACCGGAAAGTTCTGATAAAAAAAATCGAGTATGGAATCTATTTTAAATTTCGATTCTCAAGTTTAGCCATTTTTATATATAATGTTAGAGGTAGTAGACTTGATGCACTTGTTATAAGTTTAATGATATATTTATTTTAAGAAAAAAATAAAAAAATTGAAGAAAAATTAGAATCAATTTTAAAACTGGATCCAATTCTCAAGGTGGATCCGGTTTCAGAACCGGATCAGAATTTTTCTATAGGAACCGAACCCCGTACAGAATTAACAAAACAGGTTCCGAATCAATACCGAAACCGTTATTTAGAAACAAAAATGGGTCCAGGTCCGATATGGTTTCGGCCTGGAATCATTCCGTTTTCAACTCTATAGCGTGTGTTTGTTTGCATTAATACTTAGGAATTGAATATAAGGCTGATTAAAAATAAAGAATAATTAAAGGTGAATCAGGGTGAATAAGGTTTTGATTTGACTAGGCTACCCTAAATTCATAAAAGGGTGCGCTTTACTATGAGAAGCATGGGTCAACCAACTGGGAGCCCTATTCTAAAGAGTGCTTTCAAACCTCAAAGCCCCGCATCAAAGCTCCGACATCATATGGCATTACAGTTGATTCTGGAAAATATATTTTTCAGTCTTTAACTAAATTCAATGGGGTTACCCAAAGGAGACATCAGTTCTTAGCCATATTAAAAAGGAATGTAAGTTACTCAATTCACAATAAATCTCTCTTTATTCTCTCCTTTTTTTAACTTCCCTAAATCTCTCCTATTAATAGGGAACAATCTCTCCATATTTTTGACACATCATCATCTCCAAAAGTCTCTTTCATATTATCTAGACATCCATGACTGGGACACTAAATACAATCAAGTGGTGTTCATTGAATGAAACTTGGATTGACAGTTTAGAAAAATATTATAATTTTGAAATATTATGGATTTTACAAAGGGTCTACTAATGGATTTATACTATTACCCTCACGGTAACATTGAAACTTATAAATCCCTCTTATAAAATCCAACGTGCAAAGACTATGATGCTGGGCGCGCTTAAGCCTGATTTAAATAAGACTTGGCCCCATATTAAACTTATAGCATTCCTTCATGGAATATTAAAATTTTATTAGTGGGTCCTCAATGATAGGCTTAATTTTGATTGAAGTGAAGTTTGGCCCCACAATTGATTTATGGCCACATTAAAATTTTATGAATTGGCCCTCTTATAAAATTCTAAAGTGCAAAAAATATGTTGTTGGGTTTAAGCCTAATTGAAGTGAAGCTTGGCCTCACTAATAGATTTTATGGGTAGACCCAAAAATCAAGCCCTTGATGATTAATGGTATATTTATTCTGTTAATTTATTTTTATCAATAATATTCCTCCGAAAACACCTAATATGAATATATTTATTTTTTTGGCTCAGGCTTAGCACGAGACTTTGTTATTGATTTAACTAATAATATTTCAAAGTAAATACTAATTTTGATTTTTATTTTATTTTATTTTTTTTGCCCGGGCTTACCCCATGCCTTTGTTGCTAGCATCACATTATTTTCCGAGCATCATTAAAAACAGATTCCAATTAATTGTTTTAGACTTTGGCTCTTTAAGATTTCGATTCAGTTGTAGAAATAAATCAAATTTTTGTTTCGCAGTTGTTGGATAAGAATTATATTGACTATGTAATAAGGACTTGGACTTTCCATTAGTGATTAATTTTAGACATTCAAGCTGCATTCAGTAAATAATGAATGGAATGTGTTTTAGTAATGAATGGCATGTGATGTTATGGGGAAAAAAAATTACAGGAGATTTCAACCATGCTCACATCACTGTGAGAACCTCAGATTTTGGGTCTTGACATTTGTAAATAACTAAACTGCGGTAACCCAATCAAAAGCAGAGACCACGCATCCATTGGGTCAAAGTAGATTCAAGTTCTATCACATTGGTAGCAACAACAATATTGTCCTCATAGCCCATTTGGATGAAAGACTGCAAGAAATTCTTGTACAGAAATATATGTCTTGGATTAGAAAAAAAAACACTTTCTTAGCAGCAACAATAAATTGACAGGAACAGCAGGCTTGTAGAATTTTTTCTTTTTAAAATGTGATTGAGGGCTTGATTGTTTACACTAAAATACATAGGAAATAAATAGATTGGATTAATACCAAAAGTGATTAAAAATAAAGATCAGAGTTTCAAAAAAAAAAAAAAAATTTGAAAATCAAATAACCTTTTCCTTTTTCAACATAATAATAGCGTTTCACACCCGAGTGGGGGATTGAGCAAAGAGATTGAGGCCACTTTTTTTACCGTTATCTTTAAGAGATTCCTAATGTAATAGAGCTTAAAGATATAGACCTATTAGTTTGGTGGGCCGTGTATATAAGTTGTTGTCAAAGTCCTAGCCAAGAATTAAGGTCATTTCATCGATAATTAGCCCTTTTCAGGGGGGCTTTTGTGCACAGTAGGCTTATTCTTGATGGGTTTCTTACTGCCATAAACTCGTTGACATCAGAAGGTGTCACGACCCGAGCCCGAAATTTGATTACATCTCGGTAAATCCCGAGTCGCAACCACACGTACTCCCATAAACTCTGAATTAACCGAAGTTAAAACGAAATTCACAAAGAATATATACATACTTCAAGCAAGTGCGACATACATACTTATCCGCCAAATACACATATTATGGAAGACATAAACAAATGATATCACTCACAAATTTACAATTCCTTTACATCAAAGTAAAGTTCTTTGCACACAATTATCAGTTTCTCATTTCCTTACTCATGTCATTCATCTGCATATTTAAAATGCAATGCACGATAACCTATTTCTAAAGTTCTCCAAAAATTCATTCAAAAAGATTTCCACCATATTCTCGCACTCAGATATCAATCAAATGATATCCCTGCTGTTCCACTCCACTAATCCTCTCAGAGGAACCGGAGCAGCCTCCTACAATGTACCTGCGGCCTCTGTAAAACCGACATTAGCAAGTGGGCCTGTAATGCCATCAATAACACTAGTGAATACGATCATTCAGTAACGTATACACATATCTACGATAGTTCATGCTATTACATATACTAAATCTGTTTAAGTTTAACATTAAACAACAATAACAATCCGTATAATGATAACATCACTTGCATTAAGAATTAATTAAGAATCATACACTACTTGGTAACTACTATAACATTTCATTCCTTCCAAAAGGAATCATTCATTCAATTTTCAAATGCAAATATTCAAATATTTTGGGATCTACCAATGCCCGTGCTGGAGACTATTAGCATCGCCACGAAGCTCCGAAATGCTCCCAAATCCATCTACTGTAGTAGGAATAATCTTTTAACCTATTCAGAGCTACAACATGCTTTAATATGACAACTGAGTAGTGCCAGACTCGATGAGTCAATTTAAATCAAACATATCTCAAGTCAATGTCTAACCCGATTTGGATTTCAATTCAATTCATAAATTCCATTCAAAATAATTGAAAGAAATAAATATTAATACAAATCATATAATGGACTTGAGATCACAATATGAATGCAATTCTACTAGAGAATTAAGACCATTTCATAACTTTATTCATTTTTTTGATTCATACCATCCATTTAGGTGGAACGTTCGGTTGTCTAATGTACGTGTTATTTTCGATGAACATCTTATTATATAATTTATACCTTAGAGTCCCCTTAATTAACACATATGGAGGTATAAACATCACTTTATAGTATTAAACAAATCCTTCAATTCAATAAGTCCTTACACAGAAAAATTAAAATTAAAAATATGAAATTCCTCAATTTCGGTTACCTGTTCGGTTACCACTCAGTTACCAAAATTTGAAAATCAGCTAGCCGAATCATAATTCGGCTATCTACGGTTAGCTTTCCAGAAACTATAAATTTCTGATAGATTTTACAGTGCTCACCTGCTCGGTTGACCGAAATTCACCAGTCGGTTAACCGAACTACAATTCGGTTACCTATCCAGAACCTTCATTTTTCATTTATTTCCACAAATATACTCGATCACCTGTTCGGCTGACCGAACTGTGTACAGCTCTACAGAATTTTTGATACGAAATTCTGAAACTTGAACACCAAGATTTCAAACCACATCTTTAGCATCTTAAATCATTTAGAAATGAGTTTACTTGCCTTTGATTGAAGCTAATTAGTGAAAATCCCTCTTTGTTAGCTCAACTTGAGATGGAATTCACCAATTGAAACCCATTTTTCTAAACCTAATCATCACAAAACAACAAAGAATGAAATTCATAAGTTGTTTGTGCTAGTAATACTCCAATCAGCTGACAGAACTTGAAAGTTCTAAAAAAACCACTATACTCTTACCTTGAAGTCTAATGAAGAGAAAACTAAAGCTTTCCCTCTAACTTTCACTCCAAGGAGAACTGAAGAAGTGGATGGAGAAGATGAAGTCACTGAAATTCTACTTCAAAATCTCTTACACGGCCTGAAGCGTAGCAATTGCTGAAGAAACTGAAGAAAAGGAAGAAAATGAACCTCAGGTTCTTGAGTTCACCGTTGCTATTGCTGGAGTGAACGAGTGAATGATCAATTGGGTTCATTTAGAACCTCATACAAGCCAGATTTGCACACAGCCGGCTCTTAAGTCTATTTCCATTTTAAGTCAAATGAAGACTCATTTGATTCACTTGAGATCAAATGCAATTAAGTGTATTATAAAAGTTAATGTACTCTTCAAGATACGCGTGATGGTATCAAGAGTTACCGTATTCGACCTTGTTCTCATCACTTGAGTTCAAAACCAACTCAAATGACTTAATTTCAATCCAAATTCACTTCATTAAGCTTAATTCAACTATTAGGAACTAATTCAACTTAATCTAACTATTAATCACAATTAGCTTAATTAAACACAATTAATTAGCATTAATCCCGATTAATTCGGACGGGGTGTAATAGAAGGAGGTCCCAGAAAAGCAGGAGTCATCTTTAAAATAGATATGGAAAAGGCATATGAACAATGGGGTTTTGTGGATTACATGTTGAGCAGGTTTGGCTTCGGGGAGAGGTGGTGTGTTTGGACTCGGGAATGCATATTATTAACTTCGTTCTTTGTCTTGGTGAATGGTCGTCCTTTACGCCTGTTCAGAGCATCTAGGGCCTAGACAAGGGGATCCTCCTTCTCCCTTCCTATCCACAATTGTGGTTGAGGCTCTTGCTGTTTTATTTTCTAAGGCCAAAAATTGTGGTTTCAATCACAGCTTTGAGGTTGGTGGAGGGGTAGAATTTATCACCCATCTTCAATTTGCAAATGATACTATTCCTTTTAGCTCTACGACGTGGGAGGACATTGTTGTTTTAGACAGGATTCTAAATTTTTTTGAACTATGCTAAGGGTTAAGGATTAATCTATCAAAAAAATATGGTGTTGGGGATAGGATCTTTGGATGAAGAGATTCAGTTGTTAGCTTTGAAACTTCAATGCAAGACTAATAAAGGGTGGTGCTATTCGCACAACGAATTTAGCTTTTCCCACACAATTTCTCTCCATACACATAACAAAAATTTAAAAATAGCATTTTTTCTTTCCACACACAGCAGAAATCCCCATTATAGCCCTCTCTTCATTTCCCTCTTTCTTCCCACACACACACACACGTTTTTCATCCACAGCAGTTTGGGTTTTTCATCCGGCCGATCCACCTTGCTTCCGCTCTCTGTCTCCGGCGTCTTTTATCTCTCCGGCGTTACTCCGGCATTCACAATCCTCTACACCATCTCCTCTTTCAAAGGTAAATCTCTATCTCCACCATTGTCATTTCATTTTTCTTCACCATTCATTCTTTACCATTTTATTCATCTTAGATTACCTTTTTTTTCATGAAAACTTGTTATAGGGATAGATTCTCATTGAATGTAAGTTTTTACAAACAATGGTGATGATTTTCCTTGCATTTGGGCTGGTTTGTACACCATCATCGCCATTATTTTTCTTAACAGAAAGCACGATTTGTTCGGACCTGAAAGTCCGAACAAATTGGATTTGTTCGGATGTTTAGGTTCGAACAAAATGATTTTGTTCGGACTTTCAGGTCCGAACAAATGGACTTTGTTCAGACCTGAACATCCGAACAGTTTGATGCAAAAACCATAATCCTACAATGTTTGTATTTTTATTTCAGATATGGACCAACCGAGCTCTTCTAGGGTGCGACCTACTGCTTCTAACAGAAGGCGTCGCCACCCAGTTGTAGAAGAACCTGTTCTTCGTGAGGAGGACGTTGAAGAACAACCAGAGATGGAAGAGCAACCATCTCATGGGCCACCAGATAGGTCGTTACTGACCAGCTTTGATACACATATAGCTGGGCATATTTGGAGTGGAGAGGTGTGTTTCGTTTGTTTCATATGAACTTTGATTGATTGATTAAGTTGTGAATTTATTCGATAATGATGTATCAATTGTTGACTGCAGGATCGAGGAGCATTGAAGTGTCTAAGCCATGGTCAAAAAGTGCCATTGTGGCAATGGCAATTGAATGGGTCTGATAGGTTCAGGCGATAGATGTCCAGGTCCAGTTTGGCTCCCTTAGTGACTGCATCATACCGCAGTGTCAATAAGATTATTATATCGGGTTTTGTGGAAATGTGGCAACCTGAGACTAACACCTTTCACATGCCATTTGGTGAGATGACCATCACTTTAGATGATGTTGCATCCATCATAGGCACCCCAGTGACGGGGCGGACTGTCTCGTACAATGATAGAATGTCATATGAGGAAGCTCAAGCACTCCTTGTTGATGCACTAGGAGTAGAAGCCATAGAGGCACATGATGAGCTGATCCAGGTGCGGGGTCAATCTGTTAGATTGGAGTGGCTACGGGAGAGGTTTGGTGGAATGTCTGACGATGATGGAGAGGAGATGGTTGACTGTGCAGTCAGAGCTTACCTTCTGTACTTACTGGGATGTACGTTGTTCACAGACAAGAGTGGCACAAGGGTGCCGATCATATATCTTACACATCTGGTGGATTTGGATAACGTACGTTCATATGCATGGGGTACTGCTGCACTGGCATATTTATACAGGCAGTTGGGGTTAGCAACCCGGCGTGAAGTTAAACAAATGGCCGGTTACCTGACTCTATTTGAAGCTTGGGTGTACGAGCACTTCGAATGTTTGGCTCCAACTCCAAACATTCACTATCAGCCCTCCCACCTCCGGGTCCATCGATGGGTCTCTCGTAGGGAGTCTGCGCCTTTACAGGCATTACGAGAGAGACTTGATTCCATGAGCACTGACTTGGTAATTACGCAAAGTTTCTTACTCATTTTCTATCACATGATGTTATTATTCTGTATTATGTATTTTCATATCTTATACTTGGATTCACTATTTTCAGGTCACTTGGGACCCATATCGTGATGTTAGGCGCTTTCACCCATTCAACGAGGTTGCATACTACTGTGGATGCATCAAGTGCATGGATGTTGTTGAGCCTTATCATCCGGATAGGGTGCTCAGACAGTTTGGGAGAGTACAAACTATTCCTCCACCGCCATTAGCCCCCATTCACGCTACGCGAGGTCCGATTGCCCGTGACTACCATATCGCGTATCAATACATGAATCAAATTTGGGAGGGATGGTCTAATCACCTACTGTCTGCATTGAACCGTAGTCAACCGGTAAGGCATCCTGCAGATTCTGTTCCCGGGTATATGGATTGGTACAGACGAGTCTCATGGAGGATATTACAAAACCCAAATCATCACTCTAATTTTGCGCCCGGACCCGACGAAACACAGTCAAGCAATGCGGTGAACTATGAGCATCGTAATTCGGATGCACTATTCATTCTTGATGAAGTCATGGAAAGGGGTGAGGACCATTGGGTTGAAGATCCACGGGGACTATATACCCATGTGAATCAGGTTGCCCACGTTTTACGGGAAATGTCCATTGCCGATGCTCAACGAACCATTCGACATCCCCACATGAGTTCACAGAGTTACACCCGTAGCAGGTCAACAAGGGGAAGGAACAACTGAAATGATGAAGAAGTTTAACTAACAAAAACCAATGGTTGTAGTCATTTTTTTATTATTTTTGTAATTTGGATGGTTGTTATAAGACTTGGAACCTCTTTAAAGTTGTCTTTTATTTGGAAAGTGGTTGTACTTTATTAATTAATTCAAATGGTATTTTGTTTACTTTACCTTTGATTTTATGTTTGGAATATGCTTGAATTGTTACAGATGTAGAACCATATATCTTCAATGAAAATCTTCGAAAGGGACGAACTGAACATGTTTTGGGAGTTACAGTTAATGTTCGGAAACACAGTGCCGAACCAAACCAGTCTGTTCGGAAACACAGTGCCGAACGAAACCAGTTTGTTCGGAAACAAAGGTCCGAACCAACCCATTCTGTTCGGAAACACAGAACCGAACAAAACCATTATGTTCGGCACTGTGTTTCCGAACATTAACTGTAACCATTCTGTTCGCATTTAAAAACCTGTCTGTATTCGGCCGGCAAAACCAATGCATCCTAGTAGTTTTAAAATTTCTTCATACATCAAAGCATTCATTAAATACAATAAAAAGACATTACTAAAACACATTCCAAACTCCATCAAATGTTTAAAAATAGTTATTACATGCAACATAAAATCTCACATACACCATGTAGTTCTATTCAATCCAAATCAATTGTCTCACATGTTGATACATCTGGAGTTACAAGCTCTTTGAATTGTACAATCCGATCCCTGTATGGAGTCTCCCAACCATTCGCACAAGAGTGATGAAATTGTCTCCACTTATTTGCAATGGGCGGAATTGGATGACCAGGTACTAAGAATAATTGAACAAAATGATTCTGATTAACAAAACTTATTGTTTGCTCGTTCCGAGAAGGTGTCGGCACTGGCACAGACCGCAATGGGAGGAAAGTCAGACACTGTTCTATGCTCAAGTGGTATAACACCAAATTATAACGAGACGCTATGAGGTGCCCCATGTCAGGCATAGTCATCCAATTGTCCATCGATGGGTTGTCATCATAGTATGATAATACTTCCACCAATTCCTCAACTCTGTTCTCCACCGCATATAATTGTTTGTAGTGGTCTACATGTGCAAGCAACTCTTGTAATAAATCTCTCCTAACTTGTCTCCATTCATCCTCGGCTAGTCCAACCAAACCAGCGATGGCTCTGAATCCACAGTTACCATCAGCTGCGACGTCCTTTACATGTCGAATGTAAGGCCTCAACCCTACGGGAAATGAGAGAACATAATTATTAATGCTCCTTGACCTCGTACGAATCGCACTAATCTTTTCTCTTCTCTTTTGTTTGCATTCTAACCGTCCTGAATTAGGAGAGTAGCTATCTTGTGCAGACGATACCAACTCAAATGCGCTTGGATCTCGTCGGGTTGAGGTGTCAACTTTCATACTTGGTCTACCTCTTGTTCTTGATTTTACTTCAGGTTCTATCAAATGAGTACTTTCTGGTTTTGATAGTTCTCGTATCTTCTTTAGAAGTTGCAGTTTTCTTGTGGAATCATATTCATCGAACCGTTTTTCCAATAACTGCAAATCTGCCTTACAATCCAGGCCCATAGAAGAACTTGTTGACGGGGCAGTAGGCAACATATCAAGTTTACACCAATGCGGATGTATGCAACTTAGAGGAATAGGCCGCCCTTGACTTATATATTCAGCAATCTCATGCGCACAGGGTAATCCATGTGTGCGTCGAATAACACAACCACAAACACTGTTGTCAATTCCAACTACGTTGGCTCTCTTGGTTTCTGTTAAGATTTTCTCAAGTGCATTCTTAGAGACATTACCGCGAAGCTCTTTGTATTCGGCCGGCTTGAAATTATGTTGCACAATTGTCTTACTTTTCTCAAATGAAGCTTTGATACCGGTATGTTGCAACTCTAGCAAATTGTGGATTTTAGTCCAAACCGCTTCAAAATTTCCTTGACTTGATCCCAGCTGCCTCTTAAGCTGTGCATGTGAACTCTCAGCCCTGCATATGATTGTTAAGAGGTGAGACATAGCAATTAATAGGCATAAATCAAATAGAAGGTATTTTTTTAAAAGTACCTGTTCGAAGTAGTATTCCCAAAATGGATACTATTGTCTGTCCATGCAGAAACAAATCTCTCCTTGTAATGATCTAACCAATTACTCTTCACGTAATTGAGTGCATCAGGATACGTACTGAATTCTTGATTTAGCTTACGTTGTTGTTCACCAAACTCCTCTTCTGTTGATGAAGACACTAACATATTCCAGCTCATAATAAACCTGTCCCATTTCTCTTTAGTTTCAAAAAACTTTTTGCATCTCGCCAATACGTTTCTATTAATATGCCATTTGCATAATAAATGAGTTGCACTCGGGAATACTCTGTTAATGGCGTTCATGAGTGACAGTTCTCTGTCCGTCACAATGACATCGGGAAGAATACCATCACCAATAATTTCCCGCAATACACTCAATGCCCATGCATAATTATCTTCGCGTTCTGCATGAAGGTATGCAAAGCATACAGAAAAAGTCATGTCTGTGGATGTGACTCCAACAACCTCCAATAGAGGCATGCGATAACGATTGGTTTTGTAAGTACAGTCCATTATCAAAACATGTGGAAATGCACGTAATAAATCTAAACTGCTTGGGTGCGTCCAAATCAAGTCAGTTACAGTATCGCTGTCCTCACAAGTCTTATGCCATTCAATGTAATTATGCTCTGTTAGCTTCCCAAGCAGTTGTTGCATCTGACTTCTTCCACCCCGATCATTAACTTTATATCTGTAGCGTGCATTGTATATTGTCTTCATTGTGGTTACGTTTAATTCACTTCTTTGTTTCAACGTAACCAAAATTTCTTTTGGTCTAACCATGCTCTTGGACATATCAACCAGCAACTGAGTTTCCTCCTTTGATAATCTGCCTGCAAAAGAATGCCCCTCTAAATGTTCTGCTGCCGAATGATTGTGCACGCCACATGTGACCTCCAACATCCAATCATCATTTGAGTCTAACTTTATGCCCTTTAATGCGAAAGGGCATCCACATTTTTTTGAACCGGTTTGTTTAACCCTTTTTCGCTTTTGGCCCTCTTCATGCTTATATTGTCCACTTCTCTCGCATGCAAGGAGTACTCTAGGTTTGACACCTATCCGAGCAGCATTTGAAACCTTTATCACAATGACAAACCCGTTTTCCCGTCCTACACCACGAGCCCAACTAATCAATGAATCGCGACTGTGAAATATCTACAGTAAACAATTTTAATATGAATTTAGTAACAAATATTTATAATTTGAGTAATAAATTCACAATCGGACATACCTCTTGAGTTATAAACTCACTGGTATAATCCATGACAAACTCCGATCCAATCTGACTTTCCTGCGTAGAGGCCTACAAAAAATACATAATAATATGTCAATGTTCGGTATGAAACATCCGAACATATGAAGTGTTCGGAATTTCAGGACTGAACAAAAGGCATTTGTTCGGACATTAAAGTCTGAACAAAAGCCATTTGTTCGGACTTTAATGGCCAAACAAAATCCATTTGTTCAGACTTTAATGTCCGAACAAAAGCCATATGTTCGGACCTGAAAGTCCGTACATATCGAGAACCTGCAACTCGTTCCAGGTGAGAAAAAAATTAAAAAAAGAGGTAAAATAAATAAAAAAACACAAATAAACAAAGGAACTGACCTTTCCAATACTACTTTGGTTTAAAGTTACAATTTGATTGTTGTTTTCTTCCTTCATTGCACTAGAAAGTAGAGGAATGTAAGTGAAGATTAGTAGAAAAGTGGATGGAGGAAGTAGAGAGTGAGAAGTAGAAAGTAAATGACTTGAATAGGAGAAGAAAATGGAGGAATGTGAGTGAAGATGAGTTACCTAAGGAAGGTGGAGGAAGTGAAGAATGAGATGAGTGAGAGAGGAAGAAGCTTGTGTGTGAAAAGAAAATAGGTTTTGAGTTTTTATTGGACTATGTCTATTTTGGTCATTTCATGAAGGGGCATGAATGTAATAAAAAAAAAAAAAACAAGTTTCCTTGTGTGGAAAAAGCTAAATTCGTTGTGCCAATAGCAAGCCCCCTAATAAATTGCCTTGGTTGTACCTTGGTCTTCCTATTGGAGGCATGTGGAATCCTGTGGCGGAGAATTTCAAGAAAACGTTCTCTATGGAAAAGAAACTGCCGATCTTTGGGAGGAAGAATTACCTTAATCAGGGATTTTCTCTTTAACTTGCTGGTTTATTAATGTATGTCCTTGTTACAGATGCCTATGGTGATTACGGAGAAGATGGATCGTTTGATTACGTGAAAAGGTGGATCGATATGGGGTGGGTAAGGGAAGACAGAATGATAAAGGGCTTCACACCCAGAGTCTCAGGCTTCACGCCCATGGCTTCGCACCATTCCTTTCGCAGGAAAGATTACAGAGGGAGAAAAAGTGCTCAACATTTTTTTTTTCCATTAATCATGATCTAAAGCCAAGGGAGGCATTACATTGCTTTATATAAGAAAAGACTAACCTATATCTAATCTCAGCCATCAAAAAAGAACCTATGGCTAAGAGTAAAAAAAAATAGTAAAATATATATTCTTAATTACAAAATGACCCAAACCATGAAATTAAAAGATCATAAAGGGAAAAAAAAAAAAAAAACCCTAAATTGGGCCCACTGGCCTGGTCGACCCATGGATATAACTCATTTGAGGAGAGACTTTTTGTGGAGAGGAAGGACTGGTAAAAGAAAGTTGTATATAGTTAGATGGTAGGATGTAATTAAGCCTAACGCAGTGGAGGGATTAGGGATGGGAAACTTGGAACCCAAAAGTTGGGTTATTTTGGCTAAATGGTGGTGGAGATTTGGGAAGGAGGGGGAAGCTTTATAGCTGCATAAAAGACAGATACTTTTAAACACATAAATGATGGGTCATGCATTTAGATAATTGAGTATATCCATACATGACAGTTTTATCTCTGCAATAGCCAATTACAAGTAAACAGACTAACAAGGTTATTCTAGTTATAGATCCAACTGGGCCTTTAAAATGATCACTTAAAAAACATCCAGACGACAATTGCAGAATGTAAGCAACTGCAACCAGATGGGACTAAACAATAAAAGTTTTCAGACCACTAAAAAGAATGCCTTCAAAGAACCCACAATACAACCAAAGTATTTTGATTTTTCAACATCCAATATCCTCAGAAAAAAAATGGAGGTATTGAAAGAAATTAGAGTTGTCACTTTCCATTTCCAAGGTGACAATAATCTTTCTACATTTCCCTGGATAATGATGGCATTCATTTCATTCATTTTGTTCAAAGAATCTCCATTTCAGAACCATGTGAGACTTTCATTCCATGCAACTGCTCACTTCGATGGAAGTAGGCGGATTATGGCAAGACCAACTGCAGAGATGGAGACTAGTGTACCGATGCAGTACTTTATCACGTCATATTTTGCTGCTTCCAGCTGTGCTCTCAGCGCATGAATTTCCTGTAGATAAGGTTAATATGTCACAAATCTGGCTATTATGCATTACAATCATTTATCATGTACCACCAAACTGACCTTATCCAGTTTATTGGTAAGGCTGGAAGTTTCTGCACTCTGATTGGCTAGTTCATCACGAATTCGCCTGCAATCATTAGTTTAAAAAAGATTTGAGTATCAAGAGAGGACCCTATACTCTAGACTGCTAAAGGCTGTGTTTGGCTCCTTGACATTTGGGAAGAATAATTTCACTCTTAATGGAAATGAGTTGCATCTCAAAGAAGCCATGTCTTTCATACCAGTGTTTCTATAAAACAATAACTGCCTGGTCAAACAGAACCAAAGAGCACAACCGACCAGAAGAGAAACTTAAGCCCTCTGAGGTTTGGTCTAAATCAGACATTCCAAATGGGAAAAAATTACTCAAAACCATAAAGACTGATATGAACAGATGTGATTAGAGCAGTTAAATGGACTCCTTTTTTAAACGATTTTAATGTTACCAGATATAAATGACCAATCACTACCGACCAAACCATCTACTTATCAATCCAGTCTCTAGTCTGGACTTCGGAAGAACGCTATCGGAATGTTCTCTTACACACAGCTCCAACATGTGGGGCTCACCACCACCATTCATATAGGTGAATGAAAGGGTAAGGTTGGGCCAAAAAACACCTATGTAAGATGATGATAGCTGTCAATTAAGCGCCTGAAGGATGTTAAGTGCTGCTAAAATTGTTAGTGGTTAAATCCAACAGTCAATGAAACCCAAATTAAGGTTTAAACTTGGAACATGCTAATATGCAGGGAGTGAGGTGGGTGAGGATGATTGAGAGGTTTCCATTCACTAATAAGTACGTGTGCACAACCAAAAGATCATATTGCAACAAAGGGGAGATCATGAAAGTTTCTGTTACCCTCTTTCAAGATTAAGATCCAAGCGCTGTCCGGCAGTAACTTTGTCAATCTCATACCTGTGCCAAAAAATTAAGCTTTTCCACTCAGATCATGGAAAACACTTTAAGTAAATCAATCATTAAACATAAAACTTAGGCCTGAACAAGTCTGACCCCACATGGCATTACTCGCATAAAAACCCAATTCGGGCTGGGTACAGCCTGTTTCCGAGGCCTGCCTAGAAATTGGGCAGCACTTGGGCTCAGGCATGGCATTTGGTAACCCAAGTACCACTCAATTACCCAAATACATACAATTTCATTAGAATTCATATACTATACATAAAGTGTACTACATACATATGATACATATACCAAACATCTAACTCCAGCATCTCTCCTCTCCTCTCCCTCAGTCCCAAAACCCAGACGATAATAGAAGACAGATCTTCTCTCCTCCCATCCCTTTACCCAGCAGAAATGTAGATTGTACAGTAACAGAGTATGAAGAGATAATGTGGGACGGAAAATCAATGAATTTTGGATGAAAATTGAATAATTTTTCCAGAAATATAAAATACATTCCACAAATTGGGAAAGAGAAGGGAAAATCAAAATTGCCTGGATCTTTACCATCATCAGATTTGTTGAAAAAAGGTGGCTACCCTCTCCCTCAGCTCGAATTAAACTCAGGCCTGAACTATCAATTCAGGTAGGGACTTGGGCCTGCCATTTCAGGCTTCATCACAGCTCAGGCTCAGGTCAACATGAAATTCAAAATCCAACCTGGCCCCGCCCACATGGAATTACCAAGGGAACACTTTGTGTTGCTCACCTAGGATGCATGCCAATCAAAGGAACAGTTATAAAAAGGTCTTAAGGTGGTTTAGAATGACCCAAAAGTCATCATCATAACACCAAGGTACTTATGGATTTTGGAGCACAATGATCGAACCATTAGAAAACAGATATCAATCCAAAGGTGGGTCCAGATAACCCCAATATCTAGGTGGCTGCCAATATAGTGAGTTGGAGAACATGAGAAACCCATAGAGCAAGACACTCGGGATCATTTCCCAATATATAGGAAAATGATCACCAACAAACTGCTCACACAAGCAAAGCTTTTGTGGGGCTATCTGGTCATATTTAAGCCCTCATACTCGCCTACCTCCATGAAGAGGCAAAACCCTGTACCCTCATACTCGCCTACCTCCATGAAGAGGCAAAACCCGGTATGAATCCTGGACAGATAGATACTAGCTGTTGGACTGAAACACCTTCTTTCTTCACTGTTTGATTTTTCTGTCTTATAACCCATTCACAGTTATTGTTATCTGATCTGGATATTTTTTGGGGCATCCCAACACAGTGAAATCTTCACATCCACTTGATTGTCGGTGGCCCTAAGTTGGCCTAACAGATGAAACGCACAGAACAGATGGTGTATGAGGAAGTTAACATACTAACCTCAACTCACTACGTATCTTATCTATATCAGTACGGAGCTTCTCAGTTTCACGTTGCAACGAAGAAAAATGATGATCCTACAACATTAAACAAACCCTGTCAAAATGATGAACACTGCAAAGTTAATTTGTTCGGGTAGGGACTTTAACCAACTATATATAACCTACATTCTCAAGAAATGTACAACTAGAACAAGGTATCACAATCTCACAGGAAATTCCAACATAAAATTCCATGGGTAAGAGCATTATAAATATGCAGGAAATAGCTTCACTTTTACATTTTCAAGCCATTAGATATGTAAGGTAAATAGTGGATAGGAAGTGAACAAAACACAGAATATAGATAGGTATATAATTTACTTTAGGGCACACAGTTGGCATTTTCTTAGTGGCTACCTAGGTAAGGGTAGGGGTAAGACACTCCAAGTGCTGACTGGTAAGAGAATGCAACTAGATAGTCATTTTTCCATGGAAGATTGATCATAATCATCAGATTGATTTTCTCAATTCTACCTTTCCATTCGGTCCAATTTAAAGCCAGATCTTTTTCTGTCTTTTCTATGAGAAGGTAGCTTCTTTTTTTTCTTTTTTTTCTTTTTTTAAGAAGCTTAAAGCAATGTCTTTTTAACTCCACAATGGTACGATCTATCATGTCATTCCTTGCTACTTCAGTTAAGGTCTTTATCAATCTCCCCCCCTGCCTTAGTTCCTTGAACTTGTAACCTTTCAATACATTAAACAGGAGCTTGTCCCAATTTTCAGTAATATGTGTCCAAACCATCTAAAATGGCATTCCTTGCTTTTCGTTTTGATTGGAACCACCCAAAAGTTTCCTCTAATGGACACATTCCTACTTCTATCCTTTTAACAGATTGAATCCAAGCATATGGTGGTTGACATTCAGTTGTTGATCTCAACCCTTGACTTTCACCCTCCACACCTCACCCCTTTGATCAAAGCATCTTTCCTATAAGAATGACAAACATGCCCTTACAATATAATCTCTCATACATTGTTTGACAACGCATAGTAGCCAGAATCTCAGACCTTTATTCTAGTAATGGTAAAAAGAAGGGAAAGTAGAGACAATTTAAAAGTAAATCATATGATATTTTAACATATGGTGTGACAGTCACAGGAATGCAAAGCTGGAGTATCAATTGAAGTTATTCTGTATAAGGACATAATGATAACACGGCGAGGGTCCTCCATTGATGCAGATAAGTGAGTATTTTAAGGGGAATGAAGAAAGTGAAGATTTATTGGCTTATTTCACCAATTGTACGATAAAACATTATTCCCATGTTGAACTTGCTAAATATACGACAGAAGCAAGCAGCTTAAGAACCAATTTGAGCTTTTGAAATCAAAGAGGATGAGTAGGAAAAAGACTGACATTTGGACAATTCTCTCTCTCTCTAACAGGAAAATTTATTTAATAAAGAGAAGTGCAAGAAAAATAGAAAGACCAATATAAGATAGAAATATGGACTGTAGAAAAAACAAGAAATTACAAAGAATCCGATTGCAAATAACCGCTATATATATGCCTTGTTCTGCCCGACTATTAGACTTCAAAGAACCCGATTGCAAATAACCGCTATATATGCCTTGTTCTGCCCGACTATTAGACTTAACATTAGCCCCACACTTAAATGCTGGAAAGACACGTGAAGGCCACAGAACAAATTCTAATTTCCTTGAACACAAAATTCAGGTGAAAATTAGTAGGCCTTGTTTGGTACACTTTGAGAAAATCATTAAAAAAAAATCCTTTTTATGTGGCATATGTATGTTTTATTTAACATATTTTTGGACGTGTATGGTATATACACAGTATAAAAGTTGATATAAATATAAAGGGGTCTAAGAAGAGCCCCATGGGCTGGTCACCTTGGCCAAAATCCAATCCGTTGAGGGTTTCAGACCCCAGACATGGGTCTGGGTCCGGCACGTCGGCCCATATGCATTCCTGACTCGCTTAAACGTACCTGGGTCCAAGCCACAATCAGGCCCATTGGCAGCCTCAGTTTCTATAATGAGATTACCCGATAACGAATCCAAAAATATAAAGGGCTTGCTTGACAACCAACAGCTTCACTTTGTTAGTATTTAATACAAATTTCCCAAGAAAACTTCAAGGCCCCTTTATCATTAAACTTAGCACCAATGATGCCTGCCAAACTCCATTGCCTATAGCCATAGCCACCCCATCAACGTTGAGGGTTGGGGACTCCTGTTTGGGAAGATTTTTGGTTTGGATGAAGTTCCTCTTAGAGCCACTTCACCCAAAGTGTTTTCTTTTCTTCTTTTTTTTAGTAGTAGTAGTAGATTTCTTGGAAATTGTTGCAAATGGTTGGGAGGTAAAGTTGTCTGGAGCATTGGTTTTAGGTGGAGCGGCTTGTTGGAGACAAAATATGGGGAGTATCTATCTTTCTTGAACAGTCAATCTTTTATTTTAAGAGTTGGAGGCATAATTCATTGGGGGTTATTTTATCTAGACCATTTCCAAGGTCTCAAACTGACCATTCTAACTTCCACCCATCATATATTCGCACGTGTTAAGGTCTCTCGCCTACTAGTGGAAGCTTTTTGATAACAAACAATGACTGGGAAGTCACCTGTAGCAGATAATGTGAAGAAGTGGGGTTTTGATCCCTTAAATTTTTTTAAGTTGTGCTCTCAATGTATGGAGAGGGGTCGTTTAATTATTTTTGTTTCTGCATTCTCCTTTACTTCTTTGATCTTCAGGCACTTCCCATGTGTGGATGCTGTGTCCTTATGCGACCACAATCCGGGAACGAAATAGGCAAGCTCCTGAATAAGGTGAATCCTCAAGGATTCCACACACACAAATACTCACGATCAAGAAGATGAACTCACAACCAAAGAGGAAAACTGAGAAAATTCTTATTGAAACAATGAAAGGCACCTCTCCCAATGGAGGGTTACAAATTTATCAGAAGAGGCTGGATGTCCCCTTTCCCAATTGGTTTCTAATTCCTAGATCTTCCCTACTTAAAAGGAAACTAAATATCCTAAAACTTTGCCAAAAACAATCCAAATCAAAATAAATTCAAGCTTTAAAAGCTCCCAAGTATTTGAAAACTCCCACAATAATCATATGGCATGTTAGTGCTCGTAAAGATCTTGATTCATACGTTAAAAAAATCGATAATTGTAATCCATGAAGCATCAAAGAGAGGGCAACCTTGCCCGCAACGAGGAACTTCTGATAACCTCCTTGATGGGCGGAGACGATCTGATCATCAAGAACAACAACGATATTGCCAGTTGGAGGAGGATTGGTCGGCAAAGAGTTTGCTATCCGAATCATCATCAATGTGTTGTCCTCAGTAGATGGTGAGATGCTCCAACATTGAAAGTAGGGCTCATGCCTAGATGTGAAGGTAGATCTAAAACACAAGTGTTAGAACTGATCACTTTTAAGGATTTTAAATGGACTCGCATTGCAAGGATGCATCTTTTGATTGGCTCCTGAAGGTAGTCGCTCAAGACAAATGTGAACCATAACCATATCGTCTTCGGTAAACTCAACAAAGCAGTGACGTGCATCAGGATGAATTCATTCGTGTATCAACAAAGCAGCGACAGCTACATCATGTCCTTGGCACAAATAGAAATCAAATCAGGGGAGGGTCTTTTTGAGATATGGGAAGGTCCATTTGGATTTTTCCTGTTTTTAAATATGATGAATATAGTCTATGAGTGGCCGAATCAAGCCCATTGATAAGTTTTGTGGAGGAACCAGCCCTCTTTAATGTTTGGATGCTCATGTGATGAGTTGATTCTGATTTGTGAGACTTTTTTTTTTTCTTTTTCTCTTTTTTATGAATGGTGAGTGTGAGACTTTTTTTACTTTTTTCTACTATTTTCTTCTTTTTTTTTTGAATGGTGAGTGTGAGAGTTTATCAAATCTGACTATTAAAATTGAATAGCAGGCAGATCACGATCCAACAGACAACCCACCAAAGAGTTGGCAAATCTATTTAAGCACATTCGATCAAAGCTCTAGCTGCAGATGATTGAATCACCACTTCAATCAAACCCTTCGACAGACTGTTCAATCGATGAAATAGTAGATTGATCCTTTCAGCTTTCCAATCAACAAAGCAGACAAGTCAACAAAGGATTCAATCAGCAAGCTTTACAATCAATGTTCAACAAAATTAAAATTAAAATAGAAAAGGTAAGAGATGAAGAGAGAAGAAGACATCAGGAGGGAGAAGGGTGTGGTGGTGGTGGTTAGCATTGGACGACGACAATGATATTTATAGTTTATTAAACCCTGTAGTTTTCTCAAATTACACGAAAGTCCCTGAAATCGACTTATTTTCAAATAGGTCCTACACTCTTATCTCAAAGCAGAATGAAGGTAAGAGATTAAAGGACTCCAAATAGTGACTTAAGGAGTTGAAAAGAACTGGAACTCAACCTAAAATGACTGCTATATTATGAGTCACAAATAAGTGGGATCAAAAGGGGGAATGCCATCAGAATCAGAGAGAAAATTGGGTTAAGTGGAGTGCTAACAGTTTTTTGAATCGGTCAACCCTGCTCTCTGAAGAATGTCTCAAAGATACTTCACTTGTGAAAGAAGGCGGGCCTGAGGAAAGTAGGCAAGCATTTGATGGCATTTCTGAGAATGGCATGAAGTAGCACAGAGGACCAAGATCCTTCAGATCAAACTGTGAACTGAGAAAGTTCTTTAGAGACCAGATGCCCTCTTGATCATCGCCTGTGATAAGCATATAATCAACAGGGAGAAGACGCACTCGACCACATTTGATGCAGAAGTAGAACATTGTGGATCTTGAAAACTCTAAGAATAGTCAATGCTGAGAATGGCATTGCTGAAGCATTCAACCAGGCACAAGGAGCTTGTTTGAGGTCCATACAAAGGTCGGCACAGTCGACGAGCATAGTGTGGAGGATGAGGAAGTCCCATGAGGCAGAGACAAGTAAATATTTCTTTGTAAGCAAGCCATTTAAGAATGAGAATGAAGAGCTACAACAACATTTTGTAGGCTGGCAAAAAATAGTGAGAAGAAATAAAGCCACAGCGATCAACGGGTTTGCAAGTGCAAATAGAGTACTTGCGAGGTGTCCCATCAGTCAAGACTCAAGAGAGAAGGTGCAGGTAATAAGTTACCGGCACTGTGGTTGGTTCACAAGTTCAATGCTGATAAACAAGACAAGGCTGGGCAGACGATGAGAAGCAAGGATTATCCACAGGGAAAAGATCAAGGGAATTGGAGTGAGGAGGATAAGGATTATCCACAGAATAAATCAGGGAACAGATCACGAGAATAGGAGTGAGGAGGATAGGGGTGGGGTGGAGGGGGGGTGGGCGGCTTATAAAATTCTACTCCGCACCAGTCAACTGGTGCCAGCCAGGACCGAGTTGAGTTGGGAACCAGCACTAGTAACTAGTAAGGGGTTGCTCGGATAGGAATATTGAGATTTTTATTAAATACTTGCATAAATCTATTCCTAGAGCGTTGTAGCTCAACCGCTGGGGATGCAAGGACATGGCTTTTCTTTTCTTTTTTTTGAAAAGGTGACTATTTCATTACTCAGAGGGCATTGTACAGTATAGGAGATATATACTGACTCAAAAAATCCCAATCAGCTGGGTTAAGTGCACAAGTTCAAATCCCATCTGGGTACCTTTCTTTTTTAACGGCTTTTTATAATATAAGACTGTATTCCACATGATTTCAAGAAGGCCCTTATAATTTGAGTTTTCATTAAAATATAGTTCAATTAGATAAATTAATGAGACCCCTCTTTTTTTTACCTTTTTTTTTTTGTTGGATGACGTGGGTATTCCTGAGGTCCTTTTTTTCACCAATTTATCCTTGAAAAAGCTCAAATCACTTAACCCTTGAGTTAAAACTAAATATATAATCGCCCCTCAATAAAAAGATAATTTTGCCCCTTAAATTTTGAGGACCAAAAACCAAAGTCTGGGATTATTTGAATGGCTTAAATTATATATTTCCTAATCCACATTCAAATGAATCCTCCAGTTTTTTTTATTTTGAAAAAATTATCCTTAAAAACTCAAATGGCTTATCCTTTTAGTTAAAAATATAATTTAGACAAAAAAAAAAAAGGCTAGGATAATTTGAATGGCTAGATAATACTTATTTTCTACCACATCCAAACCTTTCAATAGAAATACTCCATTAGTGTTTTATGCATTTAGGTGGGCCCACTAAAAGTAACTTGAGTTGGTGAAATTTGTTAAGCTTAAATAAGAGTTATTAATATCATTTATCCATAAAAACTGGCAGCGATATGTTACACCATTAGCTATTCAGTGCTCAACAACAATAAACATCACTATATTTGGATCGGATACTAGTTAAATAGCTCGATTTTCACATTTTTACTATTTTTCTATTATTTTCTATCTTTCTAAATTTTAAAAAAAAAATGACACTTTTTAGCACCAGCACGAGTGCACTAACTCATCTCAGTCCCGACTAGCATCAAGACTAGCACCAGAATTAAAACCATGAATAGAACGGAACATGCTTCAGAAACATGACATGTCAGGAGATACAAAGACGATTAGCTTTAAGATCAAAATAACAAGAACCTTCATGTTCAATCCCATAACCAAGAAAGACAAATGGTGGACTTTTTTTTGGTAAGCGACAAATGGTGGGCTTAGGAGAGAGTTCGGAGCATTCTGAAGGAGGAAGGAGAAACAAAGCAGGTTCACCCAAAAGGGCGTAGGCTGGTCTGATTATTTTTATGAAAGAGAACTTCAAAAGGTGTGGGGCCTGGTAGAACGGAGGATAAGTAGAATTGATAAGATAAGTGGCTGTCAGGAGCCTCTCCCCGAAAGGAGAGAGGCACCTAAGAGGAAGAAGAGTGCAAACAGAATCCAAAAGATGATGGTGTTTGCGCTCAGCCACACCGTTTTGTTCAAATGTAAGGACAAGATAGCTAGGGGTTCATTGATGAGAGAGGAAGTTGCAAAATCGAGAATGAAAGATATTGGCCTTAAACTTAGACTTAAAAGTTTTAATTCTAGCAGAAAATTGGGTATCAACCATGAGAAAATAAAATATGTCATACAACTTATGCTTATATTTCATTAAATATACCCATGTGCAACATGCATAATCATCAATAAACACAGCCTCCTTAGATAGGTTGGGAGGCAGGTCACTAAATGTGTGCACCAAATCCATAGCATCTTTAGTACAAGCAATACTTCTATTAAAGGGTAAAGCAATAGATTTTGATACGTGACAACTTCAACATTCAGATAAATCCTCAAAACTAACATGTCCCAAAACACTATAAGCAGGGGTGGCCCACATATTGGGCAATGGGGGTGGTCACCCCAGCCGGGCTTTGAAAAGGTCCAAAAGTGGCTATTGGCTGCAGTGGCCATGGTCACCCCAGCCGGGTTTTGAAAAGGTCCAAAAGTGGCTATTGGCTGCAGTGGCCATGCCCCAGGTAAAGTAAAACTTCGCCCCACCTTTTTTACCCAAATTGTTTCCTGTCCCACCCCAACACAGAAAACCCCAAATCTTCCCAAGAGAAAACCTTAAATCACCCATCCCTCGGTCTCGTCTTCCCCCCTAGCTCCGGCAGCAACCAGCCCAAATCTTCCCAAGAGAAAACCTTAAATCACCCATCCCTCGGTCTCGTCTTCCCCCCTAGCTCCGGCAGCAACCAGCTCTCTCTCTCTCTCTCTCTCTCTCTCTCTCTCTCTCTCTCTCTCTCTCTCTCTCTCTCTCTCTCTCTCTCTCTCTCTCTTCTCTTCTCTTCTCTTCTCTTCTCTTCTCTTCCTGTCTATCACTTTTCTAGCCAGTTTGTAGTGGATCCATGAGGTCCACTTGCGGGTTTCATTAGGTCCAAATCCGATGCACCATAGACCTGAGATTGAGAACCAGACCAATAATGTAGATTCTAGTTTTAACTCTGCTGAATATCAGTAAAATAACTGGAACAGTATGTGCTTACTAATAACAAGACCAGCCCAACTGAGATGGACTTACAAAGTCTAAGCCAAAGTGCCGAACCATAAAAATTACTACCCAACATTGCCATTGATTTGGTCTTCTGGACTGTACGTATGCTGAAGTGTGCTTCCCCTAGTCAGGTTCTATGTGTTATTTCATGGATAAGTGCGAGATCGGAATTCTTATACTGAAATAAAAGAATCCAAATATTTCAACTTTTTATATTTTATATGTTACATTTCCATGGAAATACAGTGAGGCAAAGGACCCTTGGTTAGTGGGCTAAGGTGAAAAAAACCCTATTACTTTCTGTTAAATTTCTAGGTTGATAGTGAAAGAAGACAAAACACTTGTTAGGACTAGAAAGAGTGCATTTTGCCTGTTATAGAATTTGGGCCTTTGAAGCTCACAACCCAAATAGTTTTGAAGTAGAACAATAGTTTGTTGCAAAAATTCTTGGTGCACCTTGATCCTTTGAGACGGATGATTATCATGGCTTTGGAATGATTCCCGTGGCAGATATGAAGGGCATCCAGATAAATAATCCCACTATTTGGTATACTAATATACTCCATCAAACAGTAAAACTTAATAACTTTTATAATTTCCCCAAAATCCTTATGTAATCCAAATCAAATCCATCAATCTCAGATCTCGCACACAAAATCTTCATAGACAGTTCAACAGCAGCATAGTCATGAGAATCAAGAGATTAACAAATTAAGGATGGGCTTTCTGCCTAATGATTTAATATTTTATTATTATTTTCGTTCAGTCCATGTGTATGCTGAGCTTTTTTTTTTTTTTTCTCTCTCTCTCCTTTCATTTCACTTAAACAGAACAAGAGATTTGGAGAAGTTGTGTTGGGTTAATGCTCCCAACTACTCAAATGATAAAGGAGTCTCATGTACATTAATGAGCTCATCTACATAAGTACAATGAAGTTCGATTAACTACTTGAATCTAAGAAAATGTATGGTACATCAAATAAGGTGACCCTCTAAAGATTATGGTGAATTGAGGACCATATGAAATTAAAGGTGTCTTCACATATTTGCATGTAGAAGTAGGTCCTTTTATTGTAGTTTATATTAATATAAACATTCTTTTTAAGTGTTGCTTTAGCTTTATACAGTTTTTAACTTGTTATATATTAGTTTTTCTTTTCTTTTCCTATTGTAATTTTTGGATCAACAAGAATGCCATAATGGTCCTTTTCAGGATCAAATTGGAACATTATCCAAAATGGAATTGACAACCATTGTAGTGGTAATCCAGCTGGACTGTTTGTCCATCACATGGTTGGGTCCTAGCATAGACCTTTAGGCCTAGGGCTACATCAACAACGTCAAGAGTGAACATTGTAAACATCATGCATAACTTCCACTTGCCAAAACAAACAAGGGTGTATCCCTTACACAAGTATATGCAAACAGTATTCGATCATCTTTACCATTTTAAGGGTGGTTGCATTAATTGACAAGATGAGCTTTGAGCACACTCAATGTCTACGGACAAGAGAGCTGAATATTTATTACCAATGCAATGGTACAATTAATCCCTTCCAAGCCTAAAAGTGGTAGAAAAGTCACCATGTAGTGAATTGTCAACTTTTGGTTAGCAATGAAGCAAATGTGAGAATGGTGAGATACAAAGCATTCGGATGGGTTTTAAGAACAATAATAAGTAGCAACCTTATAAAAGAAAGATACCTAGCATAAATTCTCAGTTGAAAGAAATCACAACTTTATAGAAAGATGAGATCACTTTCATGTTGCTTGCAGTCATCAAAAATGTCAAAGCTTCAGTCTTTTAGCAAAGGCTAAGTGGAATCATCTTCTTCAAATTTTATTTTTTTTAAATCACGTAAAGTATGACCAGCTTTGTTTAGAAAAGAACCGTCTTGCATAAATGGTAAAAGGAGATCATTTTGATTATTAATGAAACTTTTAGCTCAATTCTCTCTGTACATACACAAGTTATTTAGCTTCTAGAATACAGTCATACATAGTTTAACAAAGACTTTCCTGCATAGGCGATAATAAGCGGCGTCTCTGTTATTGCCTAACGAAACGTATAGGTAGCTTGCATCTATAAACATATAAAGTAATATGCCTTCTAGGATACAGACATACACAACACCAATAATAATTGAATCATGTGGTCAGTGAAAATAATAGAATTTACAAGGTTAGTTTCAACACATAATAGCACAACAAAGAATCCCATCACACACTATATGGCCATAAGGAACCTAAAGGGTCATAGACGTTCCCAGCGCAAAGCATTCATCAAGCTTAATGAATAGGAGATCGATCAACATACTTTGCAGCTAATAATGTTAAATGAAAGTAGAAGCCAGAAGGTAAAAGGAGATGCTTCACCTGAGAGCTTTGCACTTGAGCTTTGAATTTGGAGATGTTGGATTCCTGAAGCATTTCAATCTACAGCGGTAGACAAAGCGCACAGTTATAGAAAAGCAGGTATTATTTAATCAATGCAGTAACAAAAGCTCATGAGACTTGTAACTATTTGATAGGAATCCTATCCACTTAGAGATATCTCTTGATCTCATTTTCTTCGAGTTATCTAGCGAATTACTTGTTCATTGTTTATCTCAATCACCATCCATTTTTTTTCCTTAATAATAAATCTAGGCTCATAAATAAAAGTACTTCAGTTTTCATGCTCCTAATTCAACCAAACCTATTGCAAATCAATCACCTATTAATTCATTTCACAGAAAAACAGAGTGCGATACAACGAGATTTGATCATCGAAAATCAAAGGGATAAACTTAGTCAAAATACATACTTTCTGCATTTCCCCTTTGGAAACAAAAGATTGCGCTACATTTTCCAAGCTATCATTCAAAACTTCAGTGATTGCAGCAGTTATTGCCTCAGCTTGTACAGAAGGAATGCCTTGTGCTTCTAGTCTCCTCACCTGAAACGATCATTCAACAATTTGAAGGAAAAAAAAAAACACGAGAGGCAAATCTTCAAACCCAAAACAACAACAGATGAAACCCAGGGATTAAGCGTGTACCAACGCCAAGGTATCCACAAGAAAAGCGCGACTTCCATTCGATTTCACATGCTGAGAAATGTGCCTGTAATCAACAGCAGACGAAATGGAAGATGGATTACCCCTTCTCAATATATTCCAGCAAGCGACAGAATTCGTATTCAAACGCATCATTTGATTCCGTAATACGACCGCCCCCATTTAGAACTCTCTCTCTCTCTCTATTCTTCCTGTTCTTCTTCTGGACTTGAGGCCTTAAATTGGTGCGGAGAAACCATCAGAATCGAAGCAAGAAATCGAGCACATCAAATGAGGGAGAGGGAGAGATTTCTTTCGTTTATTTGTGTCGAGAGAGGATTTCTTGTGGAGCATGTATGTATGCGGGGTCAATTGATGGCTTGAGGAACAAGAAATCGATAGGGAGAAGAATGCGGATGGAGGTCTATTTGCTGCTTTGGTCGAATATATGTATAGATATCTCTGTCTCTCTTATGTTGTTTTGAGTCTTTTGCGTGTGAGTCCGGGCCTTTCTTTCTTTCTCTCAACGCTGCCTGTAGCAGCAGGGATGAGCTGTTCTAGCGATTTGGGATGAAAACGGGGCTTCCGCAAATAGGGCTGTGCCCGTCAATGCGGGTCCAATTGACTATGCTCTTCCTGTTCACTTTTTTATCAGGTAGTAATAGGTTTTTTGTTTTTCTAATTGCCCTACTTTTATCTTTCTAAAATCTCATTTTTACTCACACAGGTTCCTCTTCCTATTAGTCAGCACTGCAGATAGCGTTGTAAAAAGGTATCTGATTCTCCGATTACCTGAAAGTTCCGCCCCGAAAAAGCTAAGTCTGAAACCTATTTTAAGTTCCGATTCATAAACGGGTCCGGGTCCTAATTTAGGTTCCGATTCATAAACGGGTCCGGTTCCGAGTTCATATAGGTTCCGACCCGTGTACCCAGTGGCGGACTTACATGCACTTGGCTGGGGGTTGAAGCCCCCTCCTAATTGGAAAAAAACCCATAAGGGCCCTATGGGCCCTTAAGCCCAGCCCCCAGTTAGAAATGGTCCAAGTCCCCAGTCGATCAGTCCCCTTTAATTCCCTTACCACTTTAACCTAAAAACAGTAAACCCCTTTTTCTTTCTCTGTTTCTCATCTCTTTCCCTCCCCCTCTCAAAAATCCTCATCTCAGGACTCAGGCTACTGGGCCATGGCTGCCTCATCGATGCCAAATTAGCGCAAGGAATTGCAGCGCCCAAAAGCAAAGGGGCCGATTTCTCCAAATTGATTGCTCAGGCGAAGGAAGATGCTCGTTCTCCCATTAACCCAGATCAGGATTTCTTCGGTTCCGTCGACGATGTTTTCAGTAGTAATTCAACTGATTGAGTGTGTTTGGTTGAGAAGAAGTGGAAAATGATTTACTAGGAAAAGTGGGATTTTTGGATTATGTTTGTTTGGTTTGATCTCCACCACATTGATGAAAACGAAAGCTGAAATCTTTCATTTCATTCCAGTTTCTGTTGTATTGTTTGGTGTGGCAGAACAGTTTCTGGAGTGAAATGTGTTGCCTTTTTTGGTGTTACACTACAGGAAATGGTTTTCTACCACTTGGGTTTGAATGTGCTTTCCGAGAAAAATTGTGGAAAATGCTTTCATTTGGAAAATGAAACCTACAGAAAATGTTAGTGGAGAATGATGGGAAATTGTTATCCAGTGGAAACCTATTCTCAGCGCTATTCTTTTTTTTTTTTTTTTTTTGTTGTTGTTTTGAGGTTTAGATGGTTACCATTATGTTAAATTGTTGATGCATCTTTACATTTGAGCATGGCAATACCTACTGCTAACTCATCCACTGCACATGTGGCAGGCACCAGTCCATATTGTTCAAATTCTAGTTTATTTTATAATGAGTAAAACCTAACAATCCTAACCATCAGATTTGCTTGTTGCATTTCATCCATAACCATAACCATACTGTTTTGATCAACCATGAAAATGATTGCCTTTGGAATGATTATGGACATACAGTACCCTCATACCCAATCGGGCCAATCCCAATGCCAATGCAAGGGACATTCTTTAGGGCTAGTGGAATCAGATATTCAGATGTTGACATGTTGTGTCTCCTTGACCCAAACAGCCAACAGGCATGCCATATAATATTGCCATTGGAATTTGGAACTCTTCAATGTTATCACTTATTAATGTTTTAACAAACCCTGAATGATGTTTAACCACTTCATAATCATAGAGGGAGGGTTTGATTTAAGGGTTAGGATTTATTTTATTACAGGCTCCAAGCCAACTGGTGATCATTGTTATTAGTATGGTTCCAAGTCATAGTCCCTACATTTCCTTCATATTAATCTTAATTTTATTATGTAACCACAATTGAAAAACTACATCTTATTAAATAACACTTTCAATCACATGTTTCTCAGGTGGGTTGTTTTCTGTTGTTATTTTCCTTCTCTAATAGGCTTGGCAACTGACAAGATAATCTCGGAGACCTTCCTTTTACAAATTCATATCTGGTTGAGGTGTGTGCTTATTTTCCTTTCAAATTCTTGTAGTTGTATGACATTAGTTTAGATTGGAAGAAAATAAGTTAAATGTTTGGTTGAGGTGTCAGGTGTGTGCTAATTGAAGATACATTAGTGTGCTTTCTTAAATTTGTGAGCCTCTTTATTAGATTTGATACAAAATAATGATTTATTTATTTTAATTATGATTTGTTTGAGGTTGTTTTGAGTGAGAATATTGGTTTTGATTTATTGAAAGTATGACATTTCCAAATCTAATGACAAGCAATTGGATTAAAACTCCTAAAAATTAGACAAAATAGTTTGTTTCGGTCCACTTGGTGAGATTGACAAATTTCATCATTTAGAAATAGAAAACAATTGACTTGTTTGCATATTGCTTTAACTAAGGTCTTGATTGGTTATGCTCTTCATCAATTTGAACCAGATATGGAAAATTATTTCAAAAGAAAATCAACTGATGATCTAGCACCTTCAACTCTAGAGAGTGGTAAAAATGATCAAGCACCATCAACCTTGAAGAAAAGTCGTATAGCAGTTGATTTTGAAAATCTTCCCGCAGACCCTGGATTACGTTGTCCAATCTCAAGTTATCATCCTATGGACCGGGATGAAATAAGAAGAATGTATCTGCAAAAGGGCCCTTGTCAGCCTCATGACCATAAATTCCCTTATACGCAGTTTGGACAGCAGAAGAGGTGGTTTAATGCTACTTGGTTTAAGAATTATGGAAGTTGGATGGAGTACAGCATAGAAAAAGATGCAGTGTTTTGCCTATGTTGTTACCTTTTTGGAGGTCAAGCACGAAGCGAGGCTTTTGTAACTGAAGGATATAGGAATTGGAAGAAAAAAGAAAGATTTGTAGATCATGTGGGAGGGCCTAATAGTGCTCATAATCAAGCATACGAGAAGTGTCAGAATTTGTTAAATTAGAAGCAACACATTGAGATAGTTATTGAAAAGCAATCGGATCAAGCTCGAAGAGAGTATCGAATCCGCTTGAAGGCAACGCTTAGTTCCATTCGCTTTCTTTTACGCCAAGGGTTACCTTTTCGTGGCCATAATGAATCTGAGGATTCAAAAAACATGGGTAACTTTCTTGAGTGTTTGAAATTGCTTGCTGATCATAATAAGACTATTAAAGGAGTTGTATTGGAAAATGCCCCAGAAAACTTGAAATTGACCTCGCCTAAAATTCAAAAAGACATTGTGAATGCAGCTGCCGTAGAAACTGCTCAGGCTATCATTTACGAGCTTGGAGATGCACCATTTGCACTTTTGGTGGATAAATCACGTGATATCTCTATGAAGGAGCAAATGACTGTTGTTTTACGCTATGTGGATAAGCGCGGATGCGTGATTGAGCGTTTTTTAGCCATAGAACATGTCACAAACACTACTGCTCAATCACTTAAGGTGGCCATTGAAGCAATATTTTTCAAGCATGGACTGAGCATAACAAGTTTGCGAGGGCAAGGTTACGATGGGGCTAGTAATATGCAGGGAAAGCTTAACGGCCTCAAAACGCTCATTCAAAATGAGAATCCCGCCGCATTCTACGTTCATTGCTTCGCACATCAACTTCAATTGACACTAGTTGCGGTTGCTAAGATACATGAACCAATCTACATATTCTTTGAGTTGGTTTCTAATTTGTTGAATTGCATTGGATCCTCTTGCAAACGCCATGACATAATCCAAAATATACAGGCTGCAAAAGTTGTTGATGCACTCAACAGTGGTGAACTTGAAAGTGGACAAGGCTTGAATCAAGAGACTAGACTCAAACGGCCAGGAGATACACGTTGGGGTTCGCATTATGGCTCATTGGTTAACTTAATTCATATGTTCTCCTCTGTGGTTGACGTACTTGGAATTCTTTTAAAAGATCATTCAAGTGAACAAAGGGGTTGTGCGGGTTACTTGCTAACTCAATTGGAGTCTTTTGATTTTGCATTTAAAATGCATATGATGAAAAATATATTGGCGATTACGAGTGAATTATCAAATGCATTGCAGCGAAAAGATCAAGATATTGTCAATGCCATGGAATTGGTAAGAATAGCGAAGCAGCAGTTTCAAATGATGAGAGATGATGGGTGGGATTCTCTCCTCTCTCAAGTTCATTCATTTTGTAACAAACATGAAATTAGCATTCTCAATATGGATGATTTGTTTGTTGAGCGACAGAGATCGCGGCGTAAAGGTGAATTGACAAATCTACATTATTACCGTTTTGACATATTCTACACTTTTATTGACCTGCAGCTTCGAGAGCTTAACTCCCGCTTTGATGAGGTGAACACTGAGTTGCTTCTTTGTGTGGCATGCTTGGATCCAAATAATTCATTCTCTGCTTTCAAGAAGGAGAAATTGATCCGCCTTTCTCAATTTTATCCAAATAATTTTTCAGATTCAGATCGGATGATACTTGATGAGTAGCTGATACTTACATTATTGATATGCACAAAAATAGAAAGTTCTTGGAAGTGAAAGGAATGAGCGGGCTTGCACAGAAGATGATTGAAAGAAAAAAGGACATTGTATATCCTTTGGTTTATTTGCTTTTGAAATTGGCGTTGACCCTGCCAATTGCCACCGCTACCGTTGAAAGGGTATTTTCGGCTATGAAAATTGTGAAGAATCGGCTGCGCAATCGAATGGAAGATGAGTGGATGAATGATTGTTTGCTTGTCTATATTGAAAAAGATATATTTAATAGCATTGACGATGAGACAATCATGCAAAGGTTTCAAAACATGAAGAATCGTCGAGGGCAATTGTAAAAGCTTTGTTTGAGGGTTTTTTTTGTTTTTTTTTTTCTAAAGAAAATCTTTTGTAATTAGGTGATCAACTGATCATGACTTTTGATGATAGAATGTTAGTTGATTATGTAATTCGATATTTTGTAAATGCAAGACATTTTCTCTTTTGCAAAAGTTAATGTTAAGAAATACCAACAAAATATCAATTGACTTTTTCAAGTGACTATCTCAAGCCCCCACCAAGTCAAAATCCTGGGTCCACCACTGCGTGTACCCGGGACCTAGCATATGAGTCTTTGATATTGCAATTTGTACTTTAAAGTCAACTCTTTTTAGGCATTCTTATGTATAATATTGGATGTTGCAGACTTAATGCTCTGTTATAAGTTCAATGATATGCTTATTTTAAGAAAAAATAAAGAATAAAGAGGAAATAGAGTCGATTTTGGAACTAGATTCGAGTCTTCTAAGTGGACTCGGTATCAGAACCGAATCTGGGTTTTCTGATCAAAACCGGGTCTAGAACCAACAAAACAGGTTCTGATTCAAAACCGGATCCAGAACCGGAACTATTATTTAAAAAGGGTTTAGGTCCGGGTCTAGGTCCACTATGGTTCCGATCCGAAACCGTCCCGTTTCCAACTCTAACTGCAGCAAAGATTAAAGCCAGTAAAATTTATTTTATTTTACTTATTACATGCAATTTAGGGTTATAACTCCTCACTATACACATACACTGATCGCGTAAAAAGACCATAATAAAAAAGTGTACTTCTCAATTAAAAGTAGCTGTTCAAATAAGGTGAATATGGTGGAGTTGGCATACGTTTAGATTTTAGCTTTATATCATGTTAATCAAATCAATCATATTACTACATAGATCCAATTTTAAGGTTATATTAGTTTCATACTAGCATGTGCGAGCACAATGTGATTGGGCTACACAAATCACAGCACATATCACGGCTCTCTTTTCCTTTTCCTTTTCCTTTTCCTTTTCCTTGTGGCAAATATTATGCAGTGGTATGGCCCATCACTTGGACCAACTCTGTAATTTGTGTCAATACCAATGTACCAAGTGTGCACAGTATATGAGATTTACAGAGAAGGGACTTAACCTTTGTCCTGAGATGTCAGTGAGAGATCTAGAGATCTGGAATGAGAGTATTATTGTCAATGGATCTAATCGATTGAGAATGGTGGTTATGATCAATTAATTAAATAATAATAATGATATGCCCACTATAATAAAAAGAAAAACTTTTTTTAGGCCAAGAAAGTTTAAATTATATATAACAATATATTGTAATCCTAACTTTAGATTGAGAGGGGAGAACGATAGACAAATTTCTCTTTCTCATGGACGTGGGCGCTATTGTTGAACCACGTAAATCTTGTTGTGTTCATGTCACACCCCGAAATTCGTAATCTAAATAGTTCCAATTTTAAGACGTGGTTAGAGTACGGTTTTAAATAAAAAGATAAACATCCCACACCAACCCACAGGATATCATGTGTGAGAAAACTGAATAATTCAAAACTTATCTGCGAAAGCATTTAAACAGTGATAACATTTATTTTTCAACGGGTATTAACAGAGTATAAGTATCTCAGAACATTTACAGCTATCTAGTCTTGAATGTTTACAGATATAATACATTATTACAAAATTTTGAAACATTCTTTTGACAATTTATCACATAACGTCAAATACAAGATTCTCCAGAATACTCTTAAAACCATGATAGTAGTCACACACATCATGTTTACACGATCTCATCGGGGGTCCACTCACCTACTGATGTGTTACTCTCTTGGAACATCTCAGTTCCAGGTGAGTTGGCTGGATCTCCAGTAACGTTAAACGTTACATCAGTATAACTGAGTAAGTAAACAGAATTAAATAAACAAAATATCAATAATCAAAACTGAAATACAAGTAATATCTGAGATACCATGATCAAAATAACGAAATACTGATTAACTGAAAATAACCGAAAATAACTTAATGCAATACCACATTTGCTAATTTTCAATAAACAGAACAATGGGTACCGTGCACATCAAATGGTGGCCACAATATAAACAGAACACAATGGTACCAGAAGTGATAAACTCCAACAGACAGGACTGACTGCAGCTAGTGACACAATCCTTCCTTCACCACGTGTTGATTCAGAAAGACCGAGCTATGTGGTGCCAAAGTACAATACTAATATACAGATAATCATGCTAAACAAAATCACAAAGTAATAATTTAGAGCATAAGTCATGTATAACGAAATTCAGAGAATATCAGATAATTTCCAATTAAATTTACAATTACAGATTATGACTAAAAGAGTTATTAATATTAAAATCCCAATGATTTATTCCAAACGAACCGTAATATTGATAAAAATCCTAAACATCATTAAACCGTGATTAATGACCATAAATATACCTATTTTATGTTAAAGAATCATTAATTAGTCAAATAATATCATTTACATTAAAAATCACATCTTTAGAAAATTCCCAGAAATTTTTCCATGTGGCAGGTCGATTGGGTGGACCCCAGATCAACATCCTTCAAAGAATCCCGAAATCATCAATTCTCAGTTAATAGGTTGGGCTCTGCCCTATGTGGTCGGTCGACCCCATGACAGGGCCCGGTGGACCGGACACACACAAAAAGAGAATCGCATTTTTGGGTTCCTTTCTATTTCAATTCAAAACTTCTTCTTTTCATTTCTTTCGGTTTGTAAAAATTCTAAACATGTCTATATCCTTCAAAACCATTCATCAAATACATTTAAATCATTTAAATCTAAAAGGTCACCATTTTGATGTACAAAGTTCCATAAAACACAATTTCAGAATCTTCCATTAACAGGCTGAAACAGTACTTGTTAAAATCAATGTTTACTTACCTCTAACTGATTTGAATTAACTAGATAGAACTCTGGCCTTGAAAGCTTCTAAGAAATATGCTATTGAGAGTAGACAGTTGTAAGTGATGAGAAGTAGAAGAAGAAGAATGACAAAGAGGAAGAAGATGAAAAGTAAAACTGTCATCTTTCAACAGTGGGTTCTTTTCTTACTTCAAATCAAATTCGAATCTAATGATTCTCATTACCCATTCCACACAAATCAGAAAACACAGTAAATACCAGATGATCAAACGAAGGAGATAAAGAAGAATCAAAAGGAAGAATAGAAGGTGCAACATCGGTCCTTTGTTTTTCACTCTTTCTCTCTCTCAAACTCGTTTTCCCTCTCTATCTCAGTCTCGTTTAGCACTTACTCACTCTCACAATAAATGTAAATTCATATGTGAGTGACAAACAACCACCTGCTTCATCATTTAATTACTGTAGCAATTGAAATCCGGATAAATGAAGAGAAAAACCCAAAAGAGTGAAGATAAATGAAAAAGAAAACGAAATGGATGCATAGTGGCTTTTAAGGTATTCTAAAATAAGTCCATTTTTAAAGGTATCAAATTTCACTAGGAATCATCTCAAATGAATTCAAATGAACCCGGGCCAGAAGAGCAAATCGTTCACAATTTGACCCGTTTTCTAATTAAACTGAAATCATCGAAAAATTCCATCATTGAAAAAAATTTCAAAAAATCAGAATTACAAATAAGTCCTTTTTTATAGAAAATACCCTATTTTTCATAAAATGGCATTTCGAATCAATATGGGTCCAAAATAAGAAATGTCCAACACAATTACAGAAATTCATTGATATCAATAGATCCATATTATCTCATCACATAATTAATCTAGCATATTAATCAACAAATAATTAACAACTAATCATGCTTAATTAATAATTAAACATAATTAATTAAATATGAACACATTCTAAAAATCATAATCTAACATTCTCCCCACCTAGGAACATTTGGTCCTCCAAATGTAAATAAACTTACCTCATCAAACAAGTAGGGATACTTCTTCAGAACTTGATTTTTGTTTTCCCATGTAGCTTCTTCAAGTGAATGATTCTCCCAAAGCAACTTCACCCAATAGATAGTTTTGTGATGCAAAACTTGTTCTCTAGTGTCTAGAATTTTTACAGGTTTCTCCTCATAAGTTCCATCCTCCTTAATTTGCAGAGGCTCATGATGAATGACATGGGAAGGATCCGGTACATACTTTCTCAGCATAGATACATGAAAAATACTATGAATACCTGATAACTCTGCTAATAAGACCAATCTATAAGCTACATCATTGATCTTTGATTTAATCTTGAATGGTCCAATATACCTTGGTGACAATTTACCTTTCTTTCCAAACATCAATATGCATCTCATGGATGAAACTTTCAAAAATACCATATCTTCAACATCAAATTCCAATTTTCTTCTTCTATTATTAGCATAACTTTTCTGTCTCCTTCTGGCTATTTTCAATCTTTCCTACACTTGTTTCACTTTCTCATTAGTATCATAGATTATTGAAGGACCATGGAAATTACAAACACCAACTTCTTCCAAACACAAAGGTGTTCTACATCTTTGACCATACAAAGTTTCATATGGAGTCATGCCCAAACAGGAATGATAATGTTTATTATATGTAAACTCACACAGATAAATATAATTATCACATGAATCTTTAAAATCCAACACAGAAGCTCTCAACATATCTTCCAATATTTGATTAGTTCTTTTAGTTTGCCCATCTGTTTGAAGATAAAATGTTGTGCTGAAATTCAATCTTATTTCCATGGATTCCTGCAAAGTAATCCAAAATCTCGAAACATATCTACTATCCCGGTCTGAAACAATAGAATGTGGAACTCGATGCAATTTCACTATTTGGGAATTATATAATTCAGCCATATAATCCATCTTCTTACATGTCTGAAAAGGTATAAAATGTGCAACCTTGTTCAATCTGTCAACAATGACCCTTATAGCATCATGTCCTTTCTATGTCCTGGGCAAATCCATAGTAATATATTCCCACTTTCACTTTGACAATTTCAACTGATGTAATAATCCAGGAGGCTTCTTATATTTTGCATTAACTTGTTGACAAGCTAAACACCAAGAAACAAGTCCTGCAATTTCTCCCTTCATATAACTCCACCAAAAATGATTCTTCAAATTTTGGTATATTTTGGTACTTTCAGGATGCATAGCATATTTTTGCATGATGTGCTTCTGAAATTATTTAACTTTTTAACTCTTCTACATCCGGAACACACAATCTGTCATGGAAATATAATGCATTATCTATTACTTGAAAATCTGGTCTCTTAGAGATATGATAAAAAATTCTTGATTAATTCTGGATCCTGCCGCTGATTTTCTTTAATCTGCTAAAGAATCAAAGGTTTAAATACGGACATAGCAGCTAACATCTTCCTCAGACAATAAATTTGAAGATTCACATCCAAATCTCTGATCCGTTCTATTAAAGTCCATTCTTCTTGCATGCTAGCTATCATCACTGACTTCCTGCTAAGAGCATCAACTACCACATTACCTTTGCCAGGATAATACTTAATAGGAAAATCATAATCTTTAATATATTCCATCCATCTCCTTTGCCTCATGTTCAATTCATTATGAGAGAAAAGATATTGCAAACTTCTATTATCTGAATGAACTTCAAAATTTTCTCCATACAGATAATGCCTCCAAATTTTCAATGCAAACACTACGGCTGCAAGTTCCAAATCATGAGTAGCATAGTTCTTTTCATATTCTCTCAACTGCCTAGAACCATATACCACTACTTGACCATTCTGTATAAGTACACAACCCAAACCAATCCCTGAAGCTTCTGTAAAAATTACAAATCCACCACCATCTGAAGGTAAAGTGAGCACTGGAGGTGAAGTCAATTTCTCTTTTAACAATTGGAAACTGTGCTCACATTTATCTGTCCAAAAAAAGGCACATTCTTCCTTGTCAATTTGGATAATGGAGCTGATATATTTGAAAATTTATCCACAAATCTCCGATAATAACCAGCTAAACCCAGAAAACTCCATATTTCTGTTACACTCTTTGGGCTTTCCCATTTAACAACTGCTTCAACTTTTGAAGGATCCACTGATATACCTTCTTTAGAAATCACATGCCCTAAGAATGCAACTTTTTCCAACCAAAACTCACATTTGTTCAACTTAGCATACAATTTGTTATCCCTCGACAACTGCAAAGAAGTTTGATGATGCTGCCCATGTTCCTCACAAGTTTTGGAATATACCAAAATATCATCAATGAACACAACTGTAACTTGATCTAGATAAGGTACAAAAATTTTGTTCATCAAAGCCATAAAAACAACAGGTGCATTTGTCAATCCAAATGGCATCACAAAAAATTCATAGTAACCATACCTTGTGTGAAACGCTGTTTTAAAAATATCTTGATCTCTGACCCATAACTGATGATATCGCAATCTCAAATTTATCTTTGAGAAATGTGCTGCTCCTTGCAATTGATCAAATAATTCATCTCTCCTGGGCAAAGGATATTTACTCTTGATAGTAACTTGATTCGACTACCAATAATCAATACACATTCTCATAAAATCATCCTTCTTTTTCACAAATAATACAGGAGCACCCCATGGAAAAATACTAGGACGAATGAATCCCTTTTGCAACAGATCATGTAATTGTTCTTTCAATTCCCTTAGCTCTGCAGATGCCATTCTATATGGAGCTCTAGAAATAGGTGTAATTCCTTGCATTAATTAAATAGTAAACTCAACTTCTCTTACTGGTGACAAACCATGAATCTCCTCCAGAAACACATTCGGGAATTCACAAGCTACTGGAATATCTTCTAACTTCTAGGATGGCTTTATATAAGAAATAAAAGCAATATACCCCTCACATCCACATCTAATCAATCTCTTAGCCTTAAAAGCTGGAATTAAAGGAGTACTATCATCATGTCTAACGCCTTCAAACATTAGTCCATAATCAACTTCACTAATTCTGAAACTAATGGTCTTCACAAAACAATCCATATTAGCATGGTAATTACCCAACCAATCCATCCCCATAATCACATCAAAATCAAACATATCTAACACGATCAAATCAGTTAACATTTCATAATCTCCAATTTTAACTTCACAGTCTGGATAAAAACTATCACAAACCACCATTCTACCAATAGGAGTAGAAACATTTAAAATAAAATGCATGACAGTAGGGTTTTTCTCAATCACATTAGCAAAAGATGAAGAGATATATGAATGAGTAGATCCAGGATCAAATAAAACTCTAGCATCATGATCACAAATAGAAAGTATATATTCCACCACATTACCTTTATCTTCTAAATCAGCTTTGGAGAGTGCATAAACTTTCTCACTAACTTGTGGCTTTTGCTGGCTCCTGTTAGTAGATTGAGTAGACCTTTATGATTGCATCTAAGATCTAGTTTGTTGCTGCTAATTTGGCCTTTGTTGCACTGAAGATTTCTGCTGACCCATTATGGCCTTGAAATGATGGCCTTGAGACTTGTTGTGATTGCTGCCGTTGAGATGTCCCATAAAGCCTTGGACAATCCTTAATCACATGTTCCATAGAACCACAACGAAAACCTACACCTGTTTGCTTTCTACATTGACCCATTATATGCCTCTTGCCATAGAAATCACAAGTCACTATTTTAGTTGAACTTCCAGAAAATTTGGATTTCTTACATGACTGTAGAAAATTCTTAGGAGTAGGTACAACTCCTTTTCTCTTGATCTCCTGCTGTCTAATTCTTGCAATCTCTTCCTCGGACAAGTAAGCTCTAGTGACTGCTTCATTAAAATTTAGAGGTTTCATAATAGCAGTTACATCCTTGTGAATTTCGTCTTTCAACCCTTCCAGAAACCTTTCAATTTTCTTCTCTTAAATATCAACTGACCTTTGAGCAAACCGAGATAGTTTGGTAAACTCATGGATATAATCTGCAACTGATAAATCACCTTGGATCAACCTTTCAAATTCTATCTTCTTTTGCTGTGTAATATGTTCTGGTATAAACTTTTTCCAAAATTGTTCTCTGAAATCCTCCCAAGTTACTTCATCATCCATAAAATGATAAGGTTCCCTGATACTTTTTCACCAAGTATCAGCCACTTCACAAAACATATATCCTGCCAAAGCAACCCTCAGTTTACTAGAACATTGCAATACTTCAAATATATTCTCTGTATGCACAACCCATTCATCAACTACCATAGGATATGAACTTCACATAAATTCTATAGCACCCATCTTAATGAATTTCTCATATAAAGCATTAGGCTCTGCATTCCTTAGAGTAACAATGACTTGAGGTGTGGAAGATGGTTGAGCTTGCCTTTCCAATAATTGTGCGATTCTAACATCTTGTCTAGCACTTCTTACTTCATTGATACGTTGTTTCTCCATCATTGCATGCAATATAGCCTGAAATCTATCATCACCATGTCCTCCTGATGCAGGATTATTTACCCCAATTTCATTGCTAGGTCTAGCATCTCCTTGTCTAGTAGTAACCATGATTCTACAAAATAACAAATAACGTCAGAGTAAACAAATCATTCATGTTTACTAAAGCACCTCACCCCGTGTTCCATAGTTCTATCCTCTTTTAATATTCAGAACTACAAATGCTCTGATACCAACTTGTCACGCACCGAAATTAGCAATCTAAATAGTTTCAATTTTAAGACGTGACTAGAGTAGATTTTTAAATAAAAAGATAAACATCCCACACCAATCCACAGGATATCACATGTGAGAAAACTGAATAATTCAAAACTTTTTTGCGGAAGCATTTAAACAGTGATAACATTTATTTATCAACAACTATTAACAGAGGATAAGTATCTCAGAACATTTACAGCTATCTAGTCTTGAATATTTACAGATATGATACATTATTACAAAAGTTTGAAACATTCTTTTGACAATTTATCACATCATGTCAAATACAAGATTCTCCAGAATACTCTTAAAACCAAGATAGCAGTCACACACATTCTATTTACACGATCTCATCGGGGGTACACTCACCTACTGATGTGTTACCCTCTTGGAACGTCTCAGATCCAGGTGAGTTGGCTGGATCTCCAGTAACGTTAAACGTTATATCAATATAACTGAGTAAGTAAATAGAATTAAATAAACAAAATATCAATAATCAAAACTGAAATACAATGAATATCTGAGATACCATGATCAAAATAACGAAATACTGATTAATTGAAAATAACCGAAAATAATTGAATGCAATACCACATTTGCTAATTTTTAGTATACAGAACAATGGGTACCGTGCACATCAAAAGGTGGCCACAATATAAACAGAACACAGTGGTACCAGAAGTGATAAACTCCAACAGACAAGACTAACTGCAGCTAGTGACAGAACAAAACAATCATTCATTCACCACGTGTTGATTCAGAAAGACCGAGCTATGTGGTGCCGAAGTACGATACTAATATATAGATAATCATGCTAAACAAAATCGCAGAGTAATAATTCAAAGCATGAGTCATGTATAACGAAATTCAGAGAATATCAGATAATTTCCAATTAAATTTACAATTACAAATTATGACTAAAAGAGTCATTAATATTAAAATCCCAATGATTTATTCCAAACGAACCATAATATTGATAAAAATCCTTAAAAACCGTGATTAATGACCATAAATATACCTATTTTATGTTAAAGAATCATTAATTAGTCAAATAATATCATTTACATTAAAAATCACATTTTTAGAAAATTCCCAGAAAATTTTCCATGTGGCAAGTCGATTGGGTGGACCCCAGATCGACATCGTTCAAAGAATCCCGAAATCATCAAGTCTCAGTTAATAGGTTGGGCTCTCCCCTGTGTGGTCGGTCGACCCCATGACAGGGCCCGGTGAACCGGACACACACAAAAAGGGAATCGCATTTTTGGGTTCCTTTCTATTTCAATTCAAAATTCTTCTTTTCATTTCTTTCGGTTTGTAAACATTCTAAACATGTCTATATCCTTCAAAACCGTTCATCAAATACATTTAAATCATTTAAATCTAAAAGATCACCATTTTGATGTACAAAGTTCTATAAAACACAATTTCATAATCTTCCATTAACAAGCTGAAACAATACTTGTTAAAATCAATGTTTACTTACCTCTAACTGATTTGAATTAACTAGATAGAACTCTGGCCTTGAAAGCTTCTAAGAAATATGCTATTGAGAGTAGACAGTTGTAAGTGATGAGAAGTAGAAAAAGAAGAATGACAAAGAGGAAGAAGATGAACAGTAAAACTGTCATCTTTCAACAGTGGTTTCTTTTCTTACTTCAAATCAAATTCGAATCTCATAATTCTCATTACCCATTCCACACAAATCAGAAAACACAGTAAATACCAGATGATCAAACGAAGGAGATAAAGAAGAATCAAAAGGAAGAAGAGAAGGTGCAACATCGGTCCTTTGTTTTTCACTCTTTCTCTCTCTCAAACTCGTTTTCCCTCTCTATCTCAGTCTCGTTTATCACTTACTCACTCTCACAGTAAATGTAAATTCATATGTGAGTGACAAACAACCACCTGCTTCATCATTTAATTATTATAGCAACTGAAATCCGGATAAATGAAGAGAAAAACAGAAAGAAATGGATGCACAGTGACTTTTAAGCTATTCTAAAATAAGTCTGTTTTTGAAAGTATCAAATCTCGCCAGGAATCATCTCAAATAAATTCAAATGAACCTGGGCCAGAAAAGAAAATTGATCACAATTTGACTCATTTTCTAATGAAACTGAAATCATCGAAAAATTCCATCATTGAATAAAATTTCAAAAAATCAGAATTACAAATAAGTGCTTTTTATAGAAAATACCCAGTTTTTCATAAAATGGCATTTCAAATCAATATGGGTCCAAAACAAGAAATGTCCAACACAATTCCAGAGATTCATTGATATCAATAGATCCATATTATCTTATTACAAAATTAATCTAGCATATTATTCAACAAATAATTAACAACTAATCATGCTTAATTAACAATTAAACATAATTAATTAAATATAAAGACATTCTAAAAATCATAATTTGACAGTTCATGTCTATGACTGCTTAATGGTTTGATTGTGTTTATCCATCGTGATTGAGACCGTTGGTCATGGGTATTCCGCTGCACCACTTTCCTAGCATATAGCACCACGTTCTATGCATAGTGTATGGACTCAAGTTCTTTACATATACCTGTTATACATGCCGTCTTAGGGCATTACCAGTAGTCGATGATTGGCTTTTTCATCTGTGTTTGGTTGGCCATGATTGATCGCCCATATAAAAGATTAAAGTGCATACCAGTATCAGATATGTCCATGGAAACACATTTACTTTAGTACTTACGAGTGAAAGGCAGTTGTGTTATAGCATAGACTTAGAAGGGCATGAAAAAAAAAAGCATTTAGAAAACATGTCATAGAGTTGGGATTTGTTAATTTGTCGTGACAAAGGATTGCTTATTCATAGACATTGCTTGGGATTGATTCGATTTTAGTAGATATCATAAAATTTTGTTTGATGATTTCATTTTCTTATTTTATGAACATACGATGATGATTAATAAAGCACAAAATTTGAGATATGACAATTTGAGTGTAACTAATTTTACAAGATGGTCGTGAAAATGATCATATTATTTTTCTTAAAGACTTGATCAGCTAAGGATGTTTAATAACTGTAATGCAAGAAATGAAGCATACCACGATAATGACTTATAACCATCATGATTCGTATTGATAGTTTTTTATTTAATTAATATGTAAAGGCTTATCACAAATAGGACCGATTAGTCACATTTGAGAATCTTTGGTGATGACAATAAAAGCAAGTATAATGGAGTAGTGCGTATGGACCAAGTGGGTGAATGTTAGAATAGTGAGCTTTTATGTGGCCTAATGACTACATGCCCATGTGGATCCCCCACTTTAGATTACCAACTTACTTAAGGACTCAAATATTGGTAAGTCTCCTTATGTGGAGATATCTTTGTTGTTTAAGAAAAGTTGTTCCTATGCTAAGTGGAATCTAAATCCTAATTAAAATAGGACTTCATGATGGGAAGGGAATTAGGGAAGGGGATTATCTAGGAAAACCTATGTATATGGTTTAGGAGTTACAACTCCTCTCTACACGCATGCATTGATTGCCCCCATCGAGATCATGTAAAAAAAACCGTAGTAGAGGAGTGTAGTAAGTCCCCAATCAAAGGTAGCCATTCAAATCAAGCGAGCACGATAGACTTAGGCATGCATTTAGATTTTAGAATTATGTGTTATTTAAATCAATCTTATTATTGCGTAGATTTTATTTAAGGTTATACTAGTTTAAGACTAACAGTACTAGTTACACATCTTGTTCATGAGCTTTTGGTGGCGGGGAGGATTGGAAAATGCCAACCATTGGACAACCCATTTGGATACATAATCAGCAACCTTATTAGTTGAGTTTTGCATAATTTAACCTCCTGCCAAGTAATTTTGTAAGTGCTTTGATTAAGTTGCACTAAGTGGTGAAAGACCAAGACAAGTGGCCTCATTTTTTCAATGACTAGCAAAATAAAATAGTCCCCCTCAATTTGAATATGGCTAATATGCATCTTCTAGCAAAGTTTAATTCCATTCAGGGGAGCTCTAAGATCTCTCTCTAAAGATTTTTTCCGCTATGATTTTTCCTACACAAGCTGCAATGGGTACTTGCAGAACTTCAAATAACTCCCCCTTATATCCGCAAATTGTAAGAATGGATTAAATGCTCCATCAAGTAAATGCTCCATCAAATTTTAGTTTCACATGGTTTGCATGAGGAGAGAGCCATGTATCCATAGAAAAGACAAAGCTATGAAGAGCAGAAATTACAGTAACAACAGTAGCAACATTTCCATTCAGCTAAAGCATGGAGGGACTTTTGTTTAATAGATCATTGGTGGATTGGAATATGCTAAATAAGTGGTCATTTTTTTCATTTTTCACAAGTACCATGAAACCAGGGTCTCTACAAGACAAGATTTTGGAGATATCATAGATTAAAACCAATCTAAGAATTGGGTATATTGGGATGGATTTCTAAGCGAAAGAGGAAAAAAACTCCAAGTTCACTTTGCCACCAAACACTGGGAAAATAGATTATCAATGGCATTGGTCTTGAGATAAACCACAATGAAAGAATTCATTTAGAATTATATGGGAAGGAGATCTTTCAAAATTGAGGAGTGCTACAGAGCGCCTGGCCGTTATTTTAGGAGAAAACACCCCTTCTAGTTGGGGCCCACTAGAATGCAAAATGATCATGGAAGTCCATTAGATGGAAAGATCCATATGACGCCTATTTATTTGCAAAATCTTGAGTCCATAAGATCATCCTACCTTTTGATCGATGTCTCGAAAAGTTAATGCTTCAAAGAAATCATTTTATTATGATTTCAATTCAATGGTGAAGAAAAGTTGGATGAGTGTCAAACTTGGACTCGTGGCTATTCGTGCCGGGGGGTGGGGGTGGGGGGGGGGTGGGGGAGGGGGTGCAGAGACTAGCTTGACTCAACATGGGCCCCATGACTAAAAAAAGAAGGGCGGAAAAAGGAGCGGGGGGAGGGAAGACTAGCTTGACTCAACATGGGCCCCATGACTAAAAAAGGAAGGGCAAAAAAAGGGGCATTTCTAAAGTGGGGCGTTTTTTAGCATTGCTCATAAAGGAGTTCCCTAAGTTTTCTCTTACAAATATCCTTGTTAATTGGGAAGGTTGTATGAGTTGTGGCCCTACAAAGGTCAGTGGATATGTTTGGTCTCCCCAACCTCTTGATGTCTCCAAGTTCAAAGTTGATTGTGCCACAAGGGGGTAAGTGTTAGGGATTTTGTATATTGCAATTTGATGGATGCATTATCATTTTAGCATCATTCGAGTTTTCACACATGCATTGATTTAAAAAATCTTGGAATCTTGATTTACACATGCATTATTTTTAAGACTTGTAGAAATCTTGGTTCATGCATGTATTGATTTTAAACTTGGATGCAATTAGTTTTGAAAAGAAGTTTTATCAATCAAGCAAGGCTATGAGTTTTAAATCTTTCAAATCATTTTAGGCCTTTTATGTTTCATGTTTTTAAACCTCTTAGTTTGATTTAAATCATGATTCCAAGCTTGATTCATTGGCCTAAAATTCCCCTCAAAGAAATACTTTGAATTATGCAATTTTAGGGGAAAATGGTCCCAGGCCCGGGTCGACCTGCAGTGTGGCCGATCGACCGGCGGGACCCGGTCGACCGGGAATAGAGCCGTTGAGGCTCTTTTTCAAACAATTAGATTTTTTACCGTTAAGCCCCAGTCGACCGGGGAAATGTTCAGGTCGACCGGGGACTCGCAGAAACTCATTTTTTTAGTATAAAAGCAAGTTCATTCCTTTGAAAATTTTGAGGAACTAAAAGGCCCTCCTTGAGATGTTTTGAGGACAATCAAAGAGGAATGAGCTAAGGGATGATAGGGGTCATTTGGAAAGCTAAAGCTTGATTCCATTGAGTTAATTCACTGAATAAGCTTCACTTTTCTTAATCATATGTTTTCATGCTTTGCTTTAATTATTGGTAAATCTTTTCTAGCATGATAAAATATGATTTGTTGTGTCCTTAACATGTATATGTTTTGAATTGATTTATTGTTTTGGATGCATCACCTTGATTCAAACCAAGTGTACTCAAATTGGTATATCTGAGTAAATCATGTTATTGAAAACATCTTTGAAATTATATGTAACATGATTCCTATACTTGGTTGAGTTTTTTGTTATTATTTTTCATCATAAGAAAATCACTTTCAAATCTATCTTATGTTTTGGATTCAACAACTTCACAAATCATATGTACTTTTGTTTTAAAGTTTCACAACTTGCTTAGCATTGATAGGTATATCTTTTCAAGTTGAAATTTTAATTAAATATGATTTGTCCCTTAACTTCAATCAAATCTACTTTTGTGTTTTACACTTTTAAATGATTTTAGCATACATATATTGAGCTACATTATTAATTTGATTGAAATCCCTATGCATTACATGTTTTGTTCTTAGAATTTCACAACTTGTTTGGATTGAAGTTCGGTCAATCGACATGCGACCGACACTTGACCGACAGCTAACCGAAGTTCCCAGAAAACACAGATTTCATATTCTGGAATCGGAACCGACAGCTGACTGACAAAGGTTCGGTTGACCGAACTTTCCCTGATTATAAAGATTCGTAAAAAAGATTTTTTAAAGGGAAACTTGGTCTTGAAGGTCTAGGCCATTGAATCAAGCCTGGAAACATGTTTTAAATCATTCTAAGAGTTTTAAAAACATGAAGCCTAAAATGCCTAAGATGATTTGAAAATTTTAAAACCATAGGCAAGCTTGAATCGAAAATCTTCTTTTGAAAACTAAATGCATCCAAGTTTAAAATCAAAACATGCATAAATCAATATTCCTACAAGTCTAAAAAAACAATGCATGTATAAATCAAGATTTCAAGAATTTCTAAATCAATGCATGTGTGAAAATTCGAATGATACTAAAATGATAATGCATCCATCAAATTGCAAAACACAAAATCCCTAACAATCTCCCCCTTTGCAATTTGATGGCAACTTACTCAACACTGAATTTACACACTAAGTCTTCAGCTCCCCCTAAGCTGGACAAGTCTTGAAATCTCTTAGATGCTTCATTCTCTTAGCTTGGGCTCTAGTTCCTTTTTCTTCATTCTTCTTGATGCTTGGAGCTTGATCATCCTTCAAACTTCATTTTCATCTTTCTCTTTTTGGTCAAGCATCTTCTTTAGCTCCCAAGCTTTCTCTTCTTTCAACTCTCCCCCTTTGACCGTGCATTCTCTCCCTTCGGTAAGATATGCATTCTCTCCCCCCCTGTGGAAGATAATACAATATCTCCCCTTAGACAACTTGGACATTCTCTCCCTCTTTGACATTAAATTGCAAAGGATCGTACACACATGAAACAAAGAAAATACCTTTGAGTAGCACCTGTTAACAAATGAAATTGAAAATGAAATTCAAAACAGGCCATCATGTATGATTATTTATCTCTAAGGGTGCAAAGCCAACACAAGGGTAAATTTGATCAAAGTTAATGCTTCCTTTGAATATTTATATTCCCCCTCAATCCATTCTCTCTTTTTGTCAACATTTTGACAATGATGGGTACAAAGAGAAGGTGGTTTTACCAATTGAGGGTAAACTTCAAGGGAAGGATTAGTCAAGATTAATATGATCAAATTATCAAAATTAAGAGTAAGGACAAGGGGATGCGATGGGGGTTACATAGCATAGCATCAACTAATATGTTCATGAAAATCATATGCTATGTATTGAACTCATTTCATCCATCATTAGAGAATGAAATGAAATTCAATCATGAAGCCAACCTCAACTATTAACCAACCAAGATCATGATCATAAAAATGGTGGTAATGAGATTTACCCATGTGTTCATGAGAGGTGGCAAACATGAAGATTATAATGCTAATGGAATGTGACATGGAATAAAAACATATTTCCTAAATAAAATCAAGTTCAATCCAATGTACACAAGGTCTATCACATTCTCAAGATATACCAATGAATATGATATCAATTGATCACTATATCAATTGATGCTAATTGAATATCAAAAAATGATTAAGAGCAAGGATGTGATAAACACAAAATTCCATCAAGCATCATAAATGAATATTCATCACTTAAAGATATAATAACTTAGTGAGGATAGTGATAAATATGAGAAATTGTATTTTAAGAAATGTAAACATGTAAGATCAAAATGCAAATGTGTTATGACCAACAATATGATGACAATATAAATAATAGGCTGGTCCAATGAGGTTCAAGGCCTTAAGGTTTGTCTAATTGTCAACCTTTGAAAATCCACTTAAGGTCTTGATAGGGTTGTCCTTGAAGGTTCACTTTTGATATCCCACCAACACTTGGAGGTTTAATGTGGTGAAATTGTTTCTTATGGGAAATAGTGAGTTAGAAGGGAAACTCCATTTTCAACTATAGTGGAAACCATAATAATGATTTTCAATAAGACACAACAGCTAGGGTTTAAACTCTAGGTAATTACACTAAATCAAGAGTTTCAATGCACTTGATCCAATTATAGAGCACAAGGCTTTGATACCAATTGAAAGTCCTACTCCGATAGGATTTCAAATTGGGGATCCTAGACTAAGGATCAACTCCGGGTTGTTAAACCCTACAATGGAGTAACCTTGCTCTGATACCAATTGAAAGTCCGGGATCCTAACCCTAGAGGGGGGGGGGGGGGGGGGGGGGGGGGCTGAATAGGGTGAGCTTCAAATTAGTGACCAATTATGACCAATGTTAAATTTTATAGTTCAATTAGTCACAAGTGATGATATAGAACTAAAATGCGGTAGCTAACAAAAATAATCATCACAAAGCATTCACCATCACACAATGATTTATAATGGTTCGGCCTCAATGCTTACATCTATTACCAGCTTGTGATCCAATACCCCACCGGATTTTCACTATTAATGCTTTTCAACAGGCTAAGCAATAACCTCTAATACTGATGTTTTTCAAGGCTTAACATCAACCTATATACTATGCTTTTCTAGGCTAAGCAATAACCTATGCAACTAGACCTATGCAACTAGAAGGTTGGTTCTCTCTCTTATTATTGTCTAGAATACACTTGATGGAGATACAGTTTAAGCTCAATTACAATGCCTCTTGATTAGGCGGATATGAAATTGAAAAACAAACTCACACAACACTCTATGTAATGCAAAGATGAATGCACTTGGTGTGTGTGTGTGTGTGTGTGTGTGAAAACTTCAATCGAGTTAAAAATGATAGATCAATGAATGCAAGCTTAAAGCTTTTGAAAGTGTAAAGCACAAAAATAGATTTGATTGAAGTGAATGGACAAATCACATGTAATTTAAAAACCGACTTGAAAATGATGTATATCAATGCTAAGCAAGTTATGTGAAACTTTAAAACAAAATACATGTGATTTGTGAAATTGTTGAATCCAAAACATAAGATGGATTTGAAAGTGATTTTCTTATGATGAAAAACAATAACCAAAGATTCAACCAAGTATAGGAATCATGTTACATATAATTTCAAAGATGATTCCAAAACATGATTCACTTAGATATACTAATTTGAGTCCTACTTGGTTTGAATCAAGGTGATGTATCCAAAACAATAAATCAATTCAACACATATATACGTTAAGGACACAACAAATCATAGTTAACGTGCCTAAATAGATTTACTAATAATTTAAGCAAAGCATGAAAATATATGTAAAGGAAAACTAAGCTTACATAGAAGATTTACTTATGATTCCAAGCTTTAGCTTCCCTTTTGACCAACTAGCCTCCCTTAGCTCATTCCCCTTTGTTTGGCCTCAAAACACCTCAAGGAGTATCCCTTGGATCCTCAAATTTGGTCAAGGAATGAACTTCAATTTATAGAAAATGTTGTCCAACAGCTAGCTTTTCGATCGACCGACATTTGGGGTTCGGTCGACCGAACTCAACAGTCATATTCTAGCGGTCATATATTTCGAAAGTTTGCTGACCGAAATACACTTGTCGGTTAACCGAATTGAAGTTCGGTCTACCGACATGTGACAGACACTTGACCGACAGCTGACCGAAGTTCCCAGAAAACACAGATTTCATATTCTGGAATCGGAACCGACAGCTGACCGACAAAGGTTCGGTTGACCGAACTTTCCCTGATTATAAAGGTTCGTAAAAAATATTTTTTAAAGGGAAACTTGGTCTTGAAGGTTTAGGCCATTGAATTAAGCCTGGAAACATGTTTTAAATCATTCTAAGAGTTTTAAAAACATGAAGCCTAAAATGCATCCAAGTTTAAAATCAAAACATGCATAAATTAATATTTCTACAAGTCTAAAAAAACAATGTATGTGTAAATCAAGATTTCAAGAATTTCTAAATCAATGCATGTGTGAAAATTCGAATGATGCTAAATTGATAATGCATCCATCAAATTGCAAAACACAAAATCCCTAACAATAGTGTGTGTGTGTGTGTGTGAATTAGATTTTCACTTTCATATCCGCCTAATTAAGACGCATTGTATTGAGCTATAAATTGTATCTCCATCAAGTGTATTCTAAACACTACTTAGAGAGATAACCAACCTTTTGGTTGTAGAGGTTATTGCTTAGCTTAAGAAAAGCATAGTGTAAGAGGTTATTGCTTAGCCTTGTAAAGCATAATGTAAAGGTTATTGCTTAGCGTATTGAAAAGCATAGATAGTGGAAATCTGATGGGGTGTTGGATCACAAGCCGGTAGTGGATGTAGGCATTGAGGCCGAACCACTATAAATCATTATGTGGCGGTGCATGCTTTGTGGTGATTGTTTTTGTTAGTTTTCGCATTTAGTTTGATAATCATCACAAGTAGCTAATTTAATTTAAAGAAGTTAAAATTGGTTATAATTGGTCACTAATTTGAAGCTCACCCTATTCGCCCCCCCTCTAGGGTTCGGATCACGGACTTTCATTTGGTATCAGAGCGTGGTTACTCCATTATAGGGCTTAACAACCCGGAGTTGATCCTTATTAGCTAAAATCTAGATTAGAACCCTAGTGTTGTGTTTTATTGCATATCTTTAAAATGATTTCCACTATGGTCGAAAATGAAATTTTCTTTCCTAGATCTTTATTTCCCCAAAGAATCATATCACAACTCTAAGAATTTTTTGAGTTAAATCTCCAAGAGTTGGTGGGACTTCAAAATGAACTCTCAAGGACAACTTTATCAAGACCTTAGGTGAATCTTCAAAGGTAGACAATTAGACTAACCTTAAGGCCTCGAACCTCTCCTTGACCAACCTATCATTTTCAGTTAAATCATATTGTTGGTCATATTACATTTGCATTTTGTTTCTATATAGTCACATTCTTTCAAATGCAAATTAATTTTGATGTTTTGTCTTACATTGCGTGGTTGGGTATGGTGTCATTGATTTGCATGTTTTTGCCTAACTTTGTATATATTTTCATTAATGCAAATTGATGATTGTTTATGTGCTTTATAGTAAAATCTTTTTTTTATTATCATTTAAACTTAATAATTACATATGTGATTTAGTGTGCTAAGCTCATTTGGTATAATCCTCATATCCATTTTCCATTGCATTGTAAGCTTAGTACATTTGCTAGAGTGGAGATGTTGCGTGATAAATTAATGGATCATTTTAGATGAATTGGAGTTAAACCATTGTTCTGAATAGGTATATCCATATATGAGATCCATTTTCATCTATATGCAATTCATGATATCCTTTTAACTCCATACCTTCTTGTGCATGCATAGTTATACTCTTTATTTATGATATGGTGTAAGTTAGTTCTTGAGTGTTGATTGATCCTCTCTATGCAAATGTCAAATCGTTCTCAACCCATCAGAAGGCCTCATGGAAGGTAAGGGTGTAAGCTCTTACATATAACCCTATTCACTTTCCTCTCTATAGTCGATGTGGGACTCCGGGGCGTCACAGTTGTGATCTTAATTAGTTATATTTGTAGATACCATACTAGAACTCAAATCCATCCTTTATGCTTTCTAGTCATTTAAAAAAAAAATGGATGGTTATGAAGTTGATTCATGTATATTCTCTAAGTGATGTCATCCTTATACATGTTTCAACTTATAGTAGTGATCTCGATCATATGAACCTCTTTAAAATCCATTCCTTGTAGTTCATACTTATATCTATTGTTTGATGGATATCTCTTAGATGTTGAATTCATATGATTTTGACACTTTGAAAATTGCATGCTCTACCAAGTCATATATTTTCAAAATGTAAATTCTCTTGTTCATCACTATGCTCATTAGTTATATCATTAAAAGTGATGAATATTCATTCATGATGCTTGATGGAATTTTTTTTTGTGTTTGTCACATCCTTGCTATTAATCATGTTGTCATATTCAATTGGTTTCAATTAGTATCATTTTCGTTTGTTGTCATATCCAATTGATACCATATCTTGAGAATGTGATAGACCATGTACATTGGATTGAACTTGATAGTAATATATTTTTGTTCCATGTCACATTCCATTAGCATCATAATTTTCATGTTTGACACCTCTCTTGCTCATATAGGTAAATCTCTTGACCACCATGTTTATGTAATCATAATCTTGATTGGTTAATAGTTGAGGTTGGCTTCATGTTTGAACTTCATTTCACTCATCTTGCACATGATAGTCATATTTAATGATTGAATGAAATGATTTCAAAGCTTTCATAGCATATGTTTTTCATAGTTATATTAATTGATGGTATGCTATGTAACCCCCCCATCTCATCTCCTTGACCTTGCTCTTTATATTGGTAATTTGATCATATTGAGCTCTATAGTTAAACGTGTCTAATCCTTTCCTTGAAGTTTACCCTCAATTGGTAAAACCATCTTCTTCTTGCACCATATAATTAAATCTTTGTCAAAAGTTTGACAAAAGGAGAGAACGGATTGAGGGGGAGTGTAAACCTTCATACGATGTATTAGTTTTAATCAAATTCACCTTTGTATTGGCTTTGAACCCTTAGAGACTTCTGTCATACATGATACCCTGTTATGTATTTCATTTTCGATTTCTTTTGTTAATAGGTGCTTCTAAAAGGTATTTTCCTTATTTCATGTGTGTGTGTATCTTTGTAATTTAATGTCAAAGGGGGAGAGAATGTCTAAGTTTCCTAAGGGGAGATATTGTATGATCTTCTACAGGGGGAGAGAATGCATATTTTGCCAAAGGGAGAGAGTGTATGGTCAAAGGGGGAGAGTTGAAAGAAGAGAAAGTTTGGGAATTAAAGAAGATGCTTGGCCAAAGAAAGAAAGATAAAAAGGAAGCTTGAAGAATGATCAAGCTCCAAGCATCAAGAAGAATGAAGAAAAAAACCTAGAGCCCAAGCCAAGTTAAAGGAGCATCCAAGAGATTTCAAGGCCTGTCCAGCTTAGGGGGAGCTGAAGACTTAGTGTGTAAATTCGGTGTTGAGTAAGTTGCCATCAAATTGTAAAGGGGAAGATTGTTAGGGATTTTGTATATTGCAATTTGATGGATGCATTATCATTTTAGCATCATTCGAATTTTCACACATGAATTGATTTAGAAAATCTTGAAATCTTGATTTACACATGCATTGTTTTTAAGACTTGTAGAAATCTTGGTTCATGCATGTTTTGATTTTAAACTTGGATGCAATTAGTTTTAAAAAGAAGTTTTATAAATCAAGCAAGCTTATGAGTTTTAAATCTTTCAAATTATTTTAGGCTTTTTGTGTTTCATGTTTTTAGGCTTTACCTGCTTGACGAATTCTCTACACTCTACACCCTACACACCCTATTGGGGCCCATATATATGCAATCCCAAGTGGCTTATCTGGTAAGGGCCATCTATATCCTTAGACAGATGCATCTATGCATGTTTTCCGGGTCTTGTCCCTCTCTCGATGTTCCTCATGCCGCCTTCCTCTTGAAAAGAAAAGAAAAAAAAATTGACAAGTGCTCTTGAATAAAATAAAATAAAAAACCTCTCCTTCTCTCACCCATCTCCATTTTGATCACTCATCTCCATATCTGGTTTTTGTAAAAATATTTTGCTCATCTCTTCTCTTCATTTTCTTTTCTTTCCTTAAATCCTAGCAACTCAGAGATTTTTCAAATTCTTCATCTCAGGTATGAGATTGTATTTCTTTGTTTTATTCTTTTGGAATATTTGATTGAAGGTCAAGTTGTATTTTGAAATTCTTGGTTATTAGATGTTTGTTTTGGATTGTATATGTAATATTGATCATGAACTTTTTGGGAAAGTCATGGAGTTTTATATGGTTTTTAGATTTTTTTTTTTTTTAGGTATTAGTTGGTTTCTTTTATTATTGTTTGAGCTAAGGTAGTTCTTGAATTTTGGGTGGTTCTTTTAGGGTTTTGGATTTTATCTTTGGAGTTTGGAATTGTATTTTTCTATTTTATTTTTTGGAGAAACTGTGGTTAGGGAGTATCATCATTTTCTTTGTAGACAATTAGGGAAAAGAATTGGATGAAATTTCATTTTATTAATCTTTTTATCAGGTGTTTTTTTTTTAAGATTTACTAATTGTATTTATAAGGTATGGGATGGGAAGAATTCTGAAACTTTGGATTGTTTTAATTTGGAAAGCATGTCACTTCTTCACTTTTTATATAAGGGCAATAAATGTTTGTAAGACAACATGTTTAAAACTGAGTAAATTCATTAAATTATTATCATTAATATTATTCTTAAGAGGATTTAACTGGAAAAAACACTTAATGCGCACGTGTTACGCAATCAAACACTTTAAACATTGGGCACCAATTAGAGCAATTGGGCCCAATTCTCATTTTTTTTTACCAATTTTTCACATCGTTGGCGCCGACCTTATTTACACTGAATAAGGTCGGCAATGACCCTGTTCGCGAACCCTGTATAATCCCATTTTGAGCTTCATTCGTCCCACTTCACCAAAATCGTTGAGGCCGCCTTCCTTCTGTATTGTGTAGCTACGAAACATGATGACTACTGTGTTTTTCCACCGTTGATGTCACCATTAATTTTCTATCAATCTCCTCTTGATAATTGATAGGGTCTACAGAAAGGAGGTAATGAAAAATGTTCTCCTCTTTCTATTGACAACGTATAATACATATACTATTATTCAATACATGGATACATGTTCTCTTTCATTGTATGTTGTTTATTATCTGTTTCATTAATATGGTATATGTTGCACAGGAGCCCTATTTACTGTTTTGCACTATTCAAAGTACTTTATACATAATTAGTTTCTAATAAGGAGGAAAACATTCATAATTTTTAATCTACACCCCATGCATTATTGCGTGAGAGGGATAGTCCAAGTGATTTATGTTTTTTATGATGTTCTAATAGCATGTCAAATGTTGAGAACCTAATAATCTTTCACTATGACAGTGAGTTTGAATTTGAGTTCAATTGTCCTCATTACAAGGGTGGGAAGCAGAAGATGAGATATCTCTCGAGCAATGTTACGTTTAAGGAGCTATCCAAAATTGCTTTGGAAGCATCGAGTTGGGCAACAACTTCCGATGAGATAACTCTGAAGTATCTTCTACACAATGACAATTTTTTTTCGTTGATAGATATCGACCATGACAATGACATCAATGGTTTGTTAAAATCATTAAGAAGCGAAACAAAGGGGATATTACTATTCATTTCAAGAAGGCTATGCGATGAAGACAGTTTCCAACACACCCATGGCAATCAGTATGTTCTTAAGTTAAAATTATATTTCAACATTTTCAGCCTGGATCGAAAGTATTTTTTTATTTTCATAACTCTATATTGCGAGTCTTTACAGGATAAAAGAAACGAAATAATTTGAGACGCTCCTAGCATTGAAAAGCCTGATAATAAATTAAAGGGCGAGCTACCACCAGCACCTCCACCTTTTAAAGAAATTCCCACGATCGATATACAGGAGGATGACGATATAAAATTCCCAACAACATTGTCTTATTTTTGCAGACGATGATGAGTCCATGTTCGAAGAAATCAATGTATAAATGCTTCATGTGTATGGAAGCGAAAGTGTACACAGCTTCATAGGTGCTCCCGCAACTAATGTGGTCAGGAGCTGCCGAGCTAATTAAATCAGGTGTCAAAAGAGATACTAGAAGTAGAAATGAAGAAGACAACTTTTCAAAAGCTCCCCTCATGGACACGATGGTCCCTGATAATGTCATGCTCGAAGAAGGGACCGGTTCAGGTAGGGAGATGTGGCTAGGTATGGAGTTTCCTAATCGTGAGGCTTTTAGAAGAGCTATAGCAAAGTACGCAATATACAACAACTTCACCTTGAAACACGAGAGGACTAACATGAAGGTGATCACAGTGAGTTGTAAAGGATCAGTAGATTGTCCCTAGCGTATACATGCCTCCATGGTAGATTCTGGTCCACACTTCAGAGTTCGAAAGTATAATTTCAAACATTGTTGCTCTAAACCACTCATAGGAACTGCACATCGGCAAGCAACCACGAAACTAGTAGCAGAGTTCATTGAAGAGAAGGTGCGATGCAATAACGATATTAGGCCCAAGGAGATAATCAATGAATGTCAGATTGAGTTTGGGACTCGCATTACATAGAGGAGAGCACATATGGCAAAGGAGCTTGCACTGTGCAAAGTGTGTGGATCGTACGATGAGTCTTTTATGATATTGCCGCTCTATTGGAACGAGCTTTATAGAACCAACCTCGGTTCGTACACTGCGTTGGACATCAGGGAGGATGACCGATTTAGACACTTCTTTTGGTCCTTCGGCCATGCTTAAGGTCATTCTAAACCTTTCTAAGGCCATTGATAGCGGTGGAAGGATCACACCTTTGTGGCAAATATCCAGGAGTGCTAATGGTGGCCGTAACACATGATGCAAATCATCAACTGTTCCCCATTGCATTTGCCTTTGTTGAAGCGGAGCGGCGTGATAGTTGGTAGTGGTTTCTTGCACACTTGTCCTTGTCGTTGGGTGAGCAAAAAAATCTGACAATTGTATATGACCATCAGAAATGTTTGATTCCTGCAATACAAGCCATTATGCCAAGCGCAAAGCATTGTTTTTGTTGCCATCATATAGTAGAAAATATAAAGGCGGCTTTCAACGACCACGGCATTATATGTTTGTTTTGGAGCGCGGCGAGGGCATACTAACCTTGTGAATACGATGCTTGCATGGACCACATAAAAAGTGTATATGAGCTTGCATAAAATTCCATCCATGCGATCGGCATTCAGTTCTGGGCGACGGCATTTGCTCATTGACGCAGTTATGACATGCTTACCAGCAATGCTGCAGAGTGCACAAATAGTCTCCTAAAAGACACCTGAGTGCTCCCGATTACGAAACAAGTGGAAGAGATACGTGCAAAACTCATGGAATTCTTTCAGAGCAACTCAAGTAGAAAGCATCACTTCACTACTAACTCCATATGCAGAGAAGTACCTAGCCGCAGAGATTGAAGAATCGTGAAGGCTGATGGTACGGATAACGGCATTGAATGAATATCAAGTGCAATCTTCAGAGTATGTTGATGTAGTTAATCTAGATCGCAGGTCATGCTCGTGCCCAAATGGGGCGTGATTGGGATCCCATGTTGCCATGTTGTTGCTGCCATGAAAGCACGGAATATGAATCCATATAAGTATTGCGAGCACTGGTACCTCACAAGCACGTACCAGAAAACGTACAGTGATGTCATTCATGCCACCCGTGATAAAAAATAATGGGAACAACATTTAACCACCGGGAGAGTCCTCCCACCATTGGCTAGCAAGCAACCGGGTCGACCAAAGAAGAACATGATTCGAGTTGAAGATCGACATCGCAAGCGAAGAGTGGTAACTTGTTCGTGTTGTAGAGAGAGGGGTCACAACTGCGAAAGCAGCAAAAATCTGCCAATTCAACAATGACGTTGATGAATTTTGTGTTTTGGGGCAGCTCATGTAATTTTTTTGTTTTGGTGTATGTTTTTTGATAGTTTTTTTGGTATGTATGTTTATGGGAAGTTTATTAAAATGGCAGTATTGTTTTTTGTTGCATTTTTGAAAGTTTGTGTATAAATTATCATTTCTTTTGAAATGATGTTTTGCATTTTTGGATGTTTTCATATAATTTATCATTTCTTTTGAAAAGAGGTGTGGAACCCGATATTTTGTTGTGGAAGATGATGTAATGCATGTATGCAACGTAACGATTCTGCATAGATTTTTTATCTAATACATGCAGAATGTCTCATTATAGGGTCGGTGATGACCTTAGTAGTGTTAAATAAGGCCACCACCGACGCATGGTAGCTATTTTTTTTAAAAGAAGTTGTAACCTTTCAGGAAAGTATTGTGAAAAATTGATTATAGGGTCGGCGATGACCTTACCTTTGTAAATTAAGGTCATCACCGATGCAGGTTTCCCCTTTTTTTAACCAAAAGTTGTAACTTTTCCAGGAGGTATGTGGCAAATTTTCAAAGTACGAGTCAGCGATGACCTTAGCTATGTAAATTAAGGTCATCACCGACACAGGTCTCACTTTTTTTAAACCAAAAGTTGTAACTTTTCCAGGAGGTATGTGGCAAAATTTCAAAGTACAGGTTTGCGATGACCTTAGCTATGTAAATTAAGGTCATCACCGACGGAGGTCTCACTTTTTTTAAACCAAAAGTTGTAACTTTTCCAGGAGGTTTGTGACAAAATTTCGAAGTACGGGTCGGCGATGACCTTAGCTTTGTAAATTAAGGTCATCACCTATGCAGGTCTCACTTTTTTTAAACCAAAAGTGGTAACTTTTCCAGGAGGTTTGTGGAAAAATTTTCAAGTACGTGTCGGCGATGACCTTAGCTTTATAAATTAAGGTCATCACCGACGCAGGTTTCCCTTTTTTTAAACCAAATGTTGTAACCTTTCCAGGAGATTTGTGGCAAAAAATTTCCAAGTACGAGTCTGCGATGACCTTACCATTGTAAATTAAGGTCATCACCGACGTAGGTTTCTCTTTTTTAAACCAAAAGTTGTAACTTTTCTAAGAGGATTTAGTGGTACAGGGTCGGCGATGACCTTACCTTTGGTAAATTAAGGTCATCACCGACGTAGGTTTCCCTTTCTTAAACCAAAAGTTGTAACTTTTCAAGAATGATTTAGTGGTAAAGGGTCGGTGATGACCTTACCTTTGGTAAATTAAGGTCATCACCGACGCAGGTTTCCCTTTTTTTAACCAAAAGTTGTAACATTTCCAGGAGGATTTAGTAGTACAGAGTTCGTGATGACCTTATCATTGTAAATAAGGTCATCACCGACACAGGTTTTAAAAATCTTGAACCAAAAGTTGTAATTTTTCCATGCATCCTCAGGTATTTTGACTGCTACAGGGTCGGTGATGACGCTGTATGAAGAAGAAAAAAAAAAGGTATGCTGGGACTATGACATTTACATCAAAATATTACTATGTGTAACAAGAAAAAACAGACCATCATTCAATTGACATTCAATCAACATCCGATATACAATTACAGTTAAATTCTGCATCCGTCGTTAGTTTTGCACTACTCATAAGGTTACAGTTAGAAATTCACAACATTCACAGCGTTACACTTCAATTACAAGTTACATTACAACGCATTTGGAAGAACACATATAGCACAAGGAAAGTGTCACGCCCCCGAACCAGAACCTCGGGGGCGGGAATGGGATTAAGCATAAAATATATTTTACTTCTCCCAGGATCCGCGTGTGTGAAGACAACACATTCTGAATATTTTGCGGAAGCATTTGTGGCGTTGCGACCCGAAGTCCGTGGCCATCGGATTCCGCGTCGCACTCAACCTCTAGCACATAGCTATTATATCATGAATCATATCAGACTGGAGTAACCATTAAAATAAATTACAGAGCTGACAGTAACAGGATATTACATTCCCAAATATATTCAAGTTACAATTATCAATGTACATTAATTAAGAATCCCAAGAAAAAGGCTAACAAAAGCCATACAACAATAAGCTATAAACTACTACCCAAATGTGACGTAGCTCCGATGTCGAGCTCAATGTCCACATGACATAGCCGACAAACCAACCTACCAGGCATGGCTCCATAGCCAACAAAACACTCAACTCGGGGCGAAGAAATCTGAACCTGAGTACCAAAAGTAGTGGGTCAGACACGACGGTCTGGCAGGTGGATGAAAAGATCACAAATACACTAAAGAATAAAACATAAGATAAATCATGCTAATCGATCAAATGCTGCATATAATTAAACGGGTGCAAAAGTCGGGAATCTCGAGGAAAACCTGTATTCATTTCAAGCATGGGTAAAACATGAATATCTAATAAAACATGTGTTCATTTACATCATCTATAATCATAGATATTTGACAATCGGGTGTTCGTCTAAAACATGTATAAATATAGCGGTATGGCCAAAACAACGTTCATTTGAAACTTAAGTAAAAACATAAGTATACAACAAACCAGGCATTCATAGCAGTCTAGCAAAACCAAAGTCCATTTGAAACATATGTGAAAATACGGATATTTAACAAAACCGGGTGTTCGTTTAAAACAGGTGTAACCAAAGAAATCTGACAAGACTAATGTTCATTTAAAACATATCTCAAAGCAGGGATATTTAACAAATTGGATATTTATTTGAAACCGGTATAAACATAGTGATCTGGCAAAACAAGTGTCAATTGAAACATATTTCAAAGCATGGGTATTTAACAATTTGGGTATTCATTTAAAAACAGGTATAAACATAGATATCTGACAAACCAAATGTCCTTTAAAACAAGGCACGGATATTTAACAATTCGGGTATTCCTTTAAAACACGTGTAATCATATAAATCTAGCAAAATCATTGATCGTATGGAACATATGTAAAAGCATGGTTATTCACCCAACCGGCATTCATTTAAAACATGTGCGGGTACAGAGAATAGAAGACAATATAACAATAACTGAATTTACATTGGAGAATATTAACACTTGTTTAAATAACAACTTTCATAAAGGAAATGAATCATTTATCGGAAAGCAAGTAAGCAATATAAAACATGTCGGGTATCCAAGGAATCGGGAACTAGCAAGATGGCAATCACAAGAAGCTAAGTCCTCTATCACCGAAGTGACAAGAGTATAACGGGACGTTGGTCTCAGTCACACAAGGTGAGGAGACTCAACGTAAATCATATATACAATATAAATATACGGGAACGGGACCACGGTAGCGAACCGGGTATCGGGACGAGACCACGGCAATAACCGGGTATCGGGATCCAAACTGCAGCTGGCGGGACGGGAGGGGGATCTCCAAGTCAGTGGATCAGACCGACAAGGTTATCCAAGCTTAGTGATGCCGACTCATAGGTCAAAACCAATCGAGACATATGCAAGTAAATCAAGTACAATAAATAAACGGATAAAACGGGGGTGCTCAAGGGCACACTGTCATTTCATATCGGGCAATACATCTCGGGATAAATAACTGTTACTAATGTAACTCCAATGCTTTCGGGAAAACAAGTCATGTAATGCAATCTCGAGAAAAGAGGTGAAACAATGAACTATAACAATTTCGGGTAAAAATATCGGTTTCAAGATCTATTTAAGTGAATAGGGGTCCCGTATGTCGATTATAATAATTACTTGGTACTCCTTGAGTTTGAGGACATTCCGGGCTCCTTATACACTTTTACTATTTTCACAACTTAAAATGAGCTTATGGGTAGTACTAGATGTTACAATAGCAAGAATCAAGATTATAAACGGTCCATCCTAGGCATGACATTAATCCGGAAACATCGAGCAACCGATTCAGTCATCGAAAGGAATAGAATTAGCGATAACCAAGGAAATAGACTTGTGTTTAGATATAAAGAAGATATCGCGTCGTTCCATCCCGTTCAAGATTGAAATGGATTAACTCCGATGCCACCGAACCAACCGTGAGGCGTGTCGGCTCAAGACATTCTCACACATGGTCCAAACAGTCCAAAGAGGGTAGCCAGGGTCCCACCTAAAACCGAGAATTAGTGCCTAGATCATCAGCATTCTTTCCTTTTAGTTCCCTAGTCTTAGAGACCTTAGATTAGGGTACAATTGGTCTTAGCACTAAGGTATAGACCCCTAGGACTCATAGAAAGCCCAAAGGTTTCCAAAAAAACACCATATCAAATTTCACTGCCAGAAATGCACAGGGTCCGATCGATCGGCCCAAAAAGCCTCTCAGTTAAAGACAGGCAGATCGATCGGCCTGTAGGTCCGATCGATCGGACCTGGGCGTGCAGCAGGTCCGGGACACTGTTTTTTTTTCTCCTCTTCTTCCTTTCCTTTCCAACACTTAAACAATCACATAGAACTATAAACAAGATGATTTAAACACATGATTCCAAGACATTAAAATGAGCTAAAGAGCTCCTCATTTCAAGTTTCTCCCTTTCCATTCTTTCCATTCACAATAAATCTCAAGGTGGAGAAAACTCATTCATGTGAAACCATTTGAAACCTTGCCAATATGATGCATACATTTTCCAAGCATGAACAAGAGGGAAATAACTCATCAATAAGCACATTTCGAAATCAATATTAATCATAGTAAAACAACTACTAAAAATCACCAAAACCCTTAATGAAACAAGATTTTTCTCACAAGACATGTTAATAATCAAAACAATCCAATCATCCACTTGCCTTTGACTCTAATCAAGCAAATCAAGCTCCTAATCACCTCTTAAGCTCAAGATCCACAATCTCTACAAAAACCCCCAAAACAAACCCTAAAATGGGTTAAACAATGAAATGACAATGGAACCTTTCAATAATCAAGGTGGAGCTTCTCTAAGGCTAGAAGATTACAAATCTAGAAGATGAAGAAGAACACTTACTTGCAAGGTCCTCTAATGGACAAGGTAAGCTCAAAGGAAGTCTTGTGATGGAGGGTTCTCTTCACAAATGGTATCAATGGAAAGCTTGCAAGATGAGGAAGAGGTTGGTGATCTCCATTTCTTGATTGATGAACTATTGGTGTGGCTTGGAGATGAAGAAGCAAGAAGAAGAAGAGAAACACAAGGGAAACCCTAGGTTGCTGGTTTGTGTTGGAAAATGAAGAATGGGAATGAATGAAGGAGATGGGTTCCTCTTATAAGCAAGTGAGGTTTGGGCCCCACAACTTAAAGAACTTGGGTGGCTGAAATCATCTAATTCAGGACCTCGGATGGATTCGACGAAGAAGGAAGAAATGATCTTCGAAATATCTAGTTTCCAAAAAGTATATGTTTCGTGGGTTTCGGAAATATCAAGTTTTGGGTACAGATTTGGTGTGCAATGACTATTTTGCCCTCAAGGCCAAGAAATCGGGTTTCGGGTTCTCAAATGGATACGAGATCAACATGAAAGTTGTAGGATTCCTCAAGATGAATGCAACGGGCCAAAAACACAATACGAAACAAATCGGGAAAATCTCACGAGTAAATGCAAAGCCGAAAAGGGAACCCCCAAAGGGCCCCACAAGCTACCAAAGCACTCAAAAGCCCAAAACTAGAAGAAAACCCATTCTAGCTCACAAACTCAACCCAACAAATACTAATCCCACTGAAAGAAACTAATCCACAAATAAAACAACACTAATCCAAGAGATTAGGGGGTCGGGTTCTCACAGAAAGGTTCACTACAAGTCAGGGGGCAAGACCGGGAGTGGAGGGAAGTTAAGCCTTGAAGCATTTCGAATCCAGTTTTGCTAAATATGTCAATGACAATCTCCGCTGGTAGTACGGGATGTTTGACTGGGTGAACTCGATGAGATGACGATATACGCAATGTTCCGCGAACACACGGCGAACAACCCGCAGTCATTTCCATTGTCTTGAAATGGGATGTCCATCTTTGTGGTCATCGTCTACATCATAGGCACCGACCACCCGTGATCCATGAATCTTTGTTGAAGACACAATCTCTGTCCAAACATAGTGAAATTGCATGATACCTCAATTTTGAAATTTATTTACTATCTAAACATTATCCTGTCAAGAGATGAGTAAATATGTACTTACGAATCTTTCACAGGTCTTTTGGCCCCAGATCTCTCCCTTTGAACTGTTATAGTACTCCCAGCGGCTCTTATCAACATATCCAACAAGTAAGGACCAATGGTTGTGAGCGTGAACCATGTAGACTAGAGTTTTGCACTCCATCGCGTCCATTACACATTCTCCCTTTGGCCCAAAGGCCATGTCATCCCCAGACTTTAGACCCTTTTCCCAATAACTCTGCAAGCAAGCATCTCAGACATCAAACAACTAGGACATTTAACCTAGTAAGTACAAAGTCAAAGTGGCTTTCATTTTTTATCGAACTTACGCATATACTAGGGTCAGCCAAGCATGCATCCTTGCACCTTTCCCATAGCACTTCAAATCAAAGATATATGATACTCGAGTCCATCCAAGTGCTCTCGTCCAATAAATCTCTAAGGGACTTAGAATCGACACACGGGATTATCATATCCAGCTCCTCTTTCCTATCAATGCAATGAGTATTGGAACGTTGAATTAGTAAAAAACCCAACAAAGACTGCATTACTACGGAACTGTTTTCAACAATTGCAGTTACCTATGCGTGTAATATTTGTAGAAACCCATCAACAGTTCCTTCTCCACTTCTTTCAGAACATAACCCGTTTGGGGCAATGGATGTTGATAATCCAGAAACCTATCCGGGATTTTCCTCAGCCTCGGTATATGCTTGCACCTCCATATCAATGAATTGATTGTAGCCTGCGTAGGGGATACAATGATTGCCTGGCAAGTGACATTCGGTGGAGTGCTGTATCCTTGAGGACCGAGCGAGACAGAGATAAGATCCTCGATAGGGATGTCATCCACATCACCAAAAGCTGCGTCAAAATTACCGGCATCAGCTTCATTTTTCTGTTCCTCATCCAAAGTGTGGGAGGTTGATGCCTTGATGAAGGAGTCTTCTATCATCAAGGGAGCATCAATACTAGGTCGAGGCCTCTTAGCGGGGCTTTTCGAGGACTTCACCTTAATCCTTGCATGCTTAGGCGATTTGATGGTCTGCAAAATGAAGCAAGTTATGGTGAGAAAATCACCAAAATCATTCATCAACTCACAAAATGAAATGCTCGAATTTATTTATATCCTTACAAGAGCATCATCAACTTCCTCATCGGATGAACTACATGTCTCGATATAGTCCTGGTACGTAGTCCCAAATGTGGACCTAAATCTCTGAACCTTTTTTCTTAATCGAAGTTATGAAGTGAAGTAGGTCCACATTTGCAGCGATCGAACGATCACATGACCGTACGACATGGTCGAAAAATAAAGAGACCTGCAGTGGACGTATTGTAAGGATCCCATTAGAGAATATATTAATTAAATCAATGTAAAGCAAAGTAAGGGATGCAAAGGGTGTGAATGTCATACCCGGGTCTGTGGGACGGTAGGACCTTGGGCATTGGGCTATGGGGGAGGATCCCTTTGTGGCTCGTCGCGTTGCCTAACACGGCCAGGACGCATGATGGTATTTGCTGAAAGTCCTGGGATCCTAACCCTAGAGGGGGGTGAATAGGGTGAGCTTCAATTATGACCAATTTTAATTTCTTTAAAATAAACTAGTCACAAGTGATGATTTACGAAACAAGATACAGAAGCTAACAAAAGAAATCACCACAAGCATACACCATAACACAAAGGTTTATAGTGGTTCGGCCTCAATGTCTACATCCATTACCGGCTTGTGATCCAATCATCCCACCGGATTTTCACTAACTATGCTTTTTAATAGGCTAAGCAATAACCTTTACAAAGTTATTTTTCTAGGCTAAACAACAACCTCTACAAGATGTTTTTCCAATGCTAAGCAATAACCTTTACAATGTGCTTTTCTTAGGCTAAGCAATAACCTTTACAAATGAAAGATTTCTCTAAGAAGGTGTCTATACAAAAACACTCTAAGAGATACAATTTAAGCTCAATAGAATTGCCTCTTAAATAGGCTGAAATGAAAGTTTAATTCAATGTACAAACATACACAACAATTAGCTAAAGTGTGTGCACTAAGTGTATGAATGTTTATTTCAATCAAATTCTACAATGAAGCTCTCAAATGAATGCTTGATGCATTTTAAAATCTAAGCTCAGAAAATGATGATTGAAGTTATATGCTAATCATATGAAAGGTTCAAGCAACTTGAAAGAAAGTACTAAACAAATTGTAATAAGATTAACTACTAAGAACACATGTGATTTAGACAAGAACGTTTGCAAAGCAATCTCATATTCCAAAGGTGATATTGTGTTTGCTAAACATCTCTTTTAAAGCTAGAAATCATGCATGTATGAAAATACAAAGAGTTTAAACATGCATTGATTTTACTTGGAATGGAAATCAAGTCTTAACTTGAAAGATATACCTTTGTCTCAAGCATTTTAGATTTCCATTGACCCTCTAGCCTTATCAACTCATTCCCCTTTCTTAGGCTTCAAAATAGTTCCAAAGAATCACTCAACAAGCCTCTCAAAAGAAAGGAATGGAATGAACTTTTAAACAAAAAACAGTCCAACGGCTAGTTGGCCCGGTCGACCCCATGACCTCCGGGTCGACCTGGCCCAACGGTCAAATTGGCCAAACGGCTAGTTACCCGGTCGACCTGGGCATGGCTCGGTCGATCGGGTACACTGGCTGTTTTCCCAACAGTCAGTTGGGTCGGTCGACCGGGTACAGGGGTCGGTCGACCGACCAAACTAGCCTGGGATGAGTTCCTGAAGGGTTTTCAAAATTCCAAAGATGACACTTGGAACTCAAGGCCAGTGTGATTTAAGCATATTAAAATGATTCTAAAAATGGAGAATGTATGCAAATCACAAACCTAAATTCTTAATTTGATTTTCCAAAATAATGCATGAAGAATTAGGTTTTCAAAAGAGTATTTGGATTCTAAAAACATGCATGAATATATCATTTGAAAAACATATGCAAATGCAAGATAGAATCTTAAATTCCAAAGTTAAAACTAAGAGCATGAGTGTGTGATCATTTGACAGTGAAGGTGAATGTGAATCCATCAAAATTGCAACAAACAAAAACATAACATTCGCTTCATACCATCTCATGTATTCTTCTTCATCCTCCTCGCCTTTTGATGTTTTCCCTTTTCTCTTGAGCACATTGTTTGCCTAAGCTTCCCATGACTTCACCTCCTCCTCATGCACTAGACTCCAATCTATAATAAATCTCCCCTTATTTTCTTTCCGCACGATGAGTCTGACGAAGTATGGAGGCACCATCTATCTCAGGCCAAACTGCCTCATGACCCTAGGGGTAGGGTAACATTCCAATACCCAATATGATATAAGGGGAGAGTCTGTTGTGAAAAGTGCTTTGTCAGACTTCGAGACATGCTTCAAAAAATCCTTTCCGTATTTCTTATACGGCTACCGCTCAAACTGTGCTTGAAACATTGAGTAAGTTAGAACTATTAAAGTAGGTATGAAAATTAATAGAAAATTGAAATGAAATCTTTCTACCGCTTTGGACGTGATGTAATTGAGTTGCTTTCGCACTTCTCTCACGGTCGTAAGATGGGTCATTCCATTAAGTCGGTTGGCCCATGTAACTATGAGGGGAAACTGTATGTCATGGTCCAAGTAGTTGCTTGGACTTAGACCTCTACCAATCTTCATTCTAGCGTAAGCCCAGATCTGTTAAAATAGAGGGATTCATTAGAACATTAAGATATAAATAGTAAAAGTATGAAGAAGAAATATATCAAGCTCACCTGAAGAAGCTGGAGGGGGCCAGAAAGAGACTTAAACTTCTTCTCCACAGCATCCCCCTCATCGGTAGGGTCGAGCATCTCACGCTTCTGGACCCCTTTCCAATATACACCGTTGTTTAGCATTCTGTACAGGTTCGCTAAACAAGCGGAGGCCTATGAGTAGGGCCTAAACTCTCTAAACAGCTCTAAAATATAAAAGGGGCCTCGTGCCCCTGAAGAATTGCAAAGAATCTGTTTCGCCACAAAAATAAATAAATAAATAGGCCAGAGTTCTGCATATATCCTCGGCCTCTGTCGTCTTCTTCTTCGCCTCTCCTTTGCCTTTTTTCTTCTTTCCCTTTGGTTTCAGCTTCTCCTTCTCCCTCAACTCCTCCGGAGTGGGACGGAAGACGCGTTCCAACCATATGAACTTAAGGGAGACCCCATTGTAGTCTTCTTTCATTTGGGGCACCACGCCAAGAAGCTCCCGACAGAGATCATCAATCTTGTAGTGAGTGTATGTCCGGCCTGTTACGGGCGGACTAGGCTGTAGATGTATGCTACGTCCTCTAATGTGATGGTTGCCTCGCCGGATGGGAGATGAAATGTGTTCGTCTCCAGCCTCCACCGCTCGATCAAACCCATGATCAATGCATGGTCAATCCTCATCCACCTTATTTGAGCCAGATGATACAACCTGGCATCGGCAACCGACTGCATCTGTCGATCGTTTAGGTCCCACTGCCCATAGTCGGGGGTTAGTGGGAAAGAATCTATATGTGCCCAACTCCTGCGAGAAAAATGAAAGTTTGAATAACGTTAGCCATAGATCGAAAGGAAGTTCAATTGATTACTGGTTGTGTGGAAGAGAGTATACCAAACTACGTTCGATAGCGGCGGAGATGTGATGCTCTTGCTCGCATAAAAGCACGACTGGTTATGCATTTGAGGTACTAGCCTCGTTGGGGGCACTTCAGCGTTGCTTGTATTCTCTTTAGACATCTATGTACATCCAAATTAGACATGATAGCATTGAATGTTATGAAGGCAAGCATGAATAAACTATGAAAGCCGAATATCCAAAACCGACCACCCAATAGTCTCCTCTATAATTGAAGATGAATCAAGAGGCAAATGGAAAATGAAAACACAAACATCACCATAGTAATTCAAATCCTAAGAATATCAAGGTCCTGTATATATCTCCATAATGTCTAAACATACATTGCAGCCATTGCTCTAGCCTAGATGGAGGTGTCAATTGAGAAAATTGGACCCATTCCCATGAATATTATGGGACCAGGCCATTGGTGGGCCACGGTGTCAGCCACAAGCCCACAACCCTTATTGACTGTACAGCCCAGTCTTCCCATTATGGGCTTTTTCCCATGTGGTTCCATATAATAACATTAGTGAAAAATGCAACATTGGGTTAATTGCATGAAATTCTAGGGTTTGGGCCATGCGAATCATTCGATTCCATTTGGCTTGTACTGGCTAATGTATCATCACACTTCGTAAATTCCAGTTCATATTTGAAGTATGCGCAGTTGTGTTTTTGTTTTTATCCCATTTGTCTCGATCCAGTTTTCTTGTTGAAAGTTGAACTATAGAATCAAATGCGAATCATTTGATTCCATCTGGTTTGTACTACCTAATGTATCATCACACTTCTTAAATTCCAGTCCATATTTCAAGTATGCAGTTGTGTTTTTGTTTATATCCCATTTGTCTCGATCCAATTTTCCTGTGGAAAGTTGAACTGTAGAATCAATCATCTTTTTTTTTTAGCATTTATTTGTGTTTCCTTTTTTCCCCTCAGTCAAATTGCCAAAGTTGTTGGCCTATGTGAACATGGAAGAGGAGGCATTATCTCAATTGCAGCAGAAGTTGCAAGTCTCTCTCAAGTATAGTAGCTATTATTTCATCCTCCATGTTTGCTCATCTCTTAGCCTTTTTTTTAATCAATGCTTTGAATTAATTGATTAAAAATGAAGTGCATGTGGCGAAAATGAACAAAATTTTGCTCATTTTTAACCCCATTTTTAACTCTGAGCTTGTTTAGCAAAATTTGTTCTAGCTTGTTTTATCCATGTGCTGAAAATAGGAAGTCTTTGCTCTTTGTTTTTTCCTTTTTAAATTTTGATGGGATTTTATTGTATATTTGATTCAGTGTGTTTGAACACCACATCTTTCTACAATCTAAAGATGTTGTTTGTTCTTTGGGGTTTTTAAAGTATGTCACATATTGTGACATGTTGTTTATCTTTTTATAGTTTATATTGCTACAGGATGTTTATCTTTTAATATTTTATATCTTGTAACAAAATTGATTCACAAATATGTGATGGTGAATTTTTTTTGTCATTTTGTAGTTTATGCAGATAGAATCAATGCTTATTAATAAAATTTGTCTTCACCAATCTTCTGCTGCTTGGAAAATATTGATAGTGTTATATGATCCCCACATGCATGGAATTAGAAGCATTATCAAATTGCATATTTACCAAGTCTCAAGGCCTAATTTACACAATTAGAAACTGAGATGGTAGCTAGGAAACAATGTCGATCTATCACTACAAAAAAAGGACTTTCAGTCTCGCTTTTGAAATGAGCTTTTGTGTCGCTTTTACAATAAAGTGACACAGTATGGTCTGATGTGTCACTTTAGAGGAGGAGTAAACGAGGAGGAGGTTTGTTTGGTCACTTTTCTATAACGCGACACACAAAACAAATCTATAGTTTTCCCCCACTAAACAAAAGTGACACAAGAAGTTTGATTGTTATTTTCTTTCATGAAATAGGAAAGAAAAGCGACACATGAATTTGGGCAAGTGATAATTTGGGTTCCCTCCATCATATATCCCATCCCTTCATTCCCTCCATACCTCATTCCCTTGGCGCCCAAATACCCCAACGATCAGAGCGATCCCCTTGAGGAGTGTCTGAGACGATCGACAGGTGCACATCATCTTTGCAACCCCTCATCCCTCCAATCCTCACACACCTCAACAGCCCATCGCTCCAATCCTTCCCTGCATCGTCTCCATTCACACAACCCAGGCGATCACCTTCAGCCCTGCGCATCATCACCCAGCCTCCCATCTCCATCTCCATCGCAGCCATCCAACCTCCTTCTCTCTTCTCTCCTCACCAAACCCGCCACCCTCTGCTCCATTATCTTCCTCCGCCAGACACAAGCAGCAGCAGCCCCGGCCCACACGCATCACCTTCTTTCGCCTCCTCGAGCCGCCCCTACACCAGGTACACCCCTCCCTCTTTCTGCACTCCGCACACACTGCGCATGCACCATTCCCCCTCTTCTCTCTCCTTCTTCTATGTTCTCTCTCTCTCCCTTGCTCCCCATCTCTCTGCTCCCTCTCTGCTTTCTCTCTCTTTCCCCATCTCTCTGTTCTGTCCCTCTCTGCTCTTCTCTCTACTTCTTCTTCTTTCAGCTATATATGTTTCTACTGTCTGGGTATGGAGATTTAGGGTTTCTGCTGGATTGTGGGAGTGGGTTCCATGGTGCTGGGAGATTTTGGGGGTGGATTGTGGGAGTGGGTTCCATGATGCCCATGTCGTTAGGAATACACAGGTTTACTGGAAAATTATATTGAAAAACAAATTTATTTTTTTTTAAATGCTAAGAGGCCTAATGGGCAAGCTCCAATATCAAAACCAGAAGAAGGGGGAAAAGATCTTCATATGTTTGTATGGAGTTCTAGTGCTTCTCCTGTGTCAGATGTGTTTGGAACTCAACAAGAGTGCAGAGCTGCAGTAGAGCCTTCTGTGAAAGAAGTCCAAATTGCCACTTCTCCAGGAAAAGGTTCCTCATTTTTTTTTTAATTTGTTTTTGTTTTGATGTTTTTAACAGTTTGATTTGGTTTTTGTGTGTTTTGATTGAAATGGGTGTTTGATTCTTAGGTGAGGTTCGTGGAGATCAGCAAGAAGAGTACTTGGGGGGAGAGGATTTCAGCTTTGGCAAGAGAGATATGGAAGAAGGAGATGTGCATATGCACAAGAGCAGTGGAGAGAAGGGGAAAGCTATGCCTCCTACGAGTGTAATGACTAGGCTAATACTGATTATGGTGTGGAGGAAGCTTATCCGGAACCCAAACACCTATTCGAGTTTGATTGGTCTCACATGGTCTCTAGTTTCGTTCAAGTAAGCAGAACCGAGCATTTCTCTGAAACAAAACATTATCTTCTTCTGCTCTGCAGAAACATTCCTAACACTTTTGTTGTTTTATTATTTCTCTGCTTCTGTTTGTTGGGTTCTGTTGCAGATGGCATGTTCAGATGCCTGCTATTATAGCCAAGTCCATTTCGATATTGTCGGATGCAGGTCTAGGCATGGCCATGTTCAGCTTGGGTGAGTTCTTTTGTCTGCAACATACCCCTCTGTTTTCAAAGATCATTTAATAACTCCAGTCTCCAGTAGAGTAGATTAATCCCATTTGTATGCACCCTGTCACTTTTTCACTTGGACTGTATGTTTCCCCACTTTAGAAATGTCCAAAACAAAGTCCCATCCAAACAAAGATTACTTTAAAAAACAGAACAAAGAAAGAAAATCATATTAGTAATTAGACCATATTTCACTGCAACTGATTTGATGATATGCATCATCACATTGATCAATTCTTCACCTATCCATAAAACTTTCTTTGAAATGAAATCTTGGCCAATTCTCATACAAAGACATCACTGTGATATTTGATGTGACACCAAGTCCCACAAAGCACATTTCTGTTCAAAAAGAAAGTTACATGGGGTCTCAATCACTAGAGATGTATCATTATATGAACTGGGTTTTTGAATCTACATCTATTCTTAGAGCCCTGCTCCTTTATCAGGAGGACTGGGACCATCACTTGATAAAGTAAGAGTCACATGGAGTAGTATACCAAAAAAGTGTCCTTGAGTAAATTGCTTAGTTCCAAAAAAAAAAAAAAGTTGTATATAAAATTAGTTGGGAGTAGTCCCCCATGTAGGTGGAGCCATGTGGACAAGATAGTCATACTCATAGCATTCCATCTGCATTCAAAACAGTATGTTTGATGTTCTGTTTCTACAGTAGTTAATATTTATATATTTAAATTGGTCTGATGATCTGATGAAATGTCTTCTCTTGTGAGTTGTTGGATTGGATGTGAGTTGTGATGTGGGGTTTTGTGGGTGTGATGATGGGGCAGGATTGTTCATGGCATTGCAACCGAGGATCATAGCATGTGGCAATTCGACAGCAGCTTTTGCAATGGCTGTGAGATGCTGCCATGCTGATTCTGCACGACATGCTGCATGTTCCACCATTGTATATCTTTGCTGCATTTATACCTACTGTGATGGTTGTGGGTCTTTATTTCTTTGACCATAGCATGGCTTCACAGTTGGCACAACAGAAAGAGTTCAATCTCAAAAACCCATCTGCATACCATTATGACATTTTGTTACTTGGAGTCATGGTATTTTTTATTACCAGTTTTCTCATCAATGTATATAATTTTTTTTACCATGCTCATTTTCTAATTGAGGTGCAACTGAATAATTCCAGGTTTTACTTTGTGGATTGCTTGGGATTCCTCTTTCAAATGGTGTCATACCACAATCACCTATGCATACCAAGAGCCTCGCCGTTCTCAAGCGGCAGGTTTGTAGAACCTCAAAACTGCTTTTCTAACATTATGTGATTCCTTTCCAATTTCAGGGCCTCCTTGGATGTGCCTCTAATTTTCATTCTCACTGACACCCAAATTACTATGTTCACATTCTGGAGGAATGGCCTGTTTGTGGCTTTTGCTAAAATGGGGAACTGGTGGGCATCCCTGTTTTGTGGCTGATGCAAACAATCTCACCTTTGTTACTTACATGCAGTTGATTCGTAAGAAGATGGTTCAGACTGCTAAGGAAAGCATAAAGCAGCAGGACAGCAACTCAGAGATTTATGGAAAAATGCAAGCAGTGTTCATAGAAATGGACAAATGCCCTGCTGTAAGTATCTTGCTCAGACGAACTTCTACAATATTTTTTCCTTTTCCATGAAATAAACCATAATTTCCTCACTTTCCAAATAATTAAATAAAACAACTAAACTCGAGAAACCAAGTTTTAAAGACAAATCACCTTTGCTTTTTTTGTTAAAGGAAAAAAAAACTCATTTTTATCCCAATACCTATGTCTAACACCAACTCTAAAGGGTTAGTGATATAGCATTATTTGCACTTCGGTAGGAAGACATTATGGGTGTACTCCAAATAACAAGTAAACTTGATATTTTGGTGTAACTAATTGTATTGTCTTGTTTTGAGTTTTGGATGTGGGGTGTAATTAACCTTGTTGCCCATTTCATAGGTTGTGTCTCCCCTAAAGACAGAGAAGCATAAGATTTTAAGAATCGAAACCAAAAGAGTGATGGTTTGCTTCTAAAAGCATGATGATGATAGTCCCGGGTTTTCATTTGCTACATAGGAGTTCAAGGAATTTTTCCTTTATTTTTCTGGAGATTAGTCTTGGCTAATGAGATGACCCTCGGGCCATTTCTAGAGGTTGCTGCTACTACTAATTCTTTGCTGCGTTTGAAGAACGCCCCAATCAATATTGATATTCAGTTGGTGTTGGTGCTGTGGAGATTCATTGCAACGACGTGTTTGTCGAGATAATGAAACAAGATAATAGAGAGGATAGATTTTAGGAAAGACTTAGAATTAGTTTGAATTTTAAGTTTAGAATCAGTTTCAAGTGATAATGTAAGATTATGATTAAATTGTTACAACTTAAAAGCATTATCACAACATACAGAGCATTACCAAGACAACAATAATGAACATAAGAAGTTAAACAAGAAACTGAAAAACTATGATAGATTCTCACACAAACTATGATAGAATAGTTCAAAATATTGCTACACTGCGGGCTTTGACCCAATGGATCTCCATGATCCAAAAGCCCATTTCAGAGTAGTGCCTCATGGCTGCGGGCTGCATCGGATCTAAGTCAGGTAGTCCAATACCTTAGCTAAAATTCTGTAAGGCTTCATTAGAAAATAATCAAGCAATAGACTATTAATGAGTTCCTTCTTGACTTCTCTGGAATAGTGCAATATGTAGTAACAAGGTTGGTGTTCATGTGACATGACTTGTGGAACTTTTCCACAAATTCCACCTAGTCTTGCTTGCAATATGTAGTAACAAGGTTGGTGTTAATGTGACATGACTTGTGGAACTTTGCCACAAATTCCACCTAGTCCTGCTTCATTGTCTCCCAATCTCCTAAAAAATGCCAAAGGAAATCTAGTGAGGCTCTGGGAGACAATCCTTTCCATGTTCTACCTGCAACTTTTGCTCTTAAAGGGCTTTCTAAGTAGTTGCCTCATGTCCTCTTCATTTGTTGATTTTGTCTATATCATTGCATCGCCGCCCCCCTGCCCCCCTCCACCACACACACACACACACACACACACACAAACAATAGACACTCACTGCCCTTTGCTTAAAGACGTTTTGCTTTGATAGTATTGTCATTATTAACTTTTTTTTTTAAAAGTTGATAACATCAGATCCTAGCATCATCAGCTATGATATCTTTAATGAGATTTCTCATGCTTGTGAAATTTGGGAGCACAGGATAACAGAAGATTGGGTTTGTTTTGAATTGAATGGCATTAAAAGAAACCCAGATGCAGATGCATCCTTGGAGTTCTCCTTTCCATGGGAAGGAATCAAGGGGTCCTCCTGATCTGTCTATGCTGCACCAGGGTTAACAACCACATGCTAGAATCTCAACCAAACCCCACCCACCCCCAGCCCACATATTCAAAGTGCCCATAAGACAGATATCAATCTGTGCCCATAAGACACATATCAATATGTGCCGCTGCTGCAATGTGTTGTATGGAATCCCATGCTAAATCCCTTAATTAATTTTAGCTAGATGGATGATGCCATATACTCAGAATGTGTTGAATCAGTCATGAATATATATATATATATATATATATGTATATGCGTTATCATTTCAATACATTCTTATGATATCATTTGAGTGTGTTCTTGATTATATCAACTTGGAAAAGTTATTGTTTTAAGTAGTTCACATGGTTTGTCTTTTTGACATACTTGCAAAGTTGGTTGTGGTTTTGTGATGTTGATGAAGTTTTTTTTTTTAAGATGATAGCATGTTAACTAGTGGATTTTGTGTATGGGTAGCAAATCACCTTGCCTTGTGAAAGAAAAGAAGTCTAATGTTGGGTATTAATATGCTTGTCTGAGTATCACTATAAGAAAGTTGGCTTTTAGTGGCGACTTTTTTAGCCGCGGTCTAATTTTTGCCACTAAAAACCCACCTTTAGTGGCAAAAATTTGATGTCGTCACATGACTATGAAAGAAGCTTGGTTGGTGCCTATTAGCATAGTAGTACTTCAACCACCATAAGAGACTGACATCAGGGTTTGCATTTGAGAATATGAAAGAAGTTTGGTTGGTGCCTATTAGGATAGTAGTACTTCAACCACCATAAGAGACTCACATTGGGAATGAAGATTGAGAGAGAGAGAGAGAGAGAGAGAGAGAGATGCCCTGTGTCATTGTGTGTCTACAACTCTACCATAGGTGACCTGAAGTCCATGAGAAGTGCCCTTTTCATCTCAAAGTTCCTGCCTTTATATATTCTATTTTCACATGTTCTTTTGTAATTTTGGTTTTAAGCTGTAATTTTTTGGATTTCATAATTATTGGTATACATTTCTGATTCGAAGGATAATGATTTTATCTGTGTTTCTTTTTTCTAACTCGCTGTTTTCTGTTTGATGTGCAGGCCTTTGGTGACTCTAGCTTATCCCTTGTAAGTGTATTCCTGGTTTTTCCTTCAGTTAGCTTGAGTTGTATTCATGTATTAGTATCCCCTTAAATAACCCAGTAAGATTCTAGAAATTTGTGAATGAGAATTTCTAGTCCACAATGTCTTTATCAAAACATCAAATATCCCAATGTATGTCTAAAGCAACCTACATTGCCTAACCTTTAGATAAAAAAACCTACATTGTTGCTAACAATCTTCCCTGTTCTTTCTCTCCTTTCATTTAGACTAGTAACTATTAGTGTCTATCTTAATATAATTGATTGGCAACTGCCTAGTTTGACATAAAATCATTCTGATCATGTATCATAAGCATGTGTTCTATCCAACATTAAATCACAGGCATTAATATATACCTGTAGGTCATGCCACAAATATACATTGCATTCCTGGAGGATTTCAAATGTTTAAATGGTTTCATAACATATATCAATCAGCTGAAAGTGAAAAAGAAGTTGTCTCCACTTAGAATTGCTTAATAGGGATTATGTTAAACCCATTCTATTCAGTTGCATTAAATATTGGATCTATGTTGCAAGTCTCTAATTCTTGGAAATTGGAAGAATCACTAAAGAAAACAAGTAACACAGATATACAAACTACAAATGATACAAGCTTATAACCATCCTATAGTTATAAAAATATACAAAATCAATGCAGACCGGCCATTCTCATTTGGGGTCTGTGTGAAAGTCACAACTCATAGGACTGAGATGCCATGGAGAATAGTTGCTCCTTGATGCAATTCCTGTAGAAATGTAAAATGCTCATATGTAAGGGCAATTTTCATCTGGTTCAGGTAAAGGTTCCTGGTAAATTAGTTTAACTCTGTTTTGAAGATCATGAAGTCTCTAGGATTGAATTTGGTGGGTAAATTTACTATCTTGTTAGCCAATCTGCAACATAGATGAAGTGTTCATGCTATGAAAAAGGAAGCACCCAGAGTAATTGCTTCCAGGTTCCTGTCAGCTTCCAACCTGTACAGTCTCCTCTAGTCCTTTTATGTAATGCCTTTTGTTTTAATAAATTTATCCTGTCAGCCATCAAATAATATATGGTGCATTACAGTCATAGCGAATTTGGTTGGTTGTGCAGTGCAGTATTGAGCTGCGCGGCTTTGGTCTGCATCAGAAGTTCCGAGCTGCTTTGGTTGTGTTATGGTGCTGTGCTTTGGTGTGCCCAGCTGCAGTGCTGGTTGGGAGGAGCTTTGCTGGTGTTGCTCTTTTGAAGCGTTGTGTGGTTTTCTTGTGCGGAGTGTGGTTTCCTGTTGCATCTCTCTCTGTGCAGGCTATCTGTTTTTTAGTTATGTCGTGACGCTTTGGTTACGAATTTGAAGGTTAATGTAAATAGTTTGGATTATGGATGGATTCAAATTGGCTATGTTTTGAATAGTTTGTTTGATTTAGTGCGTGGACGAGCAAGTACGTTCCTTAATGTGAATGGTGATTAATTTCCAATTAATGAAATGGTTCTTATTGAATGTTGCTATCTATATTTTTTTGCATCTTTTGTAAGGCAGGTTTAGTGATTTGAAAGTGTATCCATACTGCAACATGTTATTAGTAATGTATATATTGCATTTTTATTTTTAAAAAAATGGATGGTATCTCGCTTTTACGGAAACTGTCACAACTGATGACTATTTGTGTCACTTTTGGTCCGAAAACAACATATTGATCACTGCTTTTGAAAAGGGAGACAACAAAGTTATCTTTCTTGTGACGCTTTTAAGTTATTTCAGTGTCACTTTTGGGTTTAAAGTGACATAAGTAACCATTTTTTTGTGTCACTTTGATAACAGAAACTGACACAACAAAGGTATTTCTTGATACGCTTTTACGAACTTTTAGTGACGCCGGCAGATAAGACGCTTGCATAGTCATCAGAAAAGCGACACAAACCACTTTTTAAGACACTTTAAAAGTGACTCATTAAGACATTTTTTTTGTAGTATATTATCATCATAAAAGCCTTGTCTGATCTTTCCAAAGGAGGCTTTGAGAGCAAAAACTTGAACATTGATTCCTATTTACTGTTAACCTATTAATTCTAGAAATACAAGGGATCCCATATATATGCATATTAACATCTTCTGTTAAGAGCTATCCATGTTCTTATCAGGGGCAAAAACAAGAGGGAAAGGGCTGTTCTTGGCCAACAAATGTGCCTACTTGTTACAGTTTTAGGATAAAATATTTGTTTTCCCCGGGATTTGTTCATTCAGAGCTAATGTAATTGACTTGCTAAGAATTCTATGGTGGTTAGAAACGAACAAACAAAGGTGATTAATTATAGTGACCATCAAATGATATCCCCCTTTAATAAAAAATAATCAAGGAGCAATGGGATATGGATACTCAGCCAAAGAACTAGTACTTCAAATTCTTGGAAAGTTATGGTCTTATCTGCTTCACTACCGTACATCCTTTGTCCTCATTGAGTTGATAGTCCTTAGTTGGAGCCCATTTGAGCAATATTATGTAATCAATTTCACACAAAAAAAAAAAAACAATCAATTTTTTTTCTTCTATAAGATTAAATTGAGGATTTCATTGAAGGGGAAAAACCTACTGTCTATAACCATACACTTCAGCTAACCTAACTACTCAAAAACTGACTATATACATTAAAGAAGCAACACAACTAACAAAAAGATTATGAAGATGACTTATTAAGCCTAGGTAGGGCATTTGGAGAATTACTTGTTAGAGGTTGAAGTTGGATATGGAGATGGAGATAGTAGATCTGCTAGTTCCAAACTAGAGGAGGCAATGCATCTTTACAAAAATTGGAAAATAGCAGCAGTGAACTTGGCAATGAAATATACTACTTCATTTGTTGACCTCAAATAGAACCCATTCACATTGTCAAAATGAAGAAACACAAAAATGAACAAATGAACCACTACTGGCATTTGACCGCATACAACATCCTCAAGTTTGGATAACAAAAATATCTCACTCAAACTTCTCTAAAAGTGTTAAAACAAACCCTAATCCTCCATCCTCCTTCTCAACTGAAAATACCCTAAATTTGGGATCTACAAACCCTAATCAATGCAAACAAACAATATACAAATTGAATATGACGTTGAAGATAACAAACCATGCACTTCGATATCATATGCGGGATGGCGGGAAAACAAAAGGGAGGAAAAATACAAAAACATTGACAAGGATTCAAAAAGGGAAGGAGATAGATACCTTTCAAGTGTTGGTGGAAATCACAGGCGATGGAAAAAACAATGGGAGCAAAGAGAAGCAGTTGAGGAGGCAATGGAGGACAGGTGGTTATGGAGGCAACCGCTCTGCAAATGGAGGGAACCGCTATTCGTCACTCATAGAAGGTCAGTCTCGACGGTAGGCTGAAAGAGAGACGAGAAAAATGAAACGAAACAGGGATATGAGCCCTAAAATGGATTGCGGATAGAGTCATCGCCAACCTTATTCAGTGTAAATAAGGTCAGCGCCGATGATGTGCCAAATAGATTAAAAAAATGAAAATTGGGCCCAATTGCTCTAATTGGTGCCCCAATGGCTAAAGTGTTTGATTGCGTAACACATGCGAATAAAGTCATTTTTCCGGTTAAATCCTTTATTCTTAATTTTTCTTACATCTTTGGATTTGCCAAAGTTGCAACCTGTGTGGATATTAGAAAAAAGATTATGATGGATATTGTCAGGGATTCAGTGTTTGAATTTAATGAAATTTTAGAGATTTTAAATGGCAAACAGAGAGAAATCAACTCCCAATATGAAATGAAGATTGTGCAAAACATTATATAATCTTGTCTGAATGTATGTGTCTTTGCTTTATTCTTCTTCTCCACTCTTTTTCCTTAATTGAATAATCTTGTGGGGTTGAGTTTTTGAATCTTCCTCTATTCAAAAGCTTTCCATCTATCTTTCTTCCATTGATAAACTTGCATCTAAGTAGTCCAATGAGCTGAACTTATGGATGATAAATGGATCAGGCCGCCTAAGCTTAACACGCAAGTCAATTTTGCCACTAGCACAGCCTGTTCCAATTAGGGCCATGCTGGTCAAGGTGCCTAGTCCCATGGCACAACACAATATGGGCCATGGTCACGCCCAACATAGCATGACTTGGCTTGATTTGCATAAGTGGAGAATTTTATGACAACTCTTGTATTGGGTGAAGGGTTGCAAAGGGTATCTGATTATCCGGAAGTTTTGACTCGTAAAAAACTGGGTCTGAAACCTATTTTAGGTTCCGATTCACAAATGGGTCCAGATTCGGAACCCAATTTAGGTTCCGATTGATAAACAAGTCCGTTTCCAAGTCCATATGGGTTCTGACCCATGGACCCGGGACCCGGCATATGATTCTTTGATATTGCAAATTATACATCAAAATCATCTTTTTTTTAGACATTTTTATGTATAATACTGGAGATAGTAGACTTGATGCACTGTTATAAGTTGAATGATATGCTTATTTAAAAAAAATGAAAAATAAAGAGAAATTAAAATCGATTTTGGAACTAGATTTCAATCCTTTAGGTAGACCCAATTTTGAAAGCAGATCCGAGTTTTCCTATAGAAACCGGGTCTGGAACCAACAACACAGGTTCTAAATCAAAACCAAATCTGAAACCGGAACCGTTATTTAGGAACAAGTCCGAGTCCACTATGGTTCCGATCCGGAACCGTCCTATTTGCAACCCTAATTGGGTGTCAACTCATAATTCTATTTAAATTATTAAAAACTTTAAAATATCCTCCCTAACTCGAGGCAAGATATCATCAATTTTCAAATCTTCTCATTAAATGTAGGCAAAATATCCTCCTTTCGTTATTTTATCATTAAATTTTAGCCAATATGTTCTCTCTTTTCAAATTCTTTTTTTTTTAAGGATAATAATTTTTTTTGAAGGATAATAATTTTTGTTTGAAGGAGAATAATTTTTTTTTGAAGGATAATAATTTTTTTTTGAAGGATATCCTCTTTTCAAATTCTTCCTATTAAATCCCAATTCATGCAATCATGCCCTACATAATCTCTCTCTTGAGAGCTGAGATCCACCTGGCTCTTGTACGTTCGGCCCGGCCCACAGTTGGACTCGTTCTTTTTGTAGTCTTCTCGAGCAGATGGAGCAAACAACATTCATTCCTTCATGGCGATCACGATAGCAAGACGTGTTCTCCCAATCCCTCCACTTCAACCTGCTCTTACTTCACTCTCTCACTCCTTCTCCTTCTCCTCATCACCATCTCAACCCCATCTCCGTTCTCCCTCTAATCAAAACCCTCCCAACGAACCCTTGATCTCCTCCGTCGTCTCCATTCTCACATTGCAGCGATCCAAAAGCCGCTGGAACTTCCTCAAATCCCTCCACCCCACAGGCTTCTCCCCCGCAGAATTCTCCCAAATCGCCCTCCGCATAAAAAACAACCCCCATCTTGCCCTCCGCTTCTTCCACTGGTCCCAACACAACTCCCTCTGCAACCACAACCTCTTCTCCTACTCCACCATCATCCACATCCTCGCCAGGTCCCGCCGCTTCAAAACCCTAGCTCAAACCCTAATCCAGACCGCCATCCGTTCCCACGAATCCAACGGCCACGATCTCTTCAAAACTCTCACCAAAACCTACCGCTTGTGCGATTCCGCTCCTTTCGTCTTCGACCTTCTCATCCGCGCCTGTTTGCATACGAACGCGATCGATCGGGCGGTCGAGATCGCTCGGTTTCTCCGCTCTCGCGGAATCTATCCGACCGCGGCCACCTGCAATTCGGTCATCCGGTCGGCGGCCCGGTCGAGAGGGCCGGCGGCCGGACTCTCCATCTATAGGGAGATTTTTGGGCTGGATGGTGAAAAAACTGCTGATTCTAGGGTTAGAATTCCCCCGAATGCACAGACGTTCAATACGTTGATGCTTTCATTCTATCGTGGGCAGGACATGGAAGGGATTGCAGAAATTCGTTCCGAAATGGAGAAATTCGGCTGCGAACTGAATGTCTTTACTTACAGTGTTCTGATCGCTGCGACATGTGATGGTGGAAAGATGGAAGAAGCAGTCAGTTTGTGGGATGAAATGCGGAATAAACAGATTGAGCCTGATATCATGGCTTACAACACTTTGATCAGTGGTCTCTGCGAAATGGGAGAGATTGAGAAGGCAGAGGCACTGTTTAGGGAAATTGAGTTTGGGGAGATTGAGCCGACCTGTGCGACTTTTGAGCATCTGATTAGAGGTTATTGTAAGATTGGAGATGTCGATTCGGCGCTCGTCTTATATAAGGATATGTGCAGGAGGGATTTCAGGCCGGAGGCTCTGACTGTTGATGCTGTGGTTGGAGAATTGTGTAGGAAAGACCGCGTGGTTGAAGGATTGGGGTTCTTGAGGGGTGTGAAGAGGAGGGGAGTGATTTCTCCGAGTCGGGCGAGTTATGGGTTTCTTATTAAGGGTTTTTGTGATGCAGGGGAGATGGAAGAGGCATTGAAGATTCAGGCTGAAATGGTTGGGAGAGGATTTGCACCTGATCTAGAGACTTATAGTAGTTTTGTGGAGGGTTATGGGAAACAGGGAGACATTGAGAAGGCAATGAGGTTGAAGGATGAAATGTTTGAATTGGGTCTGAGGCAGGAAGATGGAGATGAGTAGAGATAAAATTTGATTAACTGTTAATATTGGTGGCTCTCAAGGTTTTTCTGCCATTCTGGTTATTTAGTCATGAGTTATAAGTGGAATGTGTGAGTGCTATTCTACTCTTGCAGATGGAAGGGCGAGGTTTGAGGAATTTCAACAATTTTGATGCTAAGTATGGTTTTTAAAATCATGATCAGAAATCTTACTTCTTTGTGTACTCTTGAATTCAAGAGAATAGATGCTGACACTCTTCGCATAGCTTTGTCCATATTTCACTCTTGGACCACAAAGAAATTGTCATCGGTCAAATGTCCTGCATCCGATTGCATACTTTTAGAGATGGTTGAAATTTTGGGGAAGGTTTTCTAGAATTTGAGATTTGAAAACTATCTTTGTTCAATCTATAGAAAGTACAGAGGAAAATACAATAGCATTGTCCTGGGTACATCCAGAGAAATTAATGTGGGAGGATGAGATTATGATACATAATTTGAACTTTTGAATATTTTCCATTTATATATGATCCGGGATTTATTTCAATTTGATTTTGACCATCTTCGTTTGATTTTGACCCTCCCCTTAACTCAAACGATCTCAGCTCCTCATGAAAGTAACTCCTCAAACCCTTGATCACCTTAGAAGCTCACTGTCTCCTACATTTCTCCAGAAACGTTTCCTCCTCTCATCCTCCCCTTAACTCCTGTCACAAGCGTTTCCTTGACCGATTCACTCCATTGATATGATGCAAACGTTGGGATCATTATCTGCTTCATCAGTTAATGGTTAGATTCGACATTTCAAGGCAGCTCCTTGCATCTTGCTGTACTTTTCATAGGGAATTTTTATTGGCCTACAGGGCATTTCAAGGAAGCTCCTTGGGTTTTCCAGTCAAGAAAAAAGATTGGAGGAAATCTTCGTTGCGTACGTCATTTTCATGTTGCATTTCTGACATGTTTGGTTGGGATTTCTTTACCATATCCAATGCCTTCTCTTGATTTATTGTTGCAGTACAACTTTGTGAGGCGCTTCCATGGTCCTCAAGTGGAGGCAAGTACCAAATGCTGAGTTGCGGGATTGTAGCAAGGATCCGGTAGAGTGCATGGTTCTATCAAGGATCCGGTAAGGACCCGGCTCAGGTAGCAACGCATCTATCATTGTTTTTGAAATTGTGTATGTGCTTGTAATTTGGGTTGATGCATCTTCTCATGTGCTTAACAGTCTCCTATTTTTATCTCAATTCATAGTTCACTTATATTTTTCTCAATACTTATCCATTGTAATAAATGGTCTCCTTACTTCATGCGCTGCCACAGCAGCAACCCACACCTTTATCATATTTCAGCATTTGTCAGCCTTTATTGCATTTCAGCATCGTAGTTGCTCTTGATTGTCTAGCACATTCTCTGCTTTAATCTAGCAGAGTATTAATCACTATGAGACCTTTTGTTCAATGTTGCTATGATATCTTTCTTGGCGCCTTTTTTTTTCAAGTTGGAGTAAATTTGCAGAAACTCATCATATTTGTTAACATTTAAGAATTAGTTTTTTGTGGCCATGGACACATACAACAACAGTTTCCATATATGGTTAACTGAAAATATACTGAGGTTTAAGTCATTCTGCGAACTGCAATTAACTGATTCCAGAGAATCAAGAATAATTTGTCATTTTGCATACTGGAAAATAAGTTACAATACTAAACGCTTCTGCTCAGCGAGATTGTAGAGATTAATTCTAATTTGTCGTTGAGATTCTAGAGATAAATTCTATTTACACCACCTTTAATTCTTACCTTTTCAATGAACTTATTTTTAGTGTAAAAATATTGAAAATTTTTACTAAAATTTATTTTTGAGATCCTTACCCTTGCACTTCATATGGCATTAACCACCACAGAAGGCAGGGTTGGTGCGTACATACTTAGGGCTGTACCACCATTCTGACGTGTCAAAGGTGAAACATATGTTAGCACCATCTAGGCCTTACCGCCTGGGCGAAGATTTAGGTGACACTTATCCATTGTGTGTACTGGCTTGTTTGGCAACTCTACTAATAGAGTCAAGTAAAGTAAAGCCCTTAATTCTAAAAAAAAGTCACATCAAAAGAACTTTAATTCAAATTTCCCGCCATATTTTTAAAAAAAAGGTCAAAAAGCAACCTCTTTTCTCTACTAAAAAACAAAAAAAACTCCACTTTTCTATACAAAAAGTCCAAAAGATTCTATAACAAACAACTAAAAACAAAATACCATCATCACCCACTTATATTTTATTCTTTCTTCAAAATAATCTTTACTTCACTTAACTCCATTAGTAAAGAACCCAAACAGGAAACCATTTGGGAACCGTTGGTGCCCCTGTTTTGGGGGATAAGGCAGATCCTAGGTGCATGGGAAAGTCGCGGTTCCTAAAGATAAAAGTGGATGCAGACTCTTTGGTTTTTCCTTGACCAAAGAAGCTGAGGTTGCAGAAGAATTTTCTGCCTCTCCATCATCAACTAAGGTCTTGAATTATGAGACACCACTTCTGCAGTCCACCCTAAGCATGGGTTGGGAGACTGTTCAAGGGCAGATGCATTCACAGCATCAAGGTTTGGCTACACTGCAGGTTGAGGTGATTCTAATCTCTGTACTGTTCTTGCTTTTCTGGTTTCAGTTTCATGTTCTCTGGTTCCATGCAGCATGCAGTCGGTGTTGTAGGGAGGGAAATTGATGTCTCGGTGCTTTGATGGGAATGATGGTTTTGATGTTCATGTTGGGCGCAAACCAAACTGTTTTGGGTTATTGAAATTGATTGCAAGTTTTTTTTCTTTTTCTGGAAAAAAAAATCTTTGAGATTCTAGAGAAAAATTCTATTTACACCACTGTTAATTCTTACTTTTTCAATGATCTTGATTTGACGATTCAAAATATTTAAATATTTACTGAAATTTGTCTTTTTATCTTGACTTCATAGGTCCAAGTAGTATCCCAATCCTAGGATCAACAAGACCTTATTATCTGCTGAGTCTCTGTTAATCCTGCGTTATGACTTTAAAAAATAATTAATATTTGTTTTTGCCTCTCTTCAGCCTTATGCCCCTATGTGGAGGAAAACACCATAGAGACCACAAAGAGTATAATAAAAATTAAAACAATACACCATAAAGAGTATAACAGAAATTAAAACAGAGTGTCAAGAATAATTTGCACATTGTTGGTGTTCTGGCCTGTGTAAGAAGAAACTCTGAAGTCGGAATGACATTTCTGGTAGTGGCGCCTCATTTGATAAAATTTTCTGCACAACATTCGACCATTGATAAAAACACCAATTATTTCCCATTAATAAGAAACCTTGTGCCAAATAATTATCCATCAAAATTAGAAGATTGTCACTCTAGTTTTATAGCATTCCTTTTCAAACCCCTGATTTTTACAGTCCCATTTGCTCAAAAGCATGGTTCAAAATCGCGGTATTGGTCGGGCCAAAAAACCGATACGGTATCGGTATTGGTCGTGGTTATTGGTCCGTTGCGGTCGTCACGGTGTGAATTTTTTTTTTAATAAAAAAAACTACAAAAATATCTAAAAAATCTAGAATATTAGAAAATGCTAGAAAATAATGTCATTTTTGCATCCGTACACATCATAAAGCAAAATATCGGTCCCTCTAAAGCAAAGCATCGTGCATCGTTGTTTTATCTGAAACTGTTGAATATGTCAAGTTTTAATGTGTTATCCTTGGTCCATACATATAGTTTATAAATCCATCAAGTAGCCCTCAATTTAAACTCCAAATCCAATCAATTAAAAGAATTGTCACTCTTTGTAGTTGATTTGTAAAGATTTTTACTTTTTTATCTTCATGAGAAGGGAATTTATTTTTAGTGGATTAGTTGTTTTTATTAGTATACTATGTTAGAGGCTTACTAATAAAATAAAACATTTGGATAATTTTTTTGTTTTTTTGACATTTTTTTTTTATGTTTATAAGTGATCAATGTGACATTAGGCCAACACTAATTTAATTATTTAAGGTGCCATTTAAACGGGGCATTTACTTTGGGTGGGGAAACTAATAAGGGGGCATTTAATAGTTTAGAGAATAAGGGAGGGCATTTTATGGTTTAGGATTTCAAATTCTAAAATTTATTGTGATTTGTGAGACCATTTAATAGGTTGCATTTATGTAGTTTAGTTTTTAAAAATGTGGGCCACAATAAGTGTGGAAGACTCACACCCTAGGGATCAAATAGAGAGAGAAAAACCCTCAAAAGTCAAAAGGCTCTTTCCATTTCCGCCAGAGACAGCAACGAGAGTGGGGAGAGGGAAAAGAAAGAGGGAAAGAGGAAAAGATAGGTGGAAGAAAAAGAAGAGGAGAAAGGTAGGTGCGGTTGCTGGGGCCAACCCTGTTCGGCCTCTCACAAATCCATGTATGAGTTTTTTTTTTTTTTTTGAATGGTGATCCATATTTATGTTTTTCTTTCTTTCTTTTTATTTATTTATTTTATTTATAACATTGCATGTTGTTGTATGTTTCCCCTTTTCTCTGCAAATGCATATTCCTCTCTTTCTCTTCTTCTTCTTCTTTTTTTTTTAAATTTTTTTTACATATAAGTTTTGGTCGTATCGGCCGTTATGATAGATACATAACCGATATTTTGGTGATATGGATCGTGATGATATTGATATCGATATCACAACACGATATCGTAAGGGTCCGGGCCAATACGAACCAATGCTCAAAAGTGCAGATACTGAACTGTGGCCTCAAATTAACATATTTATCTTGCATTCTGTTGCTATGCTGATGACCTCTACATAAATACATAATAAACAATAATGATATTATTAGGAGTTACTTTTTAATTATTCTATGATATCATGGAATCTCTTTTTTTTTGTGAGATTTGCATGTAAGGTTATCCATGATATCATGGAATAGAACTCCTTAGTTGTTATTGTGGAGCGTTTGGGCCTTCCGTCATTTTTCTCGACTTTAAAGTGTTTTTATTTTGTAAAATTACCTTTTATCTATATTTACATAGTTTTGTATTAGTTGTTGATGATATTATGTTTATAGAAAAAAAAGGTGGATGTGATTGATGTCTTTATATGTACTTGTAAGGGTTTTATTACTTTTGGAAAATGCCACTGCATACATTGTAGTGGACGATAAGCTTTAGTAGCTTTTGTTAGAATATTATTATTTTATATATATATGGGAGATGCTCCTGTGTGAAATATCTCTCACCTTATATGAGAGATATGGGTGGGGGCCCTCACATTTAAGTTGTTGGCATTGGATATGGATGTGAGGGCCCTCACATTTAAGTTGTTGGCATTGGATATAGATGTGAGGGCCTCCACCTTATCTCTCATAGTAAAGCTGAGAGCATCTCTCATAGGAGTATCTCCATATATATATATATGGAGAATATTCATGTGCATCCATCCTTCACCATAGGGTGAGGGACACTTCCTTGATTGGAAATTTTCATGTGCAAAAGAGGAAAAATCATATATGGTCATATGCATGAAAGGAATATTCATGTCCAAAAAGGGAAAGTTCCCTCACCCTATGGTGAGGGATGGATGCACATGAATGTCCCCCTATATATATGTATATATATATATATGAGTAACGATATATATATGGGGAGATGCTCCTGTGAAAGATATCTCTCACCTTATATGAGAGATATGGGTGGTGGCCCTCACATTTAAGTTGTTGGCATTGGATATGGATGTGAGGGCCCCCACCTAATCTCTCATTTAAGGTGAGAGATGCTCTTATAGGAGCACCTCCCTATATATGAGTAACGCTACAAAACTCCCCGAGCGTTTTTCACAAAAAAAAAAAAGCCCCTCTTTTAGCCAATGAAAGTGTGACACGTGTCATCAATGGTACACTTATCCATTCTCTCCCCTAAATATTCTCCTAAAACTATGGATATTTTATAGATTTTCTTTAATCATTGGCTAATAGATAGGGGCAAAAACTCCCCTTTTGAGATAGGGGAGTTTTTGAGAATTTCCCATATATATATATATATGGAGATGCTCCTATGAGAGATGTCTCTCACCTTATATGAGATATAAGGGTGAGGGCCTTCACATTTAAGTTGTTGGCATTGGATATGGATGTGAGGGCCCCCACGTTATCTCTCATAGTAGGGTGAGAGTATCTCCCCCATATATATATATTATATATATATAAGAGCAAGTTCTCCTAAGCTCAAGCTTAGGATAAGGTAAGCTCAAGTTTGTGGGGGGGCTCACTTGGGGACCCACATGGGGATGGGGGGATTTTAAGGACTCATTGAGATCAACCTCTCTACAAAAAATCAGCCCCAACCGTGATTTCTTTCATCTTCATATGGGCCCAAAAGTTTAATGGTTAATAGTCGATCAAATGGTTTAGTAAATTCAGATCTAACTGAAAATTGGTGGACATGTGCAATTTAGGGGGGTCATGTGTTTGGTCCATTTGGATGGACCAAAGGTGGGCCCCACAAGCATGAGCTTAAGAAATTTTATCCTAAGCTTGAGCTTAGGAGTGCCTTACTCATATATATATATATATATATATATATATAAAAGTAGGACTTATTTGAAGATTTGGTTCTAAATAGTATAGCCGACTCAACATAGTTAGGACAAGACTATGATGATGATGTATTAAAGTAGCAGTGTTAAGGGGCTAAGAGCTCTTGGTTTCAGTTACAGCCTCCTCACATTCCCACCACACCATCATTTATGTTATCACGGGACCCTTACAATCTATCATCCTTACAATCCAGGAGAATTCAGAGCCATCTATCTTTTATCTTTGAAAAGATAGGATTTGAATTAGAGATAGGCTTACAATCTATCTGATCTTTACATTATCTCCTTTTCTTAAAAGGTCTCCTCATTCATGAAAATTTTAGCAACTGTTCCTAATATATAAACTTTCTATATCCCAAGTCATGAAATGGCCACAGGAAGAAAACCTTCTCTTGATATGCACTTCTTTAAAACTTGTGAGTAAAGAGAGAGACTAAGAGAAAGAGGATTAGAGGGAGGAGAGAGAGCTTTTCTATTATCTCATTATCTGTGTGTACAAATACAATGGGAGAAGCCTATTTATAGGCAAAGTAACATCATAAGAGAGGAACCTTAATTCTAACCCTAACTCATCTTAAGTGGGCATCCACACAAGATCCATATCTCATAACACTCCCCCTTGGATGACTATCACTCAATGACAGTTGCCTCATTAAAAACCTTGCTAAGGAAAACCCAGTGGGAAAAAACAAAAGCAAAGGGAAAAAGAGTACAACATTCTTCAAGATCATTGAACTGGTGTTGAACGTGCATAATGCTGCCTCGTTGAAACCTTAAGTAGGAAAACCCAATGGGATAAAACCTAGATTAGGAAAAAGAGTACGGCGCACAAATGTCCATGGGTAGCATACTTCAGGATACTTCCTGATAAACCACTCCCCCTGATGATAGTAACCATTTACATAGTTTGATGATGAACTCTACGCATGCCAACTCATATACAAACTTGTAGAATACCTATGATACCCAGATACGGCAACTCACCCATGGTACCCGTGCAGACATGGTACGATATGGATATGGGTACGGGATACCGCAACATACGGTAGGGATACAGTGCAAAAAAAAAAAAAAAAAGGGGATATGGCTGTGTTGTATTTTATAAAAAAAATCGAAAATAACGGAAATCCGTCTTCCCGACCACGCACAACCCCACCCCCTCTCTGCTGAACCCCTTCCCCTTCACTTCCATCACCCAGACACAAAAAAAAAAAAGAGAGGAGAGGAGGAACAGGGAAAAAAAAAGGGGGTGTACCTGCACCGATGTCACCACGGCATCATCATCGCCTCCACCATCATCGTTGCCTGCTGCTGCTATCTTCTCTCTCCCCTCATCTCTCTTATTGTTAGGGCAGAAAAGAGAACAAAGAAACAAGGAGACGAATGCTTCTTTTTTTTTCGTTTTACCTCTCATCTCATCTCATCTCTCTGTCTGTCACGTGGGTCTCTTAAGTGTGTCAAGTGTGTCTTTCATTACCATTTAAAACCGTGTCTCCCACTCTTATGTCAAAGTGAGCCAAGGCCCATGTATTCCCCACTCCAATTTCAAGTGAGGGCCCATCTTGTGGGCTTCAGATTGAGTCAAGCTCAGCCCAGCTATAATAATAATAAATAAAAAACAACAGCAAAATAAAAATCTATTTACTCTATAGATTGACAGCTCCAGCAAAATATATATATATATTTCATTTAAAATAAACTCCCAATTAAATATTTATATTTAGATATAAATATATATTTCTAAAAATGTCGTACCCGTACCCGTATCCTAAAATTTTGAAGTTAACATATCGGACGCTCGTTCCCGTGTCCGTATCCTGGTGTCATAGTAGAATACTGATTTTTACAAAGATTTGGTAAACAAATCAGCCGGGTTGTTACTCGAACAAATTTGCTTGACTTCAATTTCATTGTTCTTTTGAAATTCATGAGTGAAGAAGAACTTCGGTGCTATATGCTTCGTCTTGTCTTCTTTAATGAAACATTCTCGAATCTATTTTATACATGCTTCATTATCTTCATAGATAATGTTTGGGATACCTGCAGTATAAGGTAATTCACAAGAACTATGAACATGCTGAATCAAAGATTTAAGCCATACACATTTCTTACTGGCTTCCAAAATCTTAGCATGGTTGGAGGAAGTAGCAACCAAAGTCTGTTTAGTAGAACGCCAAGAAATGGCGGCATTACCACACATAACTTGTCTGTGATTGACCCTTATGAGAATCAGAGAGATAATCTGAATCAGCATATCCTACAAAACAATCCATTGCCTTTGTGTTGGTGTATCTGGTCTAATGCATTGTGCCAAGTACATCAGGACTCTAACAACACTTAAGTATGGTACTTTGGGACCCAATACATTTTCATTTTTTTCGATGGGACGGTATGGGTATTTTTTAGAATAATCAGCAGTTTTTTCGAGCTTTTCTATGTCCCAATCATCATCATCATTTTCCTTTGATATTTGTGTAGCTACCGCATATGCAAATGCATCATCGATGACAATATCATTTCTATTCCATCTCTCTCTTGAATAATTATAAAGTATAGAGATCTTTTCATTATCCAGTACCGGTGTCTCTTCAGGGCCTTCCAAAGTCTCATAAGGGACTTTCATTATTCTAGAGAGAACGGGTTTTACTATAGCTTCTTCAAGAATGTTATGTGCCTCTTTGGGAGGAACCTCTTTAGGAGCGTTACGTGCCTCTGCGGGAGGACATGATGATAATTGCTTATTTCTCATTTTCCACGGAGCTGGGCCCTTTGAATCTATAGGTCTGCCACGCTTCTGGCATATTGTAGATTCTCTCCTTGTATTTGTACACACAGATAATGAGATAATAGAAAAGCTCTCTCTTCTCCCTCTAATTATCTATCTCTTAGTATCACTCTTTTCTAGCACGTTATCCGCACGAAGCTCTAAGAAAAGGAAGAAAACTTAGTCTTCTTAGCCAAAGAGAAGAGAGAACTTTTCTGTTATCTCATTATCTGTGTGTATAACTACAATGGGAGAAGCCTATTTATAGGCAAAATAACCTCATAAGAGGAACCCTAATTCTAACCCTAACCCATCTTAAGTGGACATCCACCTACTTTCAAATTTCATAACAAAACTCAGTCTTTCACTTTCAATTTCTAAGTTATAACTACAGCAATTGTATCACTTTTATTTTGACCAAAATGACCTCAAGAATTATATGCTTTTATGTTTTTTTTTTTTTTCAGTTTGCAAGTGATGTCCACACAAATCATCTAATTTAAAGATTATAACTGCTAATTCCACAAAATTGCATATTATTGTCAACATTTAATGTAGAATATGGACTTATTTAGGGGAAAATGCATTGAATTTTATAAAATTATGGATCATGGTGTTCAAAGTAGATTTCATATGAAAATTGGTTTAAATATTAGAAAGTGTATGTTTTTATGATTTTTTTTTTTTTTTGAGTTATCAGATTATCTTCTTGAATAACTTTTATATTACGCATGAAGTCACATAATTTCTTTGCACCGTTGGATTGTACACGGAAAAACCGAGAAAGATGGTGTATTTGCATGCATTCACACATGTCCATATGGGTCCCATGCATGGCATGATCCTTTTATGCATAGAAATTTTTTTTTTAGAATTATTTTCTTTCTTTTTGTAGGAAATTCAGGGCTTGTGAAAGAAGAAATTCAAGAGGGAATTCAAAAGAGAAGAAAGAGAAAAAAAAATCAAAGAAAAGATTCGTAACCATGTGGGGTCTACCTTGGGCGTGAATCCCAAGGTGGGATGTCCCATGGGACTCACATCACTTTGTTTCAAAGATCAAAGAATTTTCTATCCAAAGAGCATGTTTGGTAATGGGCAAGGAATCCATAGATCTGATGATTCTTCACTACCATTGGAACAAGGATTTCTCATTGGGGATTTGTATAGTTGAGGATTTCACATTGATAATGGTGTATATCTGAGAAAAATAGAGTTCAGTTTGCAAATCCACTTAAATGAGGATCTTCAAATCGTAACAAATGAAGATTTTCATTCGTCCAAATCTCACGAATTTACAATTGCCAAACATGAATTTACCACAACTTTAGGGAAACCAAGGGAAAAGATTTGGTAGCCAAACGTGACCTGAAATTTGAAAATTCACATTCAAAAGAGAGTCCAAGAAAGGAAAGAATGATAGAAGGATTGGAGATCAAGCAAACAAGCAAGGAAAGAGAGAGAAAGAAGGAAGAAGAATTGGAAAGAGAATCCAATAAGCAAAGGGCGTCCAAGGTGGGATCCACCAGCCTTGCACACACCCATATGGGGCCCACGTTGATGAGAAGAAAATTGCAACAAATCTTCCCCTATCAAGACTTTCTAAATTTGAAGACTCATGGGAAATTTCCAAGAAAGCAAGAAGTGGAGGAAAATTAGAAGTTATTGTGCAACAAGAAACCAAGATTAGAATAATTGTTAATTTCCCTCTTTTCTCTCCCCGACTTTCCTTTCTCATTCCTTTTCTTTCTCCCTAAGCTACTATCTTTCCTAAAATCACTCAGAACTCTGAGAAGTTATCAACAAGCATAAAAGGTCCCACCACTGTATTCTCTCTCTCTCTCTCTCTCTCTCTCTCTCTCTCTCTCTCTCTCTATACCACCTCCACCCTACATTCTACTCCTTTTTCTTTTCTCAAGTGCTAAAACTGTATTATTTTTAAAAGGAGGAGAAGATGATTGTAATGGTGGGCTGATTTTCTTTGTAATTTAAGGAAGAAGGTGAGACTTGTAACACTTTTACTGGTTTTGCGGACAGACATGATTAATTAAGGTGCAGTTTTTTTCTAGTTCTTTCATTTTTATGATCTATGTTTTCTTGATTTCCTATTTTCTCTGTAAGATATGAAACGCTTGGAGGCCTCTAAGGATAAAAATACCCAATTTGGACCCTAGATAAGTTTGTTCTCTCACAAAAACAACTATTAAAAGTGTATCTTGGCTCATCCTTAGGGGAGGAAACATCTAAGCCATACATATTTCTATAGGGGCAAGTGGATCTGATTCCTTGTATTGCAGTTTCTTCATTGTTATTTTATTATTTGATTGCTTTCAATTGGTTTTTCTAATTTTTCTTTATTTTGGTTGCACCATTCTAGTTTTTTTTTTTTTAGATTAGTATTTATAGACTAGGATTTTTAGATTAAGATTTTTATTTGGGGTGTAATTGTGTAATTAATTTTTAATTTAGACATTATTGGATGTATAGGTCCCGATTATGTTAGATTTAGCCCCTGTTTGGTATGTCTATTGTTTTTTCCTCTAAACATCTAGGTTTTGAAATTAGAGGTGTTTGGCAATGATTTTTAGCCTTTGCACACTCGAGCAAAAGAGGCAAAGCCTCTAAAAAGGAAATGCCCCAAAAATGGGCATGTAGAAATCAGAGGCAATGCCTCTTGAAAAAGCAGAGGCAGAACCCATTTTTTATGACAAAAATGCCCCCGACGGAATTTTATTGTCAACAAAAGTCCTTTGAATAAACCCCTCAGTTCTCGTTCTTTCTGCAACTTGAAACCCATTTCCGTGAAAGAGGCTAGAAGGGAGAACGGTCTATGGCGTATCAGCCTGCTGTATTGGTCTGCTCTTTCTGGCTTCGGTGAATCTCTCGTCCTGCTGTATTGGTCTTCTTGTAACGCTTGCAAGGCTCATCTCTTCTGGTACGATCCCCTTCTATTTCTTTTGTTTCTTTCTCTATTCAGAACAGTTGCTTTCTACTCGCTTTCTCTCTCTATGTTCAATCGATTTTTTTTTTTTTGAATGATGATGGAAAGGGTTGGCGGTGAATCTCTCGTCCTGCTGTATTGGTCTTCTAGTAACGCTTGCAACGCTCATCTCTTCTGGTACGGTCCACTTCATATTCTTTTGTTTATTTCTCTATTCAGAACCGTTGCTTTCTACTCACTTTCTCTTTCTATGTTCAATCGATTTTTTTTTTTTTTTTTTTTGAATGATGATGGAAAGGGTTGGAGATGGGTTTTAGTTTGGGATGGTATTACATGAGGCTGGTGGAAAGGGTTGGAGATGGGTTTTAGTTTGAGATGGTATTACATGAGGAGTTTCGATGATGGAGGGGGTGGTTTTGAGGATGGTTTCAATTTCTGAGATGATGGTGTTGGTGGATGAGGATGAGGATGAGGATGAGGATTCAGAAAGCCATACTGATACTGGGGTTGTTGGGAGAGATTTTGATTTGGAGGAGGGGATTTGGGATAAGGGTTTGATTATAGAAGAGATGTGGTTTTCATCATCATATGCCCATTTCATACATCCACACAGAGAGACGAACAGAGAAAGGAGAAGAAACAAAACGAGGGTTCCTCTTCCTCTCATCGTTTGGAAGATTTCTATGAGAGGAAATCTGGACTTGGATTCAAATCCATTCAAATCCATGTTTCCAATTTGGTTTTGGTTTTGGTTTTGTGCAAAGTGGTATTATCATTAGAGCTAGTTTGCTGATTAGAGTCTGGAGTGAGGTAAAAAGAAACAATTTTAGTTTGTGGGTGTTTTTGGATGTACTTCAAAATGCAAGCTTTTTGGAAATTCTGGTGTTTGGGGTATCATGGAAATCATGAGTTTCAATGACGTTGGATCCCTTCTTTTTTTTTTTTTTTTTTCATAATTGACATTTGCATTTTAAGCTATTAGTATTTAGTGCAGAGAAGACAACAAGCCAATATTCCTGCTATGGTGATTTCTGATTTTGGAAGCATAGTAAATGCTGAGTCGATTTTATAAAGCACTCGTTTCTGCCAAGAAGAAAATCAAATCTCATTGAAAAAAGGAAGGGAAAGTCCACATGGACCGAATGGGGGACCGGATTCGGGCCTGGTCCCCCATGAGGACCGTTGGATCCCAGCCAGCCTCCCTGGGATCCAACGGTCCTCGGGCCCGGTCCCGGTCCCCCATTCAGTCCAGCTAGCATGACTGAAAAAGGAAAGAAACAAATTCAACCTCTTGCATTGTGGATCATAACCAATTAGAACAATGATTTTATTTTCCATTTTCTTTTGTTTGAAGTAATTTGGAATTGATTTTGTGACAGTTCAATCTATAGATGGACTTCTGTTGCATAATCATTTCAAGTGGAGTAGAGATGAATAATGATTTTTTTTTTCTCACTATAATAGCTTTGAAGTTTGGTTTCTATTTTAAGCTTGAAATTCAATGGGAAAAAGATCAACCAAGATCAGTGGAAATTGATCCATCCCCCCCCCCCCCCCCCCCCCCCCCCCCCCCACACACACACACACACACACACACACTTCTTCCCTCACAGCTGTGTTTCTGTAATTTTTTTGCTTCTGAAGTGCCCAGTTGGTTTTCATTGAGATTTTTGGATTTGGGTCATTAGAATTTGATGCCTGTGAACACCCCATTTGGAAATTTGCTTGTTAATTGTCTCTACTAGAACCTTAAGTCTCTGCTGCACAGTTCCATTTAGGTTGAACTCCTTCAGCATAATTTGATGCTTGTGTGGGATTTTGTAGACTCCCATTTGTGAACAATAGTTCCTTTGATCTACTTGAGCTCCATTGGTGCACCCACATGTTCCAGTTTTGGTTTGTCTTTTAGCAGAATTCGATGCTTTATAGGTTTCTCTGATACCCATGATAGGAATGTTCTGTTTCTTGCATATGCTTAAATCAGTCCAACTAGTTGGAGTTTTTTTATGCTTTTGGGTTTCTTGTTTATCCAAGCTGGCAAATTTTCATAGAGTGCCTGGGGATAATATCCTAATTTTGTTTTTTGGGCATTGATCTAAAGCTTCAAAAAGATTCTCTCATTGGTTACTGTAGATTTACTAGTAGAAAATCAAACCTTGTAAATAATTGGTTTCATTATTTGTAGCAATGTTGTACTTGGATCTTGGATATATTTGGTTGCTTCCAAATTCCAACACAATGCAAGATGATATGCATACTGTCTATAGGTCCTGGAGAGTGTGGGCCAATTGACCAGCCTATAGATCTGATGTGCTCCACTGTGGTTAAGCCATGCCTCATGAGCACTTCTTGAAGAGACATTGTTGACCCTGCAGTCTGTCGTCTTCAAATAGATGGTTGTTGAGAGAGGGTTCTGTCATGCCACTTTTGATGGGTAAAAAAGTTAAGATTGATTGAGCCATTTAATTTTTGTTTCTTTTGAACTGTGAGGCATGATGTACTGTGGTGGGGCCCATCAAATCAACAGTCAAGATTCAAACCATTGGCATGCCTGAAAATTTCACTGTAATAGATCACCTGCTACAGGTAATAATATATAGCAGGGAGTTTTATTTACAGTAGGATGAAAATGAAGAGCAGATCTGGTACAGATCCTGAATCTTGTGTAGAGTATTGCTGCCCCAATGGAGATGGAATGTGCACTCAGAATCTAACTGTATAAAACATGGTACAGGAATAGGCCTAGTGGGAACATGGGCTTCTTTACCATGAAAAGGATAGCAAATTTGGGCTGAAATCCTGGACAGATTTACCTTGTCTTTTGGCTGAGATTCTGGGCAATGTGATAAGAAAACGTTGTAGAAAAAATAACACTACCAAGGGCCTGCACAAATGAGGGGAAAATCAGTAGGGAATCACCCTACTAGGGGAGAAAAAAAACAGGGGGCAGGGGGGGGATTTTGCTTTTGGAGATTGACCACTTTCACCTAGTAGTTTGGATTGGAAAGGAGAAAGTTACAAAGTAGGAGAATTATTTATAACTTTTTTCTGATTGATAGTTTGGAAACTTCCTTCTCCAAGATAGAATTTATTTCTTGAACTTTCTGGACCGCCATCTGTTAGGTGTATTTATTACAGCTAAAGTAGTTTTTGAATTCTTGAATGACAACTGAAGTGGGTTTTTTTTATTACAACTCTTTCCAATGCTTCTCATCCTGCTGTGAATATCTTTTGTATTTGGTGTATCTTTTGTATTTGGTGAATGACACAAAACTGAACAAGAACTTATAAAAAAAAAGGCTCAATCTTTGTTAGGTGTAATTATCATGTCGGATAAAGGAAAGTCAAAAGAGACAGATGACATAGATCGTGCGCATTGGTCGGATGGTATAAGAAAGTGTCTCATTGACATTTGTTTGGAGCAAGTAAGAGCTAGGGCTGCAATTTAACTCAAAAGCATGGAAGATGATAATAGAAAAATTTACTCGAAGGACAGGACACAATTTCAATCAAAAGCAATTGAAGAACCAATTATATCATTTGAAAAAAAAATTATACAATGCCTGGTTGCACTTGACACCACAAACTGGTATAGGCTTCAACCCACATACAGGCTGTGTGGAGATGGCACAGGACCGATGGACAGAATACTTGAAGGTATATAAATTTCTTATTTATTTTGGTATTTCCAGGAGAGGTGAATATAGCATTTGACATTTATGGTTAAACTTTATTGCAGACTCATAAGGATGCCAAAGTATTTAGGTCAAAGCCCCTTCATTTTCCCCCAAGAGATGGTTGCTTTATTTGATGGTACTTCAGTGACTGTGGATGATAAATGGGCTCCAACAATGGATGGCGTGCTTGAGGATATTATGACGGATATGAATTCAAGTTTCTGTAGCTTGAATGGTTATGATGATACTCCATCATCGAACCAAACAAATTCCCAGTCTACCATGCGGGAAGATGCAACTACTAGTGATATTGGTGCAGATGTCATGATGGCCAATATTAGACGAAAGCGACTAAGGCCTTCTACAAAAAGGGAGTACCTATACAATAGATGATTGCATAATTGAGCTCGCAGCTTCAGTGAAGGCTTAGCTGCTGCTTCTGCTCAATCTGAAGAACCTACCATGGAGGCATGTATTAACTTACTGCATGCCATGCCCCAACTTCTAGAGACTAGTCCACTGCATATGGTCGCTCTTAGGTCTATTATGGTTAAGGACAAAAGAATTATCTGGACTAAATTCAAGACATATGAGGGAAAGATAACTTGGCTCAAATCTTCAATGGAAATAGAGAAGGGAAATGCTTTTGGAGTTGCAAGTGATCTCTAGTTGTTTGGGCTTCTTTTTTTTTTGAAACATGAATGTTATGTCTCTCTTTAACTTTTGTTCTTATATTTGGATTTTGAAACATGAATGTTATGTTTTAAACATGGTATGGTGTTTTATTTAAAGAATGTTTAAATTGTTAAATGTCTCCAAATATGAATGAATGATTAGTTATGTTTTGTTTGCAATATATACAGAGCATATTGACCCGGTTTTACGTCAAAATATCATATTTATCGCATTGTTGTATAAGAAGTGACAACAACGCTTGATTGATGAATCATGTAGGAACTCAATCCTAACGGGACATAGTCATGTCCAAATCATTTTGAATGGGAACCCCATTATTTGTCATCAGCTATTACGTATGGAACAACAAAACAACATGTGTTTCGGCGTTTATGCATGTATTTTAGATCAAAGAATTTACTGAAAGACAACAGATATATACTTGTGGAGGAGCAGCTGGCTATGTTCATGATGGTCATTGTGCATGCCCATACGAATAGAGTGATACAAGATAGATTCCAACACTCAGGGGATGTTATTCATAGACACTTCCGTCAAGTACTGATATCAATGATAATATTTGCGAAAGATATGATAAAGCCACCTCCACTAGATAGAGTGCGTAAAGAAATTCTTTTGAATCCATGTTTTGAGCCATATTTTAAGGTATTGCTCTCTTTCCTTGACCCCACTTTTTTATTTAAGCTAAATTCTTTTGAAAATTTTCTCAATGTTGATATCTTCTTTTTAATAGGATTGTAATGGTGTTATAGATGACACCCTTGTACATGCTATTATCCAACTAGAGAAACAAATTCCTTATAGAGGTAGAAAGGGGGAATGTATGCAACAAGTTATGACAGTATGTTCGTTTGACATGCTCTTTACCTATGTGGTATGTGGATGAGAAAGGACAATTTATGATCAACGGATTCTCTTGGATACCGTTTTTTATGAAAGGCTAAAGTTTTTACATGCCCCGCCTGGTAAGAAAGTATTTGTAGTGCTTTAAATCTCAATAAATGATTGCTACAACATAGTTTGACATGTCCGTTAACATTTGTCTTGAATGGTCTTTAGGTAAATACTACTTGGTTGATGCTGGTTACACAAACATGCGAGGGTTTCTTTCTCCATTTCGAAATGTCCGATACGGGCTTCCAGATTTTCAAGGTGTTGCCATTCCTCATACTAGAGATGGGCATTTTAATAGATTGCATTCATCCTTAAAGAATGTGATCGAGTGAAGTTTTGGAGTAATGAAAGCTCGATTCTCTATCTTCAAGTGGATAGCTCTTTACCCATTTCCTGTACAACGGAGCATCGTAGTTGCTGCAATGGCAATGCATAATTTCATTAGGAAAGAGGATATGAAGGATCAATTATTTTCACAATTTTCAGAGGATGATGCCCAAGTAGAGCGTGACACTGATGGTGAGGAATCACATGGAGAAAACGCTTATATATTTGATATCACAGATAAGACAAGATGGATGCCAAGAGGAATTCAATTGCAGATGCCATTTGGCGAGATGCTACTTCTCGTGCTTGATTTTTATCGTCTTATGTCATGGTTCTTTTCTTTTTCTTTTTTTCTTTTTTTTTTTCATCTTATGTTATGGTTTATCTTATGTCATGCAACATTGAGTAATGGTGTGTGATGATGGAATGATGGCGATAATATATAATTGTGTTTAATGTTATAATTTTTAAATGATATACAAGTTACAGGCCATATTTTGATGGAAATGGTTGTAGTTTTCAAATGATAAGTGATTATGATGTTATGGTATGTGTGTAGAGGGCATATTTTGATGAAAATGTGCGTAAGTAAATTTTTTACATAATGACAGAAATACCCCTCTAAAAATAGGTAAATAGAGTGTATGCAAACGGTCTATTTGAACTAGACCCGTTCATTATCAAACACGTTTGTTTGTTTTTTTGTTTTTTTTTTTTTTTTTCCTTCCTAGCCTCTTTTTTTAATGATTTTATTTTGAATGGTCTGTCAGAAAAAGAGTAGAGATGCCAAATAAGGCCTTAGAGTTTAAGTAGGTTAGGTCAAACGCTACATTGGGTTCCGTCCCTATGGATCAACCTCGGACTCATTGAGTAATTACTACATCGAAGACAACCCTATACTTAGGGTATGATCCATAACCAATATGTGATCTACAATTATATAACTTTTACATTGACCAAAATGGGCTCTAAGAATAATGCATTTTTTATTTTTTATTTATTTTTAGTTTGTAAGTGGGGTTTACAAAATTTGTTGAAAACTTGACGTCGGGAGTCATCTTATTTGAAAATTTGACCTCTAACTGGAATTGAACTCTTGTTAGATTGATCACAACTAGAATCAAGTTAGTGTTAGATTAATCATGTTTAAAATACTAGATGAAAATAGGCATGAAAGAGCTGCGCTTGATATGAGCTCAATAGACTTTGAACAATGTTAAAAGACAATCAAGAATGTGCTAGGAGCATTGTCTTTACAAGATGATCGTAGACAATAAACTATGAAGCAACTTATATGCTAAAATGTAGAATGTCTGAACCACCTAGCTCTCAAGCTGCAGATAGAGCTACATCTAAAGACGTGAAGTGGATGAATGTACATGATTAAGTGCTCCTCCACATCATGCTTGAGATGCATAAAGGTGGCAAAACTATCCCTACAGGGTTTGCATCAGCAGGATGGGTCTCATTATAAAGGAAATGCAAGCCCAGATACCCTAAAGATGAGTTGAAGAATAGGTTCAAGAGCTTGAAAAAAAATTGGTATAGCACTATAAAGTCCATGCTAATTATAAGTGGGCCTAGATAGGACAAAGATGAGGGAAAAAGTGGCGCGCTTTTGGAGCATCATCCATCCATGGTGAGGCCATGAGATCAACAGCTTGGGCCTTGAAGCCAGAGATTCATGCAGGATACATCAAAAGAACTACAATTACTTGAGGTTCAGGATTATATAATGGAGGTCGCAATGATAGATTATCTAATGAATGTTTTAGCATAAATAATATCCATTTGTTCACAATCGTGCATTGATTATCCTCCTATTAGCTTTATTATTATGTTAAACAACAATACTATTTGACAAAGTAAAAGTCGGTATTTTACTCAAAACATATCTTTTGGTATAATCGCATTTTTCTAGGCATGCTTTATCTATAATAGAAAACATGGATTGGATTGGTCATTTGATTAAAGCCTCTGTCCATCTTAGTGCAGCAGTGAGGTCCTTGCACCCCTTCCACCTTCAAGCTACCTGCCTTATAATGATTATGATTATGGTTACAATCGATAGTATTGAGATTTTACCCATTAGGATTGTAAATGCATTGTATGGCTAATCAAGTTATGCACCACAGCCACAAAGTCAAGCCAGTCCACTAATTAGATGGGTCAATACTCTTATTGAGAATGATTATTCAAACTGGGGAAAAGTGATCATGACAAGACCATGGCACCTCGTAAGCAGTCTCTTACACCAAAATGAGGGAGAGACACTCTTTCTCAGTTACATGATGCTGACAAAGGGAAGAAGACGTTGACCGCTGCAACACTGGTAAACCGCCAATTACAGTGCAAGCTCAGTTTAACACATGAGAAGAATACCTAGCTACAATTTGATGATCACAGAAACATAGTACACAAGGCTAGAGGCGAAAATTCTAGCTTTCACAGGCACATAATTTATGACCACAAAAGGCATCATCAATCATTCAGAACATGGCAATTGAAGACCTAAACACTAGGGCCCAAAACCTCACATCTTTCTATCCTCAATAGTAATTGACTCAGTTATCCTGCAACAACTGGGACGTGCATGATATAAGTGATGACAATTCTTCCTGGGTTGCGAGTCCAGAACCTTGCCATCTAATCCTACCAAACCTGTCGAGCAGGAAAACATACCTGCAGGTTGACAATGAACAGCAAAATTCAGAACCAACATACTGATAGGAGAGAAGCAAGGACATTAGAAATGGAAGTGCAGGAACGATACCCAGTGAGAAGATTTAATATTTTAAGCTCTTTTCTGAAATAATAATGGTCTCCAAATGAATAAACAATCTGTCTCTGAAAAGCATGCTGCCTTCCATCAGTAGGAGATTTCCGCATTGTCCGAAGAAGCAGCTTCTTTATCGGGCTCAATGAAAGGAACCAAGAGTCTATAAGTGAGACCTGAAAGTATTGGAGCGTCTCCACTTGAGTAAAGCAGGTAATAGAAGGACCGAAAATACCATTAAGGGCCTGCTCGTTTGCATAGAATATATAGGAACTGAATACATGGGAATTCATGCCCAAAGTGGTTGAAAAATGAAGATCAAAGGTGAAAACCCAAAAATGAGCGTCAAATAACCTTCCCTTTGAATGAATAACTAGCCAGCACCCCAGTAATTCAAATCCTACCCCGACATCCTTCATTCCTTCCCTTTCTAATAATCTTAAAGATGAAGCACATTTAACCACGAACTCCTATGTATTCTATGTAAACAAGAAGGCCCTAAATGTATTTTATAGAACTTTTTTAATTTCACTTTCAGGCAACAGAAGTGGGTTCGTTAACATGACATCTGTCTAGTGCATTTGTAGCATAAACAAGTGGTGCAACATATAAAGCCAAGAAAAAGAAAGAAATCCACTAATTCATTAAGAAAATTACTCCCAATACAGTTAAGTAGGATATGTTGTACCCTATATGTATCGATGTAGTATCCGTGTAATACCCTGGACCTTGCTTTGGGGCCTAGAGTATTTAATTATAAATACGTATATATATATATATTTTTTATTTTGTGATTTTAATTATAATATTTAATCTTTGTGGGTCTATTACATAAATTATAAGTGATACAATAATGAGTATTAATTTTATGGAGTTAATTTATCCCTCATAGTTACTTAGATTTAAACATAGCAACGACGTGTAGTCGACACCCATAACCCAAAAGGAGACTTGTGCAAGATGCCTATAAGGACTGTTAAACAAATTAGAAAGTAGACTCTTTCAAGAAGAGTTCGATTAGAAAGTGGAGAGAAGATCCTAAGCTATTTATACATGTCACCCATTGTAGAAACCTTCACACCACCTCTCCCTTTTCTCTAGCCTTCACATCAACTAGAACCCTAAGGAGAACTTGAAGAAGCAAAAGAGAACCAGCAAGATAGAGTGGTAATTTATGTCCTTTAGTGACACAAGACAGACCCATGATTTATGGGTCAACCAAGCCCTTTGGGCCTAGTCCATAGGCCACTTTAGGATTGATATTTAATTTCTTTTAATGTTATGATTATTTTTCAATTTGAGATATTTATCTAAGTTTAGATGTTTTAATCTTGACCGTTGGACGTGTTTAGATGTTAGGATTAGTTCTAGGGTTAGTCTATTCTCTATTTAAATCATTGTAAAGCCTCTTGGCTTATTAAATCATGATTAATGAAAGAAAATTTGAGTGCTTTGCTCTCTTATGCAGTCTCTCCTGCGATGGGAATGGCACAAAGAGATAGGCACGACGCCTGAGACTCTGGGCATGAAGCCCCCTATCTCCGATTTCTTCCATCTCTATTCTACCTGCCCCGTAAACCATTCGGCATCATTTGGATGTTACTTCAAATTGTTGTATAATGTTATTCAAGTTGTCGTCTGTATGCACAATTAGATTAGATTATTTATTCAGTCGGTTTATACTGATTTGTGGATTTGCCCCAGTCCAAGTAACCAAAATGTTGATTTGCAAGATGATTTAGATGACGAAGGAGAGTTAGGATTCAACATGCGCGCTTGGGCGATGGACTCAGAAGATTGAAGAGAATTAGTTACATTTTATTCAATTATTTCAGTTAAATATTTGGAGATTGTAGTTGTTTATTTTATTAAAAAATAGTCATCATTGTTTAGTTGATTAATTTGGATTTCAGTCTTTAATATACATTCAAGCTATTTAATATGATCACCTAATTCCTTATTTTGCTTGATTATATGATTCATGAATGGGAATGTGATACAATAGTAGTCGTGACACAGAATTCAAGGGCCCTGGGTTCCAGGCCGTAACAATCTGGTACCAGTACAAGTGTCATATTGATCTGATACTGATACCTTGGGCCTTTACAAGTATCCAGGTATGATAGGGTCAAGCTAGTTGTGCAAAGACCTGCAGCCTACCTGACACCAAATGCGAAACACAACAGCATTTCAATGTGGAGCTCAGACACTAATTTCCTGAACTGACCCAAGAAGCTCCCAACATTTTTATCTCTACAAATACATGACAAAACAAAAATTGTATTTTTATAATGCTAGAGAACTGAAAGACAAGTAGACGCCATTCTCCTGGCAGCCCTATCAATGCATGCTCAGGACAGTTGGGGTGGAGGCCTTTTTCCTGCTTCCAGTATCCATCAGAATCATTCTACTGCACCCATTTCCCCAGAGATTTGACTCATTGAGAATAACTACCACTTATCCCCCACCACTCCCACTCTTAAAAAACTTGAGCACCTTGGTACATTACACAAATTACAGCACTGGTTCAGAAGTTTGCATAGAGGATAATTTAACTATAAACTAATGATATGGTTGATTTACAAAAAATAATAATAATAATAATAATAATAAACTAATGATGTGGTCTAATACACTTTCAGACAAAAAAGGCTAATGACAATACCATCATCCTAACATGACCTGAGAAACAAGCTGTAAACTGTCAAATGGCATGCCTCGCCCTTTCAAATAAATGTCAGTTGAATATCAGTCATCCTTGTAATTACCTCATATAATAGGACATTTTTGGAATCAGTAAAAGCATCCAAATAAGGTACACTCCATGATTCAATCATTGCCTGTCCAAAATGAGATATGTTAGCATCAATAGTAATCAATATAAGTCAGCTTAGGCATCCTCTATATATATATATATATATATAGAGAGAGAGAGAGAGAGAGAGAATTGCGAACAGACTACAAATAGCTTATATGCAGTCCAGCTCATGGGGCCCACTTAAGTGCAAGTTTAACAATGGGAGGAGGGCAGATCGAAAGGTCTCTTTATGGACAAGGGGGATCCAAAAAATCAGCCCCCGCCAGGTTATTCTAGCACTTGATTTAACAGCCTTAAAGTATAATATCATCTTAATTGTAGATTTACTTGAGATTCAATCTAATGGTGAGTGAAGGTTCGATGAGTGTAAAACTGGGCATTAGGCCAAATCATGGGATGAAAAGACTATTAAAGGGGCTGCACTGATGAAAGGTGGGCCCATCTATGTTGGGCGACTGACAATGATGGGTTGGTTATTAGTTGTTTTGGCAATATATATCTGGGGGCATTGGTGAGTGAAGGTTCGATGAGTGTAAAACTGGGCATTAGGCCAAATCATGGGATGAAAAGACTATTAAAGGGGCTGCACTGATGAAAGGTGGGCCCATCTATGTTGGGCGACTGACAATGATGGGTTGGTTATTAGTTGTTTTGGCAATATATATCTGGGGGCATGCCATCTATGGTGATTCATGTGATAGGTGCCATTAAATTTGAGACTGATGCCAAGAATGATATGATAGTGCAGAACAGAGGGAAGATGCGGGGTGAGCAAGGATGGAAGGTGGAAGATGGGCACCAAACTCCAATCCAGGAGGCAAAGAGATCTCATAGAGAACTTGAAAAGAACTTGGGGAAGATACCAAAAGAACTCAAAACTCAATTTCATGATCAACCATCATTCTTTTGCCAAAGAGGCGTACAATGCTTTAAATAATAATAATAAAAACATAACCCTAGACTTGAACTCAACCGTTAAAACACCAAAAGAATTGAGATTATAAAAATAATATATAACTAGTGGGCCCTACATAACTCAATTAATAAAATAAACAAAAAAAAAAACATAAATCGATTGGACTAGACTGGACTGGGCCCAACAGGATGTTCGGCCCATGGGACATGGGTCTATCCTGCATCAACTTCTCCCCATTTTTGAGTGAACTCGACCTCAAGTTCTATAGATATCCTTCAGGATCGAAAGCCAACCGTATAGCTTCCCATTGTGCTGCTTGATATTCATACTCTGAGTGGCTTGGAGGCTTGATTCAGTATTTTCAACTCCAATTTGGTCTTCCACATAGAAGTAGAATGGGGGTACCACTGCTTCTGAAATCAGAAATCTGCTTGGATATGAGATATAACCATTAGATGCTTCAATTGTGAATTTCTGTTGTCTACACGCAATCCCCAGTATTAATGGTCGATCTCCAAAGAGGAAATCAATATGGGGAATCTCAATGTAAGGTCCCTGTCTTGGTTATCTATAATTATGTTATTTAATGGTTAATCATGGTATCAGAGCAGCAATTCTGATAACCTTCTGCAGTTGCAGATTCTTCAAATCCTCTTCAATAAAACTTCTTCTGTCTCAACTGAAGAAAGAAAACTCTGCAACGGGATAAAATACAAAATAAATCTCTGTGTTTCGTTGTCAGATCTTCAACAAAACACCTCCACTTGTGTTTCTGACATCAGATATGATCTGATCAGATCCCTGTTTCATGTGAGGCCCACCTCTAGATTAGTGACACACCTCAGATCTTGGCATCATCCACTGCTCCTAAGGTTGCCCCACCCTAAGAAAGTTTATGGTTTTATTTATTATTATTTTTATTTTTTTTGGAATTTTTTGGTGATCAGAAGTGCTATTTTTTACCATTTCAATATCTTAGTAGACCTTTTATATGCTGTTAAATTGAATTTACCATATCATGGGTAACTAGGCATCTTTGCAAGCATTTATCTACTTAAATTCATACAATGGCTAGTTAGCCAATCTAGAACAGGTCTTCCTAGATTGCCTTGTATTGTTTGACCAATTGGACTTCCAAAAGCTCCTTAAACATGAACATGACATGCAAATGGTATAAACTACGACCACATGTCATTGTATTAAAAAATCTAATACTTGAATGGGCTAGTAGTTTATATTCAACCAAAAATGGCAGAAATCTCCAAACATGAAGCTGCTTTGAAAAGGAGATACAAAGGATGGTCCCCAAACCTGAGAGCTTGCTCGAAAAGAAAGACAAAGTAAGGATGCCAGCGGGGTAGCCATGTTGGTGGTTCTAATCTCACTGTTCCCAGCACAGTTTGGTAGTTTGAGACTTCTTCCATCTGAGAAATTCACTTCTAAAGCAGGAAACTTTGCTGCCACTGCAGCAGGAATGATAATTTTGTTTGCCATTGCAATCTGCAGTAGTTCAGTTCAAACATATTGAAGAGGTAACATCGGGAATATATATATATGGGTAATATTCAAGTGAGGGATTCCCTCACCATAGGGTGAGGGACACTCCCCTTTTGGGGAATTTTCAAGTACAAAAGAGAATTTTCAAGTACAAGGACACTTCTCTTTTGTACTTGAAAATTCCCAAAAAGGGAAGTGTCCTTCACCCTATGGTGAGGGAATCCCTCACTTGAATATCCCCCTATATATATATATATATATATATATAGAGAGAGAGAGAGAGAGAGAGAGACACGCACACACACACTGAAGTGGCAAATTCAGATTAGCAAATTTTTTGGCATGCAGATTCACAAAATCTAACATGCGCCTGTAGAAGAACCAGTTTGATGTCAATGTATTATTATCAGTGATTACCAGTAATGCTAATGGCAACAAAGCACAGACTACAAAGTACAAATCTGCAGTAAACTGAGTACTATTTTGAAATGCTCAAAATGAGTAATAAACAGAACAGGAAAAACAGTTCAGTACAGTCTCATAACTGTACATTCTCAAGCATCCATTGTGATTGTTCTCAAACAAAATAGGCATTCATTTGAAAGATAATCAAACTTAAAGCAGGAAAGTCCAGTCTGCCACTCCATCTCAAGAATCTCACTCCTGCTTACAACTTCACTCGTACTGCCAAATGCAACTAAAATATACAATAAATTCTTCACATCATCGTTTAACAATTTTTAATTCATATGCTACTTGTTTACGAGTTCCGAAAATAAAGAGTTGAACTTTCTTTCCTTTTTTATTTTGGAAGCATGTGCATTTAGATTGGGATGGGTGGTGAGGATGGGGGTTGATGATTTAAAAATATATATATATATATATATATAAACAAGATAAGACTACAAAAGCACAGGAAAGTTAAGTACAAGCTGTAGAGGAGATACTTCTTGCTTAACATTAGGGCCCACCTCGGAATTGGCCTCACAGGGAACAGAGAGAACAACATAGGAGGAGAATCTCTAGTTTAATCCACCAAAAAAGCAAATATTCCAAAGGTATGATGAGTCCTCCTTTGCCAACTCTTCACCATTGCTGCCCCTAAGCTCACCAATTTAAGCCCTCCTTGAGTAGGACCTAAACTTCAGCTAATATCGAGTCCAATATGATGATCATGATAGAGCAAATGTTTAAATTCTTTTTATTGTGGTCCCTTGAGAATTGAGGTCCTCCCCCTCCAAATGGAGACAGATTCCCTAGAAACAGCTATGAGATATTAACAAAACCGTTTTATCAAAAAAAAAAAAAAAGGATATTAACATAACCTTCCTGCAGAGGAACCCAGTCCGAACTCCTAGTCAATGGATCGCCACCCCTAGAAAATAGTGTGGTCCAACCTCAATATAGGTCAAAAAGGTCATCATCCAGTGCAGTCCCTCAAAAGTAGGGTCCTGGGAGGGTCCAAACTAAAGAGAGACCTAACCTTTGGCAATTTTGCACAAAGTGGCAGCTCAGAGTTGCAGGTCTCGAACCTGTGTTACCACGCATGGCACCCGAGACTTTTACCATTGCACCAAAGCAATGACCCTTGATCCAACCTCAATATATGCAATCAAAACATAAGAAAAAGCAAAAAAGAAGTTTTATATTAATATCCCAGAAAGGATCCCTAATTTTAAAGCTTACTACAGTAGAAGGAAAGGATTATTATGGTTGGGTGTTTCCTGCAGAATTTCAGAAGTGGAGGGTTCTTTGTAATTAATCACAATATTTGTAGAAAGAAATATAAATGAAAAACAAAATTATTAGGAGTTAAAAACTTATTCAAGATGGAGGAACATAGAAATAAGATACCAAGGTTTTTACTCACATCGGGTAATATAAAATGGAGCAGTCTAATAGAAAAGTAGCCTTTCAAATGTCCATGGTAGAAATTGATCTGTACATTCTTGGTGTTCAATTTGAAGAGAGGATCCCATTGGGTAATCCCACAACTTTGAAACTATGTCCCCCCACAGCATATGGCCAAAGCAACCAAAGACCCAGCAAAAGATATTCGGAAGGTAATCCAGAAGGTACTCAAGGAAAATGAAAACTTGAACAGTTGAAAAGAAAGATGGAGTGGTTACATGAGATAAAGATAAGAAGGGAGTTGCATAGGTGGTGGTTACATGAGTAAAAGATAAGAAGGGGAGTTGCATGGGTGGGGAGAGGACGTGCACAGTTTGAATAAAATGGGAATAATGGTAGTTTCAAAATCGAAACTGCCAGTCAAAATGGGATCCAAAACCCTTAAGCTTAATATAGTATAATTAGTGAGGAGTATATGATGCAGCCGCACTATCTATCCGTTGGGGCAAGACTCATGGTCCAATTGTGGGACCCAAGCAAGATTAGGAATTCTTTATTAATTGTTATTAGTTTCTAATTTTTATTTAAGAAGTTGCATTTCTAATTTGGATAGGATTATTAGTTGTTTCCTAGTTTGATTAGGAATGCTTTCTTAGGGCTTAAGTTTCTTTTATTATATATGACAATGTAGAGATTAATAATCTCAGAGATTAGAATTGAGTAATAGAATTCCCTGTGTGGATTTTTCATTGGAGACTATTTCTTCTTCGAGTTATTGTTCTTCAGAACCCTAATTGTGCCCCGGCACTTGCATCCTAATCCTAGGATTGCATCAGTATAGATCTAGTATTTCTTTAGTACTGACTTGATAAAGTTAGAGGGAGAGAATCGTACTGAATACACACGATTCCTACCCTTTTTTTCTCTTACTTTCTTCTTTCACTTTCTTTTCTTTTTTACCCTATTTCTCTCTCACCTTCTTCCACATACAAGTTGGTATCAGAGCCTAGCTATACTAATCTATATCCAACTCTGAAATCTCCAAACTAAGGCTGATATCAGCACGGGACAAGGGATATGGTGAGAAAGTAATCTTCTCCAAAGTCCAATCATCCCAAGTTTATCTGACTTTCTGGTGACCATTATCTAGATTTTGAAAATTGTTGGGAGGTTTTAAAGTGTCTCCACACGGAGATTCTTGTTGTGAGTTCATGGTCTGATATCTAGATACAAAGGGCATTTATGAGGGTTCTTGGATAGATTAGAATTCATATATTCATCTTTCAAATAAATGCGATTGGAGAGATATCAGAAATAATTTGTTGAGCGTGTTCCTGAGATCCAGTAAAGGATAAAGTCAGCTTGGAAACTATTAGTGACTGACTCTTTGGAATGCAGTTTTTACAATATTGTCCGGGTGAATATGCTGTTCTGTGAACAGCAGTATGTACCAAAGTTGAATCAGATAAAATTAGCTTCGCAGACTGATACAGCAGTTTATACAGAAGTTAATACTACATATTTTGTGGACTGCAATATTATATTTTTTGGTGTGATCATGTAGCAAATGTGTGAACCAGTGAAGCCTCCTGTTGTTGATATATGTGAATGGTGCATTAGGTGGGTGGGGGTTGTTTAGAATACTGCTAAGTGGCTTGAAATAGGTGAGGCAAAGCTCGATTTCCTCCTGTTACTTCAGGGTTATGAAATGTGCTGTTTGGAATCATTATAGCACCTTTCTTATTTCTGATTAAGGTTATATGATCTGGATGAGATTAAAGAGCTTCATCATTGTCTCAAGACCCTCTTAAGTATATTGTTCTGGTACCTTTCCATCTACCAGTGTTCAGTCAAGTACATCAGTCTAACATCAACATTTCATGTTGGATCTTTGATTCAGGCACAACAAATAATATGACTACTATGAACAATTTCTTTGTATCTTATTCCTTGTGAAAGTTCACATGCTCATGTTGAAAGGATGGGAACTGTCAATATTTTCCCATGACTATACCCAAACTGTCTACATACTTACTGTACGTGAGTAGTGTAAAACACAACCCAAATTAATTATATTTAATTTGTATTTAATAGATTTGTGAATTAAATAATGAAAATCCAATTACAAAAAATTGACCAACATTGGAAATTATAGCACAAATCTGATTTGGGCGCAACTAGCCCATAATTAATTGATTGATTAATTAATAAATTAATTGGGGAATTAGAATTAAAGAGGATTAATTCATTAATTAAATTAGGTTTGATGGGACCCAACTGGGACCCATTTGAGTTGGACAACCAAGTACCAACTCTTTTTTGTTAAAAGGTCATTATGTTGAAAGGTACCGATAGAGGGTTGATGGCATGCCATCTGTGGTAGAGGTACTAATTGAGGGCCAAATGACAAGTAACCAATGGGTAGCATCATAGTTTTCAAAATTGGAATCGTATCGTAAATCGTTCATACCCATGAATCGAATCGCGAATCGTAAGATTTTTTATTTTTCTAATAAACATGAAAAATAATTAAAAATTAAAAGAAAAAGAAAAAAGTAATTATTCATAACCATCCATTTTTCCATTTATTGTAGTATAAATATAATAACAAGTAAGTCTATCATATAATCATATCAAGAACATCATGACATATTATTACATATAGTTAAATAAGTTTAAAGTATCAATATAGATTTTTTATTATCTTTAAATCAGAATATAAAAATAAAATAAAATCCAAACCATCAATCTTACACGATAGGATATCTATTAAAGTTAAGAAAGTGTTCATGAAGAAAAAAAAAACCAAAATAGATTAAAAAAAGAAGATATAAACAAGCATCATACGGACAGTTGAATGCTTTAGTTAAATGCATGTTCTTTATTCATCTTTAAAACCTTATCAAAGCTGTAAAAAATTCTTAGGAGGTTTCGTTAACTACTAAATAACCTTTTGAAAATACAAACGATAAAAGAAAGAGAGAATAAAGAAATAAAAAAGGTAAAAGATTATTAATATTAGCTTATTGGCTATTGTCATTCCCGCTTAGTCGAATCGCTTGAATCGTAAGATTCAATGAAACGAGTATCGAATCGTAGGATTCATATATGAATCCTAAGATTCATTTGTAAATGGGATTCATTACATAGATATGAATCGTTTTCCTTAAGATTCAGGATAAGAATCGTAAGATTCTGATAACTATGGGTAGCATACCACAAATTAGGAGGAATGCTTTGATTAAAAGCTAGGAGTCCCAACATCTAGGGAAGCCAAGACCAACACTAAATAAGAGTTCTATTGTAATTCAAAGTGGGCCCCCAAAAAAAGTAATAAATAAGGGTTGTGCGACACTATTCAACTCGCGCACAAATCCAACCCCCCCCCCCAACCCTCTTGGCACTCTCTCCACTCTCGGTCAAGTTCTCTCTCTCTCCACACTTTATCTCTCTAGGGTTTCTCTCTCTAAATTCATTCTCTCTTTGGTTTTTCTCTCTCCCAAAGGCCAACAATCTCTCTCTCAAGTTAGGGTTTTGCAATTGGAAACCCTAGAAAGCATAGATTTGGGGAAAAGTCAAGAGGAAGAAGCAATTGATCTAGGGTTTCAACCAAACACAATGATAATTGTCGAAGTCAACTAGAAGACAACTAAACAAACCCTAAAGCTACTTTTCATGCATGATTTTCTTCATTATTCTGATTTTTATTCATTCATAGAACCCCTAATCGTATATGAGAAAAAAAAAATGAAAATTGTCTTTGAACAAATATGGGTTAATCTCATCAAATATGCAAGGAGAAAAGACCCCTTGGCCGTGAGTCACAATGGACCAAAAGACTACTGGCCGAATGTGGGTTTTCACCCATATGAGTCGTATGAACCATATTCATTGAGTTTTGGTTGGTTTATGGCCTTTAGGTCTCATGTACATTAGGAGATTTGATGATTCCTAATAATTATCTTTGTATTCATGTTCTTATAATTATAAATTGGGTTTTTCTTAAGCCTTGAGGGTGTTTAAATTGATTTACATATATTTGAGGTTCCAAATTGGGGTTTCAATATGGGAAAAGTGATCCAAACTAGAACTTAATTGGAATTGGGATTCTCCATAAATTATATATAAACAAGGTGGACTCCACTTGGCCGTGTGCCATTGGTGAAGACCCCGCCATGGCCGACATGGTTGGGACATGTGATCAACATGTGAAGTTGATTTTGGGTATGTTTTAAGGGCTTTCATCACTTGAAGTTATATGAACAACTAGGGTTTGCAAAAATTTAGATATTGGAGTGTTTTCTTGTCTCTAGTAATTACTAATTAGGGTTGAGCAGGAGTCTTTTTCCAGGAATGCAAGAAGCACCGGTGCTGGAGGCTGGAGCAGTCTCGGTTCCTCCTGCTGCAGGCTGGGTCTCAATTAGATGACCGAACTCCATTTTTGGTTTCAGTCCTAGGTCGGCTCCGAAGTTGACTCCGAGGGTTGCTTCCCACAGTGGAGATAGATTTTCAATTTCAACCCCTGAAGATGATTCCTCTTCTTGTGCTATCCTTGGGTGTAAAAATATGATTGGATCTCCTCCGACAGACTTAGTTCAAGCAGATTTTTTTCCTGAAGATGTTAGGCTGGGCAAGTGGAAGTAAGCGCAGAGAAATCCAGAGTGTGGGAGAGCTGTGGGCATCTCCTTTCAAGGCAACCGAGGAAGCTGGTCAGAACTCGTTGATATTGCTGTGGCCAGAGACAAACAGAATCGAGCTGAGTCCTCTGAAATTAAGAGTAAAAAGAAAGGTGCCAGAGAACTGCAGAGTCTCGTTTCTTCTGTAAACTATGACAAAGGGACATTTTCTTTGTCAGTTGTGGATTCTGGAAGGAGGAAGACGACAACGGGGGATAAAGTTCAGATTTGCCAATGAAGATTATCTCCTGGAATGTCAGAGCGGTAGGGGGAGGTTGAAAAGGCTGGTCATTAAGACTAGCATTAAGATGTTTAAAGATGATATTGTCCGTTTACAAGAGTCCAAAATTAATTCCATGGAGGACAGTATTGTTAGAGATTTGTGGAGTGGAAAGTCCATAAAATGGATTGCTCTGGATGCTAATGGCTCCTCAGGGGGAATTCTAATGCTTCGGAATAGTTGTTCTGTGGAAGTAAAGAATTGGTGGGCTGATTCTTTTTTCAGTTTCTGCTGTGCTGCTGGATTTACAGATCCAGAAAGAGTGGATGATTTCTTCCATTCATGGACCTAATGATTGTAGTTAGCATGATGTTTTCTGGAGTGAATTGGGTGCAGTACGTGCACGATGTTCTAGTCCTTGGTGCTTGGGAGGAGATTGGAATGTCATTAGAAGTTCAGAACCTACGTCCGATCACTGCCCAATATGCCTTGATTCCAATTTTGAAAGATGGGGACCGGCTCCTTTTAGAATTGAGTTAAGTTGGTTGAAGGAGGAAATTTTTCTGGCTTTAGTTAGTTAACGGTGGAGGAGGAAAGGGTGATTGGATGGGCTGGTTATAAGCTCTCAAAAAACTTAAGATTCTGAAAATGAAAATCAAGAAATGGGCTTGAGACCACTATGGTTCGGTGGAGTTTGTAATTTCAGAACTTCAGAATATTCAAGAGTTAGATATTGAGGAGGAAGCTGGGGTCCTTGATGCTGATGACAGAGATCGCAGATTGACTTTGAAGAACTTGTTGCTTAGGAAGTTGTCTAAGCAAGTAGTAAAATTGAAACAAAAATCAAGGTGTAAATGGCTCAAAGAGGGAGATGAGAATACAAAGTTTTTCCATAGTTTGGCTTTGGCAAGAAACAGGTTCAACAGAATTTCGGTACTTGTCGACAGTAATCAGCGTTTGGAGAAGAGGGAAGATATTGTGGAGCACATAACTCTTTTCTTTAAAAAATTGTACTCTAAGGAGGGTTGGAACCGTCCTTCTTGGACAATTTGGCTTTCAGCCAAATTGATGCTAGAGAGGCAACATGGCTGGAGAGACCTTTTTCTGAAGATGAGATGAAAACCGCAGTGTTTGATTTGGGTTGTAATAACCTGGGCCAGGTTAAGGCCCAGATTCGTCCAACCCATAAGGTATTGGGTTGGGTTGGGTTGCATTAGTTATTTCTAGCCAGTTTACAACCCATTAGTAACCCCTTTGTTTCTTGTTGGGTTTGGGTTGTTAGAACAATACCTCCTTGGGAGGAGGTTTCCGTTCGGGTACCTGGGGGGAATTTCCCAAAGGGTAGAGATCTGAGCTTATCCCAAAATTAACGAATTCTTTATTTGCCTTCTGCGTTGATTCCCGACTTTCTCATTTTTGGTTAAAAGAGGAGAGGAGAGGAAAGAGTGCAGAAGGATTCTTCTTCCTTCTTGGGAAGCAACAGAGAGGAATAGCATGGAGGAAGAGGCCGAGAGATCTAGTGGATGCAATACTCAAGACCTCATATCGACCGTGCCACAACCTGCTACACTAGGAGGTGAGTAATATTTCCAAATATATAGAGAGATATGGGCTTCTTGTTTGTTTCGTTAATCATGATTATGCCCAAAAAGACCTAAGGGAATGGAAATCTTAACACTGAGAAGTCTTGAGAATTTCATTCTCTACATGGTATGAGGATCTGGTGGGTTTGGCTAGAATCCGTTAACCCTCAGATCACAAGTCTCATATATTTGTTGACACTGTTGATGCGACCCGGCCTTGATCCAAGGTGGAAAATGAATAATTTCTTGGTTAGATGTGATGATGGAGTCATGTTGGTTAAGATAACACCAAGATAATATTCCATACAAAGAGAGATGTTAGTCCGATGCAGATCCAAGGCAGGAAGATGAATTCTGCATACCCAGGTCGATAGAAACAGATTCTGTCGACCGGGATAATGGGACCATGTGGCCCACTTGATCACAGATCTAGCCCAGGGATTTGAAAGTGGACCCCTGGGTGACCACAGTGATTATGGACCCACTTGGAATGGGCCCCATCTGGTACCCATCTAGACCTCTGAAATGTCTGCATCGGTATTTTTGGAGATTTCTTGGTGTATTGGTAGATTGGGTCGTGGGACCCACTGGGTCACCTGATTAGAGATCAGGACCAGCCATCTGCCTGGTCCCTGATGGGCAACCAAGATGGCCTTGGATCCATGCAGATTGGGCCACTAGGGACCCACCATCCCCTCCTCCAAACTGTTGGGCGTAATGACCCATTTCTGGGCTAACGAACAGTGCAAAGCACTGTATCGTCACCCCTTTTTTATGTTTGAAGTTCTGTTTTTTTTTTAAATGGACCCTGATTAGTCCAGAATTTTCCCAAGACCCCTCTTATGACCATTATGTACAAAAAATACACATTTAAACCTTAGAATACATCAGAATTCCTAAACTGATTATACCATTACAGATCTGTTATGGGCCTGTAATTTTAGTGTAGACCCTGATTAGATTATATAACTTAGAGTTGCATATTATGGTGTATCAGTGGCGGACCTAGGATTTTTGTTTAGGTGGGGCTAAATTTTTGCTCAACTTTGCTAACTTTTTTCACATTAACAATATCAAAAGAGAAAATATATTGCATTTAAATAGACACAAAAAAAATTTCCATGCTCAGATCTCTTGCCTAATTGAAGGGTATTACTACTACCTTTCCCAAATTCAAATGATCATCAATTCATCATCATCAAAACATAATATTTCCTTTAATCCTAGGTGTTTGGATACCCTAAAACGATGATTTGGGTGAGCACCCAATTACCCAATTTGGATTCCCAAAGGGGTTTTATTTCAATCTAAGGAATTTGGTCGCTTGCACTTACCTAGCTGTAAGAATAATTCCCTATAATTGATCATGGGCTCATGGCAAAGAAGAAAAATTGTCACTTCAATGTAACTCAAGTTATCCAAACATATGAACCCTAAGGCCTGATTTATGTATGAATTGAAGATTAAAGTGTGCCCAATGGTGATTATGTAGATATGCTCAGATTATGTGATTTAGGGCTTAGGATTTGGATTTCGATTTGGGGATTTAGGGTTTGAAATTAGAATTTGGAGATTAAGGACTCATATTTAGATATGGAGTGATTATGATTATACTACATCTGAGGAAGGAGGAAGATTGCTTTATTTAGGTTTATTTGGTGAGAGGAAAACTAACCACCAAATGACCGGCAATGAAAAGCTTGATTGGCGCAATGAGAATCTCAGACTAAAGGTAAAAAGAAGATGCCGAAAGAGAACGGCGTGAAGAGGATCTAGTACTTTCAGTAATCAAGGTTTTGTGATGTGGGGCGATCACAAGATTTAGACATGGGGCGATTGCATATTAAATATATGTGGGACACCTCACGCGCATCTAAATCTCTATTAATTTCAAAATCAACATGGGGCGGTTAAGTATGTGTAGGTCCGCCACTGTGGTGTATGTTTAATGAACCTGAACCTTGGTACAGGGTTATGAAATAAATATCCAAGTCAATGGGACCTTTCTTTAACTGACAAAAATTCATTATATATGATTGGACTTGTAATGAGGACTTAGAACTTAAAGATATAAGAGTAGTGCCACATAGGCGGGTACCGAATTCTGAATTGGAGTGGGGCGTATATAAACCCGATTATGTGGAACTAGCTCCTATATCAACATAATTAGTGTATATAACTCTATGATAGTTCTACTGCATGCATAATAAACATAAAAGAACTAATGAACACTTCCAAAAGAACTTAGAGCATTTTAATATGAACACTATACAAGACAGTGACATCGTATTTGAAACATCAGTAAGGACACCTACTATGTGATGCGGGCCAAACAAAAGGTCGGCCAACCCATTGGGTCCAGTCCATAGGCCCAAGGGGACATCCATTTAGTTAGCAAATATTATATCGTAGTTTGGTGGCTCGAATCCATCTTTGGATTCGATCAATCCTTCGGGAGATTGATCTACTACCCGATAGCTGCGTCACTCTGACTATTGATTTGATTAGTGAACCCCTTGTGGGCAAAGAGGGATAAGGTTGGACAGGGATTCAATGATTATTGAACCAATCTCCTAGGGCAGATTTTGATTAACTTATGGAAAAGACTTCCTTACTGGAAGGGACTAAAAACTAAAACTCTTATGATAAAGACCCATAATTGGGAATATTGAACTTGCCAATGCTAAGAGATGGATATGAAATCTCAAAAGATAATAAGAAATTCTATAAGACATTTGTTCTGATCTCATGGTTTTTGTCTCGTCATTTCTATTATTGAATTATGTTATTAAAGTGATTTGTATATTTAGAAATATTGCTCACCGGTTTCTGACAAGTGGTTCGCCCCACTTCAGGTACGGGTCACTTGGGGGAGCTTGGCAATGATGAAGATCAGCCATTAGATTTCAGTTTGCGTGGCTGATGAGAGTGCGTCGCAATCATATTGAAAATGATATTTAGAATTCTAGAGATGGATTACTCCTTTCAATAATGATGAACTTGGTTTCCTTATGAGTTAGGAATTATTTGTTATTGGACTTGTTATCACTTCTCGTCTATTTTAAATGTTATTTTTAAATAAATTAGAGCTATTGCTCAATTCTTTGAAATAATTTGATTTATGTGGTGATCTTGACATACTTAAAGTAATGTTCCGGAACCTGATGAGCTCCAAGGTTTCAGGGCATTACATGGGTAGTGATAGAGCGCCTGGTCCGGATGGTTTTCCGATGGCTTTCTTTCCGACTTTTTGGGAGGATGTCAAAGACTATGTCAGAATTCTTAGATAGAGGTTTTCTCTCAAAAGATATAGGTGATTCTTTTATTGCCTTAGCCCCTAAAAAGATGGGTGCTAAAGGAATTAAAGATTTCTGCCCTATAAGCTTGATTGGTAGCGTTTATAAAGTTATTGCCAAAGTCTTGGCTGGTAGACTTCAAAGAATATTGCCTTCAATTATATCAAAGAACCAGGCAATTTTTGTCAAGGGGAAACAAATTCTGGACAGTGCATTAGTGGCTAATGAATGTCTTCAATCTTCATTCAAGGCATCTCTTGAAGAAGCCGGGTTTGATTTGCAAATTAGACTTCGAAAAGGCTTTTGACAGGGTTGATTGGGATTTCCTGATCTACTTGCTAGGTTTTATGGGTTTTGGTAATAGATGGCGGAGATGGATGAAGGCATGTGTGTCTTCGGTACATTTTTTTGTTTTCATCAATGGATCTCCCATAGGTTTTTTCAGAACTGAGAGAGGTCTTCGGTAAGGTGATCCTTTATCCCTTTCCTATTTGTTATTATGGGTGAAGCTCTTAGCTGGATGATAGAAGCTGGACATTCTGCCGATCTGATTAAAGGTTTCGAAGTTGCTAGAGGTGCTCTAGCAGTTAGCCATCTGCAATTTGAAAACGATACATAGATTTTATGTGATGCTGATTTGGATCAGATACTAAACTCGAAGGTCATCCTTCCTTGCTTTGAAGATGTTTCAAGCCTGAAAGCGAACTTCTTCAAGAGTGAAGTGATTGGGGTTCACAAGAATGACATCCAATTGGGTGAATTGGCAGATGTCGTGGGTTGTAAAGTAGGATCCCTCCCAACGTCCTACTTGGGCCTTCTGCTTTGTTTGGGTGCTACGTCTACGTCTCTGTGGAACATGGTTGTTGATAGGATTAGTAGTAAACCAGCACTGTGGAAAGCCAATTATTTGTCCTTGGGAGGAAGGATAAGTCTCATTAAATCAGTGCTGTCTAATCTGCCTATCTATTTTACGTCGATCTTCAAATGTCCGGTGAAAGTTACTAAGCGCATAGAAAGACTCTAGCATGATTTTCTACTGAGAGGTCAGGCTGAAAGTAAAAAATACATCTTCTTAATTGGAGTAAAATTTGTACTTCTAAAAAGGAAGGAGGCCTTGGTATTAGGCCTTTGAAATTGTTAAATGAAGCTCTTCTTGGAAAATAGTTGTGGCGGCTTGGTGATGATCAAGACAGTTTATGGAAGAAGATTGTGATGGTAAAATATAATGTGACCAGAGATGGGTGGGATACCCAGAGGACGAAACCTAGCCAGTCAAGGTTCTGGAGGGACCTGTTGTCTGTTAGGGCATCTTTTGTTTCTATGGTTCGCTACAGAGTACGGATAGGAGACGGGATCATATTCTGGCCGGATACCTGGGTGGGGGAAGCTCCTCTGGCATCTCAATTCCCTAATCTCTTTCGTTGTGCTCGTGACATTTCAGTTATGGTTAGAGACTACTTCTCGAAAAAAGGGTGAACGAGTAGTTTGGGTCCTATGTCCTATCTTTAGACGAAAACTTGATAAGGTGGGGATCGAAGATTTTGCTGCTTTGCTTACGGTGTTGGATATTGTCTTCATTGTGGATGGTAGAAGGATAAGAGAGTTTGGATAGGTACAATTGATGGATCTTTCTCCGTTGCTTCTTTTTTTAGAGCCTTGAGAGGTAACTCTCAGATTCTCCATTTGATGAGGTGTGGAAGTCTAAAGCTCCTCCCAGGGTTGGGGCTTCGCTTGGCTGGCTATTTCAGGTGTTATCCTTACTATGGATAATCTTCGCAAGCACAACATTACTATTATAAATGATAGTCCTATGTGTTTGAGGGCTGCCAAATCTGTAGACCACTTGCTTTTGCATTGTAAGGTGGCTTGTTTTTTGTGGATCTCGACTCTGTCGTGGTTTGATTGTAGCTAGGTTTTGCAGGATTCAATGAAGGATTTTTATCAGGCATGGTCTATTGGAGTTGGTTCTGCTAGAGGAAAGGTAATGTGGAAACCATCTTTTTTGGCTGTTAATGTGGACTCTTTGGTGTTTCAATGGGGTTTCTTCCTCTAAAGAAGCCCTAGCTTTTAAGGTTGAATTCCTTGTGGCTTCTTGGGTATCTGTCCTTCCTATTTTTAGAGGTTACTCTATTGATGATATCACCAGATGTTGGAAAGAGGTGGCATTCTCTTGTCCCTTTATACCCCAGGCTATGCCTCCTGTCCGCCTTCGCCGCTGGGTACCTTAAAGCTTAATTTTGATGGGAGTGCTCCAAGTATAGGGGTGTTTTTAGAGATAGTGCAGGAGTTAAGCTTCTCCTTTTGGGTACCCTCTGGTTTCAAATCGGTGAATGAGACTAAGTTGCTTGCCCTTCAGACAGGTCTGCGAGAAGCTGACAAGATGGGTTTTAGGAACTTCATTGTGGAAGGGGACTCTTTATGTGCCACAAGATGGGCTTCTGCTTCTTCTGATCCTCCTTGGCGCCTAATAGATTTGTGCGACGAGGTGATGGTATTGGCCTCCAAGCTTGAAGTTTCATTTGCTCTCATTAAGCGGTCCGCGAATAGGGTTGCTGACGCTCTAGCTAAAATGGGTGTTGGAAGTGACTATCTTGTCATTGATAATTGTATCTCTCTAGCTTTGTGAGCAATGGCTCTGGGGTTTGGCCTTCCTTTTCTTCCATTTTTTTGTTTCCTTTGTTGCTTCTCAGTATGTTTAATAATATTGCATCATCATTCAAAAAATTACTAATTAAGGTTTCAGATTTCGTATAATCAATTGTTGAATACTTGAATTGAAAGAACATGATGTGTATGTATACATGTGAGTTGTGATGGGGAATGCAATAGCTAATGATGAAGTAGATACAAATAGGCAAATGCATGAAAGATGTGAGAATATGGCATGAAGGCCATGGTTGTGGACCCCATGGGGGAAATTCATGCTGGTCGAATCTGGTTGGGGAGATCCTAGGCATTTTTTTACCTTAGTGCACCATGAGCAGTTGAATTCTCCGGTCCATTCACATGCAACCTTATGAGTGTTTATTAGTTTGGGGTTTTTTTAAACCTAGGATTTCCAGAAGTAGGTGTTGTTTTGGCTTGACAATTTACCGATGGATTCCCGGGAAACATGAGTAGAACTGTGCTAAACTAAGGATATGATGTTATGGGATTTCTAGACACTAATTACTGTCGGAAGTGCCAATAGTAGCTGGCCTAAACTAAATTTGAAGGTCTTCGTGGTCCTTCAAATATGGTTTGGGACAAGCCAGAGGTGTCTAGGGTTTCTACTGCATCATAGGTTTAAATTAGCATGAGCACTTACATGTGGAAGGTGATCCAAGAACAAGGAAGTAAGGAATAGACTCAAACCATATTAATACATGTGCCACATGAATAGGGAGACAATTCTTATATTTTTCTTCATTGTGTTTTTACTTTTATTATTTGGAGTCATTTTATGGAGTCGTAACTCATGTGCAAGGGCGGACCCACATTATACGCACTAGGGCGGTTGCCCCAGGTCAAATCAAATGCCTCCTTGCAAATGGATTCAATTGATTTGAAATTTTCTTCTTGAATCGACTCTTGCTCTTGGAATCGACCTTCAGACATATAGTGGATAACACATACATGAAAGGCCACTTGATACATGACACATGATACGTGAAAGGTCACTTGGAACCAGAGGGCTCTTAAATTCATTTCTTGAGAGGTTACATTTTGAAAAGAAAACTAGCATGGTAACTCTCTTAATTTCAATGAATCATTGGCACTTCAGTTTTTGGCCAGAATCCCTCCTTTTTTTAAATCTCAGAGACTCTATAAGACCAATTAAAAACATTTGAAGGCTTAAGCATCAATTTTACATTGTTCCACTTGCATGAGAACATTTCTATAATTGATGTCCACAACTAACCAGACAAGCAAAAGCAGGAAAATAAAAAAAAAATCAATTTGCAGAAAGCTGTGTCACTCTGCACAATCATGCATGCTTAATAGATGTTGTTACCAATAACTTCTAACTAACATAAAGCTGTATAGACAACAATGATATCAATGACAAGCCACTTAAATTAACATGTATCATTATCACGGTAAAACAAGAATATAACCCTTGAAGAATTCTCAGCACACCTTACCACCATGTTTTTTCATCTCTGAAATATCAGCAAAGTATCCTCTATTCATCTCATCTGTACTGCGCTAAACCATATAAGAGAATTTCCATAAATCTCCTAATGATCAAACTGTTTTCCTGTTAATTTATTTCTTAAAAAGAAAATCACTTTCAAAGAATTTTTAGATATAAAGTCCCTACTGATGATCTCTTTTGACTTGTTACTACAAGGGTGAACCAACCAGTTATGATTTAAGCTAATCAAAAGGAACCCAAAACAGGGTAAGAAAGTGGGGGTTCAATTCTAAATCACAAAAAGAAAAATGGGCGAAAAGAATGAACATACATTCTAGCACGCTCCTTGGCAAGTGCCTCTTTGTTGCCCAGCTGCAAAGGGATGACAAAGAAGCAAAGAGTTCAGACAGATGGACATTAGAGAGAGAGAGAGAGATGAGAAGATTAAAGTGTGTGTATGGATGAATATGATACAGGGAGAGAGGGAGAGGGAGAGGGAGAGGGAGAGGGAGAGGGAGAGGGAGACCTTGTAAATGTCGAGGAAACGTAGGGAAGCCATCCGGTATTGTGGTGGTGTGGGAAGGATGATTTCTTTTTCTGCATCTGCATCGTGTCTTAGGAGGTGTAATGAAGTTCCTTCCCTGATCGCTGTGTTCCCCTGCCGCACTATCGCACGTCTCAACCTCAACATCGTTTCCTCGTTCTCTCGTCTCTGTCTGTGAGCTGGGCTCTGCAGTCGCTTCCACTATAGTGAAATAAAATGTAGGGTGGTTTTACACGTAGGCCCATGAAAAAAAAAATTGGAAAAACGGGGCATTTTTAAAGTGAGGCGTATTTGAGAATTTTCTTTCACATATAACTACTTGGGTTTACCGGTATTTACAAACAATCACTTGAGTTTGTGTAAGTGTGTAACCACGAGGGCCTGAGACCATGGTTTGTAACGGAGGTTGAGGGTTTGAAACTACGTTGTTACAGTGGGGCCACATGGGAATTATCCGGCTCCCCCCCGGCCCGAAGGGATTAGTCAGCCCAAAGGGCAGGTACACCCTTCGTTATTAAAAAATAACACTGAATGATGAAAAATAACAGTATGATTCGACTATTTTACTTGTATAGAGAAGTGAAGAGAATGGTGAAATTAAAAGAGTATAAGAAAAGAGGGGGATCAAATCAAAATTGCTAAATAACTTTGCTTTGGAGTGTAGCTTTTGGCTTTATTTAAGAAAGGAGAGGTGCTTTTTAAATTTTGATAATTTTTTATTTGACTCTTGTTTTGTCTTTTCTCTTGAATTGACCATTCATTTTACTTCACAATACAAGTAAATTACCCAAATATTACAACCACATGTGTATTTTGGTTTTTGTTAGATTCAAGCCCATTTATTGTTTCTAAAACTTAACCTTGGAGAGGGTGTAATGCCTCCTTGAGTGAAATTTGGTCCATGACCAATTTCTAGAAGTTTGGATTTCATTGGCTATGGACCCGCCCATGGATTTATAGCCTGTCATGGTTTAGTATGTGTAGCAACTTTTTTAAAAGTCCGAATCCTCTACAACTTCAAGATGGTTTCTACTTCTTTTGAAAGTAGGATACATGGCCGAGTTTTTGAGGTCCTGTATCATATTAAAAAAAGGCTAAATCAAGTTCATGGAATGCTGGTAACCACCTAATCAAAGGTAAAATGAATGTCAAAATAGAAAGTTCAACCTATCTACTTAACCACCTATTCCTTGGCCTTTGATTATATGCTTATGACATCCTATAGGCTTGAACTTTTATAGTTGATTGAATCCATGAATTTGGTATGGCCAGTGGGCCTCACCGCCGCAACTCATCACAATGCGAGAGAAAATTGAATACATTTTCGCACATTCATACGAAGCCTCTAAAACACTTAATCTCAAAAACGTACGACAAATTAATTTTTGTATATCATAATACGAGGTTAAGGGCAAGAAACCTTTAAAATAAAGATACACAAGACTATGAACAATTAATTTGAATTATATTTTGCATGATGAATCCATGGCTTATTAAGGAATAAGGAGTAGTCAGTCCTCCAAAACTATAATTTTCTTAATGAAATGGAAGATGATGATGATAAAGGCATAGAGTCATCATCCATCCCACACCCATGATCATCACCTACATGTTTGTTGGCTTCAACTTCGAAGGTTATAAAAGGGGAAGAGCATTGCAACAGTGTCAAATATTTATACCACCACCCAAACCTAAGTAGTGCACTCCATGGATACCATCGGCTGAAATGGAGTTAAAATACTGCACAACATGAATCTTCCAAAATATTACCATCTGAAGTGGTGTGTGGCCAAGCTCCACCATCCATCGAACCGTATATTCAGGGTATCGACCTTGGTGCATCATATGTAACAAGATTTGTTAACAAGGGATCAAATTATCTTAAAGACTGCTGAAACAAAATATAAAGGCAGCACAAGACCATATGAAAATACAATCCAATAAGAGGCATTCTGAGAGATCATTTGAAGTTGGATACATAATTTCTCTGAAATTGAGGCTGTATAGACAATAATCTGGGGCTGTTTGAAAATCAGTGAAGATGGCTCTCCCATTCTATGGGCCATTTCAGGTCATAGCTCGCATTGGAAATGTAGCATACAAACTAGAGTTACCAACTGGGGCATGAATCCAATCTGTTTTTTCATGTGGGAGGATATAATATGGGCATCATGGCAGAAGACAGTATAGAGTTATCTTAAGAATAATTTAGAGTTATCTTAATCTTGTTAATTTGGGAAGGAGATAACTAGTGTTATCTTAGGAATTTTAGCTGTTTTTTGGATTCTCTCCATCGTTGGTGATTTTTTTTTGGAAGATAAGTTTGTATGTACTCACAGTTCCCCCAAGAACGGTCTGGAAAACCCTATATTCAGAAACAATTCTTTCTTCTTTTCACCTGCTACTACACTCCAGTAAGGTGACCAGCTTGTCTAGAGACATATCTTGGCCAAAACAAGAGGCCTAAAAGCAAAGCAAACAAAACAAAACAAGGACAGCCCACAGCCTGATACGATCATAATATAGTATCAGTTGATATTCAACAAAATGAAAGAAAAATTAAAAACAGAAGGGAAGACGTCCGTTTCAAGTAGGATGACTCCTTCCTCGTTTTTATTTCTAAATAATTGGATGATTACAAATCCATTCCACTCATCTTTAAATAACTACAATTTCTTAATTCAAGCCTTAAACAAAGCATAATCATAACCATATCTTATTTAAGAGTCCGATCCTTTGTTTCGTAGAAACAGGGAGTACCATTTCATCCAAATCCTCATCCGCCAACTATGTAAAATCTTATTACAGCTAATGCACCCTCTCAATTGCTTTCTTGTAATTAAAAAAAAAATCAAAGAAGAGATTTTACACAGTTGGCGGATGAGGATTGGATGAAACAGTATCTCCCTGTTTTGGTAGTGAATGCTGGTTGACTAGTAATGAATGCGGCATATCTGAATAGTAAATGCTTACATGGGTATCTTTTACAGCCCGGGTCAGGCTAAACCAAATCAACCCTATCAAGCTGTCAAAAATCCTAAAAATAGCTTGCGTCAGCTTTGCCGCCTTCGTCCAGGAGGTAAATTCTTCACACGAGGAGCAGCAGATTGTGCCTGGAAGCACTCTGGATCGGGCAGTGCCTCTCTGATGATTTTGCAGTCTGTTGCAACGATGACGCTTCTTGAGTCTGCTTCATTTATAAGGATGAAGGTTGCTTGAAATATATCTAAGAATACACTCTGAATAGAGATGAAAAGTTCCATGAGTCGCCAGTCTTTCCAGAATATTTTACAGAGATATTAGAAGCAGGAGGGACATCCCAGGAGGCTGCGAGACAGTCTGAAACATTAAGGCACGGGAATAGGCTCTTATAGTCTTACTTTTACTCTAACCTGGGAGATAACATCTTTAGAAACAACTTGCCCAGGCCGCGGTTTAGATGCCTGAAAATGTGATAGCTTCTTTCCTTTTAGGTAGCCCAGAAGAAGTCTAGGTAGCAAAGCTTTGCAATGCAATAAAGAGACTTCCTCTCCAGCACCAGTTACTTGACTGAGGGAAAGGCGGGTGTCTTGTCATGTGACAAAGGGCAGATGGTAATAGTAACAGTTGTAATCCTCTGTTTTGCAGTGCATAATGTCATTGTTTGTAACCAAAGTAGGAGAGTTGGAGATGAGAACTCTCTCCATTGAGTTTTAAGTTTAAGATTTTGCATCGATGAGGTTGGCAGTATATTTTTTCATTCAATTTTCTAGTTATCAACAATGTCATTGTAAAAGAATGGAAGTAGTTGTGAGAGAATGCTCAGTACAGTCCTTTGAGGGCTGACTTTTGTTCATATATGTAGGGGCTCAATGCCCTAATTACAATCAATTAAGTATCTCAGATCCTAAACTGGAGCAACAAACTAAGTATTATCCTTTGACTAAGTACAATACAATAAATGGGCCTAAATGGGCCTGCTTAGATTGGGCTTGGATTGACAAACAATTATCGTTTGAGACAGTAATAGACTCTTTCATCCCAGTAACTTCCCTCATGTTTGACATGCATCTAGGTGGGCCTCACATGAAGAGCCGTTGTTTTCTCCAAGTGCATTATGAAAAAAGCCCATATATAAAATTTAATGTATTATAATAATCTATTATAATATAATATAAAACAATGTTATGTTAGAGAACCATCTCATTGACTAAAGCTGATTAATGATTGTGTGTTTGAGTTGGATTTATTTGAACAGGATGGGGAAAAATAAGCCCAATGATCTACAATAGAAAGAAAGTAAATTCAAATATCCAGAGGCCATGATTTTTCACGCAAGTTTTGGTAATTGTTCATTCACAAGTGCCCATGATGAATGGTCCAGATTAATAAATTATAAGCCTGATGTATAAACTAACAATTTGTGAATGATAAATTGTGGGGACCTAATAATTGGTGACGTAGTTCTTTTTTTCAGTAATCATGTTTTCCATTTTAGTCAACTATATTTGTCTTCAGTAAGTGTTAAGAATTTTAAATTAAATAAAAGTCAACCATGACTCGCCAGGTTTCTAGGCTGACTCCACTCCTTAGCTTGCCAAGTTGAATCAAGTCATGAATTAGCAATCTATGGTGAAGTATTAGATCATTCATTCTCAAGAATAGAAGGATATTAAAAAAGGGTGAATCATGCAAGTACTCAAACAGTCATTGTAAAGAGAATAATCGTGGAATTGCATTAAATATTTAACAATATTACAACATGAGCATCAGAATATACATGCCTATACATGAGATGGTACAGATATCAATTGGAAGTTGATGTTGATGACAATGATACACCCAATGTGGATGACAATGATACACCCAATTCACTGCTCTGGTAGACGGGGTAGCCGAACCACACTGGTACCTCCACCACCACCAGTTAGTGAGTTAAAGCCCGTTGTTGATTCTCCTTGTCCACTTGAACCAGATGCAGAGTATTTAACAGAGGCCTTCTTTAACTTGTGAGGGAAAATTTGCAACCTAGGGTACAACTCGGTACCTGACTGCTCTGCAGCGAGCTGATAACTCTCCACAAGCTCCAGCTGACGGGCAATTATCTCAGAACATCTTGGGAGGAGTTCGACTGGCTCCCCACCAGGAATTACAATATATTCGATGGCAAGCCGAGCCTCCTAATAGAGCATAATAATTGATATTAGACTCAACTAGTTCAATCATCAAAAAACAGGTTTTCAAGTAAAAAATTTCGACTAAACTACTAAATGACTTGTAGCTGTTGATCTTGAATGCAAATATACACGCACGCACACATATATCTGATTGGTAATATGACTTCAATCGACAACCTTAGAAAAAGTGAGCACCTTCCACCATCCACGTAAGTATAGATAGATAGATAGATAGGAGCCCCTCTGCTAAGCACCGGCACTCACCAGTGTCTAGGGCCCCACCTAGGCCCCCATGGCCCTGTGTATGGTGATAGAGGCTTGGATCATCACCGGCCCCACCTGATCCACGTCCAACAAGTTTTCACCAACCAAAATGAGTGCACACTCGATCCAACGGTCCAGTTCATTCGGATGGTTGCCAACAGGACGCATGACCATCAAGGGGGTCCCTATTTTATCGTCCACTCGGATGGATCAAAACGTGGGCCCCACCATGTGTTCCAAAGCACCGGTGCTCAACTGAGGCTCGTCGGCCTAGACCTATATATATAAATGAGAGAGAGAGAGAGAGAGAGAGAGAGAGATGACCATATGATGCAGGCATCACTCCAAACATGGTGCATAGGGCTACATTTCCCAACTCCCACGTGCTTCACTCCCCTGCATGTTGGAGTGACACCTACCTTGGACAGATAACATCTAGAACATGTGATTACATACGTTTGAAGTATGTTAACAGAAATGCTTGCATAGTGGGTCCAGTAAGAGGATAGACAAAGAATATTCACAAGAGCATAGTGTACGCTCAAGTAACAAAGGGCAAGTCTTGGGTTTATGATAGAATGTTACGAGCTATGAAAAGGTTATCTTACATAACATTAAACATTGGACATGATGTTAATAATACATAAATTATTGAGAAACGAAAATGTTAAAAGCAGTGAACCAGGAAGGTTTGTCAACAATTACCATCAGATGGTATTTGGTTGGCACTTACAGATTGACCTATAACCGACTGCACTTCAAACCCTAACAGAAAAACAATGTAGAGTGAGATCTTTACCTCCAAGGCATCTATCTCCTCCAATGAGGGTTTTCTTTTAGGAGCATCATCTTCAATTTCGATATTTTTTGCAAATTGGTTAAGTGGCTGTCCCGATACCGATCCCAATGTCTTCATCCCAAGAATCATACGTACTGCCTTAACCATTTGTGCCATAGTATTTGTCTGCAAATTTTAGAAAGAAGGATGTAAGGACTCACAGATTGATCATGTGCATAAGCTAAAATGAGTTGAACATACTAGTGGTCTACCTTGATAACAAAGATGGGCAGATGATGGAATTTAGCAACTCCACGAATCCAAGGATTCTGCTTCAGTTCAGAATTTGATGCAAGAACAGCATTTGCTGTTCCAATATCATCAGTTACATCTATATCATTCTCCAGCCCCATTACTTGCGCAACTTGCAAGAGATCAGTTTCTAAGATCTAGTGCAGAACAATTGAGACCAAAAAAAAAAAAAAAGTTAATGTCTGTTGCCAAATAAAATTCATGTTGAAACTTGAAAACTGTCTATTGCTCAAATTGTTGAAATATTCAGTAACATATTGGATAGTACATCTACTTTTCCCTTTAATATGCATAAATAAAAACTAGAATAAGAGTAAAAAGAAATTAGTGCAAACATATCAGAAATTATGAACGGGAAAACGAAAATGAACCACAATTGGAAACATGCAATAGCATAATTATTTTCAAAGCAGAACTCATTTCAACTATTACACTTCTGCCAGATGTTACTGATCGCTGATACAGATTGGGCAGTCATGGCTTTGCCAATCCACACTGATAAGAATTGATAGAGGATGGGAAGAAGGAATAAGGCTGATCCCCAAATCAAAGTTTACGATTTTCACTAATGGAATCAACAGTTCAACACCAAATCTGAAGGTACTCAACAAAATCAATGGTTAAATTGCACCAACTGAAGGGAGTATACCAACATATAACAGTTGGATGTCCCTCCATTGTGCTCACAGCAGGAATTTTCTACAAAATTACTACTTCCAACTCCTACTGAATCTTGATATAAACTAAACTCAGAATTACACACCCTATCATAAAAAAGCAGTCCAAAGAATTCTTCATTATATAAAGTTTGTACCAGGAAAAGCCTAATGGATGCAGATATTCATAGGTATTTTTTTTAAATGCTGATTGGTTTCAATGAATCTCCTCAAGATCATCATCCCACAAGAGGATGTTGCACCTTCATTGGAGGAAACATTGTGAAGTAAAAAAGCAGACTGGTGGCTCTACCTAGGCACTGAGGTAGAATGCTGATCCCTGGCTTATATTAGCTATGAAGTTACTTGGCTCAAATCCTGTTGAACTCGGGATATCCACTTCAAAGTCTACTCCTACGATCTGTGACAATCAAGCCACATCTAATATTGCTACCAATCCATTTCTACACAATTGAACAAAGACAGTTAATTGTGGTTCAAGATACGCGACTAAGGGAGAGACCTAAACCTTCTGTTACCTGCACTAACTGGAATTTATCTTCATCAGATCTCTACGAGGTACTCATTTTCAGTGCATTCTATCTAAGTTGGGCTTGATAGATATCTACACACCAGCTTGAAGTTAAAAAGTAGACCACATGGCTTAACATATGGAGTACCACCAAACTGTAAGGGTAAGGAGTACCAGAGAAAATAAATTATTGGAAACTGATTAGAAGCTAAGAAAGCATCCATTGTAAAGCATCCATTGTAATCCTTTAGATAATTGTACTCCTGAAGATATTCAATGGCATACTAGAGGACAATGGTCACATCAAGCATGCCTCTCACCCATGTCTCCCTCTTCCTCTATACCTCTTTCTTCTCCTTGTCACGTTTTACCTTTTTCATCTCACATTGGAGTCACATTGTAATGGTTGCTTTTACAGCTCATAAAATTCCATTGATCCAAGCTTTTCCTCTTCATTACCAGAATAGAGAAGACACTTTGCAATTCCAAACTAGCATAGCTCCGTCTCCTCCAAATTGGAAACAATCAAATATCCTTTCAACCTACCAAGAAGTATGATTGTCAAAATCTTTCCCTTCAGCATCACGCATTGGCGATATTCTTACAATAGAATTCTACAGTGATTTTCTTTGTATCCCTGTGGTCCAGAAGAGGATGCCTGAAGATGAGGAACCTTGGTATTTGTTCTCAAATTTGACTCCTTAGCTTAAAAATTGAACCTCATGTAAAGGGATGCTCCAACTGCTTTTCAATGTAAAGTCCATCCTGTATAGTTCGTCCACACTTTCTAGAGTCAATATGGTCATCTTTTGCCTGATCACAGCTCAAATGCCAGTTTGTATCAAGACATAACTGACAACCATTCTTCATCAATTTACATTGCACCATCAACTCATGGAATCTTGTGGTATATCCTTCCACCATCTAATTCTGTGGTTTCACTGTAAGGAGTTTCTCAAAGATGGTCTCTATGTAGTCTTTTGGTAGATCTCTCCAAGCCTTTATTTCTGTGTGTAGTAGTAATAGGAGGATGATGTAAATCCGCTGGATCATCGCCATCACTATGCTCATGTGTGCCTGGCCCTTGATCTTTACAAATATTATGTGTTGTTCTTCCTTCATTTGTTTTTCCTTTGTTTTCTTTTCTTTTCTTTTTTCTTTTCTTTTTTTTTCTGATTGTAACATGAATTGAACCTACAACCTCAAGGATGCAATAGTGAGCACTAAAAAAATCTTCACAAATATCATGTGCTTCTCTTCCTTCACATCATACCACTCACAAAAATCTTCAAGGGTTGTTATCCAATCTAGGACTGCTTTCACATCCATCCTTCTCATGATACCTGGAATATTTTGATGCACATCTTGACAATATCATCTTTACACTCATTAATGGTCCCTGTAATTTCTAAGGATGCAAAAATGGCATCTTAAAATCTATCATTTGCATCTTTAATCTGATTGGTGGATTTGCTTCTATATGCTTGGCCACTTCATGTACACCAGTGGTGACTGGATGCTGGAAGCAACAAGCATGAAACAGTTGCTGAAAAATTCAGCCTTTGTGGACTGTCTTTGAGATGGCAGTGTCATTAGGTCTGACTGAAAACAAACTGAAGACAAAAGGGACCCGAGATAAATTGCTACAGCACTGCAAAGTACCTCAAAACAGAAAGGACCTTTACTAAGTACATTGTTAAGAGGTGACAGCTGTTTGGTTTAAGGAACTTTTGGGACTATTTTAGGAAGGTATAGCAGAGGTGTTGTTTTGGGATTCGTTGAATTCATACTGTAAAGGTTAGGGTAGGGTTGAAGGTCCTGGTGTATTTGGGACTGTAGGGTTCTGGGACAACAGTATCTACGTGTTGTTTGGATGGGATCAAGACAGTAGGAGTCTAGGCAATTTGAAGTTTAGTGTTTGGTCAGGAGAGGACTTTTAAAGACGCTATGTTTGGGCCATAAAAAAGGACTGTGGGAATTTGGGACTGTTAAGGAGTTTACGGGTGTAAGAGTTTAGATTAGAAATCGTTAAGAAATCTGATAGGGGTTCTAGGAACCGATCATAATTGGATTAAGTACTATTGAGGACTGCCAAGTCTAGCATCAGTCTGGCATAAATTGGCTTGGGATATGAGATAATTAGCTTGGCTGTGCTATGGAATTTATTCAATTTGGGTATGGGACAGTTAGAATGTGCTGTTGGTGTAAACTAAGGCTGATTTGGGGTTAATTTAACTGGATTTTTAGCTAAAAAAAGGCTGCCCAGAATTCTGGGACCGTAGGTTGTGAGGGACAACTTTGGCTTTAATATTGGTGCCTTGTTGGGTTAAGGAAGTTGAGCTCTGGTTCGACAGTTTTGGCTAGGGAAGATTAGGGTGAATTATCAAGGGTCTTGTTTCATTTCGCATGGGTCTAAATTGGTGAATCTTACAGGGTACCAGGTGCACAATTGCTGGGACCAGAACCATGAAGGGCTAATTTGGGTTTTAAGTTTTGGGGCAGAAAACAAGGGTCATTTCAGTTGAGAACAACTACAGTGGATGATTTGAGTTTGATTTTGGGCTGAATTGGGTTCAAAATAATGATTTTCAGGAGGAACATTAATGGGGTTTCCTTTTTTTTTTTTTTATCGGTATGGGGTTTCCTTAGATATGGGTGGGGATCAATCTGGTACAGAAATTTGAGGGCTCTGATGGGGTTCAGGAGTATGGCTTTGGAAGTGAAATTAGAGTTACAAAGATTGTGCAGAAATTAGATGGGAAAAAAGTGAAAAGCAAATTGACTGACCAGAAGGAAGAGAGAACAATTGAATCTAAGACAACCAGGACCCAAAGATATTACTTGCTTTGAAACCACAAGATGCAATCAGGCAGCTATGAATATCTATTGATAGGTAAGGAAGGGTAAGGAAGGAGCAAGAATCAAACCCCAAGACAAAGCTTGAGATTTTCGCCAATCAATGGGGTCATGAACAAGGGAAAAACAACAAACCCGAACAAAATCAGTAAACATAAAGTATTATATTGCATTAGAATTGAAAGAATGAACCAATAAATAAAAGGGCAGATCACTGCTACTTTTTGTCCAAGACTCTTCTACTACTCTACCACTTCTTTGACTCCAAGTAAGAGTCTTAATATAGACTAATACTTCAGATCAGACATCCTGTCACTTAACTGGGCCATAACTGATGCTGGCAGACCTTAGGTCCAGCCTGCATCAGTTCTGCCAGCACCAATAACTTGTCCAGATCAGGTCAGGATTGTACAATCTTAGGCTTGTTGAATAGGACGCCGAATATCCAACGTAACGCACCTAAGTTGTGCAGCTCATGTTTGACTCATAAAATAATCCTACATGTGAAGAACACAACTTTGACTAGTAAGACTTGACTCTTGAAAGTAAAGGAAATAGAGCTTTTACAAGGCTGGACATATCCAGGGGACCATGTGAATCACTTAAGTGGTGAGGCCCGCTACTTGGGCTGATTTGCAAGGTCCTTCGGGGCTGAACTTAGGCTGCTTCAGTTACCTTATAAGTGTATACATAAACTCGTCTCGTGCTGCTCGCAGATCTGCTATTTCTCAATTTTTTGACAAGATCAAAAGAGTCATCTGCTACATCCTCAATATGACTGTCTTCAGCTTCCTCGTAATCATTACTGGTAGCAACAGGTTCCCTTGTATGATGTCTCTCTGGTACCGGCATAGAGTTTGCAGAAATGCTAGCATTTGCATCCATGTGACGGACTTCAAACTGAGGAGGCTTTCCTATAATCAAAAGAAAAAAAAAAATCAAAACAAGTAGGCCACAAACATCAAACTTGAGTGGGTTCAACATAACAGAATGCCATTTCAGATCAAGGCTTCAAAGAGGTACACCTGCTAGAATAGCATCTACTGTCGCTTCTAATATGCGATGAACACGACACTCTGTCCTGGATATCATCTCGATGGCACAGGTAAATGTTGGAGGGCCTTTCCTCTCGAGTATTGTCTTCTGCACTTTCCTTTTTCTTGCTTCTTCATCACCAAGTGTAACACTCTGCATCAGCCATTCATATAGAATTTGTAAGAATTACTCCAACCAATTAGCATTTTGACTTCCATCATATAAAATGTACTTTGAATCCTTTCAGAGTTCAAAATATTCTAGTTTGGGCTGCATTATGACACATTTGATTAATCATGCTAGCATGAAGCAGAAATCACATGGCATTATGAGTAGCTATGCCTATGCTGACTATTTCTCCCGCTGAAAACACAGAAACAATATGCAAAGAAGAGGAATAACTGATGATCAAACTTCAGTGGAGGGCAAATAAGCTAGTTAGTCCCAAGTTATAGATGAATTGAGAAGTATTATCAAAACTAGTCGCCAGCTAAGCTCAAGTACATGCTTAGCCATATGAACTCGTGAAGGCTGCTTTCTGAGTTCTAGTGAGCCCTTTCTATATTTTATTGGAAACAGGATTTAGGGAATTGGTCATTGTCTTGGGATAGTCAGATTGTGGAGTGTCCAAACTTAGCCCCTAAAGAGGGATGGGTTGAAGATGAAAAAAATAAAATAAAACGGAATGAATCTCAATCTCATGGTGAGAATGAGAGATTGTTTCTACTATATTAATCTAAACCATTCATTATGTCGGCTACCAATCACATTGCAATCACAATCTCATGGCTTGTTTTCCACATTTGCCAAGGAAAAAATGATTCATCAAATGGATGGTCTCCATTGATTAGACAGGCATTAAGACTCCATCTAAAGTTAGACCCCATTAGCTATTTATGCAATTGCATAGGGCTGGTAGGATCCCATGTATGGGATTGTTGTCTCATATCCCGCACTTAGACCCCTAGATTTGGACTCCCTTGCATCTGCAAAGCTGGACCTTAGATATCACATCTTGAGCCAGGCTGAGGCTAGCATGCGGTCCGCTGGGTTTGGTTGGGCCTAGTTGGTTTGTTGCGCCTCTCATGGATGAAAATAGCGGTAGCGGCGGGCGTAGCGGCCCGCCGCCAAACCGATACGAAGCGGGCGATACGTAGCGTATCGGAAATACGTAGCGGTGTAGCGGTGCGATTTTAAAAAATCGCCAAAAAAATCTGAAGAAAATCCAGAAAATTGTAAAATGAAAGAAAATGTGGTTCTTTTGCAAAAGTACGTAAGAAAAGGGGGCGTAGCGGTGCCCTCAATATATAAGGTCTTGTATCACTGTATAAATAGAAAATAATAGTAATGATTAGTTTTTTCACATGTATTCATGTTTCTTAGTCATGTTAACTTAAAAAGTAATGGAAAGCTAAATAGAAAAAAATTAGAACATGAAATAAAGGCATAAGAATTAAGAAGACTTAAGAGTTAGGTCATTAGTGAACATTGAACAATCAAATATCAATACTTCAGCATTCAAGGTTCAAATTCAATCAAGTGAATGAACTATGAAGTGATCAACAATCAACATTCAACACCAATTTAGAAATGACAAAGGGAGTAGAGAGTTAGTGAAAGAAATAAGAAATTAGGAATACCTTGATCACCACCAAAAGGGATTTGGGAGACACTTATATTCATACATTTGAACAATATGTAATGTAAACATCATGATGGTACTATTAGAGCCAAATATCAGTGTTTAATTGTTAGGGTCACTGTGGTGAGACCTAACCCTAAGCATAAAACTTTGGTGATCAAAATTAGCTTAATATGAACATAAACATTATATGTTGCATGCATTCATGATAGATCATTCAATATATGAAAAGTACTGATAAAGAGGCCGAGCCCCGAAGGGCTGTCCGACGGCTCTTTGGGGCTGAAAGAGGTGAAAACAGCAACCATAGAGGGGAAGAGATGAAAGAGAAGGGTAAAAAACCCTAAAAAGTCCAAAAGGGGGGGTTTTATAACCCCCCCACGTCGTATCGGCCGCCACGGGTGCGATAACCCGTGGCGGCCGATAAATCCTTTGTGGCGTATCGGTCTCGGCCGATACACCCGATATATCAGCCGATACGCTTCGTATCGGCCGATATTTACATCCTTGGCGCCTCTAACTAGTCCTCTTTTGAACCTAAGAGCCCTATTGGGCTGAACATCTTTTTTTCTTTTGAAAAATAGTATGGCCTGGGCCCATCAGATTCATCATGATCATCAAAGCCTTGTCCCAACTATGCTGAGGTCAGCAACATGAGTCAAATCCTTAGATTGGTTGTACTTCTTCAGATTTATTGTTACTATTTTCATCACGTCCTCTTCGGCTTACCTCTTCCCATTGGTCTACACTGAAAAACCTTTCCTCACCAACACTGTTGCTGACCTGTGTTGGACACATCCAACCATCTCAAATGGGTTTCTCTTATTTATCACCTATTGATGTTATCCCTAAGTGCCCCCAAAAGAACTCATTTTTAATTCTATTCTTCCTAGCTTTACCACATATCCACCTCAACTTATGAATCCCCGCCACACTCATTTTGTGCATATGTTGCTTCTTGATTGGCCAAACATTCTGCTCCTTAAGTCATAGCTGGTCTAATCAACGTCCTATAAAATTCAATCTTGTTGGTATGCGCCAAACACAAAGCACTCCCAAAGCAAGTCTCCACTTCAACCACCCCGCTTTTATGCTATGTTCGACATCTTCCTCAATCTCTCCATCCCTATAGGGCCCACCATCATTAGGCAGTACATTTTGTATTCTTGTTCCCTTCGTTGCAAGTTGTGGTTCTGTTTGATTTCAAAAATAAAAAATAGCATCGTGCCTGTTTCATCTACATTCAAAGGCTACTAGAACTCAGAGTAGGCTAATCATTGCAGTCCAAAGATCTTCACCTTCACATATGCATGTGCAGTTGATTGTATGAATCTGTCCAAATGCCAAAACTAAATGCCGAACAACAAAAAAGAGATAATGTGTGGTTTTGCACCTCTATGCCGCCAACAAGGATCTGAAGGGAAGGGTTTTTAATTATGTTCTCAATGGTTATTCCATGTGCCGTCCCAACAAGTTGAACACCTCTTTGGGCAATTGTGCTTGCTGCCATTGCTTCAAGCTCCGTTCCAATTTCATCGATTATTATGGTTTCTGGCATATGATTTTCAACCGCTTCAATCATAATCTGCATGAGCATCCAAACAGTGTTCAAATAAAAACATGTCAGCAGAAAATAGTATAAGGTGAATGAATCAAAGACCCTTCAAAAAAAAAAAAAGGTGAATGAGTCAAACGTTATCCTATAGTGCAAAGGCTTTAAGATATAGTCAATGAGAGGTGCAGGTATTGGTTTGGTTTTTCAACCATCTAAAATCTAATTTTCAACTAAAAGTGCATTGAATTATTTTCATCAGTTCTCATCATTGATAGAACTCTGGTTTATACTCTTTAATTAATGTAAAATGTCTTCGTTTACTCTATAATAACAAGAAAGTGAAGATCAGTAAAGGTATGAGGTTGAAGGCTCACATTGTGCTGCATATTTACATTCGGGACTTGCATTCTCCTTGCGCGGCCTATTCCTGAATGAGGGACATCTCCATCACCTCCAATTTCATTTGATGTATCTACAATTATTACACGTTTCATGTGTTCATCTGCCAACATTCTAGCTATTTCTCTGCAACAACAAAGGTTATTCAATTCTATTTAGGTTCAGAAAATGGTCGGTCAAAGCAGATATATGACCTTGATGTAATGAAAAGGGGGTGGGAATAATTGATAAAGTGCTCAATATTTATCCCTCACAAGAGTCTCTTAGGTGATTAGTAGATATTCACAAGAAAGAATACATATTGTATTTGGAACATCATGTTAACAAACTGTGACTAGAGGGTGCCATTGTTCAATGGTAGAACTGATTTCATTTGATCATCCTTCATCTCAGTCCTACAACTTACCTGCCTCTACATTAGAACTTACATTATTATAGTTGCTAGTTCATTTCAAAACCAATTTCAGTTTCACTCTTGACTGAAACATTTCAGTAAGTTTGGTATTTCAGTGTTTCACTCTTACTTGAGACATTTCATAAGTTCGGCATTTCAGTGCTTCATCTCAAAGTTCCATTTTAGTAAAATTTGGAAACATATATAATTAAAAATATGGAAAATAAGTTGAAAAGGTGAAATTAACATATATACTATATATGTTTTTATTCATTATACTAAATCAATGACACTATATTTATTTCTACACACTATATAAATAATTTATCCACCTTTATGTGACAAATGTGAGATTATGATATCCATTCTCAGCTCTCATCCCCAATTACAAACATTATAACACAAAATAAACTCATTCACATAATCACTCTACTATGGGGAAATTAGTATCAACATCTTGAAGAGTCTTTCATTAAAAATATTGAAAAAATAAAGAAGAAAATTGCATACTTGCAGTATTCATGTTTGGCCAAAAAGGGCGAAGTAGGACCAAAATGGCAGAAGAGGGCTAAAAAAATTTAAATCTAGATCAAAATTCTCAACTATTGTCATTTAGCTGAACGAATAGAAATTGACTAACCACGCGCCCTGCCTTCCACTAGTGTGAGTTGAACAAACAGAAATTGACTAACCAGGTGCCCTGCCCTCCTCTAGTGTGACTAAGGTAGTAACTATGACACTCCTAAAGCTACATAGGATGTTGTTCAAACTTCGAAAGCAAGATGATGCCAAACAAAGAGAGGTGCAAGGAATCATCAAACTGCAGCTACCATGTTCATTACAAGTGCAGTAACGCTAGAGTGAGCAGAATAAGTGAGATGCACTCCACAGTTGCTAGAAGGCAAGGACATGCAGGCATGCAGCAGTCTAATTAAAGGTTGGAGGAACAAGTATGTCATATGATGTGAGTCTCAAAAGTCAGAATGGATTGATGCACATATATAGTCATTTGCACATGTCCATTTTATTTTAAAAATCCAAAATCTGGCCTCTATGGCTCACATATGAGAAGCAATAGTCAGGCATTGAAACATATATGCTTTAAAAAAAAATTGGTAAATAACAGAACATATAGTGTCTGACACCTCTACCAGATTGCTTCAATGTAGTGACTTCAATTCAAACGAATCAAAAGGACATTTTCATATGTGAATTCTCACAAAATAAATAAAGATTGCCATGCCCACAGTTCAATGTAGCAAACACATCAAAAAGAGTATAACCTTATTAAGGTTGTTTTGCCAACTCCAGGTGGTCCTATGACCAAGATGGAACCTCCGCCCTCAATCAAGTCTCTTATCATCTCTGCACTTCCAGATATAGCTCGGCCAACTCGACAAGTCAGGCCGATTATTTGCATCTTGCGATTTCTAATGGCACTAATACGGTGCAATGAATGATTAATACCAGATCGGTTGTCCTCAGAAAATTCACCAACCTGAAGAAATCAAGTAGTTTCACATAAGCAATTAAATATCAAAGGTCTCTATTTGATCTGTGTATAAAACAAAAGGTAACATGGTGGCCTGTGGACTAAGAGATACTGTTCTGTCAGTGCAGGGAAGAGAACAAATAGAGATACGCTGCTGCTAGAATTATAAATCAGAAAAAATAGAATATACCTTTTACAACCTACATTCACTTAGATTTTAATTGCGGAGAAAATCCACGATGAAGTCGCCCTATCAACAATTTTGGATCAAGGAATGGCAGCCCAAAATTATACTAACTAAAAAACTGGAACAAACTGTACAAGCTATACACTGAGCAAGGGATATTACACTACTTGATCAAGAAGAAAGTTTCCAACTTTTCCAATAATTTCAAGAATCTGTAACAAGAATTCAACCCTATTAAACTATTCAAATTAAAAAGAAAACACACATACACATCAATAAGAAAAAAGTAAAAAAAAAAAAATATATATATATATATATATATATCAGTTTGAACTGTACAGTGGATGCTTCAGCTTTTACCATGCAACTAGTTGTATATGATCAATCCTATCCCAATATAATATACAGCAATTCACTGCACATTAAAAACAAAGTATTGAATTTCATGATTCATCACAGGAATACAGAAAAAAAAGGGATGAGAGAGAATTCAAGGATCATGAATTCATGATACCTTGGAGATGGCATGCCTTAGATCTGCAACCTTTACAGGCTGTTCCGAAATAACCCAATCCCCGGACGGGAACCGCGCAAGCGGCTTTCTTCCCAAATCCATCACCACTTCGATCATCTCCTCGATCTCCTCATGTCGAAAAAGCTCACCTCTCATCCCTTGAGGAACAAGCTCCAAAAACAGATCCAGCTCAGAAATGATGGCGGAGTCCGATCTCGACATTGACAAAGAAGAAGAATTCGACGAAAGGAATCCATTTCCAATGGAGAATCGATCGCCGGGCCTACGGATTGAAGGCGAGGGAAGAGACGAGGAACACGAAGAGGAGGCGATTCCGTTGCGGGAACGACGTGTTCGACGAAATGACGAAGAGACGGATGAGAGGACGTGGGAGCATTGGAGGTAGGCGAAGACGGAGGTTGGGATGCGGTTTGCGGAGTGCCATGAGCTGTGCAGATCGAGGAGGAGCAAACGGGAATTCGTGGCTCTCATCTTCTTCTTCTTCTTGCAGTGAGGATGTGATGAATGATGATGGCGAGGAAGAGAGAGAGGTTGGGATATGAATGATAAGGGGATATGATGTGATGTTTCAGTTTGTATGATGATTCAGAGAGATACACTACAAATTGTTGTTGTGTATCAAGCATGATCTCCATTGTTCGGCCAGCTTTTGACAGTTAAAAGCAGTGGCGTGATACTGATGGTTGGATTGAAAGGCTAGATGATGAATAATTTTAAACAGGGTTATCTTATCTAATCTAATTATCTAAACAATTACAATGCTAACTATCTAAATCGCCTTGTGGAACCCACCAGGGGCCACCACAATAGTTGGGGATGTGGGGGATGGAAACATCATCGTTTAAAATTATCCTTTCCTATAGATATAGTCGTTTAGAATTATCCTAATATTTTAATCCATGGCCATCAAGGTTAATGATCTAAGAAGGCATATTTTCTTTAGAATATCAATCAACAGGCAAGCAACAATATAGTATCAAATTTAGGCTTCTACGATTCATTTGTTGTTGTTAATGTAGAGAGTTTAGTAAATGGTTGTCACTTGTCAGAGTTTATCAATAAATAGGCGAAAACATGGGTTTCATATATAAAAAACTAAGTTTATAAAATTAAAGGGCCTATTGGTATTTTAAATAGGAGTGCACAAAAAATCAGTCGATCCGATCAGTAGATTTTTAACCGATTCAAAGGTAAATGTATTGGTGACGGATTGGAAATCTTGTAATCCGTTAGTAATGGATTGGTGACGGATTTCACTTTTAATCAACGGATTCAATCCAATCTGATCCGTTGACATAAAATGTAAATAAAAATATTTAAGGGGTCTAAATATAAGTTAAGATGTCTAAATATAAAATGAAAAAAAAATTAAGGGATCAAATATGAAAAATTTTACAACATGTTTGATATCTTTCTTTTAACATTAGATTGAACGGATTGAATGGATTAATCCAAACCGATCCAGTCCTCCACGGATTGGATCGGATTGGTTTTTTACAGTTACAGGTTAATGACGGATTTCAAATTCATCAATCTGTAGATAACGGATTGGTGATAGATCCGCACCAATCCGATCAGTGTACATCCTTAATTTTAAAAATGGGATGTGAGATTTGAAATAATTTGACCATCACTCGAGGGGTGTTTGAAATTATTTAATAAGAAAAGCATTGTATTGAAAGAAGAAGGAGCTATATGGAACAACCCCAAAAAGGAACGAAAATGGATTTTAAAGATGAAATAAGTGTCCTTAAATCTATCTTTTGCCTTGTATTTGATCAGTTTAAAGAGATTACAGCAAGGCATAATAAAAACTTATTCTTCATATGATAACTCTCTTTTTTTGGGAAAGATAAGATAAGGTCTTTATATTCATCAAATGAGGTAAAATACAGCACACGCTGTGAGAACCCACTACGCAAACTCACAGATTCAAAGTTGTATGACCCAAGCACCCCAAAACAATAGGCAGTCAGCAAAAGGTTCTACCTCAAACGTATGACTACTTAATTCCACATGTGAATGGTTCAAAACCCAACCACTATAGAAATTGGTCATTGATCACTGAAGCAAAAGTTTAGAAAATCAAATCGCCAACAATCTCATACTGGTGGGTGCAGCTAATATTCCACTGGATGAACGGTCGAGATTCTTACTACCAATATCATTCTATTTCTGTAGTCCTGCAGACTACAACAGAGAACTGGAGATTGCAGAAGCGTCAAGGGAGAAGGCATATGGGAAGAAGATTCCATGGGATCTGCTCCAGTGTAGGGGACCACCAGAACTAGCCAACAAACGGTTTCCTACCGTACGAAAAGGCTTGTTCACGTGCCACGCTCTTATTGGCGCTGTTGCGGTCTCCACCTTTCGAAGAGTTCATTGCGTGTGGTCCGAATCGCGACTCTTCCGCAGCTATGGAGAATTTCTAGATCTTTGAGCGGAATAGATGGGGAATTTCAACGACCCCAAATCGGGAAGGCCGGTCTTAGACTCAAGCTTGGGGTGGGAAAATTCTGCACATGCTTAGCCGTCCCACATGATCACATTGGCTTTTGCAATCAGAAGAGCATGTGATGGGTCAACTAGATTGAAAAAAGGTACGTAAACAAGGTCATTTTCAGCCTTTCATCTTGAAGGGAAAGTGTGGGATCCAACCACTTCAAAACTACATTTCTGTTTGCAGTTTTATGAGTTTGAAATTGGTAGCCCGAACATCTTCCATATTAGCTTAAGAAACTTTATTGTATTTAATTCTATATTTTAAATCTTCATAGATTTTGTGAAATTTATTAAAAAGATTCAAAGAAATTGAACATATATGTCTAATTGTTTGTGCTTTTGTGGGACTCCAAATCATGGCCAAAATCAGTCAATATTCTCGTATGAGTGATAAACATCATGACGTTTAGTATCATATCTTAAATCTTCGTTAATTTTTTTCAAAGTATATTAAATCAAAATACATCTGAAGTTGCTCGATGTACTCATTTACTTATGTGAAATCGTGATTTTGACGAACATGGTACAAACATGGTAAGATATTCACATATATAATATTTGCACGTATAACATTAAAATGTGTCAACCCCATTTTTCTATCTCATGACCCAAAACGACAAAGAACTCTTATGGGGAGGATTTCCTCCTACAAGTAGACTCCATGTACAGTCCAACTCTATAGGCCCCACTTGGGTACATCTTTTATCGTTACAACTCTTTTCACTCTTATCCCCTCGTGATCTAGCATTATGTCAAATTCTATGCTCATTAAACAATTCAAGCACGTTTGTGTATAGGTCGTGGAAAACTAGTGTCACGAGAAAAAAAATCCGACCACCTCCCATAGGAATTAGGGGTGCACCAAAAATCCGTCAATCAGTAAAACCGATTCGATTCGATCCGCGGATTTTTAACCGATCCGACGGTAAACGGATTGGTGAAGGATTGAAAATCTTGTAATCCGTTAGCAACGGATCGGTGACGGATTTCACCCTCTATTCGCGGATTCAATCCAATCCGATCCGTTGACATTAAATATAAATTAAAAAAATTAAGGGGTCTAAATATAAGTTAAGATGTCTAAATATAAAATAAGAAAACAAATTTAAGGGGTCAAATATGACATTTTTTACAACATGTTTGATATCTTTCTTTTAACATGAGATTGAACGGAATAATCTGATCCGATCTGGTCCTCCAAAGATCAGATCAGATCGGTTTTTAACAGCCACAGATTAGTGACGGATTCCAAATCCATCAATCCGTAAGGAATGGATTGATGACAAATTTGGCCCAATCCGCACTAATCCGATGCGTGTATACCCCTAATAGGAATTTATTTTCCAAGGGATCACAAAAAACTTAGCCTATTATTGTAGCATGGAACTTAATATCCACAATTTCAATACCCCAAATTTGAATTAGGGGGTCGCGATGCTCACAGAAGTGGACTTGCGAAAATGTTTGCAATAATAATAATCAGTTATGATTTTCTGTGCGCATTTACCGACATGATTTCGGTATGTGAGGATTACCAGTCCCTCAATCCACGAGAGATCATGGTGGAAGCTTGTGCGAGCCATTTCGTATAACAAGCATGATATTACATTCACATTCATGGCATCATATATAATGACTGATGGTAGAATGAAACGCATTTCCATAATTAAGATTTTAGGTTTAAGCAGAGATAAAAGGATAACTAAATCTTAATTATAATCTGATAACTAAGTCTTAATTACAATCTCAGATCAGTAAGGCCTAGACATTGGCTAATAAAACATCCTCAGGAATAATCTCAATTGTCTAATATCAAATCCTAAAAAACACATGAACTTCCTCAAGAAACCCAACATGTTGTCTTAAATTCCGCGGCATCAGATGCTCTACTCTACATCATCAGCCATTCACTCTCGTACAAATGACGGATCTTGTTGGACAGCCGCAACGTCCTGTTCATTGGCAAAGAGATCAATACCTACAGCACCAAGTGTAGGATCAGACAAGAGTGCTTGGCAAGATTCCATAATAAGAGCATGACATGTAAATATGAGACAAGTAAAATCATGGTAAATAATAATTTGACAAGTAAATCAAGATATAATGAGTGAATCATAAAATTAGACACGTTCTTAAAAAATGAGTAAAGTAGCACGATAATTGCATTTTCATGATCATAATAATAAACTTGACTTAACGGAATCCACACGGTTTAATTCCACTTGGTCATTGATCATGAGCATGCAACTCGCAATCGGAGTATGCAACACAATATCATGAGTATATTGTTCGTGCAAGTAAGGTAAACAACAGCGTGTGTCACGAGCATACTTACTCTTCCTAGAGGAGCGACGAATGCAGCATGACAATGGCATACATATCCGAACCGTGGGCAGCAATGAATGCAATATCACGGGCATACTATCCTTTTTCAAGGATAGCAGCATAGTAACCGGGTGAGATCGAGTTGGGTATTGCCGAATTCATAAATAGTTATACACAAGTAGCATGCTCATATTTAAACCAATAAACATCTCAAGACTTGGTTAAAACTCTGAAAATTTGAGAAAATAAGTGAAAATGATTATTTTTTATTAAACATGTTCTTACGAGTTCAAATTAGAGAGATCCAATTTTTAGGCTAAATCGGGTTCCGAGTATGCAAAATAGTCAAAACTAGTGATTTTAGGCACCAGAAAACATGGTTCGAGTTACATAAATTTCTAACGAAAATCAGGCATCATTTCGGCTAGAAATGGTAGGGTGAGAAAATGAGTATGTGATCCAGGTAACTCGAAAAGGGCATAGTAATTAAATGCTCGTACACCTCCCAAGAGACCTCCTAAGGATCTGAATACATCCATGGTCAAAAGCAAGACGTAGGCTACTTGCTAATTCCAAGAAGTCCCAAAGGTCAAGACACTAAGGCCAGGTAAGTCCTTGATCAAAACAAATAGCGATAAAAGAGTAAAGTGATGAAAAGCGTTAAAACCAAGAATAACATAAATATGATACTAACAACAAGTTTGAAAATCATTTGGCGTCCCACACTAGTCATCCTAGGGCATGGATTGCCTTGGACATATAAACACAATGACTTTCAATTCTATTTGCACTTAGGGTCTAAACGTCGGATTCTCAGTACAGTTGATCGTCATAGTGCTACACATGCCTCTAACCAATCCGAAAGTGTTCATTAATTTAAAAGGGGGCTTTAGTCGGAGGTCCCTCAAAGCATGACTTTAAGGCAAACAGTCCACAATTTTTTTTTCATAGTCTGATAGATCATTTTTTCAAATTTAAATACCTAAAATGTCATTTCTTCAAAATCATATGCCACGATTAGTGGAATATGCCATTAATAATGGTCAACTACCATTTAATTGGCCAAATAAATTTTAAAAACTGTAAATAAATTTCAAAAGACGAAAATAAATTTCAAAATACATAAATAAAATAAAATAAACGCAAATAAATTTGAAAGAAAGCAAATAAATTTCAAAGAACACAATAATTTCAAAGAACACAATAAATTTCAAAAGAACGAAGAAAAATTTAAAATGACCCAAATAAATTTCAAAAGATCCAAATAAATTTTAAAAAATATAAATAAATTGAAAAAGATAAAAATAAATTGAAAAAGACGCAAATAAATTTCAAAAGATCCAAATAAATTTCAAAAAATATAAATAAATTTCAAAATATGAAAATCAATTTCAAAAGATCCAAATAAATTTCAAAAAATGTAAATAAATTTCAAAAAACGTAAATAAATTTCAAAAGACGAAAATAAAATTAAAAAATAGAAATAATTTTTTTTAAAAAAAGAAAATACATTTACCAAAACTAAGATAAACCAATTTTTCAAATTTCAGAAAATTTTACCAAAAACTGAGTTTGATTTGTCCAGAACTCAGATAAATTTGCTCAATAACTCAAATAAATTAGCCAAAAACTCAGATAGATTTGTCCAGAACTCAGAGAAATTTGTTTCAGAACTCAAATAAATTTGCGCAAAACTCAAATAAATTTGACAAAAAATGAAAAACTCAGATAAATTTGACAGAAAATCATACTCAAATGGATTTCATAAAAACTCATATAGATTTATCAAAAACGATATAACAGCCTAACTGCCCCTTCCTTCTCTAGAGATGGCGCAACACCGTCAACTACGTTCGGAAACGATCGGAAAACTACAATGGCGGCTACAACAAGACCGGCAAGCCTTCTTCCTTATCAATCGATCAAACCCCCATCAGAACACAATCAAAACCATCAGCGCATGCAAACAACACGGAGAAAGGCACGGCTGCCGACGGCTCCATGTCCTCCACCTCCTCTTCCATCCCTTCGGCATCCTCCTCCAAATCGAGACACCTAGCTGGTGTGATTGAGCCACCTCATCACTCATGGGCCACAGATCCACAGCTTCCCCTGCCTACTTTCCATCTTGTCTTCTACACTTGCAACCACTAAAATACATATACAAGTGTCTACTCTACTCTCTATTCACTCCAATCCATGTGTCCACATGACATCCTCCTAAAACTGCCCACCTTCAAAGGTTTGTCCGAACTGCCAACCAAATGGTCCCGCGTTATAGCTGGTGATGGTCCTGCCATCACTTGTGGTGACCTGGAAAGAGAGGCTCTGCAACGCCCCACCCCATACCCATGCATGATATTGTCCGCTTTGACCCACGGGCCTCATGGTTTTGTTTCCTATCAAAAGGCCTCATGCAAGGTAAGGGTGTAAGCTCTACATAAAGCCTCATTCACTTTCCTCTCTATAGTTGATGTGGGCCTCTGGGGCGTCACATTCCACTCCCGTTAGGGCTACACGTCTCTGTGCAGTAGCCTGCCAGTCCCTGTAGCCTGTCAACCCTCTTGGCCCGCCCACATGGAAACCCGTCCACTTACACCAGACCACGGCAGGGGACCCACACTCGAACTAGTCGAGAGTCGGCTCTGATACCATTTGTAACGCCCCACCTTACACGCATGCATGATATTGTCCGCTTTGGCCCACGGGCCTAATGGTTTGTCCCATCAGAAACAGAACCGTGAGGCCCGTGGGCCAAAGCGGACAGTATCATGCATGCGTGTAAGGTGGGGCGTTACAACTGGTCATTGAGGTAAGAGCTGCTATGTCAGTTCTGTCCTCGACCCCTTGATGGACACCGAGTGCACGTCTCCTGCCCCACCCACGTTCATGACAAGGACCAAGTCGAACCTGACCTGAATTGTCCCGAGACCTAGGACACCAAAGATGGGTCGTCTTCTTCCTTTCTTCAACGAACTTGTTCTGGGACAAAGCCAAAAAACCGCGCAGGGCAGGTTGCTGCCTTCTCTTCTTCTTCTCCGATGGGACGGACTTTCGCCAGGAACCACTTTCCCGACGACATGCACCAACTGCGACGAGAGACAGTAGTGATGGGCGGCGATTTTGCGATTTCCGGATCTGGATCTGAATCCTCATCGACTGGGTTCCGAGATAGAACCTAAAATGCCCCTGCCGCCCTTTGGCGATGGGCAACCCAAATAAATTTCTTTTATGCCCTAAGCACCGATTCAACATGTCCGAGTTGAAGAAGAAAAGGGGCAAGACAAGATTTGAAATTTGAAATTTCAAAATTTTATGCCTAAAACAGATGAAAGGGTAAATCAATCATGAAAATTGTATCTAGGGACCTCTCACCGAAATATGTCCAGCTTTATTGACTACATGCCTTAGAGGAAAGTTGATGAATTGAGGCCTTACAAGACCTCTATGAGGGACCTTTCTCTAATTGACTCAATTTAAAATCATACTTCCGATGAATTTCATGTATAAAACAAGTTGAGCAAGGTTAAGGTATAAGGGTTCACCAAAATCTATGGTTCGGTCCCTTAAAAACAAGGTATAACCATGTTCTAGGGTTCCAAGGGGTTTAATGGCTTACTGGAAGTTCAATTCAGGTTCCGAAAGTGAATTTCCAAAGGTTATGACAAGGTCTGTAAGAATCGTCGGGTGATTCTAGGGGTATCTCGCACTTTTAAGGGCATTTTCTATGCTATATGTGTTGGTTTATTACATTTACACTTTGGGGCCCATCTATCAAGCCTCTAAGGTCTCAAATAGGGGTAAAAGGGATTAGGGTTTGAAATACAAATGATAGGATATGAAAAAGGCTTCAAACTAACCCATCGGCCATGAAAAGCTCACCCACCGGCATGTCAAAATTGACTTGCCAGCCATATGCAGAATTGTTGTGGTGCATTCTGCACTGTCGGCACCACCGGTTGTGCAGTGCAGTATGCACCACGGGACATGTTTCTGGGTGGTTGTATGGCATATTATTGGACTATTTTTTGTCCCTTTTCACCTCTAACCTTTTTTTTTTTTTTGTTTCAAAATCAAGAATAATTTTTAGAGTTTCTTTGGAAGCCGAAAAGCATTATCTAAAATAAGAAAATCCATCTAACTTAGAGGAATCATGGCTATCATTTACATAACATATAACTTGAAATTATGGGAAAACATCAACATGTGAGATGAACTTAAGATAGGCACTTCCCTTGGGCTCCAAGTTATCTACAAAATACCTCTCACACTAACCAAAAGTTGCAAAAATCCTTCCCCACAAGAAATCCTAAGATTCTCACAAGAAGACCCTAGAAATCCAAAAAGTCATGCTATGCACAATCAAAACCTAAACGAATGGAGAGAATGGGCCTCTAAACATGAGGAAAACAATTAGGAAAAAAGATCTCACCTCTAAGGATTTCAACGAAGAAAAAGAAGTGCAAGGGAGGGGCTGCCATGCGAGGATCTTCACCAAAACAAGAGAGGAAAGGAGGAAGATGATGGAGAATGCTTTTCAAGGATTGGATTTGATGGGAACCTTCTTTGGGAATGAGATCTAATAATACAGGATGAAGAGAGGAAAAGGAGAAGGCTGTTGGGAGGTGTTGTGATCGTGCAAATGATAAGAGGCTAGGGTTTGGGATTGTTTTTAGGGGACTTTACAAGGGCACATTAGTCCTAAAAATTGAAAACGTGTGGATATAAGGACCTTAGGCTGCAAACATCCTAACTGCTTGGACCAGAGCCTTTAAAAAGAATCCGCCTGGACTGGAGGCTGGAAACATTCCATTCTAGGGACCTTTCGCTAATTATCCTTTGTTTTTATACAACAGTAAGTCTAAAAGACTACAAATTTGCCACCACTAACGGATTGGGTTTGCGATGGCTAAACGGGGGCTTTTCAGGCCTCGGATGGACTCAAGCGAAAATTCCAACAAGTCCACATTCAGAGTTTTTGGTGACCAATTACAAAAAGTCAATATTTCGGGATTACGAATACCACCCTGCAAATGATGCCTGGGTCAAATTGAGTTTTCTGGGTCTCAAATAGAGATGAGTTAAACACAAAAGTTGTTGGGTATAACGACACCTAACTTCTGAACCCATCTTAGTAAGTTTCCTAAAATACCCTACCCTTGGTATTCCTCGAAATCTAAACTAGGCCCTTCAAAGAATGGAACTTGGCGCGAAACCTCTCAAAACTTCCTAAAACTTCCCAAACCTGATTCTAACCCATAAAATCGCTCGATTAAGGCCTAAACACGCATCACTAACGGTTACGCATACTTAATCAATTCTAATTACGGTCAAGGAGGTTTGCTACACAATTGTGCCCTTGCATACTATTGGATTGAATGCCAAAAAATTATATGGTTAAGAGACCATTAGATTTTAAGGCTTTTAATCAAGGGCTATTATACTTTGATGGGAGTTCAATTTTTACGTGACCCTTATCAGTAAAGAGACATTTCAATCCATCCTACCACCAGTAATAAATGTCTAAGCGGGTCCCAAGAACTGGACCTCATAAGCACAATGTCTGCTTGTTTTGGGATATTCTCGTGGGGAGTTCATAAAGGTAATAAAATCTAGGCGCATTTTCATAAAAATATGTAAGGATTTGAATATTTGAAAAAGATAAAAAAATTCACAATTCTTTCAGTTAAGTTTTCTACATAAAAAGAATATTAAAATGGTAAAAATACCCTTATGTCATTTTTAAATTTATTTTATAAGGTAAGTTCTCACACACCCACACATACACGCTCATATCGGTCGCTCAGCACTGCTACAACTAGGGATTGATACGTGGTTGTTTTCATGGGAGGGAGGTGCCTCACCAATTGAGCTACCAAAATTTTCCTTTAATAAAAAAATATTTAAGATAAATGATCAAGTCCGACCCAAATGACCTTGTGGGGCCAACTTCAATTGCCTTTATGCAGGACAAGTCCATACCACTTTGGGCCAAGTTTCTAGCCTAGGGTTTTACTTGGGAGTGATACTTTAAATTTAGGAGACTAAGAGATTGATCCCTAGGAATGGGGTCTATAAAAAGGTGCCAACACCATTCAACCACAGTGCGTTGTGTGTTATATTAACTTATTTTGGGATTTTGACCATAGGTTCCAACACCATATAGGGCATAGGTTTTTCTTCATAAGTATTAGCATTTAAAAAAATTCTGCCAGAATGATCTATATAGAAAAAGTGGTGCAAAAATGACAACTTTGTTTTTATATAGTTATGCCATGTGCTGGGAGAATGAAGTTTCTTGAGGTAGGAAAAAGGTGAATATGTATATAAGATATCGTGGGTAAAATTATCATTTTTATACCATCCATTGTTGTATGAACCATTATATAGGAATTTTTTTAAAGCGGAAATTTAAAAAAATGCCTTAAATTTCTTCCTTATTTTTAAAAATGTCGCAAATTTCAAAATGTTTCAAATTAGTCCATAAGTTTTTCAGGAAGTTTTCAATCAAGGACAACTATCCATTTAAAACTATTTTCCAACAACTTATGTTCCAAAATTTTTAAAATATTCAAATTACCCTTTATTGAAATAAAACTCTCATTCACTTCCTCTATATTCTCCTCATTTCCTTCACTAGCATCTTCACACTAATTAAGGACAACTAGTGTTCCACAACAATCGGCTGCATGTAGTGGTGGTTGTCACGTCCCCTGAACTCGATTAAAAAATAAACCGGTTCCGGAGAGTGAATCTTAGGGCTAATTGAAAATTTTCACCCTTTTAGCCCAAGGATCGTAAGTTCGCTATGAGGATATAATATTTGAAACCTCAAGTAAGATAAGAACTACAGAACTAATCATAGATCATTTCATAATTAATACCAAAGCAAATGAATACTAATTCTCATTAATGTTAAATCAATAACAAGGACAATTATTATTTTATCAAATGGCCATCCCAAGTCCTAGGCCATTTAGAAACATACAAATTAATAAATGGAAAGGTCCAATCCACGAATGATAAAAGAATAAAACAAAGCTAGTAGGAATTCCATGTGTGTCTTTCTCTCGTGCCAGGTAGGATGACACCACTATATGTCATTGGCATGCCACTCTCGCTCCTCCTCTGCCTGTTGGAGGTCTTCTGGGATCTTCTCAGCTATCGTCTTCTCATAGTAGTCACCTAGGGTGTCTTCACACCAAGGAATAGAGTCAACGACATGTTGAGCAAGAATAAATAATGAATAATAACAATGTATATCATGTATCAAGCTATGAGTAGAGACGAGAATAAATCATGGGAGCACAAGGTAAGGAAACTAGGCATATAACATGAATGTAAAACAAGAATCAATAATGATAAATCCTAGCAACATCTAGCAACATACACTATCCACATAAATGTAAGATGCAAGAATCAAGAGGGAGACTCCGATGATGTCCTAGCCACCTCCTGGGGTACTAGTAGCAATCCTATACAGACCATTGATACCAAAGTTCGGCTCCAGAGGGATCTAAGCTCCCAGTCATACGAATAGCAGGACAGTCCAAGTCCGCTCCCAGCTATTCAATGCTATGGATGTCGTCCAAGTCGACTGCTCATCCTGATGTCCAAGTAATCGGCCCATCTATAAAACCCCCAAACTGCAGCTGCCCATGACATGCAATCCTCCCTACAGAGGATCCTACCGTGGTCGGCTAATAAATGATGAAGTGGTGTTGACACGAGAATACCAAGACAAGATACCAAGACAAGCATGTCTGACTAGTTCGAGATACAAAATCGAAATCGTAAGGATTATCCCATTCGAGTCAAGTTGCAAGACAAGTCCATACCACTTGATAATCCCTTACATTCTAGCCACTATGTTTATCAAGTACAAGATACAAGGGTTCTAAGGTACACTCTAAGTCCGATCACGGTCCTAATTCTACAAAAGTTAGATTTCATAATTAATTAAGTATTTTATGTCAAGAGAGAGTACAATGAGATAAGATCGACGGATAAAATTACAAATCAAGGAAGAAGTTACAATCCAATCCGAGGTAAAGGTTGTCATCCATGTACCGCACATAGTCTATCGGAGTATGTATGAAACTTGAGTTAGCAATGCTCTATTAGGAAAAGTCCTTGGTGAGCGATCATGTTAGGCATCAATTGAATCAATTCCATACACATTTGGTTAAACCATGCGTGATATGCATACACCTAGACAACCATCGAAGCACACCAACCCTCGTGCCTCAATTTCATTCCTATTAATGATCATGTGAGAGTAGGTTCTAAGGTCCCAAAAGCTAAGTACCAAACTAGGGTATGCATTTCTCTACAAATAGGGAAATTGGGCAATGTCAACCAACCCTTGGTTAACCGAGTTCATCCAGAGAGCATCCGGATTGAACTCTACCTTCCGTCTAAACTCGGTCATGCTTTGGTCAGGGTTCGGCTAACTGACTTTGTGTCTGGGAATTTCTTTGCTTACTGGATTTGGAACCGAACTTGAGTTCGGTTAACCGACATTGAGTTTGGATAACTGAACTCCAGTTTTTCGGTTAACCAAGCTGCGTCCAGGAAAGTTTCGTGCTTATTGGACTTGGAACCAAACCTTGACTGAATTAGGCCATACAAAACCGAAAACGCCCAGTTCTGCTGGAATTCAAGTCCTTTTTTCCTTCAAACCATTTTCCACCCTCCCTAAGCCTTTCCAAAGGCTAAAACCTACACAAAAAAATGAGCCTCTTACTCTGTCAACAATCCATTTCTATCATCAATTCATTCATTTGAGCCATTTCCACCACAAATTATTTCAAATTACAATTAATTTAACCCTAACATGTAATCCAACATTCATAACCCTAACAAGCTTGGAATTTATGGTAATCTAATAAAAAAACATGAAATCAACGAAACCACATATACATATAATTAAACATTGTCTAATCCTTGCATGATCTAGAGATGAAGGTTTTTGCATGGCCTTTTTTTTCTCTTATTATTATTATGGTACTTTCATGAAAAAATTAAGCTGAAATAATAATTAAACGATTTTATGAAGAAAAACCATAAAATGACAAGATAATTGTTCATACATTTTTTTGGACGAGACTACCCTAGTTAACGATATCATCAATTCAGTCGATGATATCGTCAACCTCCCGCAACTTTTCTTCTTATTCTTCAATGGTTTTCATAGATCCATTCTTAAAGTTGTTCAAAGATTCCGCATTAACTTAGTAAAAACACTCTTTGGGTCTAAAACTTTACACAAATAATACAATACCCAGAAGAAAATCTCATATTCACTACTCAAAGATTACCCAACACAACTCCCTACGTGTTTTTCACAAACATCAAGACCTAAAATTTTTTCTAAACAAATGACTTCAAGCTCTAGCAACCATCAAACAATTATTCACAAAAGCATACTCAAATTCATTTCCTCCAACCTCACTTAAGCCACCACCAAATTGAGAGAAAATCCTCCTTTAAGCATTTCACCTAACACCGTGCACTCCAAACTCTCAAAACTCATGCAAAATAGCATAACAAATGCATAGAAGCTAAGCAGGGGACTCATAAACTTAAGCTAGATTGTTTGAGCCCACTTCAGAAAAACCATTGGAACACAAAATAGAATAATTTTCATAACCTTTCCATCATCACTAGGTAGAAGAAGATAGATTAAAATATCATTTTCTTGCGGTGTAATTTGACGATATGGTCAACTGAGTTGATGATATCGTTAATTAGGGTGATTTCGTCCAAAATAAATGTACAAACCATTAGCTTGTCATTTTATTATTTTTCTTCATAAAACAATTTAACAAGATTTAAGCTTAAATTTTTCTTTTGAAAAAATCCCTATTATTATCATCTTTATTTTTTGGGGAAACTACCTGAAAAATCCCCCTAGGACGCCCGAAGTAAGGAGAGAACCCAGCATTATTTTAGTGACGAGAGGGGTCCTTTGGGTGGGTTTCTTTATTTTTTTTGTCGTTTAGCGATGTTGTCGATATCGACAATATAGTTGTCGATATCGACTAGTATGCGAAAACCTTTTATACATCGCCCCATGTCTTCATTTCTTTGTCAGAACTTTTTCATCGTCTGCAACAAGTGCTCTGCCGAATTTCCTTCTCAAAAAACAACTCAAAAATTACTCCAAGTGGTGGTTCGATTCCATTAATAGGTTGGTACCCACATTAAACACCTTCCTATATTGCATCATCTACCTTAAAATGTCATAAGTTTGATTCCTTTTCAGTAATGACTTCTTTCAGTTGTGTTCTGAACCCTAAAAGGAGCCATTTGAAAACTGTACTAGTTGTGTAAATGCATATCTGTATGTAGCTTTGCTTGAAGATTACCATTTGTGTGGTAAATATCAATTTCGTTTTGTGCTTCGTTAATATCACTTTCGTTTTGGGTTTTTAGGTTTTAAAAAGGGGTTTCTTTTTTGTAGGCACTGTTTTTCTCTATATTGCATCATCTATCCTAAAATGTCATAAGTCTGATTCCTTTTCAGTAATGACTTATTTCAGTTGTTGTCTGAACCCTAAAAGGAGTCATTTTAATATTATACCAGTTGTGTAAATACATATTTGTATATAGCTTTGCTTGAAAATTACCATCCATTTGTGATATAAATATCAATTTCGTTTTGTACTTGGTTAATATCACTTTTGTGTTGGGTTTTTTAGGGTTTGAAAAGGAGTTTATTTTTTGTATGAACTGTTTTTCTCTATTGTGTTCTTTCAGTAAGTGACACTTAGTATAGTTTCATTATGTTCAAATAAGGCACAGCATGGGCATTTTAACAGTGGCTAATGGTTTAGAAATATATACTTGCTCTGTCTTTATAAATGTTTTGAACTTTCGTATTTCTCTAACCAAAGTTCTTGTGATTTGACGATAGCATGTCAGTGAGCGAGGTGTTGGTCATATTCCACTATGATGGTGACTTCCAATTCGATATAATCCATCCGGTGTACAATGGAGGAAATCAAAAGATGAGATATTTACCGACAGATATAACATATGACTCACTGGTTAACGAAGCAACTGAAGCATTTAATAGGAATTCATCCATTTGGAGATTAAGCATACAATACATTCATCACAATGGACATGCATTTTCAATGGCAAGCATCGACGACGACAATGATGTGAAGAGAATGTTCAAAGCATCGGGGAATGATGTGAATGGGATATATCTATATGTCTTCAAAGATACTAAGAATCGGCAAAGTATAGGAGGAGAACAATGGAGGTATGTGCATAGGTTCTATCGGTAAATCAATAGATTACCAAAAACTAAGTATGTCTTCCTAGTTGCTTATTGTCCTTTGTTGATTCATTGTAGGTATGAAAAGAACATTCGAGGTCAAAACTGTGCAAAAAAAGTGAGGATCCCTTGTAGAACTTGTACGGGAAACCATGGCATAGAGCCAACGCCCGCTACAGAGCTGCCTACCGTTGATCTACATGAAGATAAAGACATCCATTTCCCTTATGTGAGTAATGAATGCAGTCCAGATCAGGCTGCAGTACAAGATGTTATTGATGATATTGACATTGGAACAAACAGTCATGATGAAATTCATTCCGATGATCATACTGCCATCGGACAGATTCGTCGGATCCCAAATGTGAAGGTCGAAAGCAATGGTGTCGAGGTCAATCTAGTTAACACTGCAAATTGTTCAAATCAAACTTCAGTTGTTGATTTTGAAGACAGAATGGAGCCTGAGGAGGTGAACACGGAGGTTGGTAATAACTCGGCTAAGGAAATGTGGGTTGGCCGTGAGTTCCCTGATCGTCAGACATTTCGGAATACTCTTGCCAAGTTTGCAATTTATGCCAACTTTACTCTTAAACACCTGAAGACCAACTCGACCAAGGTGACAACTGGCTGCAAAGATCTGGGTTGTCCTTGGCGGATCCAAGCTTCTATTGTAGAATCAGGACCACAATTTAAAGTTAGAACATACAATCCTAACCACCGATGCTCGAAGCCATTGATGGGCATGGCACATCGACAGGCAACTTCGGCCCTTATTTCTGAATTCATCATGGATAGAGTCCGACAGAACGTAGATTTAAAGCCGAAGGAGATAATGAACGACTACCAAATGGAATTTGGGTCGACCATCAGCTATAGGAAGGCACTTATAGCAAAGGATTTGGCTCTGCGTATTGTGCGAGGATCATACGAGGAATCCTTCCAGCTTCTGCCTCTCTATTGTATTGAATTGAAGAAAACCAACCCTGGCACAATAACAAACATAGACACCACGTCTGATGACCGTTTCAGAAGGTTTTTTTGGGCATTTGGACCCTGTTTAAGGTCTTTCACGTCTTCGCTGAGACCGATGATTGCTGTAGACGGTACACATCTACGAGGTAAGTATCCTGGTGTCTTGCTTGTCGCCGTGACATACGATGCGAATCATAAGCTACTACCCATCACCTTTGCCTTTGCGGAAGTAGAACGGCGTGATAGTTGGGAGTGGTTTCTTGCGAACTTATTCATAGCGGTTGGAGAACCACCCAATTTGACCATTGTTTCAGATCGTCAAAAGGGTCTTATTCCCTCTCTCCATAAGACTATACCCTCCGCAGTGCATTGCTACTGTTGCCATCACATAGCTGAAAATATCAAAACCGCTTTCAGTGACGGCGCAATCGTTATGAAATTCTGGCGTGCCGCAAAGTCCTATAGGCCTTACGTTTATGAGGCATACATGACGGATATACGTGCAGTCAGCCAAGAGGCTTTCAGCTACATTGAGGCAATTGGGAGGCAGCGTTGGGCAAATGCATACGTGCAAGGTCGTCGATATGACATGCTAACTAGTAATGTGGCTGAGTGTACTAACAGCCTGTTAAGGGACACAAGGGTACTGCCTATTGTAAAACAAGTCGAGGAGATACGTGCCAAGTTAATGGAGTTCTATCAAAAGCGTCATCTTCAGTCAGAGAGTGTAACTACTCGTCTAACTCCGTATGCGGAAAAAATCTTGAGCCAAGAAATGGAGGAAGCACGCAGGGTTCATGTACGTGTCGCTGGCCTGGTCGAATTTCAAATACAATCCGCAGAGTACGTGGACGTAGTCGATCTCGAACGCAGAACTTGTACATGTCGTAAATGGGAGATTTTGGGCCTCCCATGTTGTCATGCACTTGCATCAATGAAGGTAAGGAACTATGATCCATATGAGTTTTGCGAGCATTGGTACCTATCAAGCGTTTATCGTGCAACGTATAATGAAGTTCTACATGCTACCCGGGACAGCAAGCAATGGGAATACACAATTGAAGAAAGAGTTCTTCCACCACGAACAAGTAAACAACCAGGGCGTTCTAAAAAGAACAGGATTCGTACCGAAAATCGTGGCCTCTAACGAAGGGTAGTTACATGCTCCAATTGTAAAGAGAGGGGGCATAACCGTGGAGGTTGTCGCAATCCTCCACGTGATGTGAATTGCTGATTCAAGATAAATGATGTAAATGGGTTGTTCAAAGCTTGAACAGTACATGGTTTTTTTTTTTTGGATTTTGGTGTAAATGGGTTCCATTGGGGAATTGAAGATTGCAGTTATTTTTTAGGTACATTTTGTGATGTAAATGGGTTGTTCAAAGCTTGAACAGTGCATTGCCTTTTTTTGGGGTTTCTTGTGTAAATGGGTTCCATTGGGGAATTGAAGATTGCAGTTATTTTGCTGGTACAGTTTGTCATGTACATGGGTTGTTCAAAGCTCGAACAGTGCAGTTCTTTTTTGTTTTTTTTGGGATTTTGGTGTAAATGGGTTCCATGGGGAATTGTAGATTGCATTTATTTTTGTGGTCCGGTTTGTGATGTAAATGGGTTCCTAGAAACTGTTCGAACGTGAATGAATGGTGATATAAATGGGGTTTATATACATTTAGATTATTGTATCCATGTTGTTCTTATTAAGTAATTCATTCCGTTCAAAATTATGAAATGCAAACATTCCTGCAGCTGTCAGAAGCGAAACTGACATCGGTACTGACAACTATAAGCTGTCAGTATCGATAGATTTTGTACATTCCAACAGATGATTACTTACAACTTTTATTCCAGCCACCTGACAAAACTAGTCGATACTGACAACTTCAATTTGTCGATATCGACAACTTTGATACATTCCAGCAGCTGATTACTTACAACTTTTAATTCGGCCATCTGACGAAACTAGTCGATACTGACAAAAAAGTTGTCGTTATCGACAGCTTTGATACGTTCCAGCAGCTGATTACTTTCAACTTTTAATTCCGCCTTCTGACGAAACATGTCGATACTGACAGCAAAAAGTTGTCATTATCGACAACTTTTATACATTCCAGCATCTGATTAGTTACAACTTTTAATTCGACCTTCTGAGAAACTAGTCGATACTGATAACCAAAAGTCATCGTTATCGATAACTTTTATACATTCCAGCAGCTGATTACTTACAACTTTTAATTCAAACGCCTGACGAAACTAGTCGATACTGACAACTCTTTAGTCGATACTGACAACCAAGAGTTGTCGTTATCAACAACTTTTATACATTCACCATCTGATTACTTACAACTTTTAATTCAGACGCCTGACGAAACTAGTCGATACTGACAACCAAAAGTTGTCGTTATCGACAACTTTTATACATTCCAGCATCTGATTACTTACAACTTTTAATTCAGACGCCTGACGAAACTAGTTGATACTGACAACCTAAATTTGTCGTTAGCGACAACTTTTATACATTCCAATCCACATAGAGTTACAACTTTTGTTTCAAAACACTGACAGACCTAGTCGATACCGTCAGCTTTAAGTTGTCGATATCGATGAGTTTTATACATTACAAGACGTACTTGCTTCTATAATTCAACCCACCAACTTGGCATACAATATTTGGGATGTTTACAGCAACCATCATCACCTCCCTGCAAAATTAAGTATTGGACTCCTGTAATGATCACCCTAAACATGGCATGAACCCCACCACCATCAATCCCACCACCATACAGACTCCAAGTGGAACCCAAAGCATCCCAAATTCAATAAACTGTTATTCAACCATTCTAAACCATAACATGCATTCAACCATTCTATTGTCCAACAACAAAAGGATTATATATACAATTAATATTCATTTTTGCACAATGGGCAAAAAATAAAGTTTGCGAGAATCAATAAAAAGTTCTGCACAATGTCTTCTTGAGTTAAGTCATGGGAAGTCACTTAAGTCGGTCAACCCCAGTCTGTTGGCATTCAACCGCCAGCTCCTTTTGAATATCTCTACGATGATTTTGCTGCGAAAATAGGGAATGTCTTCTTGGGTGAAGCTGATGCTACGGCGGTGCACATAGTGTTCCGCGAAAGACATTACAAATACTCCACAGTCATTTCCATTTTGCTGACGAGGGATGCCATCCTTTACAAGCCAACCCCAAAGGTAAGGGTTTGACCATCCAAATTGGCTATATCTTTCATTCAACCATGCAACCTGCGTGATCCATTATTACAATGCACTTTTAGATTAAGAATAGTATATTTTTACGCCAATAGGCAGATGCATATGATGCGGAATTTGAAAAAGTTATGATGTTTTAGGTAACATAACATACAAATGTCGATGCGTGCTTTACCGATCGCCGATCGCCAGCCAAGCTATTGTAGAACTCCCATCGTTTCTCGTCAACCAATCCGACAAGCAAGGAGAAATGTGATCGGTGATAGACTATAAAGATAAGCGTGCGTGTTTCCCTGGCGCCTACACCCTATGTCCATGCTTCCCAAATACAGCTTCCACAGCAGAAGGGGTACCATCCGACCACCAACTCTGCAAGTAAAATTGAGGACATAGTCAGCTACAGCCTAGAACTGGAAATACACTTACTAGTATGCTCCTCTTTCACAACTATTGAGTTACACAGACACTTGGATCAGCGATAAAACATGTATCACATTCATCCCGTAATATTTCGAAATAGTAATACATGACATTAGTGTCCATCCAAGTCCCTTCTTCAAGAACCTTCTTCAGATCCGAGTTTGAGATCATTGTGCAGATGCTATCCAACTCATCCTTCCTATAACAAATCACAAACAAGCACTTAAAAATCTTATGTTTTGATTTGATATTTCAGAGTTTTCAAAAGCATTATGTATTAAATAAAAAATATATGCAGGATTGTTATCAACTTATACTTGAGCTGGAAAATGCTGCAGAGAGGAGCTGCAATGGCAGGGTTGCGAAAGAAATTACTTTGGCATTGAAATGGTTATTTTGCTCTGCTTTGTATTGCATTTTACAGCTCATTGATAAACATAGAGAAGTTCTGAATGAAGCCAAGGAAGAATATAACAAGCTAAAGAAGACAATTGCAGCTCCTAAGGAAAAAGATTTAAAAAAGCTCTCTAAGGAATGGGAAGTGAAGGGGAAGGGATACAGGAAAAGGCTTGATGACTTAAAAGTTGATCTCATGAAACAAATTGAACAGTAAGATTCCTCAGAGTATTAATCAGTATTAATAGCACGAGATAGTTTATTAATCAGCATGATTTTCACCATCATCATAAAAAAGGTCATAAATAGAGAAAAACAGAGTGTAAGATGAGAGTGACAACTTTGACTGAGTAATTCAGGTTTAGTGGGAATGATTAGCTAAGAAAACTTGATACCCTCTCGGCATCTAGTTGGGATAAAATAATGAATAAATAAAGGCTTGAATATGCTACAGAATAGGGGTTGCTGACAACATCTGAAGTTCTCTTATCTCCAGATTACTATTTATCGTCATTAATTAAGCACAATATATGATTTCTTACCTTTCCTCGTAGTATTCTTTGAATCCCTTGAGAAAGTACTTATCAAGGTCGCTCAGCACGTAACGGCTGTGAACTATAGAATGAGCATAATCTTCAAACTTCATCGGTATTTTGCGCATACGAGGCAGCCGTTTGATCCTCCACAAAAGTGAGTCGAGTGTAGCGAAGGGGGCTGAAACAACCAAAGCGGACTCACTGGATACTGGGACTGGAGAGGTGAACAGTGTTCTGCTAACTGAAGGGGTACCGAGTACTTCTTCGATTGGTGGTGCTTCCGGAGAGTGAGGCCAGCTGATAGAACCGTCTGTTATACATTGTTGGACTGGTTCGGCATCAACTGGTGTTGCACTCCGCTTGGCCCTTTTCTTTATCCCCGGACTCTTCACAGCAGCTCTTTTCCGATGTTTAAACGTTATTGTCACCTTCTTCTTGACATCCTCTTCATCGGATTGCGAGCTACTACACCCATCCAACTTAAAGTCCTCAAATGTTGTCCCAAAGGCACCCTTAAATTTTGTCAATTTCTTCCGGATTGATGTTGTGAGCTTCTCAATAGACACTTTCCGGCGTTCCGCTCTATCACAGGAGCGCTCTAAACGAGCCACAAGATCCTCCGCCTGAAAATTCAACACACACATATTCATTTATCATGTCATTACGAGCAAGGCAAATGTATTAATGATGAATTGAAAATATGTTTAATGGACATTCATTAGAAGTCACTTAATGGAGTGATTTTAGACATACATGCTTAATTGGGATGGTGCTTTCCTCCGGTTTGGCGATCTCCTCCGCTTGGCTGTCCTCCATATGGTCCATCTGAGCTGACCTCCCAATAAACTTTAGCGTGTTTTCACCATACCATAACAAATACTCATCGGAATGTGCTTTCAGCTTACACTTCTCCCCATGTAAAACAAGTTGGGCTCTAGCAGCCCATAATCCAGCTACCTCCTCGTCCAACTGCGTGCTGTAGTCAACCACAACATACCATGTTCGTTCTCGTCTGACAAATGGCATATTGAATGGTGGTGGCACCAACTGTTTGAATCCGAACTGCTTCATAAGACGCCACGTATTATGTCGTTCCACGATCCAATAATAGACAAGGACGGTGGACGATGAAAACAGAGCACGATAAACTTTCCGCACATTCTCAACAAACTTTTTACCGTATCCCCGATAGGGTTGCCAGTCGAACTGCATACACAAAATTAGCAGGTTTCTACAGTCAGTATAGTATTTGTATAAAAGAATACAACAGGATTTAAAAAATGGAAAAAAAGAACTTTTTACATTACCCCATCAGCCTTCAGATTGTTCAACTGCTTTCTAACTTCTTTCACTGTTGCAAGAGCTGGTTGTTCTTTAAGCCTCTTCTGCCAGGTCTTAAACAATGGAAACTGTATATCCTTTTTCCACGTTTCGGCCGGTTTAGGACACCGCCCGATCGACATCCTAGTGTAAGCCCATAACTGAACCATTCCAAAAAAAATTTATAGGTTATATAAGATTGAAGAAAATAAGCTATACCAAAACTCCAATATGTAGTTGTTTAGATGGCAGACTGGACAATGTGACGAGAATGAGAACAAGGACCTATAACAGCTGAAGAGGCCCGGTGGGTGTCCTGAGTTGGTGTCCCTCTTCCTCTCCGTGTACATTATTCCCCTCCTTTCCCTGTTCATCCTTCCCCTTCTCTTCTACCCTGATCTTCTCCTTATTCCACCGAGTAGCGTTGGCCAACATCCTATAAAGATTCGCAAGACAAGCCGGTGCCCAGGCGTACAGTTTAAAATCTTTAAACAACTCTAGCAGATAGGCAGGGCCTTGGGCACCAGAAGTTTGCGAGATGATTTGACCGGACACCAAGAAGAAGAGGTAGGCCCGTGTAGCCTGAATCTCATATTCCTTGTATTTCTTCTTCTTCTTCTTCTTTTCCAGTTCCTCAGCCTTAAAATTGTCCTCAAGCCACTTAAATTTCAAAGTCATGCCGACGAAGTCAACCTTCTTTTGTGGGGTAATACCGAGCAACTCCTGACATACTGTTTGAACTAGCCTCCCCGGGAAAGTTCGACCAGTTACTAGGTCCCCATCAATGGGTAGACCGTATATATAAGCCACGTCCTCAAGTGTTATAGTGGCTTCTCCGGATGGAAAATGGAAAGTATTTGTTTCAGGACGCCACCTCTCTACCAATGCAGTGATTAACGCGTGGTCTATGACCATACAACTTATCTATGCCAAATGATGGAGACTCGTCTGCATAACATATTCCTTCTGGGTGTTTGTAAGACCCCATATTGCTGCGTCCGGGTTTGTTGGGATGCACCCGACCGAACTCCTGCTAATATCAAGTATTACAAGGCTAGTTAGGAATCATACACTAAAAGGAAATACATTACTGATTGAGAAAGTTAAGGAAGTAAGTCTATATGTAGTTACAATATACCTCTCCCTGATGAATTCCTTCCGATATATGATTTTGTTGGTTATATAGGAGAACTTTCGGAGCCTCGGCGGTCTGTTCTGCTGTTGTCTGCAAAGTAACAAACGTAACAATTAGTACATTGGAGACATGACGATAATATGATTTATGGATATGATTAATAATGCATAAGCATACACCAAAAGCATAAGCACCCACCAAAAGGTATAAAACTACAGAAATCCAAATTGACTTTTCCCAATTTGAAACAATCACAGTACCCAAACTGCAGCCACCACCAGCAAGTGAGGTACTAGTCAATATATGTGTCAATTTCTTTTTTTTCGGTCATATAGGTTTCATAAACAATATTAAAGATGTGATGGAGATACATAAACAGTAATATAATGCAATGACAATCTGTGCATGGACTCTTTAACCTTTATTCATTCAGCACTCTGTAAAGAGTTTCTTACAGGTTCGAAATCTCTCACTCTATGATGGACAATTGCTTTTTAGGAATTTATTATTCTGTGTTCAAATGGTTGTATGGGTGTTGATTATGGGTTATGGGTTCTCAATTTTTCATTCATTGGTTTTATGAGTCAAGTTCTGTTTTAACTGTTCCTCTGAATTGGCATTATAATGGAAGATTGAATTGACATACAGAGGAGTTTTAATTCAGAGAAGTTCACGTGGTAATGTTTCTAATGGATCATTGATGAATGTTTGTAGAGAAATGTATGTGGATTTTAGGATTTTTCTAATGGAATGATGAGTGATTTGCATTTGCATTGATGAAATTTTCAATTTTTTTTGTCTTTTGGATCCAAAATGGTGTTTGTTATCTTTGTTTGTTGCATATTTCTTTTGTTATTATCATGTATTATTGTGGATTTGTTTGAGATTCTCAGATCTTGTGCATTAGAAGCAGATCTGTTTCTGCATTGCAAGCTCTAGTTTATGCAGTCCCTATCACAGCCTTCTCCACTTCATCTTCCAGTAGAAAATTCATAACTTCCTCTTCTGAACTCGAAACAACATGATTCTTGATCCAAATGAAATATTTATCAGAGGGCTACAACTTTCATGTTTTTATATTTAACCCAGATTGAATGGAAAGTAGTGTAAAATCACCTTCAAGCTGACTCGTTTGAGAAAAACAGCAACCTGATGAGTGAAGCAGAGTTGTATCCAGTAGAAAATTCATAACTTCCTCTTCTGAACTCGAAACAACATGATTCTTGATCCAAATGAAATATTTATCAGAGGGATACAACTTTCATGTTTTTAGATTTAACCCAGATTGAATGGAAAGTAGTGTTAAATCACCTTGAAGCTGACTGGTTTGAGAAAAACAGCAACCTGCTGAGTGAAGCAGAGTTGTCTCCAGTAGAAAATTCATAACTTCCTCTTCTGAACTCGAAACAACATGATTCTTGATCCAAATGAAAGATTTATCAGATTGATACAACTTTTATGTTTTTAGATTTAACCCAGATTTAATGTAAAGTAGTGTAAAATCACCTTCAAGCTGACTGGTTTGAGAAAAACAGCAACCTGCTGAGTGAAGCAGAGTTGTCTCCAGTAGAAAATTCATAACTTACTCTTATGAACTCGAAACAATATGATTCTTGATCCAAATGAAATATTTATCAGAGGGCTACAACTTTCATGTTTTTAGATTTAACCCAGATTGAATGGAAAGTAGTGTAAAATCACCTTGAAGCTGACTGGTTTGAGAAAAACAGCAACCTGCTGAGTGAAGCAGAGTTGTCTCCAGTAGAAAATTCATAACTTACTCTTCTGAACTCGAAACAATATGATTCTTCATCCAAATGAAATATTTATCAGAGGGCTACAACTTTCATGTTTTTAGATTTAACCCAGATTGAATGGAAAGTAGTGTAAAATCACCTTGAAGCTGACTGGTTTGAGAAAAACAGCAACCTGATGAGTGAAGCAGAGTTGTATCCAGTAGAAAATTCATAACTTCCTCTTCTGAACTCAAAACAACATGATTCTTGATCCAAATGAAATATTTATCAGAGGGCTACAACTTTTATGTTTTTAGATTTAACCCAGATTGAATGGAAAGTAGTGTTAAATCACCTTGAAGCTGACTGGTTTGAGAAAAATAGCAACCTGCTGAGTGAAGCAGAGTTGTCTCCAGTAGAAAATTCATAACTTCCTCTTCTGAACTCGAAACAATATGATTCTTGATCCAAATGAAAGATTTATCAGAGGGCTACAACTTTCATGTTTTTAGATTTAACCCAGATTGAATGGAAAGTAGTGTAAAATCACCTTCAAGCTGACTAGTCACCTTTAACCCAGATTAATTTGGCGTTCTAGGAAAGAGACACACTCTTTTTTTAATATTTTATTTTTGCTGCTTCAATTGTGAAAGTGGTATATAAACAATGCATACAGGAGTAAAATTTTAGTCACAAATCCTTATAGTTATGAAACAGAGAATTCAGTCAATTCAGGAATTCGGGAATTCTCAGGCAAGAATTCAGGCATAAAAGAAACAGGGAATTCAGAAATGACAGAATTCAGTAGCATTTCAGAATTCCAGCATTTGAAAATCCCAGACAACCACCAGACATGAATTCCAGGAATTCTAGGAAAGAAACGGGCCCATAGGCACATGTTTTTGGCATGCCCTAAAGAGTTACGTTTGGGTTATATTAAGAGTATTTATGATAAGCATAATAAGTGAGCAATGTAGTATGTTAATCCGTAGTTGTGTTATGTTTGTTTTGGTGATTTGATGTATAGGGCACTTCAAGAGATTGATGTTGCAAGAGCCAAGATGGAGTGGAATACTAAAGAGGACTTAACGCTCACAGAAATTGCTGGACGATTGCAACAGCCTACATGGAAGGGAGGGCCTGCAACTTGATGCAAGTGGTGGGGGTAGCAAATGGAAGGAGTGGACGTCATGGGTGAAAGTAATGGGATTAGTAGGAAGTAATGGGATGCTACTGTTGGCATGGGGTGGAAATGTTGTTCATGACATGTTCCAAAGTTTGGTGACATTTTGGTAGTTGATAGAATATCCATCATTGGTGAAGCAATGATACTTATCAATTTGTTCATTTCTGGTAAGGAGGTGCTGAATGCTAGAGTAATTTTGATGGTGACTGATGAGAGATTTGAAATTTGGTGGTTAGAAGTTCAAATTGAAGATCCTAAAAATGTTGCATAGAAAGATCAAACGGGAGAAAGATGAAAGTCACTGTCACTTCAGGTCAATCTTTAAGCAGAGATTTTCAATATGTAATCAGACAATCAGACACTTCAAGTCAGTCTTTAGGCAGAGACTACATTTTTAGTATGTAATCAGACAATCAGAAGAAATAAAAAGGGAAATTTTCTTGATGGTTCTGTCACTTCAGGTCAGTCTTTAGGCAGAGATTTTCAATATGTAATCAGACAATCAGACACTTCAGGTCAGACTTTAGACAGAGACTACATTTTCAATATGTAATCAGACAATCAGAAGAAATAGAAAGGGAAAATTTTCTTGATGGTCTAAGTCCGTGGTATGGATCAACCATGAATATATAATGGGCAAAATACCAATTAGTGGCTACCATAATTATTATTGACTTAATAAAAGCAATCTAAATATGGCCATTATTGCAAGAAGACTTGTGAAAATAAGGAATACTCACATAACAGAAACCTAGATCTAGTAATTGAGTATTAAAAGGGTTTGAATAAAAAACAAAAAAACGAACTGAGTCTTTAACGTCTCTGTGCATTGAGAGGGTTTGAAAAAAACAAAAAAAACCTCTTCTCAGTTGGGTAACAATGCCATACAATCCCTTTTTTCCCCCAGAAAGCCCAATCAACAAACCTAATCAGTCAAAATCACTATGGGTTCGTTTAATCTGGAGATTGGGTTTCATGTTAAAGAACAGTGGGAAAAAAAATGAACTTGCATTCTCGAACCAGTGCAGGAAAAAAAAAAAAAAACCGGAATCTCTGTTTAAACCGAATGCAAACAAGAGAAAATGATTAGAATACATACCTTCATGTGCTTGCCAACTGTGTATAACCTTTGAAAGAAGGCGCCAAACGATGCTTGGGACCACCACCAGGGACCAGCGAAATGGAAAGTTGTTGACAGCGACTGTGGAAGAGGGAAAAGGAAAAAGGAAGATGACGAAATGGGGAAGAAGGGGTTTCTTGCGGTTAATGGAAAACCGCATTTATTGTTGATATCGACAATACCAAAAACCACCTAAAAAAAAACAAGAAGAGGCCCAGAGGGCCGCTTCAGTGTATTAACTCCTAGTGGGCCGTTCAACTGCACCTGACTCACTATGGGGCTTTTTCCCGTAGTTTCCCCTTACTTTTTTGGGGGATTCGGCGAGAGGTCCCTGAACATTTCATTTTATTGCCTTAGGTCCACAATTTTTTTTTATAGTGTGAAAGGTCCTTTTTCCAAATTTGAAAACCTAAAGTGTCTAATTTACCCTTTCTTCAAATCATATCCCATGATTAGTGGGATAAGCCATTAATAATGGTCAACTACCATTAAATTAGTCACGATTAATAAAATTCCACTAATGAGATTTTCAAATAAAGTTAAAAAAACAGGAAAAAAATTTCAAATAAATTTCTAAAACTGAAATAAATTTCAAACACGCAAATAAATTTCAAAAGACCCAAATAAATTTCAAAAGACGAAAATAAATTTAAAAAAATGTAAATAAATTTCAAAAGACGAAAATAAATTTCAAAAGATGTAAATAAAATTCTAAAAAGCAAAATTAAACTCTAAAAAAACAAAAATTAATTAAAAAAATACAAATAAATTTGAAATAACGCAAATAAATTTCAAAAAATGCTATAATATCAAAAGAACATAGAGAAATTTAAAAAGACGCAAATAAATTTCAAAAAATCTAAAATTTTTCAAAAGATGAAAATCAATTTAAAAAGACGCAAATTATTTTCAAAAGATGAAAATCAATTTTAAAAGATCCAAATAAATTTCAAAAAAGTGTAAATAAATTAAAAAAAACGCAAATACATTTGCCACAAACTCGGATAACTTTGTCCAAACTCGGATAAATTTGTCTAATAACTCAGATAAATTAGCCAAAACTCAGATAGATTTGTCCGGGGCGTAAAGAAATTTATTTCAGAACTCAGATAAATTTGCAAAAAACTCAGATAAATTTCCAAAATGAAGATAAATTTGTTAGAAACTCATATAAATTTGTTAAAAACTCAGATAAATTTTTCAAAGACTCAGTTAAATTTGTCGGGAACTCATATATATTTGCCAAAAACACAGATAAATTTATCAAAAACTCAGATATATTTGCTTTTGGGCTTTGAAACCAGGTCAAACTTGACCCGACCTCACCCGAACTAGAACCGACCCTCTGGGTCATCTTCTTCCTCCTCTCGTTCCCCTGTTCCAGAACAAGAACCGCAAGCCCACCGAACTATCGTGCCTCCTGTATGTGACCCGCAGCACCAGATCCAGCACCCTCTCCCTCATCCTCCTCACCTCCGCCGCGGGTATCCCCATCAGCACCTCCGAAATCCTCACACCCTTCATCACCACCTCCTCCTTTGCTATAAACACCACGAACTCCTTGTACTCCTCCTTCGCCATGTGCCACCCGAACTGCGACTTCGCCGACATCTACTCGAAGAACACTGGTTTGTACCCCGCCACTATCCCGTGTCACATGTGGATTGAGGCACATGGCACATGGCTCATGGAGCCGTCCGGTACATGTGGATCGGCTCCATGTGCCACCCGATCCCGTATATGTGGATCTGGTCGGGTAAGGCACATGGCTCGCGAGGTTGGCCGGGTGGAACGAGGTCGGGTAAGGCAATGCCTGCTCCTGCCAAGGCCAGGCGCGAGACTCGAGCGTCAGCGCCGTGACGTTGTAGAATTTCGGCAGCTCGAGGAAAGACGTGCCCCAAACCGGTGGGTCCCACGAGAGCGGCTGGGAGAAGTCCCAGGAGGCTCGCGCCATGACGAGGAAGTGATCGCGGCCATCATTTCTGAACCAGATCTGGGGGACGTAAGACTCTGGGTTGAAGAAGAAGAGGGATAATACAAAATTTGAAAATTGAAATTTCAAAATTTTATGCCTAAAACAGATGAAAGGGTAAATTAGTCATGAGAATTATATCCAGGGACTTTTCGCCAAAATATGTCTAGTTGCACAGGCCTTAAAAGAAAAGTTGATGGACTTGAGGCCTTACAAGTCTTATATAAGGGACCTTTCGCTAATTATCTCTATTTTTTTTTTTTTTTTTTTTGTCTCTAGTTAGGGCTTTTTTTTTTCTATTTTTGAGCCTGGCGCCTGCAGAGTGCAGATCCATTTAACAGAAACTGTAAATCTATCAGGACGGCGCCGGCGATAAGTCTCTTCTTCGCTCCTCCTTATTCTTTTTCTCTCTACTCTCTTCTTATTATTCTTTCGTTTCTATTCTCCTTTTACCTTCCCTTTCATCCTTTCTCAAACAAACAATAGTCTCTTCCCTCTCTATTTTTTATTAGCTCTACACGGATTTGCAGTTGCTTCATTGTCAACTCTGTGTGAGTAAGTCCATCGATTTGGTTGAAGAACTACAGGACTTGAGGTAAAGAATTACTTCTTCTAACGAGAAAACGTGGGTGTATCATGTACGCTGATGTGGTAAATTTCTTGTCTCGCGGTTTTGCATTTGTTGCATGGAATCGAATTCTCAAAATGTTTCTTCTTTTTTCGTTTTTGATGCTATGATTATACTAATGAAGCAAAGAAAACATATACAACAACTGAGTACAAAATAAAAACTTAAGAACTAGTAAGTAAGCTGGGGTAGGGGGACCAAGCTGGGGATAATGTGTCTTTGCAATTGAAGAGGGAATGTGAACTTGTATCGAATTCAGATCCTATGGTGACGAAGCAAATGCAATATAGGGGTGGAGAAGGTGTTGCACAGATAGTTTGTTTAGGTAAATGGGTCAGATATGGCAAGGCAAGGAAGTGTTGAGGGTGATGATTTGAGGTTTTATTTATTTATTTAGAGACACGCTTGCCATGAGGGAAAGAATGTTAGAAGGTGAAGCACTTTCTTCCAAATGAACATAGGCTGCCCATATAGTATGCTCCTATGATGACAAGATGCAGCATGGATACTGCATGACAAGCCATAGAGACGGCCGGGACACGGATTTTACAAATAAAAAATGATACGACATGATACGTTACCCATTTTGAAGTATCTGTGCATCATAGGTATGCTCTTTGCATAGAGCACTTCAAGCAAAAGTAGGGTATTGCGTTCTATGATTGAGTGTTGGATCCCCTTAGCTGAGCATAATTCGAAACCTTGAAGGAGGGACTGTGATTTGGCCTCAAGTGGGTCTAGTGAGGTGATTGCACCAGAGTAGGCAGCAGTGAGCTGGCCGAGATGATTGCGGATGATCCCCCCCAGTGTTGGAAGCCTGAGTGTCTGCGAAATTAGAATTGCGTTTGTGCCAGTTTCTCGGGGGAGGAATCCATGACACTGTGGGTATGCCCCTCATGGCAACTGAAACTGGTAGGTGAATCGTAAGATACCATTTGTGTTAGCAAGGGTCTTGGCGTGAATGGTCAAGGAATGAAAGGGAGATTGTTGGAATATGCAAGCCTTTCATGCTTTCAACAAATATTAGGTTACCATGGTACCAACATAAGTTTGGGGTTTTGGAGCAATCTAAAACCATTAGGCACACAGCATAAGATTTATAAGTGAGAAATGTGAGGAGGGAATAGTCACCAAATCCTAATTTTGATTGGGCACTGAGTAAAAAGACAACCAATGGTTCCAAAGCCATCTCGGAAAAGAACACAGAGGATCCATGGTCGCAATGAAACTGTTAGTTAAGATGGGCCTGAGTGTGAAGATATCCGAGCAGGGCACGCCAAAGGAAATATTTTAATTTAGATTGGAGGGGTAGGGTTCAAACTTCTAACTTTCTTCCAAGGAAAATGAAGTCTTACAGTTAGGGTGTGGACATGATGGTATAAGGATTTAACAGAACAAAAGCTCAGCAGACTTGCCTCCAAAATGAAATGCCCGTCCCTCCTATCAGGGATGCTAGTGGGTTGATGACTAAATCATATCATGGTGGAATTAAACACTGCTTCCCCGCACCCACCCACCCACCCACCCACACACAATCAATCCTAATCAATCCTGTGAGTTGGATGATTCCATTTTGCATAAGTGCTCAATGAAACCGGCCGTAAGGGACTGATTAGTTTTCTTTGAATTAAGATTATAATTGTTATTTTGTTACTATCTGGTGATTCCATTTATGTATGCTATTATGTAATAAAGAAAGCAACTTGATCTTTTTTCATAGAACCAAATCTGTGCTTCTTGTGTACTAGGAGGGTCTTTCCTCGAAGAAAACCATATCATCTGGTACAAGAAGGGCTTGGTCCTAGTTATGTCTAGAGCTCCTACAATGCTCAACATTTGAACATAATGGAAAATAACATGGAGAGGTAAGGAGAACAAATGTAGCAATGTACGAGGTTTTGTGAGAGATCAAAGAGACCCTTGCTGCCAAGATATGGATACGGTCCTAGTTATGCCTAGAGCTCCTACAATGCTCAACATTTGAACATAATGGAAAATAACATGGAGAGGTAAGAAGGACAAATGTAGCAATATATGAGGTTTTGTGGGAGATCAAAGAGACCCTTGCTGCCAAGATATGGATATAGGTGCAGACATGAATATGAGAATCAGGGATGCGACTCTGCACTTCTGAAAATCTATGACACGGATACGTGTACATGTGGCCAAATTTATTTATTTTTAGATCACTTTTGCATCAATGAAATTATTATTGTTTACATTCCTTTATAAGCTTTTTTTTAATGTTGAGAAATAAGAAAAATTATAGCCGACCCCACCTAGTGGGAAAAGGCTTGGTTTGGTTTGGTTTGAGAAATAAGAAAAATGAAAAGAACTAATATAAAATAATGGACTTGGCTAGTAGGATATGCTAAACTTGTACCCTAGAAGTATCGGGTATAAGCACGAGTGTTGTATTGGTCCAACATGGATATGTTGAGCTTGTGTGAGTATTTGGGTATCGTAAGTTAAGAGCTCTAGTACAAGAAGTTGGCATCATCATGGATTAGGGTTGCAAATCGTAACCATGATTGCAATCGAAGGAGTGAGTCAGGCTGATCTTTTGCAGAGCCAATGGAGTGAGTCAAGTGGATCTACAAGGCAATTATTTTCAGGCTGTCATGCATTTGTTGCCATTATAGAAAAGAGCTTGTGGCACAATGAAATATGCCCACTCTTGTAACCTTGAAGTTGTGGGTTCAAGTCGTGTTACCTGTAAAAATGAGAAAAAAGAAAAAGAAAAGCAAAGAGAGTATTTGGTGCCATTGAAAGGATCCAATGTGATGCTTGGGAATTAGTATCTCCACAACTAGACCCCATTACGAGGGACTTTACAAATTAACAATGAAATTTCCACAAGGGTGTCTTCAATGTATGGAAGGGTTGCTCATAGATCAACCAGAAGGCCTATTCTACAAGTTGCGACAGTTGACAAGCACGTGTGTAAGGAAAAAATTTCTAGAATCGCATGAATGTCCAAATCACTTGACAAATTTGTAGTTATGTTTGAGAAACACAATGAGCTACCGCCATGGATGAAAATAGCAGCCGTTATGCTACCTACATCGGGAGTAGTGGCCAAGGCCACTATGCTAATTATTGTTTAGTACCACTCGACCGTAGTGGGCCCTACAGAGCTAGACTGGTGGATACTTTCTATAATATTCTAAAACACATACAGAGGCTTCTTTCTTCTCTTCTTCTCTCCAAGCAACATTTGTATGTATCTCTTTTACCCTTCTATGCTTAAAAAACGACACCAAAAAACACAAGATCTTGCCGAATTGAAGGAGATACATGGAGTTCCTCTCAAGGGCTCTTCTCTAGGTATATTATGGTAGACACCCCCATTTGATATTAGTGGAGGTATTGATTGTAATCCTATTAGTGGCTTTTCTCAACTCTCAACTAAGGTACATTGTTTGCTTTGATGAAAGTTCATTTGGTATTTGATAGTTTTTCAATTTCCATTTTTGAGTCAAAAGAAAAAGTCCATGCCTTGATGGCCTCAAACTGTACTATATCGCTTTTTTCGAGTGTTGATAGTGACAGTGATCACAAACATAGTTTTGTACCCTGCCTACGCCCTATGTTGCCCACAAGCCTAAGGCCCATCATCACAAGGCCCATTAATCTCAGCCCAAGGTCCATTAAGCTTACCTGTTTAAACGCAGTCATATGTTGTAATCCTATTAGTATGCTTATCTGTGGTACTTGTAATCCTTAGATTAGGATTTGTTTCCTTTCTCAAAGTCTCACCTTATGTATAATCATATAGCATGAATACAATATTTGTATGCTCATATGAACATATGGTTCTTCTTTTCAAGACTTCTATTCTTATTGTGTTTGCAATATCTTCAGATGGTACATATTAAGCATCCCAGTTTTTTGCATTCACTGTTATAGTGATTTTAGGGTCTATTAAATTCTCACAGAGGGTTGTTAATATCCTTTGAGCTGACCACCTTGGATTTTATTTATTTATTGGTCACAATCATTTAAATTTAATGTGTGCATTGAGTAATGATGGATGATCCTTGGATTGTGATGAGATTCTGAGAGTTGGGTTATCTTGTGTGGCTTTTTTTTTTTTGCTACGGGTACCTTGTGTACCTTTACTACTGAAGATTTTAAATTAGATTCAGTAACTTAGTTATATGATTAAAATGTGTAATTTATAATTTACTAATGCTAGTGGAGCCATTTTTAATTTTTACCCAAATTTGAATTTTGAAGAATCATGTCTGCAGCTTGCAGCAGAAGAATTTAAAGGACTTCAATGGCATCTGTTACATTTGGAGTTAGATGAAAAAAAGGAAAAAGAAAAATCTGCAGTTCCATTTGAGAGTTCAAAGCTTTCTCATTCCAAATAGGAGAACAAAAGCTAAATTGAGATCCAAGAAATCTTGCATCCTTTATGGCATTTTCGTCTCGAGTCATCAGAAAAATCAAGTCTCTCTCTTATTCTCATAGAATCAGCTCCCTGTCTACTTCCACCCAGACGAAACCATGTGAAGACTTAACAACTGATCCACGGTTCCTCCTCTACAACTCTCCTGACCCCAAAGTGTTCGACCAATCCCCCCTGCTTTTTCCGAGACCTCGCATCTCTACTCTCCCCAATGGTCTCAGAGTCATCACTGAGTCATCCCCAACATCTGCCATCCATACAGCCACCATTGGTGTTTGGATTGATGCTGGCAGCCGCTTTGAGACTGCACACACCAATGGCACTGCTCATTTTCTTGAGCACATGATCTTCAAGGGCACTCATAGGCGCACCACTCGTGCCCTTGAGGAGGAGATTGAAAACATGGGTGCACGCCTCAATGCTTACACATCCCGTGAGCAGACTGCTTACTATGCCAATGTTCTCCATGATGACGTCCCCAATGCCATTGATATTCTTGCTGACATCTTGCAGAATTCACGATTTACTGAAAGTGCTATTAGGCGTGAACGTGGTGTCATCCTTAGGGAGATGGAGGAAGTACGCTTTTTTCACTTTTAATTTTTAATTTTTCTTAAAAGTTTGACTTTTTTCATAGATATATAAATTCATGGATTAGGCAGGTACAAGGGCAGACTGAAGAAGTGATATTTGATCACTTGCATTTGGCAGCATTCCGTGACAACCCATTGGGGAACACAATTTTAGGGCCATCTGAGAATATTTGTACTATCTCGAAAGCGGACTTATATCAGTACATTTCCACACATTATACTGGGCCGAGAATGGTAAATCATATTGTGGGATCTCAAGTATTTCCTCATCTTCTTTTGGTTACTGTCTCCCACACCGTTTTTTTTTTCTTTTTTTCTTTTTTCTATTTGTAACTTACATTTAATTTTGAGGTCACTGGCTGCCAGAAAACTTATTTTTAAGTGTTTTTATTTTTATTTTTATTTTTTAAATAAAACATGCCATCTAACCTGACTATGAACTGTGTTATGGGTTAGGTTGTATCTGCTGCTGGTGCAGTTAAACATGATGATGTTGTTAATCTAGTCAGTAGACTGTTCAAACGGATTCCTATCCATCAAACTACTTCTGCTCAGCTTGTTGATGATAACCCAGCTACCTTCACTGGATCAGAGGTCATATTTTATCAAGTTCTTTGTCTGTTTAGAAGCCATTTCTTTGTTTTGTGGTCTTATGTGAGTGCGAGTGTATATGTTTTCACTAAACTGACATTTGGTATTAATGTTTGTAGGTTCGAGTGGTGAATAATGACCTGCCTGTTGCACATTTTGCGATAGCTTTCAAGGGAGCTGGATGGGCTGATCCAAATTCTATCCCTCTGATGGTACTGCAGAGCTTGATGGGGTCTTGGAACAGAAGTCTCGGTGTTGGAAATTTTTCAGGGTGAGATTCTATTTTTAGTTAGTAACTGCTTTCAATGGGCTGCTTATCTCACGAGGAGTCATGTACTATGCCAAAGTCTGAGACCATTTAGATGATTTAAGGAATGGTGGGAGTTTGGAACTTTTCAGGAGGGTCGAAGAATTGTTATTCCTAGTTATAAAAAATATAAGTTTTTCTTGCAACATGAATTGATTTCAAGCTACAATGAACTGCAATCATGGGGATTGTTACCTCTTGATCATCAGATCCGAGCTTGCTTGTAGAGTCAGCAAAGATGATTTGGCGGAGAGTATAATGTCCTTCAATACAAATTACTGTGATACGGGATTGTTTGGCATCTATTCTACAGCTCTGGTGAGTGGTGAACACTCTTGGTTGTATGTTTTGAAACTAATTTCCGTTTATGAAATGAAATGAGCCAGGCTGGGATAGGTACTTGCATACAAATATACATGCACACTACATACTTGTGAATGTATTTATATAAATCCGTTCTCTTGGAGCTATGGCTGTCAATGATCCTGGATCGAGTCTTATCAACCTGTGCCTGAACCAATAACACCAGGCTGCTTGACTGGTTGATTAAGCTGGCTTGTATCTATAACCCTTAGTCCCTTATCAGGCTAGACCAGGGTTGTGCAGGTGTCAAACCGCAAGTTAATTACGGTGATATATATATATATATATGTATGTATATGTATATATACTTAAATAATTACACATATACAGCTGCATAGAATACTTACATCATAAAAGATTTAACTCAAATTTGAGCCCAATTGAATTCAGAAGAATTGATTTTTTAAATTATATCAGACTCTCACTCTGGTCTTTATGGACTAGGGTCTTTATCAGGTGGAGGACTCTAGTCTGTTGTAACCTTCCTAGGCAGAGCCGCAGAAGTTCCAGGCTTGGTATTAGACTCAGATGTGGATTTGGTACCCGCAATCTTTATTGGCCCCGTATCCTTGTGAATTCGGTCTGAGACTCTGAATCAGGCTTTTTGACAGTCCTACTTGGATCCAACAAAGTTCTACCTTGTTAGTGGCTGTTCATAGACGACATTTATCTAAGATCATGTTGTAAAGTTAGAAATAAGGCATGGTGCAGTATGACGCATTTGTTATGGATAGTTAATTATGCAATGTGGAATTCAGACTATGCTATGCATGATATAAATTGTATATAATTTTTACTTATAAAATGTGTATATTCTTTTTGCAAGCAATCAAAAAGTGCACAACTAGCCATGCCATACATAAATAGTATTAACTATTAAGTGTGTTCTGTTTGTATCCATATGGATTTGACGAAGTTTAAATGTTGCAATGTGAGTTATGCCAATAAATTTAGGCATCTGGCAGTTTTCCTTCTATAGGGAGGGACTAAAAGGGAAAAAATGTGCTTGGTCTACTACGACTAAGAGGAAAATACCGCTTTGAAAATTGTCTGATTTCAGCCTTCATCAACCTGTTGAACCACTTGTTCATTCTTTTGATTGGATTTGGAATCTGCGATACCTGGATACTTCAAAGTGGGCACTCTGCCATATCATGTCCTATATTTCATTTCTTTTTTATTGGTAAAATATGTCTGCCTTATTCATGGCATGTCCCTGCTGTATTCATGGTGTGTCTTTTCTATACCTCCCTGCATCTAGGCACCATATTTTGGAGTTTCTTTGGTTGTTCAGGGGCTATGGTCCAGATTCCAGCATTTCTAGTATGTCATCATTCTTCTTATTTAATATCTCTCATATAAATAACATTGGTTGCAGCCTGATGGCTTGCATGATTTGTCACTTGCAATTATGGACGAGGTTAGGAGAATCATGAACCAAGTTTCAGAAGCAGAAGTTGTACGTGCTCGGAATCAGGTAAAGAGAACACTAAAATACTCTGGCAAAGTAATTATTTGGAAATATAGTGAATTTTGAATTTAGTTTACATGTTAGTCCTGCTGCAATAACAGAAGTTACTCTACAGTCAGTCTGGAATATATCCTACATGGCTACATTGTAATTTCTAAACAGTGAGCATAGAAAAAATCCAATCAAATTTCTTTATTATCATTTTCCATTTAAGAGGGCATTAGTGTGGGTGGTTCTTATATTTCATATTGTCCTGCATCACGTAGTTGCTTAAGAGTTAAAAAGTGTTTTGTTTTGATTAAGACTTCTGTAGGAGGAAAGTTATGAGTGATTGATTAGCACATGACGGTTTCAAATCCTTGTTTTTATACAAGTTAGGAAGTTCCCTATATATTGTAATTCATGACCACCCATCAGAAGAATGAATTTATTTACTGTGAAATATAAGTTCTCTCCCTAGTCATAATGTAATGGTGTGATTTTGTCCAAGCCCTCCATTGGTGTGAAGCCATAGTGTTTTTTAATGAATTTGACAACATTATGTTCTATTTTACTTCCAAATTGTTTCTTGTACAGTTAAAATCTGCACTTTTGCTTCATATTGATGCAACCAGTGCCGTTGCTGAAAACAATGGAAGACAGGTAAATTTCAATGCTATCAAAATTCTACTAGTTTTTTAATGATAAAATTCTAATAGTTATTTGATCAAACCCTTGCATCTCTCTCTCTCTCTCTCTCTCTCTCTCTCTCTCTCTGTGTGTGTGTGTGTGTGTGTTTTGACAAGTTCTTTTGTCTTATTAAAAAGCTGTATTAACTATTAGAACATACACATCATTGTTTGCAGATGCTGACGTACGGGAGGCTAGTTCCGTTCTTAGAGTTGTTTGCACGTATAGATGCTGTGGATGCTACTACAATTAAGGAGATAGTGAGAGAATTCATAATCGAAAAGGCAAGGATGTTATTTTTTTCCTATTATGTTTCCTTTTATGAAATGGAAAAAATACATTTCAAAGATATCTAAAATTTTAAGATGGCTATGGGAGGAGACAATCTGAGGCCTTGTTTGGTATCTCTACTTAGAGCCATTAAAAAAAGAGTTATAAAAAAACAAGGCTATAATCAAAAGGAGTGTTTGGTAATGCAAGGATCTATGTTAAATAGACTACTTTTATATCAATGGTGAAAAGTTTTTCATAAGTTTCTTGAGACCGACAAGGTATCAAGCATTGAAGATTGAACTTATGGCCATGTTCAGCCTTCCAAAGAGATCTAACGGTTTGGATCTTGTGTTTGGGACTCACATAATTCACAAAATTGCATCCAATAGCTCACTTTTTTGTACATATCTCGAGATTGATGATGATCCAACGGTTGAAATTTGGTCTCATGGCCGTGTTTGATTCTTATGAACATTTCCAACGGTTTGGATCTTGATTTATACTCCCAGAAATAAAAAAATAGAAACAACGTTACTGTTCATTTTTGCACATATCTCGAGATTGATGATGATCCGACGGTTGAAATTTGGTCTCATGGCCGTGTTTGATCTTATGAACATTTCCAATGGTTTGGATCTTGATTTATACCCCCAGAAATAAAAAAATAAAAACAACGTTACTGTTCATTTTTGCGCATATCTCGAGATTGATGATGATCCGACGGTTGAAATTTGGTCTCATGGCCGTGTTTGATCTTATGAACATTTCCAACGGTTTGGATCTTGATTTATACCCCCAGAAATAAAAAAATAGAAACAACGTTACTATTCATGGACAAATCCAATATTGACCATAATATATCAATGGCTGATAATGCTTTTTGCAAATATCTCGAGATCCACTAGGTATCCAGCCTTGAAAATTGATTACATAGCTGTTATCAGCCTTCTAAAGAGATCTAACGGTTTTAATCTTGCATTTGGGGCCACAGATTCCAAAAAATTGCATCCAATGACTCACATTTCTATGCACATATCTCGAGATTGGTGATGTTCCAACGGCTGAAATTTTGGTTTCATGGCTGTGTTTGATCTTGTGAACATTTCCAATAGTTTGGATCTTGATCTACACTCTTAGATTTTGAGAAAAAAAAAAACCAAAACGGAATGGGGTGTGAATGGGTCAAGAGCATTGTTCACCCGCCTCTATTTTTTACCCTATACTTTCTACATGCATCCAATGGTAGGCTGTGGAAAATAGAGGCATTACCTTTACTTCTTACATCATTTAGAGGCCGTCAAACGCTGCCAAATGCCTCTATTCTCAAAATCTCTACCCAATTTAGAGATTTTGAGAAATAAAGGCAAAAAGAAATGATGCCAAACAAGGGCTGATGCTTGTAGTTTGTTGGCCTTATCACTAAGTCAGTAATTCCATTTCTATCAACATTTGAGATCTAGCGGGGACAGAACATGGGTGGTGCAAGATGTCCAGTCTCGGCCATCTACAAAGCAGAACCCCATGAATTAAAGAGCTCACTGAAAATGCCCCCTCGTATCATGATATATTAGTGAGTCTTCATTTCAGAGGTGGGTCTAATAGGCTTGGCTATTAGTTTGACAAACTTGTGAGTAGTGATTGGAATAATATTGAAGGGTGATGCAGACGAGGCCCATGATCATGGGTCGACCAAGCCCATTGGGCCCAACCCACAAAAGGCCATTAAAGGCAGAAAATCTCATGGCCATTCAAACCTAGGACTCTTTACTTATTTGAATAAGGATTAACTAAAATTTAGGGATAAAGACTTGATTTTATTAGATAGTATTATCTTCTTTGGTTTTGAGTTTATCATAATTAAATTTGCTTCCAAACTAGAATTAGGGTATGGAGTCTGTATAAAGGATTGGAATCCCTCTTATTCAGTAGTTCATTGATAAATAAAATTTCTCTCATTGAGTTTGAGTCTTCTCTTTTGGTGGTTTGTCTTCGATGTGAGGCCGAGATTGTTTGGATCCCAATGAATCCTTATTCCTAAGCTTTAGCTTGGAGAGTAGTCTTTGGCTATTCTTCCCCCACTTGTGTTGTTTCACTTGGTATCAGAGAGAAGATCCACGTCGCTCTTGATCAACGATTGAGGTAATCTAGTAATGCATTCTCTTTGAATTTCTTTCAGTCCATCATTTCATTAGGCCCATCTATCCATTCGTTCCATTATCTAAACCCTAACCAAACCTTGCCCTCCACAGAACCCACCCCCATCGTTCCTAAATGCAAAAAAGAAAAGGAAATAGAAAAGGTCATGCCAAATCCATCTTAACCCAATCCATTCATCAAATCCCAACCAAGCCCTAACTTTAATCCAATACATCCTTGTCAACCCTAATTGAAAACCTCATGGGCCCAAATCCTTCTAACCAATGATCAAAATAGCAGTTGCAGCAGGCGTAGTGGCTACTCACCAAAATGCTATGTAGTGGGCAATACATAGCAATTGCGGTGATACATAGGAGCATAACGGTGTGGATTTGTTAAGTGGTAAAGAACTTTTGAATATTGTGTAGGAGTCAATCTTGTTTTTTATAGCGGTGTGAATTGTTTGAGATGGTTTGGGCATGCCAACGTAGGCCGACAATGGTGCCGGTAAGGAAAAGTTTGGCTATGAAGGTTGATGGCCCACCAAGGGGAAGAAGTGGGCCAAAGAGGACGTAGATGGAGGTAGTAAAAATAGATATGAAGAAGTGTAACTTATTAAAGAATTTGGCTCAAGATAGATCGGAATGGAGAAACAAAATTCTTGTAGCCAACCTCAGCATAGTTGGGACAAGGTTTTGATGATGATGATGATGATGATAAGGGTAGAGAGAACTTTTCGAAAGGCTATTAACGATATGAAATAGGAAAAGCAATGTTTTAAATTAAAACTACTTGGCTCTACTATGTTTTTATACTATAGCGCCGCTATTTTCAAAATAGCGCAGTGGCCTCAACATCGCTATGTTTTTATACTTTAGCGTTGCTATGTTTTATACCATGCGGCCGCTACCTCGCTATTTTGAACCATGCTTCCAACCAAACCCAAATCCCCAATATTCCTTAACCTTTGAAACCCTAATTCCCCGAAACCTCCAAGGTTCAAACCCACTCCCAACCCTAATCAAGCCCCAAAATCCCACAAATCCAAAACCCTAACCCAAATCCCTAACACTCTACCGAATCGAACCCAGATCATCCAAAGAACCAAAAACCCTAACTTCCCTTAAATCTCCCTAGTTCCTGAAACCGCAAACCATCATCCTCCCACTATACCGAAAGCCCCATCCTCATCCCAACCGTAGACCCCAACGCGACATCTTAGACAAACCCAAATCACCCATCCCTAAAAAGTACCAAATCTCTAAAAACCCAAACACCCAAAACCCTAAAATCTTAATTGAAGACCTAAATCACCCACCCCACCAAAACCCCATCTATTCACCCCCCTCTGTCCTTCTCTAAACCCTGCGTTCCTGACCCCCGACCTCCTAGAGACCCCAAACCGGAGAGAGAGAGAGAGAGAGAGAGAGAGAGAGAGAGAGAGAGAGAGAGAGAGAGAGAGAGAGGTGTACCATGATTCTAGAGCTCCGGTAGCCAAGATCGTTACTGCCTCGTCATCACTAACCACCATTTCCACCTTACAGACCATCTTCATTGCCATCACATTCGCAAACATGGAACCCCTTCTATCTCTCCTGTTGAAGCGTAGGAGCGGATAAGAGAAAAAGGGCATTTCAACCCTTTCATTGTATGTCATCAGTCGCAGAATTGAGGCTACGTCGAAGACCCCTGCACGTGGTTCTCCCCATGACATGTGCTGAGCCCAACCTCCAATTTCTCAGCATGCGACCGGTTTCTGGGTATCAAATCTGGTTAGATCCGACCTGGTTTGGGTCAACACGCTTTAGGAATTCCAGCCAACAATTGATTGCATCTAATTGGCTGGTCCTAATTACTCTTTCTGATATCTTGAGCACCCAAAATTTTTTTTGATCATCCAAACTTTGATTGAACTCATATCAAGAAGATCTACATAGAAGATCAGTAATTCTCGCGAGAGCACTCTTAACTTTATGTTCTTCTTACAAAGCCAATATGAATTTTTGGTTCTTCAAATGAAACTAAAAAAATTATGTATGAAGATAAATATGGAGATTGGCATTTTGAGAATGAGTCCTACATTGTGTAATTCCTTAGTTTAAAGTGAAAGACTAGACAGTTGATAAATATAGCTGCCAATTTCAAGAACTGTAATATTCATGTGCACTAGATGAGAGTGAGATACATGATTTAATTTTATATGTCAAAGGTTTGGAGCCAGACATCTTGGAGAATACGAATGACTGCAAAACCATTCAAGAAGCATCTTGCTTGCAACTATTTAAGTCTAAAGAATGAAAATTTCAGCAAAGAACAAGAGCCCATATTGTGGAGACGCATTATTCGAAAGAGGATAATTCCACTCTCGTTATACACCGACTTCTCACCTCAAATGAGAAGGAAGAGGAATAGGGGAGACAAACTTAGAAATTCCCAACACGGGTAAAGTGCGAAGACAGGATAGCTAATTTGGTTATTAACAATTGCAGTGCCAGAGGTTATTATTGACAAGCTTCATTGGCCAACTGAGAAGTTACCTAAACCATGCAAAGTCATTTTGTCTAATGGTTTTGTCATTCTTATGACACAACTGTCTGGTATCTTTCAAGATTGGTGGTTATGGGGACAATAGTTGGCGTGATGTGATTCCTATGAATATCACTCATATTCTTTCGGGATGACTATGGCTTTTTGGTCAGGAAGTACACCATGACAAAGAGAAGAACACATGTTCCTTCTTGTGGAAAGGATGGTGGGTTACACTTGTTTCATTGCAACCAACAACAACATCACCATCTACATCATAACCTTCAACTGAAAAACCAGAGAGTAGGCAAAAGAACCGAAAGTTGGAACTTACGAAGTCAAAACCCATGGCAGAGGATATCAAGGCTGACATAGTGAAGCAAGATCAAGAAACAAAAGATTTCATGACAAGCTCAGATAAAATACCATGTAAAACTCCTGGAGAAAATCATTTTTGGAAAGAAATAGAAGACAAAGGGGCTGACAACGTATATCAAAATATGCAGGCAGCTTGGATAGTGTTAGCAAGGAGACTAATCATCCAATCGTAATCCCACTTCTAGAAAAGCTAAATAGATCATCGGACGAAAAATACATTGTTCAGGACATTGCAGACAAAGATCAAATCATTGTTCCCTCATCATCACCTTCAACTGAAAAACCAAAGAGTAGGTAAAAAGAACCAAAAGTTGGGACTGCATTAATGAAGTCGAAACCCATGGCAGAGGATATCAAGGCTGACATAGTGAAGCAAGATCAAGAAACAAAAGATTTCATGACAACCTCAGATAAAATCCCGTCTAAATCTCCTGGAGAAAATCATTTTTTGAAAGAAATAGAAGACAAAGGGGTGGACAACGTATATCAAAATATGCAGGCAGCTTGGATAGTGTTAGAAGGGAGACTAATCATCCAATCGTAATCCCACTTCTAGAAAAGCTAAATAGATCATCGGACGAAAAATACATTGTTCAGGATGTTGCAAACAAAGATCAAATCATTGATGTTCCCTCATCATCACCTTCAACTAAAAAACCAAAGAGTAGGTAAAAAGAACCAAAAGTTGGGACTGCACTAATGAAGTTGAAACCCATGGCAGAGGATATCAAGGTTGACATAGTGAACCAAGATCAAGAAACAAAAGATTTCATGACAACCTCAGATAAAATACCCTGCAAAACTCCTGAAGAAAATCACTCTTTGAAAGAAATAGAAGACAAAGGGGCTGACAACGTATATCAAAATATGCAGGCAGCTTGGATAGGGTTAGCAAGGAGACTAATCATCCAATCATAATCCCACTTCTAGAAAAGCTAAATAGATCATTGGACGAAAAACACATTGTTCAGGACATTGCAAAAAAAGATCAAATCATTGCGGTTCCCTACGTTGATTTCATCTTCAGGGATTGACCATTAATATTCAAAGATGGTAATCGGTTGGTACAAAGTTAATAATTGAAGCTTCTAACGGTCAGATCAAACATCAATGCTGAATTCAGACATCAGAAAAAGAAACACCTCCAATCTTTTTCTAAGTAGAGGAAAAGATTTGAGTAAAGCTTCCAAGCCATGCAAAGAGACTGCAGATCAATAAGAAACTCAGAAATTTGTAAGATGGATCTTCGACCCAAGAGTAAAATTATAAAACTCGAGGTTGAGTTTTCTCCAAGAGGATGAGAGCTGATGCAGGGCAGACCCATGATCCATGGGTTTAACAAGCCCATTGGCCTAACCCACTAAGGCCCATTAAAGGCAGAATGTCTCATGGCCATTCAAACTTAGGACTCTTCTTTTTATTTGAATAAGGATTAACTAACATCTAGGGATAGATATTTGATTTTATTAGAAAGTGTTATCTTCTTTGGTTTCGAGTTTTACCTCAGTTAGATTTGTTTCCAAAATAGAGTTAAGGTATGGATTCTATATAAAGGTTTTTAATCCCTCTTTTTCAGTAGTTCATTGATAAATAAAATCTCTCATTGAGTTTGAGTTTTCTCTCTCAGTAGTTTGTCTTTGGTGTGAGATCAAGACTGTTTGGATCCCTATGGATCTCTATCCCTAATCTTCGGCTTGGAGAGTAGTCTTTGGCTACTCTTCCCCTACTCTCATTGCGTCAAGGGGAGATAATTCACGATACATTCAAGTTTTCGTTATTTCGTGGGGATAATAACAGAAAATGTCGTTGAAAATAAATAAATTGTTTCTAAAGGTTTATTTTCTTACTGCACTGCCACAATGGCTTGCACCCCCTATCACAAGTTGAAACTCTTCTCCTTCCATGCGGAAGGATATGCCTCAACATTATGCTAAGTGTGCCTTTAGCTGGTTAAAAGGGAGTTTATGACTATCCCTTTTCAAATTCCCCTATGCCTTTTTTTTTTCTTCCTTATATTATCACGATATATTCAATTACTGGTATTGAGTTTCTTGCAAAATTATCTGGGTAAGATTTTGATGAATTCAAAATATAGGTAATATGGTTCTTGGTGGTTCAACTAACGGCAATCCTTTTCCTTTTAACGTTTTAAATTGAGACCTCTAAATGTAAGGATGTTAGAAATATTTATACCGACTACATTTTGCTTCCTCAGGATATTGCGATTGCTGCGATGGGACCAATTCATAGGCTGCCTTATTACAATTGGTTTCGATCTCAGACAAGTGTGACATAATTGCAAAAACTTGGACCTTTCTCATCTTTTAGATGCCTGGGTCAGTAGCCGAGCTCAAGGTATTTATTTCATGTAAAATTATGTGTTTCTTTCCTCTTATTCTTAAAAATAGTCTTCTCAATAGTCAAAGACTGCTGTATGCTGTTCCATTAACTTGTTCTAATATTATTGTAAGTTAATTTATCTAGAAGATGGACTTCATACCTTTGGCCTTCTCTGTTTTCTTGGAAGTGTATTTTAGACGTAAAAATGAATATGGATGCCATGGTTGCCTAGTGGAATCCCAAAGACCATTTATCTGATGATCCAGATTGTCATGGTTTCTGGCTGTAGTCAGATATGGATGAGAAATTATCTCCTACAGCTGTTCCCGCATGTGGACGTCCAGGTAGTCACAATGGGTGCCATGAAATTCAGGGGGGTCATAGTTTTTTTCGTGCAGTCCTGCCTCTTCAACATCTGAATTGGAACGCCTGCATGTCGTTGTTCCTGTAGGAGAAAACTTCACATACAGGCATATATGCATTTAAGAATTTGATGTTGTATGAGGGAGATATTCTGCAAGCAACGGGTGCTAGAAAATGGTTCGGTCCCTCTGTCATGGGCCCGGGGAAAGGAGGATTGGAATGGGAGCTCCTCAATCCCCTTTCTCACAGGAGAAAGAAATCCTATGTATGAACGAGCAGGTTGTTTAGTGTATTTTTCAATAATAGCATATGAGATACATATAATGCTAGCACTAGGATTGCAAGATGCATGTATTTTGGTCTACTTTTACTATTCATAGACATTTTGGCACGCATAACTTTGGCATTTGAAATTCTTTGGCGAATTTCTAAGTGTATTTTTTAGTAAGCCAAATCATATTCAATTCCAGAACTTGGAATGGGTTGGATTTGGGTCAGATTCAGCCAGCTGAGAAACAATTGTACATGGATCAGGGCTAGTCCTGGTCCGATGAAGCCAAGGAGAAATTAAGTCATCGGGTGGAAACCCAGGTCCGGATCGAAGTTGCTTCTTGTGGAGAGAGAATATTGAATAATACAATATATGAATGGACAAGTGGATGAAATACAGATATGGGTCTCCATCCACAGGTCTAGAACCACATAAATCCAATTGATCTGTCTACATGTAGTGATGGATAGGGTTGGGGGTGAATATGGGTCTCCATCGATCCACAGGTTTAGAACCACATGAATCCGATTGATCTGTCTGCATGAACACAGTTGATCTGTCTACATTAGGGTAGCGATGGATCGGGTTTAAATGGGGACTATTCTTGTGCTGTTCCTATTATGGGTGGGTTTGGTAGAGGTTTATACCAATTTGGGGCAGGTTTCATATCGTGATATGCATGTTAATCTCATAGCTCAGTGCCTATTAATGATTGAGTTGATTTGGTTAAATGAGTTGGGATTTAAGATGTATTGAAAATTTTATGTGAGTTGGGATTTCATGTACAATATGTTGTCTTAAGGTGTTTTTTCAACTTGTGGACTGGAGTTAAATCGAAAATTCTATGTCGTTGATAAAATTGAAATTTAAGTTGAACTCAGTTTTTTGTTGTTAATTAATTGAGTTGGGATTTAAGTTGAATTGAAAATTTTGTGATGATTAATTAGTTGGTACATGATGACTTGTAATATTTTTTATTTTTCACAATTTTAGGTAGCATATTGTTACTTTTCCAATTTTTTAAATATTTATAGAATTAATATTTGAATGTTTTGTTTTTTCACTGTGACATTTCATGCTATGAATATATATCTTGGTAGAAACGATTAGTGGTAGAAGAAAATCTAACATTGGTTAGTTAAAAGAGTCATATTCTTTTTGAATATTTATAGAATTTGTGAATGAATCCTTTACCTCTTTACTTAAAAGAATTTCTAGAAATATTGTTAGAAATGATGCAGTAAAAATGGTTAAAAAAAAGAAAGAGAAAATCTAAAAACTGCTTTTCAAAATATACCTATAAAAAAAGGGTTAACTTCGGATTTAAGGGCCTCCAAAGAAAACGGTGGGTATATTTCAATACCTGTACATTATATTGGTAAGGAATGGATTATGAACCAAAAAAAAATAAAAATTCATTCTCTTTACTTGATTTGTCATATACTGGTGTTATGATATGGTATAATATCATAGGAAAAAAAAAATAGAGAATATAATATTGAAATTAAAATTATGTCTATAACTTTAGATAATACAAACTCTAACAATAGGGTTGTTGAATTACTAAAACCCATGCTCTAATTTAATATAAATGGGGCTATTTTTCACAATAGATGTACATGTCACATCTTAAATTTTATAGTACAAAATGGGTTAAGATTTATTAAGCGTATAATAGAAGTTATTAAATACACTGGAGGTTATATTTTTTGTCTCCTTCAAGGAAATAAAATTGGAAGCAACTATCTAAAGTCTTAATAAAAATCCTAAAAGAATACAACTAGATGTAAAGCATAGGTGAAATTTTATTTATCAAATGTTGAGGAAAACTTACAATTACAAAGATGTAATTAATCTATATTGTGCTTTATCTTTAGCACATGCTGAATTTTTTATAGATGAAGAAAACTGGCAAGGTCTTGAAATAACAAGAGATTTTTTTTAGAAGTATTTTTATCATGAAAGGACCTTATGTTTTTGGTGGGTATATTTTCCCACCTCAGCTCAAGGTTAGAGGTTTTTATGAAATTAGTCTTACTTTTGTAAAATATAGAAATATAGATTCTTGAGGTTTTTATCGGAAAAACCACTTTATGTGGTCAATACACCGAACATGGAACATTAGGCAAACATGCACCTAATAGGGATTCTGTACAGGATTCCTATATATATATTACCATTTTTATGGTAGAATTTGACCTTTAGTTTCAGCGCTGGAGGTCGAATTCGACCCCGAGATAGAAAATGACCCTAATACATTTTAGTTTCCTGCGTCGATTTGACCTTATAAGAAACACCCGAAGATCACATTTGACCATAAATGCATATGAGTTTCTTTGACTTCAGGTACTGGGAGGGCACTACATGAGTTTTTCAGCTTGTCACTAACATTTTCATTTCAATTAAATGGAAATGAAGAAAAAGCATGAAAATCACCTCTTAAATTACAAATCCGAAATTAAACTATTATTAAATATTCCTGTTGTTAACTGCCTACCCCAGAATGATTGGATGTCCGGATGAGGCTCAGATGATGATTCTCGTAGTTAGCTCTTTGATGTATATATATATATATATATATATATATATATATATATATATATATATATCTCTTCAGAAGTCAATAGCGTCGAAGAATACATGAAACCTCAAGGCCTAAAAAGGCCAGCCTTTAAATCTGAAACAAGGAAGCCAGTCTTGGCCACAAGCCGCATGTGAAGATTACATAGCTGTTGAACCTAGCTTAATCAGTTTGTACCATAAGAGTCAGAATTAGTTTTCAAAATTCCTTATGAAGTGATATCACTAATAAGTCCAATAGGAGTAGAACCAGTCCTTGAATTTATGAAATGATTTGAATCCTCAAAACAATCTCTCAATTGACAATCTTACATAATAAAAATTGGCTGAGAAGTAGAGTAATCTGCCCACAAGCATCAAAATGAGGAAAACACAATTACCTGGAAAACTAGCCCAATGAGTTTGTACCGTAAAATTTCTTTTTTCTTATTCAATCTCACCAATAGTCCCCCCCACAGGAGCAGAGCCCCTCTTTGAAATGATGAAAATGATTTGAATCTCTCACAACAATCTGTCGACTGACAATCTTGGAAATAAACTTGATTGCGGTATGACAATCTCCACAGACTCTTAGGTTCTTGATGATCTGGATCGTTGTCCCTTGAACCGTATTCATGATCCCAAATTCAACAGCAAGCTTCTCACTGTGGACACGAAGAACTGTTTCCTTCTCTTCTTGATCAACATCATGAAGAACTGATGTTTTATCAGGTACATAGCCTGCTTCCTGCATCTTTACAGATAAAGTTTCCAGATACTCATAAATATCTTTGTGTTGAGGATGTTGTATTAGGTCCATTTACTGCCCTCCCAGTACCTAAAGTCAGAAAAATTCACGTATATTTCTGGTCAAATGCGACATTCGGGTGTTTTTTACAAGGTCGAATTCGATGCAGGGAATTAAAATGTATTAGGGTCACTTTCTATCTCAAGGTCGAATTCGACCTCTAATGCTGAAACTAAAGGTCGAATTCGTCCACAAAAAAGAATGGTAAAATAAAAAAATAGGAATCCTGTACGGATTCCCTGCTAGGTGCATGTTTGCCTAATGTTCCCTGTTTAGCGTACTGACCGTATAAAGTGGTTTTTCTGATAAAAACCTTTAGATTCTTTCAAGGATTTGTGTAAAGCAATGGAAATGAAATTTTCACAATATTAGAGAAATGCTCCATTAACATCTTGTTTAGCCTTTTATCTTTAGATCTTAGGTTAAAATTAGTAGGTGGAGAAACTTTACTTAAAGATATAAATAAAAATATGAATACCATTAATTTAAGTAATACTTCTATTATTAAATCTTATTTAGATAGACTTTTTACGGGGTAATCTACTCAAATGGGTAGAAGATCGAAAACAGCTTATACACCCATCCCCAACCACAAGCAAGCAGAGAAAAAGAAAGCCTCCTGTAAGCATTTTAGGAGCCGTCGAGGCAACACTTCTTTCTGGATCCAGTCTAATTATGAATGACTCAACAGTGCATCTATATATTGGTCCGGTTGACATCGTTGATTGAATAATGACACCAATTTCAAACTTTTTGTCCGGTGGAAAACAACTGTATGTAAGTAGATTTCTGTACTTTCTGCGATGGTCCAAGATTTACTAATATTTTTTCAGTGTCTATGGTTGCATTTGAGCAAACTTTTAGTGTAATTGGACAACTTACTGCTAACTCGAGGACGATGTTATCGGGAGGAACGGTAGAAGCATATATGTGCCTATGAGACGGCTTTTTGGCAGAGAAGAGGAGGCAAAACTTGATGCCAGAAGAAGAAATAGAAAATGACCTTTCGGCATTAAAATTTAAAGGTCATTTTCTATTTAGGGGAGCTCATGGGCCAGACTTCGATATGTAATTAGGGCCCGTTTAATAATTGGGACGAATTTGGATAAGGTGATAGAGAACCCAAAGCCCGGGCTAGGCTAGGCCTAGCCCGTATAGAAATGCATGTAATTTAATTGAATTAGTTCAAACAATTGCTCAAATGCCCACAAAAGTGATAAAAAGCCCGGTTTGACTTGGCATGATTGATTAAATGGGCGGGCTCAGGCCTGGCTTTTACGGATCGTTTTAGGCTTGGCTGGGCCTAGACCAGTGATTCTAAAGTTGGTTGGGCCTGAATATGTCTTAGCCCGGACCGGCCCATGAACACCCCCGTTAAAAATACCAGGGTATTTAAAAACTATCATAGTCGTAATTTCTAAAACTTATTTCAAGTTGGAAATTATTGTTAAAGTTGTAAATTTTATTTTAAGGGAATGATCATACTTGTAAGTTATATTTTTTTAATTTATAAATTTTATTTCAAATTAGAAATTATCATCAAAGTTGTTGTAAACTTATTTCAAGGAAATCATCATACTTGTAAGGTTTTTTTTTTTTTTTTTTTTTTTAAGTTGGAGTTATCATATTCTAAGTTGAAAATATTATCAAATTTGTGAATTTTATTTAAAGTTGGAAATTAAAGTTGTAAACATTATGTTCAGTTGGAAATTAGCATTTATGTTTGTGCATTTGTTTTATTTTTTGCAACTTTATTTAAAGTTGAAAACCCTAAATCCTTTCATTTTTTTAAAATTAAAAAAAAAATATAAAGCTTGTGGGCCGGCTCGGACTATGGGCCAACCTAGCTTGACAAGTGGGCAGGCACGGCCAGGCTTGTGCCTGTGGGCCGAGCTGGGCCTGCTATTTTTTGCCCACATGGCCCATTTAACATGCTTAAATGTAACTCAAGTTGTGTTGGCCCTTAAAAATGTAAATCTATTTTTAACATGTGTATGTAATTGTTTTCAATATTGGATCCTTGGGCCAGAAAATCTAAGAGTTTGCTTCTAAATAAGAATGGTCCGTATCCCATATGCATGGATATTTGGATTTGTATTCCCCGATACAAAAACTAATTCCATACTTGATTTAGTCAGAACTAGAGACTTTGGATAATTGGATAATCAAATACCCATTTGCAGCCTCGTATTTGGGTATAAAGAATGCTAAGTCAAGTTTAGACCACATAAAATATCTTCATAATTACACAATTAATCATGATCATTATGTTGATCTTCTCTCTTATATAACAAAGGAATAATTAGCGAGAAGTCCCTAGAATCTCATAAAACAAAGGCGCTATCCAAGCTTGCTTTGCACTAATGCCTCTAGTTCGTTGCGGCTGGAAATATTCTAGCTGGAGGTCATTAGTGAGGCCAATTTCATTTTTTATGACAAATTTTCCCCTTAACGCCAAGGAGATCATATCCCATATTTTCCTCCTAGTTTTCAGCTCATTCATATTAATTAGCATAATTATCACAACCATTCCATCATCTTCGCACTATTTTCCAACAAAATTCGAAATTTAATTTGAAGGGAATTCCTTCTCAGAGCACAACTCCAATGTCAAAGTCTACCAAATGCTTTGTCTTTACATCAGCAGGCATTATTTCGAGCAACATCTTCACGAGGATGATCCAACATCTTCTTGCAAGATCCTTGCAACATTAGGCGTGGCTTCGAGCAACATCTTTGCATCTCCCGTTTTTTTTTTTTTCTTTTTTTTTTGGGTGAACCTTTTTCTTCGTCTTCACTTAATTCGCTCTTCAGCTCTTATTTTTCTCCGGATTCAATATTTAGGAAGGTGAATACGTTCCTTCTATAAAACAATCTAAGTTTGATAAGATATACTCAGATAATTGAGATATTGTATCAAACTCATGTAACTTTATATCTTAACTTAGATATAAAGTTATATGAGTTTTGACAAATTTATCTGAGTTTTGAAAAATTGATCTGCTCAGCGGAATTCAAAAACTCAGATAAATTTATTAGAGTTTTGGCAAATTTATCTGCATTTTTGGATATTTATTTGAGTTTTGGCAGGTCTCTAGACAACTTCGCGATTTTTGTTATTTTCTCCTTCTCAAAAGTTCTTTGCGATTTTCTCCTTCTCAAACCAGTAAATCTTCTCTCTAGTTTTTTTTTTGAATTTTGTCTATGCTGATGTGTCCATGGTTAATGGAAATCCCATTAATGGGATATCCATCATTCATGGCCAATTAAATGATAGTTGACCATTATTAATGGCATAACCCACAAATCATGGGATATATTTTATCTTAAAATAAATAAGAACTTTTTTTATGAGCAAATAGATAAGAACTTTTTTTATGAGAAAATAAATAAGAAATTTTTTAAGAAAGGGTACAAATTTGAAAAAAGGACCTCCCATGCTATGACAAAAGGTTGCAGAACTAAGGCCACTAAGACAAAGGTACAGACCTGCCGCCGAATTCCCCTATAACAAATATGAAACACAGAGCATGAAACGGTCCTATTGCATCTATCAAGTTTGGCATAATTAAATGAAAATAAATAAAAGCGCATACAATGGATTTGCGATGATACACTTGGTGATGAGTTCCAATCAGTTTAGTCTTGGACCACCTAAAAACAAACCTTTTCCCTCTTTTGACTTGCAAATTCACAAGAAGAATGGTCCTTACTGTGGTTCACGTTTGGTAAACATGGAAGTGGAAGAATTCTCTGTTTAGAAGATTTTCTCCGTCTCCAAAGAAACAATTGCTCTTCGGGTAGGATTCCCTATGAGTGTTCTATATCAGGATGGGAGGATTTCTATAATTTGTAGAATGTATGATTCAATGGTTATAAGTATTTTTTTTTTAAATTTCTCATAATCCATGAGAAATCAAGGCCTCAACATTCACCTTAGAGTTTTCTGTGGTCATCTAGAGAATTTGAACGGTTCTGATCGTGCAAAGGGGGCCCACATAAAAAAAATAGTATGATAGTGTGTGGACATTTTCACAAATATCTCAAGATATAGTAAGGATCAACGGCTGAAATCTGATCACCTTTCCGTGTTTGACCTTCCCAAACTAATTAATGGTTCCGATCATGATTGTGGAGCCCACCTGAACTAGAAAAATTTGAAAGAAATGACTGTTTTTATTCCCGTTTTATATATATATATATTGTGTAATCAACGGTCAGGACTTTTTGGCCAATTTCTCATGATCAGTGACTAATCAAGCTTCCAGATTTTCATACTTCACCGTTTTGGGCCTTTTGGAAGAGATTGGACGGTTTGGATAATGCGAATGGGGCCCACAGAATATCGACGATTGCAATCCGACAGTCTGGATTTTCCCCCCCCAAATATATCAAGATCTAAGAGGAATCAACGGCTGAAATTTTGTTAGATGGCCGTTTTGGAGTGTTTTAATATGACTAACGGTTTGGATCTTGATTGTGGGACCCAAAAGGTATGTTGCCAAAGCAATAATCACGAGATTCCCATTAACGCCCGATTGCACTGTAGCTCCGCATATAACCGCTTCCGTGGATTCGTTCAGTCCCAACGAGGGCGGACCGGATCGCATGAATAATCGCATTTACAGAGGTCTTTGGTCCGTCCTCTCCAAATCCACGCCAAGCCAAACAATAGGAATCCATGATGCAGAAAAAGGCGAGAATTCCCTGCAATGACGGCAACCAAACGTGAGTTTACAGAGGCAGGGAAAGTAAGGGCGCTCAAGGGCCCGGCCACCCCGGGATCAACCTAATTTGGACTGGGTTCTGGCCTTGAGTTTTAGTACTCAGGCCATGCTTGGATCAAAATTTTTGGGCCTTTATGGCCGAGCTTGGATTAAGTGATAAAAAGCCTGAATCCCGGCCTGCCCTGCCCGAATAAGTAGTATGTTAACTTTAGAGATTGATTTTCCCAAACAAGTGATTAGAAAGCCCAAAAGAGTTATAGAAAGCCTGATCGGAGCTGGCCCGATCGACTAAATGGGCTGGCTTGGGGCTGACATGTGTCAGGCAGACCAGACTCGCGCTAGGCACTGAAAGCCCACATCGAACTTAGGCTGGATATGGCTTGTGTTTCTAAAGGTGGGTCGGGATGGATATGCCTGAGACCAAATTGGCCCATGAACACCAGTGCAAAGCACCTATATTTTCATCCATAGTAGGAACTCTCGACTGGATCCCCTTTTTAAGTAGCAGAGTAGGTCTCTCAAAGTTGCTCATCTGAGGATGAGAGCATTTGAATCTAAGTTTTCAAGCTGAAAAATATGATATTACCTCATAGGATTTGTGGGTTGTAATAGGGTTCACAGACCCACCAAATCTAAATAGGTCACAATGCCACATGGAATATAATAAACATAGAGGGAAACCAAATAATTTTTTTTAAATAAAAAAGGTGTTTGCGAAGCTATTCTTACATGCTGCTTGCAATCTTCACAAATATTTTTCTGAATAAAAGAATGTGACTATTAGATCTTGCTCCTCTCTATTTTTATTTTATCCCATGACAAATAAACAAGGTCAGAACTAGAACGAAGAGTAAAAAGTTTGATCCTCATTGCAAGCTGTCAAAATCGAAGTTTTAGAAATAGGAAAAATATCATAAAAATCATGGAATAATGACATCATTTTATTCTTTATATGTTTTCATAATTTTTATGGGTTTAATTATTGTTGCGTCGCAAGTCATTATCATGAAAGCCATGTTCTTTGTCCCTCTGTAAACAAATATATGGTTTTAAACAAGTATTTCCACCTTTGTTCGTCTATGGAATACAAAAACAATAAAAAAATGCTAAAAATCCCACAAAAAATAAGGTTGCAAAGGGATTTGGCTGCCCTAATGAGCCGACTTCTTTAAACATTTAATCATCACAAGTTGACCTAGGCCATTGACAATCTTAAGTTCACTCTCTTGAGAAGGAGGGGTTGCCCAATTGGTTGGAAACCCCTCTTCTCACTTGGATGACTGAGGATTAATCCCTAGGTCTCCCCCTCCTTACGAGTCTTCCCTCTCTATGTGTGCGCGTGTCCTCTCCTCGCATCTATAAATGCTCCCTTCCTGCATGTGTTTTCTCCTCGCTTGTGCGATTTCTCTCCCTGTGCATGATGCTCTCATGGGTCCTAGTACCCTTTGCAAGGGTTAAGAAAAAATGCTCTTCACGCTCTTGTATCTTTCTTAGTTTTTCTTCAAGAATGGGTTCATTTGGGTGCAACCCAAGTGGCATTTTAAATTGGCCAAACTAAAATCCAAAATACTCCATCTGACAGAAGGCCTTATTGTGCCTTTGATACCACTTGTTGTGTGCATGTGTCCGGAAGCATAAACCTGCAATCGAGAAACAAATCACATACAAGGAAGAGAGAATCATACAAAGTGACTTGCATGGTTCGGTAAGGTTGCCTACGTCTACGGGAAAAAATTCGACTTTCCTTGGTTCTCTACTCTCTCTTTCTCTTAGCTTTAAGGCTACAGATTATATTAATATATAATCTACACTTTCTTGGCCCACCAAAGAAGATCCAATACATTTACTAAAATACCCTTGACCCTAAACTCTCTTGGTCGGGACCCTTGGCCAACATATATTTTGATTGGTGCTCTTCTAACTTAATAAGATCTAGAAAGACTTTTAATGACAAGTTTTAAATTCTAATCTTATATTTTAAGATAAGATATTATTTGAAAAAAAAAATCTTTTGCTAATTGGAGTTTTTTGTAATTATGGTTTTCAAGTTTAAACTTTTTTTTAGGAATGCTATTTAGCAAGAGGGCTTCTATTGGCACCTCAAAATTTGCTCTTCCCACCGCACAACAAAAAAAAGAAGAAAGTTTTCCTAAACTACGCCTCCTCCCTCTCCCAACCTCCCTCTACCCTATTTCCTTCTTTCCTCCCTCTCCCTCCCTTCCTCCCCCCCTTTATCCCTAGTCTTTGGTGGGAAGGGAGCCCCACTAGCCTCCCTCCCCCTCCCCCTCCCCCTTCTCCTTCTGTCTTCCTCCCTCCCCCATTATTTTCTCTCCCTTCCTCTTCTTCTCTCTCCTCCTCGTCGACGACTAGGAGGGGGAGGGAGAGGGAGAAGAGGAGGGGGGGGGGGGGTAGGAGAGAGAAAAAGAAGAAAGGAGAAAGAGATAAGAGAGAAAGAAAATAGAGGGGGAGGGAGGAAGAAAGAGGGATAGAGAGGGAGAGGGGCTTCCGTCGCGGGCTGCCGGCCAGGGCTCCATCCTTGCCGGAGATTGTGGGTGGATGAGGGAAGAGGGTGGAGGGTGGGGGAGGGAGGAAGGGAAGAGGAGGGAAGGAGAGGGAGGAGGGGGAGGGGTAGTTTAGGAAAAAACTTTATTTTTTGTCTTCTAGTGCGGTGGGGAGAGGAAAATTTGTGGTGCCAATAGAAACCTTCATTTAGCAACTCTCTTTAAGCCTTTGTATCTATTTTTCATCAGTACAATTTTGCCTTCCAACAATTTTTTTATAGAACATTATAGATTTTTTATGAGAGAAAATGTTAAAGATAATAAATATATTTTCCTATATATGTCAATAGAATAAGTTTTTTAGTATTTCATAAATAAGTTTTCTGAGATTCTTTTGAGATTAAAAATGCACATTGAGATTTTTTTTATGTATGTAATCCAAATTAGAATATCTTTTTGAGAGAGAAGATAATATGCACATTTTGTAATTTTATTAATAAGACATTTTGGATTTTAATTTACTTTTACTTAAGTTATAATTTCTTTGAAAAGTTTGAAAGTCTTGGATCCTAACCCTGAGGGGGGGGGGGGGGGGGGGGGTTGAATAGGGTGAGCTACAATATGTGACCAATTATGCCCAATTTTAACTTCTTTAAAATAAAATAGTCACAAGTGATGATAAACAAACAAAATGCGGAAGCTAAAAAGAATCACCACAACGCATGCACCATCACACAAGGATTTATAGTGGTTAGGCCTCAATGCCTACATCCACTACTGGCTTGTGATCCAACGCCCTACCAGATTTCCACTATTTATGCTTTTCAATAGGCTAAGCAATAACCTCTACAATGTGCTTTTCTAGGCTAAGCAATAACCTATCAATGTGCTTTTCTATGCTAAGCAATAACCTTTATAAGATGCTTTTTCAAGGCTAAGCAATAACCTCTATACTATGCTTTTCTTAGGCTAAGCAATAACCTTTACAAGAAAAAAAATATTTCTCTTAAAATAGTGTCTACACAAACACTAAAAGAGATACACTTAAAGCTCAATTACAATGCCTCTTAATTAGGCGGATATGAAATTGAAAAACTAACTCACACAAACACTAAATGAATGCAAAGGTGTATGCTCATGATATGTGTGTGTGTGATAACTTCAATCAAGTTAAAAACAAAGCTCAATTAAAATATGCTCAAAGCATTTAAAAGTTTAAGGCACATAAAAAGATTTGATTAAAGTTAAATGCAAATCACATGTATGAATACAAACTTGTTAATGACATGAAAATCAAGGGCTCACAAGTTGTATGAAATTTATTAACTTAAAACATGTGATGCATGTGCAATGTTGTTTTCAAAACCAAATGAATTTAACTAAGGTTTAAATGAATGAAAACAACAAATAGAGTTTCAACCAAGAGTAAATGAATCATGCTAAAAAGAAATCAAAGATTTTGGCTAAGCATGATTAATGAATATTTTAAAACAAACTTGGTTTGAAATCAAAGTGAAGAATCCAATCTAACTTAGATCAAAGATTAAAAGAAGAATGAATTCAACACATCATAGTTATAATGCTAAAATTCATTTACCAATAATTTAAACAAAGTATATAACATATGATTAAGAAAGGTAAAGCTTACTTAGAGATTTAACTTCATTAATCCAAGCTTTAGCTCTCCAAATGATCCCTTGGTCTCTCTTAGTTCATCCCCCTTTGTCTTGTCTCCAAACACCTTAAGGATGACTTAAAAATCTCTAACTTTGGCAAATGAATGAACTTCATTTTATAGCAAAAAACCGCCCAACGACTAGTCCCCGGTCGACCTGGAGCAGGGCTCGGTCGACCTAGCCTTCAACGGTCATAAAACTGACCGTTTGAAAAGAGCACAACGACTCTTTACCCGGTCGACCCACAGTGGGCTCAGTCGACTGGGTCCCCTGGGCTGGTCGACCGGCCACACTACAGGTCGACCCCGGCCTGGGACCAAAATTACCTAAAATTGCATATTTCAAAGTGATTTCTTGTGGGAACTTTTGGGTCATTAAATCAAGCTTGGAATCATGTTTAAATCAAACTAAGAGGTTTAAAATCATGAAACATAAAAAGCCTAAAAAGATTTGAAAATTTTAAAACATAGGCTAGCTTGATTTGATATACCTTCTTTTCAAATATAAATGCATCCAAGTTAAAAATCAAAATATGCATAAATCAATATTTTTACAATTCTTAAAAACAATGCATGTGTAAATCAAGGTTTCAAGATTTTCTAAATCAATGCATATGTGAAAATTCAAATGATGCTAATATGATAATGCATCCATCAAATTGCAATAACACAAAATCCCCAACAAAGTTTACTTTTACTAAGAGGGCACTTATTAATTTATATAATTAAATATCAATTATATTTATAGAAAATTTTAACTTACCAAATAGACTTTTTTATTTAGCAAGGTCTTTTATAAAGATTTTTCCGATTTACAGAAAGAATCTTATTTTGAATTTTAACTTTTCTTCTACTAATAAGTTTGAGTTGGGAGGAGAGTCAAAGTGGGGATTTTACTTAATTTATATATATGGATTTTTATGAAAGAATTAAGCTGAAATTTCAATTTAACAGTTTTATTAAGAAAAATCATAAAACGACGAGAGAGTTGTTAGCGCTTTTTTTCTTTTTTGATGAAACTACCTCAATTGATGATACCATCAACCCAGTTGACAATATCGTCAAATTCCATTGCAAAAAAAAAAAAAAAACAAAAAAGAAAAGAAAAGAAAAAAGGAAAAAAAGTGATGGAAATATTGCATTTTGTGTAACGCCCCACCCTTCACGCATGCATGATATTGTCCGCTTTGGCCCACGGGCCTCACGGTTTTGCTTCCGATGGGCCTCAACCCATCAAAAGGCCTCATGCAAGGTAAGGGTGTAAGCTCTTACAGATAACCCATTCACTTTCCTCTCTATAGTCGATGTGGGACCCCGGGGCGTCACAATCCACCCCCTTAAGGCTGCACGTCCCTGTGTAGTAGCCTGCCAGTCCTTGTAGCCTGCCAGCCCTCTTGGCCCGCCCACATGGAGACCCACCCACGGCAGGGGACCCACACTCGAACTAGTAGAGAGTCGGCTCTGATACCATTTGTAATGCCCCATCCTTCACGCATGCATGATATTGTCCGCTTTGGCCCACGGGCCTCACGGTTTTGCTTCCGATGTGCCTCAACCCATCAAAAGGCCTCATGCAAGGTAAGGGTGTAAGCTCTTACATATAACCCCATTCACTTTCCTCTCTATAGTCGATGTGGGACTCCGGGGCGTCACATTTTGTGTCTTGGTTGTCTTTCTCAAGTGATCTCAGTAGTCTTAGGTGTGTGGGTCCATGCTTGGCTTCCATGTATTTCTCACCCCCTTTTAAGTATATTCAAGTGAGATTTAAAGGTGTGAGTTTGGAGTACAACGTGTTCGTTGAAATGAGGATTTTCTGTCCATTTGGTGGTGGCTTTGAATGAGGTTGGAGGGGATGAATTTGAGTATGCTTTTGTGAAAATTTAGAGTCTTGGAGTCATTTGTTTGAGGGAATTTTGTAAGTCTTAATGTTTGTGGGCAATGTGTAGGTAGCCATGTTGGACAATCTTTGAGAAGTAGAGGTACTGTCAACCATTATGAAAACTGTTGCATTTTGTCGGGAGGATTGAGTTTGCTTCACCCCTTATTTAGTTCTTTGTCATAGATTGCTTATGTTCTTGTTGTATTTGTAGTGGAAGTCTAGGAAAAGATGTTCTTTTCACAGTTTTCTTTTTTGCTTGAATAGTTTATTTAACTCCATTTTTAGCAGGTGAAGGACTTTTGTTCATTGAGGTGAAGGTAGATCTGTGAGGTATTGAGATTTAATCTACATGTTTCTCTTTTGGAAACAAATGGCAACAATGAGTGTGGTGCCTTCAGGTGTGAGAGATAATAATGAAAATATGATTGTGGTTGAGAGATTTCCTGAAGAAATGAGTGATATGAAGATAAGGGATGATAAGGTAGATGCTAGCTTTGGCTTTGTAGATTTTTTAATTTGGTGTCCATAAGCAAACCTACCCCTCTTGAACTTGAGAGAGAGAGAGAGAGAGAGAGAGAGAGAGAGAGAGAGAGAGAGAGAGAGAGAGAGAGAGTATATGCTTGAGAGAAAAGAAGGATTTTTGACATCCAATGAAAGTGTCCGGATCCCCTATTTCGTTGAAACAAGGAGATACCGTTTCATTTTATCAACATTCGCCAACTATATAAAATCTCTTGCAAGCTAATGCACATCCTTAATTGCTTCCTTGGAATGAAAAAAGAAAAGAAGAGATTTTATAGAGTTGATGAATATGGACAGGATGAAACAATATCTGCTTGTTTCAATGAAACACGGGATCCGGACTCCCAATGAAATCAAAGGAACATCTCAATGTCATGATGCTAAATATACCCTACGTTACTTTGTCAGGTGAGGTAGTAGCAAAGGGAAGGAGATGAGTGGAAGGTTTTAAAACAAGGTGTTTTCGTAAAAAAAAAATGTATGAACAACTCTCTCATAATTTTATCATTTTTCTTCCTAAAACTGTTAATTAAGATTTAAGTTTAATTTTTTCTTAAAAACCCCTTATATATTATAATCAACTTAAATTTACAAGAAATATTTCTTTTTACCAAGTGGAATATGTATAACATGCTCGGAATATCTTTATATTTTACTAAAGACCTAAATTTTAATCTCATTTTTATTGATATGGGTTGATTTACAAAAAAGATCTTTTCTATTTAGAAAGTGGGTGTTGATTTCCAGTGAGTTTTGATTTCTAATATATAAATTTGAAAAAAGTTTTTATTGACCAAGAAGGGATTTATTATTTTTTTTTCTAAGTTTATACTTTAATTTTTCGTCTATTTATAAATATTTTTCTTGTTACTAAAAAAGTTCATGCTGGACTTTTTCCTAAAGAGAAATTTTTACCAATAAATATGTCTTCAACTTGAAATCAACGGAAAAATGATGAAGTTTTAAATATATCAGCTAGCAAAGAGCTCGATACAGAAAGCACCTTATATTTGCCAAAAGTACCTTTATGCAGCTTTTCTAAACATTTTTTCATTTCCAGAAACCCAGCAGCTCCTTTTTCTTTATCTTAGCTGAATTGAGATTTCTCAAACACAATTCACTTCTTCGGTTTAGGGAGTCCCGCCACTACCATTTTTATTTCTTCCTTAGATTCGCATTTCCTTTTGTTTATCTTCACTTCGTTCAGGAGATGAGGGAATCAAAGACGAAGGATGCTCAAACAAGATAGGAGGAAAAATAAGAGAGTGTGACCAAATAGCAACATGCAGCGAAAAACCAAAGAATGGGGACCTCAGGCCTACGAACAAGAAGGGCGAAACAGCAGTATAGGTTGTGAGTTAGAGAAGAAAGATACTGGAAAATAGGCTACTACACGGGGGCCACAAGGGATTTATCCGGTTTTTCCAAGCCGATAGGGAGTAGTCTGGCCTAAAGGACTGGGAGATCCTCTGTTATAAAAAAAATGGGTATCGATATGAATAATAAAGGGCGCGTATTGCATTATCAAAATATATTTGGGCAGAATTGTAATTACACAGCCCACATGGGCGGTAGGAATATGTTTGGAGTCATGTTTAAATATTTCAACACTAAACAATTAATTACGTGTTTAAAAAATGTTTAGGGATAAAAAATCGTTCATTAAGAAGGGTGCCAGCTCTACTCAAGTCTAGTAAAAAATATGGTTTGAATTTTGTTTGGACGAGTCGAGTCTGAGTCTTGAGTTTTCCAACTTTAAGAATAATAAAAAAATTATCTGCAATACAATTTTTTCTTAACATTTTACGTCAACGTTGAGAGTTCATAACAATTGCTAAGAAAAGAAGGTTTTTTTTTTTTTTTTAAACATTTTCCAAAACTACATGCATACATGTAGGGCTATCAAAGGGCCGGGCCTCGGGTTGTCCTAGCCCTACCCTCAATATATGCAGGGCCGGGCCTAAGCGAGCCAAAGTCCTTGGAGGGCCTTCACTATCTAGGCCCTTACCCTACCATCAAGGGCCCGGGCCGGGCAGGGCTAGGCAGGCCTCAGGGCTTCAAAATAAGAAAACTATTTTTTTTTAACATTGTTACCAAAATTTGGCTTCAAAATAAGAAAACTTTTTTTTTTTTTTTTAACATTGTTTCCAAAATTTGAGTGTGATCGAGCGTTATGAGTGTGATCAACCATTATATTGTCTAACCGCAATTGCAAAGAAACTATTAAGAAAACATCCGTTAGCTTGTCTAATCTCAATTACAAACGAACCATTAAGAAAACATCGGGAGAATATTAGTCATCTCTAAAGACTTTCTTTGATTGGATAAAGTCAATATATGCTTTGGCGACTTGGGTTGGGTTCTAGACATGATTTTATTTATTTTGATAAAGAAGGAAAATGGTTAAAGAGTATGATCTATTTCACACCTTTAATATGAATTTCATATGAATTTCCACATATGAAATCTTTTTAGCAGTGTCTTACCTTTGAGAGTTCTAAACATTTACACTCACATTCCTTTTGTCAATTGACATTTTTTTTAATTAAACACTGATCTGACTGTTACACATTCTTGGATTTCAGTTAAAAAAATTAAATGCACTTAAAAGATGCTATTAGTTTAAACTTTTAATAATTGAGAGTTATAATTATCTAATTAAAAAGATGTTTGGATTACTCCATATCCTTAAAGTTCCATGCGCATACAAATTAACTCTATGAATTGATTGACATCCTAAGCAACTCTATATAGGAAAAAGTGTATCATTATTAATAGAAATGAATACACCCCCTTTCGCACTAACAATGATTTGTAAAAATAATATAAAATGCCTAAAAAAGAAGCAATAAAACTGAAAGAAAGGGATTAGAAGCAACCGTGCAACACTTATTGATTATTTATTAAGTACAATACATAACTTAAGTGATTAATTATAGATGAAATGAACCAAGTGTGTATGTGTATGGATTTTTAGGGTATTTTTTAATGGGTAAGTGGGTATGAAATTACCTTCATATCCCCCATAATACTACAAAGTTACTATGATAAGGGCATTTTAGTATATATTTATATATTGTATATAAAGTAAATAAAAGTAAGAGGGCCAGGGCCGGGCTGGGCTAGTACCGTCCAAGCCCAGCCTTAAGACTTGTCGTTATAAACAAAAGCCGTCATTTTAAGGGCCTTTTGAGGGCCGGGCCGGGCCCCCTTTCGCAGGGCCGAATTGACAGGCCTACATACATGTCGCATTTAAGAAAGTAAAGTTCTCAACTTTTGAAGGCATTTTTTTACTTTTGTACCCGTCTTTTTCTCTTTTCCCTCTTTTATGTGGAATATAGCATCATAGGATGCCTCTTCCTTTTCAACCTCTCACTTTTTTGTGGCTAAAAAGTCAGAACCTGTTAAGGTCTTTCACATGATCTTTAGCATGTCGGATTCCATTACTCCATTAGAAAGAGGAAAAGGCTGAAAATGAAATGATCTCACTTTTTGAAAATAAAGCATGCAGCTGATTCTCTGAAGTGGACAATCTGAAAAACGTGTTGAGGTCTTTGTCAAGGCATTCCATTTCTTCACTGTAATTGTTGGTTCTTGGAACTAATTATATAATCTGATCTCACTTTCACTAGCTAGTTTGCATTTGAGTTTGCAATTCATAATCAAGACTCAGCTTCATCGTAAAATTCGATGGAGCTGGTTCATTGGATTCGTTTCTCAATCCATATAATTCGAAGTTCAAGTTCGGCAGACCCTATGAACTAATTCATCCGTGCCATGCCATAGTTTTTCATGAGAGCCGGCATCTAAAATCTAAACCACTTAAAAAAAATAAAAAATTAAAGAACCGTTAGATACATCTATTTGAGCCAAAATCTTACTTCAATAAAAGTTTGGGCCACAATCAGATTCATTACATGTAGTGATGTATATTTTGGTGGGGCTAACTTAGATTGGAGTTAGATTAGCGCTAAAAAAAGCGGGCATTTCATGGATTTTTAGCTGGACACAACTAATGAATTTATAGGACTCAGACTTAAATCACTATTTGAGATTAATTGGCTAGTATATATAGTTTGCAATATAGAACTGTGAATTGTTCAAAATCAACCTTGTGGGCCATGTTCTTTTCATTTCAACTAATCTTATTTGATGCTTTTTAAATGGCAATTCAACTTTCAAATATTTAATACAATCCCGTGCCATCTCAGGCATTGACCAACCCTCACATCAGCTTTTATCTTACTTCACCTCCTTCCCATCTCTTCTACATTCCAACTTGGCTTACCAATCATTTTATCTATACATATGAAAGTCTTCTTCGAATTATTGCTTGTAGGCCTAATATCTATCATTCCAGATTTCCAGTAGTAGAGGTAAGGTGTGATGAAAGAGACTTTTTAGGTAAGCCTTTGAATACAGATTCCCACGTGTGAATTCCGTTCTTACAGGAATGTTGGAAATTGTAAAGTGGGGAGGCTTTAGAGAAAGCTGCTTTGTCATCATTTTTGAACACTAGCCTAGTTGCAACTTGCAACTCAACTTCTGGCAAAGTTGGGCATGTGCTTTCTAGAAATCCTGATTAATGAGTTAGGTTCGATCGTCAAATGTCTTGGCATGTGCTTTCTTTATCACTGCTACCTTTCAATATTGCTGATGGCATTTAAGATGCCATGGATGTAGGAGTTTTCCAACTAATGAGGTTATTCCTACTTTGTTTCTAAGAATAGTACTACTTTTATTCTTGTCTTTTCCTGAGTCACTCTAGAATTAAAAAAGGATGTTATTGTTTGATTTGGAAAATAAAAGTAGAATGTATCCTGGATTAAAAAAAAAAGGTTTAGATGTAGTTTGGGGCCCATTTATTTGGAAGGAATGGAATTCCTAAGAATTCATGGTGAAATGGGTTCCAAAGAATTATCAAAGAGGTCAAGCGTGGAAAATATAAGTTAGAGAGGTAGACTGATCTTGACTTGCTTAGGATTTAAATTACTATAATGATGGCTGAATATAGATTTTCCATCTCCATTTAACACATTTTTCACTACACAGGATATTATTTGATGACATTTTATAGATCTTCGCCTTTGTTTTTTCAATTTCAGCCACTTTTAGTAATTCATTTTTAAGAAGTACCAGGGATTCAATCCCCTTATTTGTTTGTAGTACAATACATTGGAATGGAATACATACAAGCCATACCATTACTAGTTAAAAATGAAGATCAAACTGAATTTTCAAACACGTGCATAAAAAGAAACCTTTCCTTAGTTAGGGAAATAAAATTCAAAGAAGATATAAAAAGAACTATTAGCCACACACTATAGTAGTTCGTTTTCCATCATCTTTTGAATCTATTTCCCTAAAAGAAAGATTATTTTATTCACATTTTTTAAATTCAAATTTAATCTTTATTTTTAACTCCTTATGGTAATAATTATATGTGATGGGCTAGGCCCAAATGACTCGGTCCGTAATGATAGGTCAAGCCCGAGTGACTCATCTACAATAACGGGTCAGGTCGAACTGACTTAGGTTTACGATGAGCCCGGGTCATCGTCTACCCAATAAGGGTCGGGTCCGGATCCACCAAGGACGGAGTCAATGAGTCGTTCCTTTAAACTGTTCTTACCAATTCCCGCGGAGGATATCTTATCTGCTAGTCTGTTGAGGACGGTTCAGAAGACTCTACCAGACTGGAGCGCACATCGTTGGAGATCTCTGGAGAATCTCCCCACCCGTTGGAGAAAGAGTATAAAAGGAGAAGTCCTGTCAGAGAAGCGGATCCTCTCTCGAATTCTTCACATCATCATTGTAATCTCTTGCTTTGTATTCTCTTCCCCGAAGCAGTAAAGCAACCCATTGAAGTGGACGTAGGTCACACTGACCGAACCACTATAAATCCCCTCTCTCTTTCTCTCTCTCCATTAATTTTCTCATTGATTATTTATTACTTGACCGGTGGTGCCCGAAAACCATTTTTTGGCATCATCAGTTTGGCGCCGTCTGTGGGGATTGAACAGAATTTCCTTTTTCCCAAAGCCATGCCGTTCATCACCAGGTCAACAAGGCGACAAGATGGTAATCCTTCGCGAGAAGGCGAGGGTAATCCTCCACCGACCAACCCTGCACCGAATGCTCCTGCTCCCTCTCCTCAGCAGATGCTGGAGACCATGCAGCAGTTGGTGACTCAGAACAAACAAATATTGCAGCTCATGCTGGCAGGCCAGGGAGGAGCACTAGGTGCAGGGCCGCAGGAAATACCGCGCTCAGAGCAACCGGTTGCTCCACACAGAGGGGCACCTCACCCGGGCGCCCGTCCACACGGTGCCCGGGGCCGAGGCGCCAACCGACGACACCCTCACCTGGGCGCCCAACCCCTGGGCGCCCATCATCATGGCACCCTGGGCGCCCGTCATCATGGCGCCCACGCCCAGGGCACATCTGCTGGAGCTCCGCCTGTCGTCCCACACGGAAGACTCCTGGTCGATCCTGAAGGCCGCGCTCATCTCGATGTACCTCCTCCCCCGGGTGAAGCCCCAGGAGGGTCAAATCGCGGTGAACTTCCACCTCCTCCCTCTGCTTCCAATGATGAGGATCCTGATTTCCAGGAGGAGGGAAGCGAGAATTACAGCCTGGAAAGCGAGAGTCGCTACCGAGGTTAGTCCAGGGAAGCTCCCAACCATTGGGACGAGAAAATCAAGGAGATGCAAAATCAGATTGGCAATGTCTTCAATGCCTTGAAGGCACATGTTCCAGAATCCATTGACTACCTGTTGCAACGAACGGACACACCGTTCAAACCCTCCGTGGCGAACTACCCACTCCCCAAGAAATTCAAAATGCCGACCATGGAGACCTTTGATGGAGCCAAGGACCCACTGGATCACTTGGAAACTTATAAAACTCTAATGCAACTACACAACATCTCTGACGAGATCATGTGTAGAAAATTTCCAACCACCCTAAAGGGCTCCGCACGGCAATGGTTCTCCAGTCTGACCCCAGCCTCCATCTCCACCTTTGCAGAGCTAAGCAAGTCCTTCGTGTCGCACTTCATTGGAGGACGCCGCCCCCAGAAGCCTGCCACCCACCTGCTCAGCATAAAATAGGACCGAGATGAGAGTCTGAGGAGTTACCTCACTCGTTTTAACGAGGAGGTCCTCCAAGTCGAGGAGCCCAATGACAAAGTCGCCATGACCGCCTTTCTGGGAGGCCTCCGTTCATCCAGTTTCCTCTTTTCAGTAATGAAGCGACCACCAAAGAGCATGCCAGAACTATTGACAAAAGCTCAAAAATATATGAATGCTGAGGAAATCAACAGGGCTAGGCGAGGTGAATCATCTCGTGGATCGCCAAAAGCTTGACCTGCCTCCGCACAGTTCTTAAACAGGCAGTCTATCTCTAGCTTAGCGGCTCTCTCGCGGGTCGCCAAAAAAGCTTGGCCTCTGCACTGTTCTTAAACAGGCAGTCTATCTCCAGCTTAGCGGCTCTCTCGCGGGTCGCCAAAAAAGCTTGGCCTCTGCACTGTTCTTAAACAGGCAGTCTATCTCCAGCTTAGCGGCTCTCTCGCGGGTTGCCAAAAAAGCTTGGCCTCTGCACTGTTCTCAAACAGGCAGTCTATCTCCAGCTTAGCGGCTCTCTCGTGGGTCGCCAAAAAGCTTGACCTACCTCTGCACTGTTCTCAAACAGGCAGCCTATCTCCAGCTTAGCGGCGCTGCCTCTTGATGCCTGCACGCCAAGGCCAGCTTCCTCCATAGCGCCCAAAGCTCGCAAGGTAGCCCCGGCTCTCCCAAGGCAGGCCAGGCTCGCCCAAGGTGCTCCAAAACGGGGCGTATAAATCAAATCGAAGCTCTCGACGAGCCCTACAGAACTCACAGCCTATGGCGGTGATTGATGGTGTCAAAAGTCCAAAAAAGGTCCACAAACAGCTGTTTTGGCCTCCATAAGTTTAAAAAAAAAAAAAAATTTCTCGGCTGGCCTGATCTGCTCGCCGGAACCAGCTGAAACAGAGCGCCCAGGGCGGCGCGAGCTCCTCGTCCACCCGCCGCAGCAGCGCCACCCGTCGTGGCAGCAACAAGCGCAGCCGTAAGGGCGCCCCGCCCGGGTCTCTCCGCGGTAGCAGATGCAGCTGGGCGCCCCGTCACTCGGTCATCGCAACAGCAGGGCGCCCCGTCACTCGTTCGTCGCCTCGCCCGTGGTTAAGGATGCCTCGCCCGTGGTTCACGGGCGTGCTCGCCCACAAAAAAAAAATGTACCACATGGGCGCCCAGGCGCTAGAAGGAGGGCCTGCTGGGCGCCCCTGCCCGTGGTACATCCACGTGTATACCCACCAGCAGAAATTTTTTTTTTTGATGAAAAGAGCATGGGCGCCCCTGCCCTAGTTCGCCCACTAACAAAAAACAAGAAGATATGTCATATGTTATTATGATCCAGGAACAAAAGTCAAAGAAAGACATATGTCATATGTTATTTTGATGCATGGAACAAAAGTCAAAGAAGTCCATATTGAGTGGAGATGACATGATATTCTAATTAGGTGGCTGGCCATAACTACTTTTGATGTGGTGTCCACCCCATCATACATCAGATGGAGGCAAATGATGAAAGGAAGTGTGCTTCTTAAAGTTGGCACAGGCACAACAGCCATTTAATTGTAATAAAAAAAAAAGAAGAGAAAAAGTTGCTTGCCCAACAGCAGCAACGCCCCGGGCGCCCGCGCTCCCAGCGCTCCTCGCCCGACGTCTCGCCAAACACAGAAGTGGGGGCCACGGTCGGCCCGCCCGAAGCAGGGGCGCCCCAGGCCAACCGAGGTCTTCTCGCCATCAGCGCCTGCCACGACGCCCATCGCAGGCAGGGGCGCCCGCTGTCACGACGCCCAACACGAATCTGGCTGCCTCGCCGCCCGCTGCAGTGGCGCCACCGCCTGGGGCGCCCCCCGTCTCGCCATGCGCAGCCCGGCTAGCCGCTACGCCACCACTCGCAGCCCGTCCGCCGCCCGCTGCGCCGACAACACCTACGCCTCGTGCATCGCCGGCATCTCCCTGATGGTGCTTCATGTTTCCTCTTTCCTTTCTTAAGCAAAAAATGGCAGGTGGCCGGAGGGACTCTTCTGGGGCCTGACGAAGGACACCCCCGGACCCCCTCTGCGGAGTGCATATATTAAAAGGGAAATTCAAAGAGGGAAAGAACTGCCAGAAGGACTTTGCTGTGAAACCCGAACGACGGATACGGATAGTTTTTGGGAAAGCTACAAATTGCCTGGTATGAAGAAGCTTGAATTTTACTAATGTCTCCCTTTCAAAGCGTTCTTTGGCGCGAGACATTGAGGGGCAAATGATGGGCCAGGCCCAAATGACTCGGTCCGTAATGATAGGTCAAGCCCGAGTAACTCATCTACAATAACGAGTCAGGTCGAACCGACTTAGGTTTACGATGAGCCCGGGTCATTGTCTACCCAATAAGGGTCGGGTCCGGATCCACCAAGGACGGAGTCAATGAGTCGTTCCTTTAAACTGTTCTTACCAATCCCCGCGGAGGATATCTTATCTGCTAGTCTGTTGAGGACGGTTCGGAAGACTCTACCAGACTGGAGCGCACATCGTTGGAGATCCCTGGAGAATCTCCCCACCCGTTGGAGAAAGAGTATAAAAGGAGAAGTCATGTCAGAGAAGCGGATCCTCTCTCGAATTCTTCACATCATCATTGTAATCTCTTGCTTTGTATTCTCTTCCCCGAAGCAGTAAAGCAACCCATTGAAGTGGACGTAGGTCACACTGACCGAACCACTATAAATCCCCTCTCTCTTTCTCTCTCTCCATTAATTTTCTCATTGATTATTTATTATTTGACCGGTGGTGCCCGAAGACCATTTTTTGACATCATCAATATGTATTCAGTTTTCATGTATTACAATGCAAACAAATAGGCCCTAAGAGTAAGAAAGTTTTTTTTTCTTTGGTAAATACTAAGAGTAAGAAAGTTGAGGTGACAATTAGAAAGATTAAAGTATAAAGTTTTAAAGGTTTTTTCGTGGCATTTGAGTTACAAGCTGACTAAGTATTTATTTCTCATCTTCACTTGATTCAAATTTAAGGAGAAATTCCTTGATGATCATTTTTGTATATTTACCTTTTATCTCATTTTTCTTAACTACTTATAATAAATGACTAGCATAATAGCGTGTGCTAAGCATGGAGATGACCACGCGGCCAGGGTCCCGCTCCATTTAACTACTTTTGACAAATAATCACACATAAGTATTGTATGGTGTAGTTGTTAGTTTAGTTATTTAAATAGGCAAGATCTCATGGTCATTGGATCAAATCTCCTAACCAACATACAATTTTAGTAATTTTTACTATGGCTGCTCAAAAAAGTCAAAATTGAAAGTGATTTGGTCAATATTAAACTCAAAACCTTTGACTTTAATATATTATAATTATTATGTATCCTATTTTTTTCAAAAAAAAAGAGCAATCCTTCGGGGGCTATTTATTTAGATGTATTCTGATAAGAACTTGTTGCATTAGGGATTTCTGACATTAATATAACAATTATCCACTTAACATTTCAAATGATGTATTTCATTGTTTTTTTATTTTTATAAACAATGTGTTTCGTTGTTAGAAATATGAATACCCCATCCACCCGAAAAGTCACTATAGCCTTTAGAAGTGTTCGAATTCAATATTTAAATTTTGAATGGGACATGAGCATTTAAAATTGGGAATTTTACAAGAAAAGTGTGCTTAAACATGTATTTAGCCATTTTAAACACAAATACACGTATTTTCCCATTTTGGTGTTCGTATTGCCGTTTTGGACGCTTTTACCCTCCCTTTGCTGACGACATCGTCCGATTCCCCCATATTTTCCACTCTAACATCTTTCCCACTCCCCCCGTCCAGCTTTTTTCTCTTTTTCTCCCTCTTGCTGCCCTCTCCCTCTCTGCATGGCTTCTCCAGTCCTTTCTCTCTCCTTCCCTCTCGCGTCCTCTTCCTTCCCTCTCGCCTCCCTCTCTCCTTCCCTCTCGCTTCCTCTCTCTTTCCCTTGGCTCCCTGCTCTCTCTTTCCCTCTTCCTTTCTGTCTTCACCCCAATCGGTGATTCCATCCGGATCATCTCACACAGGTAGCTAGCGATGCTCTCTCGTCACCGTAGTTGATGGAGAAAATCTTGCATATGAAAGAGGGTTTCTAACCAAGAGAGGTGAGAACTTGCATAATATCCATTTTTTGTTGTAGCATGTGCATGGGCACTCTCTGCATTCAATGCTCTGTTTGTTTGAATGTATTTCTAAGAATGGATTAATGGCTATTTGAAATCCAAAAACTGGAGCTTTTGTAATGCTTGGCTTCTCCACCTTGTAGTTGTTCTTTACTATTTGAATCTTGTTTGATTTACTTATTTGGATATGGGCCTCGATTTCATCATCTTTACCGTTTTTGGCCGTATCAACTTCCCATGTTCTATTCCTTTAATATGCATGTATCGGTTTTGCAATGCAGCTGTGCATTTCTGTGCGATAGTAATTTTTTTTTTTAGATATATAGTAACCTTTTCTGTTAAAATACGCGATGGCAATTTTGGATTGCGCTGCTGTTCACTATTTAAAAACACAAATCAAGATATGGTTGCTATTTGAAACCGAATTTTATACTTGTTTTCTTTTTTGTTATGGCTCTTTCTTGGAATGAGATTATGCATGAGAATGAGTATTTATGACTTGAGGGAATGATTAAGATAGAAGAGTAGTTTGTATTGTTTTTAGATGTTAAAATGTTAGTGAATTCTTACAATCTCTTTGAGATTGTGTGATTTCTTCATTACTTGCTTGACATAGGCAACAACGACCATAAGAAAATGCATTTAAATGGTTTATGGATTTTTGCCTTGTGGTTTACTCTATAAGCTCTCGTCGATAAGGTTAAGTAAGATTTAGATACTTGAACAAAATCCAGTACTTGGAGATCTGTATATCCTTTTAAGTTTGGACAGGAAGGCTTCGAATGTGTAGATTTCTATCTTCAATTAATAACAAGGGGAAAGAAGCTCATAGTTTTATGGATCGATCGAGTTTTAGAGATTAGATAGTTGAATCTGCAGTCTTTAAGATATTTGATAGCTGAATTATTAGTCTGTAAGCCCCCCACCCCCCGGATCAAGCTTTAGAGATTTGATAGCTGAATCAGTAGCCCGTAAGCCCCCAACCCCCCATCTTCTTCTATCCCTTATTGCCTCCTTCCCCAATCCAGTTATTACCTTTTCCCCACCTTCTTCCCCATCGTCATCTAGGCTTCTCTTTTCCAGTAAGTAATCACTTTGCTCATGTACAAATAATCTTGATCGTCACTTACACAATATCTAGCAATTTGACTCCTAGTACATTATCATGTGTAGAACAAAAAAGAAATGATACTACTCATGTTTACATCTATTTTTCGGGTTTGGTAAGCGAATTACTAATGGCGTTTTTAAAATAGTTGATAATATGAGATTCCAAGCCTTTGGACTAACTAATATGGCTCTATAAAGACGTTCAGAGTGCAGTATCAAATGAAATTTATCTCACTCATATTCACAATGGTAGTGATCCTGTTCTCATATGAATGATGTTGAGATCACAATCTGGGTGAAGTGGACAAGTCTTTTCCATTGCTTATGCATGTCATTATACATTCATTATCATGTTGTATTAGGCTGCAAAAAATTGGACAAGAACCTAAAAATTACTGAAACGATATCGTTATAAAAAAATTGAACGATAATTAACATTGAGTGAAATCGTTAGTCCTTCTCAGTCCTTCTCATGTTTTATGCATCTCAATTTAAATTCGGGATTTTTACCACAAAAGTGTTTCTACACTTGTATTACACAAATTCAGCTACAAATACATTAAAACATCCATATGGGTGTTCGTACAAGTTTTCTGGACAATTATGCCCCTCCATCCATGCGAACGATATAGTCATGGCATCGTTTTCTATACCCACTTTCACCATCATTTTCTATTCCCTAACTCCCGCCCGTTTTCATTATCGTAGAAAACTATAAAGGATTGTAACGATATCGTTATCAAAAAATTTAGTAACCACTAATCTGGGTGAAATTTGTGAGCCTTTTTCATTGTTTATGTATCTCAATTTATAGCCAGGGTCAGTCTCATTGTTGGACAACAAAAATGAAAGAAAATGCTCCAAAATCGTAATTGTTAATTACTAATGTAAAGCAATAAAAATCCAACAGTTGTGGCCTTCCAACCTTATAACTTGATTGCTATATAGACCACTTTATCCAGAACGATGTGAGTGCAACAACGATACAATGACGATACAATGAATGGTTAATGCAATAACAAATTTAGAGCACAACTGTCATATCTATGTCTTTAGGGGAAATATAAACAATGATGAACTTTATAGTAGCAGCATCAGCAACTATGGTACAGCCGGTGGTGATAACCCTCCCACCAACCCAAAATTTTCACAAACAAGGATGGACATTAGCTTCTTCTCTATGACTGCAGCCCAATTCCACAACCTTATTCAGGACAAGCTAAACCATGCCTGCAAACCGCATCCCTCTTTCCGAAGAATACCCTCTACGATTGTCTTCCATTTTGTAACTCTTCCACTTATCAAAATCAGAAGGAAGTAGCTGTATTCCTTGCAAATTAGCTTCAGGTACAAACTCAAGTGGGCGCTTCTTATCATCCATTTTCCTGAAGCTCATCGCACCTATAAGAGCAAGGTATGAAGTAGTAGTACATATAGATCATAACTCAATGCTCATCTTCCTTATAAGAGTAACATGTAAAGGAGAACTCAGTAAGTCAATGAGCAAGAGACTAATCTCCCATAAAAGAGAAACAAAACAAAGTAATATAACAAACATAGGTAACATGAGCTTACCAGTAGATGCAGAGATGCTGAAAGTAGCTGGCTTGCCTCTCACCACTGGATCTGGAGATATCTTGACTCCCTTGACCTCAATGTCATAGTCACCTCCCCTCTCTGCAATCGTCATAAAATAAGAGAACACAATCACTGAACCCACTAAACACCACCATTACCGCTACCATAACAAAGACATATTTTATTATTAGTTAGTCCTTTTTTGTGTATGTAAAGCAAACAATTAGCAAGACCATGTGAAGGCACTTGAACTACACATAAACTTTACCCCACAGAAAACTCATAAGCAAATGACTCTTAACCATTCAAACCTTATGATTGATTGATTCTGTATATAAACACACATACCTATATTGTGGCTTCATTCAAAAATCATTCTTCTGCTTTTTAAAGCTTGTCTTCCTATCAAAATACCTAAAAATCCTTTTGTTCCCATTTCAGCAAAAAGTAGTAAATCTAATTCCAAGATTGTCAATAAAACTTCAATGATCGCATGCAATTCCAATAACCTTTATATAGGTAGGCTTGGCTTCCAGAAAATATCTAGATAACAGACAGGAAGATGAGCATTCACTTTAAGAAAAAGAGCAAAAATGTCATATTTTACATATTAAAATTTTTAAAAAGTCACTCTTTAAGAACGTTACAATCCCTTGATATGACAATCCATAACTTGACCATTAGAGGCGACATTAGCCAGTACAATGATAATCCTACCAAAGCCATTTCAAGAATCAAAATTGGCAAAGATGCAAACTAAAAGATAGAAGAAGATAAGCAGTTGCAGCATAATTACCACATATATGAAGCTCTAACCAACTGTGTTGATTGAATACAAGGAGAAAAAACCAATCTCTTACCGTTAAATAAATGTATTGAGAAGATGGTGGTCAAACACTGATTGGTCGGTTTCAAGTAACAACTCGATAGCCAGAGAAATAGGTGTCTCTATGGTGCAATAAATTCATGCCTTAGTAGGGACTAGACCAATGCACCAGTTCTTGTTCAACAAATGAGAGGAACATTTGATTTAGTTCTTGTTCAAACAACAAAGCTAGTTAACAATAAAGAAATGTATATATAGTCTGAACCCCCTCTCTCTTATAGCAACCAAAGCTCGAAAGCCCACCTGAAACCCTTTCTCCTTAATAGTGTTCTTTCTTCTTTTCTCTGTTTCAAATAAAAGAAAGTGCTGAACGCAATACAAAACAGTGAATGCCTTTGTGATTAGTGGATGTAAGGTTTTGCATAAAATGTAAACAAAAAGGATGAGAAGATACCAATGTATGAGATATGATTAGTCAATCCATACAAGTTGGATGGAAATGTAGGCAACAAAAACACAACCTCAATGCTCTGGTAACTTACCTCTTGGTAAGTATTGCTTTGGGTCTTTGGAAAGATGCTTGTGGGAAAGAAGCTAGTCCCTGCAGATCTTTTAGCTGACAAATGATACATTCATTCACTGATAAGCAATGAATTATATAATCGACACCTATATGGCTGGCCAAGTTTAAGAAAATTGTTATACACATTAGATATGTAAGTTCAAACTCGGTAACTATCATCAAAGCCAATTTTGTTGTTTCAAAAATCCAAAAGGTACCCTATCCAAACAAGAGCAAGTAGAAAGATGAACAACATACCTGACGATCCAATTGATGATGTCTCTCTCTCTCTCTCTCTAAACAGATTTACGGGTTTTTGGTGTATTTCTGTTTTAAATGGGCTAATACCTGTTTTGCAACACTTTTTTGGTAAAAATCCCATGGGTTTTTACCAAAAATAAATAAATTACATAATGGGTGGTATTTGGTCGTTTGTTTCATCTAAGAAAGCTCTATCTTTTCATTTTTTTATTTCTCTTCACCGATCAGTCCCCTTTGTCAAGTCATCCTTTCCAACATTTCACACAGGCATCTTCAAATACATAATTTAGAAGTTAATTAGACAGTCTATAATATTAACATTAGAGAATATATGTGTTTTATACTCAATACCAATTGAATGACAAGGCATGTATGCAATGCAATTATCTCAACTTAGAATAAGAACAGTAGATTCTAAATTTAGCCAATAAACATGGTACCCTTTCTATAAATTGAATGTAGCTTGTAACTCCTTCCTTAAATTGAGATCCACCTCCAGGGAAATTAAGATAGTCTCCAATCTTCTTCACCCAGTTCTGGTCCTTATTGTACTCAACAAGTTTTGGATGAGGAACATTGTCAAACAAAATCTGAAAAACAAAAAATTGAAATCACGTCATCCTAATTTTTTGGGACTCTGAGCCCTAAAAGTAACAGCATTAGATCAGCTAATATAAATCATTTTGGCATGGCCTTAAGCTTATTTATAAATATGCAGATGTTTAGTCATAATGATGGGATCACATATATCGAGGTCATTAAAAATTGGACTAGGTGACACAAGAACTTCACTACTGTCATAGATTGAAAAATGTTCTCCTAAGATCGGGCTGCACAAGAGATAGAGTGCATATGAGCACTATGCCACAGAGCAAAGCTAAAATGGAAGCAACTCAATTACAAATTTTAGCACTACCTAACTGAGAATCTCGACATAGCAATTTTCTAGATCAGGTAGAAACCAATGTGATTCCAACTGCACTCGACAATCCAGAAAACAATTATTCAATTTCCTAATGCCCAATCAAGAATATAAACTGAATTTCAGCCAAACAAGCAAAAGAAAAACTCAAATTCCACAACAACAGAAAAATAAACTAATTCAAGAACCAAGAATCAACTGACAGATTGAGATAGATGGATATATATGTTTACAATTAGAACAATCATACAACCGACGCTTACCAAAGAATCAATCTCACCATGTCCCTACTATTCGGCCACGGAACGGGAAACCGAGACCCAATCGGGAGAGGAACCAAGCATCTAAGATTCGGATTCGGGCAATGCCGCTCCCGATACTCCATTCTCTTCCGAGATTTAAGCTCCTTGATCGCCCTCCAATTATCCAAGCAAGGAATGTAATCAACGGCTCCGGCGAACTTGCAAAACTTCCAATCGATCAGATCCGTAGGAGCTGGGATCGAATCATCCCTCCCATCTTGATTCTCGATCTCATCAGTAACATATGGAGCAGAAGATTTAGGAATTCTTGAGGAGATTTGTTGATATCTTTCCAGATATGAGAGGGAGAGGGAAGAGAATCGATTGGTGAAGACGAGGATAGAGCCGCAGAGAAGAAGAACGAAGAGAGCCAAGAGGAATGGGTACTTTCTCTCCGAAATTAGGGTTTCGAAAGTTGATGCCATTTCCTTTCTTTCTCGAGCTGCAAGAAGAAGAAGAAAAAAAATGGCGGGTAGAGTAGAGAGGGAGAGGGAAAGAGAGGGCTGGAGCGGATAAGATCTATAATGACATGACGATTTCGTTCGCACAACAAGGGGTAAAAGCGTCCAAAAACGCTGTACGAACACCAAAATGGATATATTGATGTATTTCTGTTTAAAATGGGCGTATACATGTTTAACACCATTTATTTGGTAAAATCCCCTTTAAAATTCAACCTGGGTACAAAATTGGAATAACTTCAAAATCTAGGATCTAAACGCTTTCTCTGAGTCGTTAATCGACACGGAACCTAGTGGACTTCTAGAGTCTGCTGACACTGAACCTAGTCAACTTTTAGAGTCGGTAATGTATCATTCGCCCATACACACTTTATTCTTCTGGAAGGTTTATCAAGCCTAACAAGCCAAACCGCACTTTACGACCCGACCACACCCATTCTTTTCATGGTTTGAATACATCGATCAAGGTGTTCACATGCATTGATGGGGCCCATCGAGGACCCCTCTGCCAAGTTTGAGATCAATCACATGAGTTTAAAAATTTTATATTAAAGAAAGAATTTAAACCTCGATCCAATGGTCCACAGTCCATTTGGATCGGTGAAAAGTCAATAGATCTAGTATAATTCAATTTGCCTCACTATGGGTCCCTTTCCCTACGGTGACAGGTGGATGCACGTGAAGACCCATTCCCTACGGTGAGAGATGGATGTACGTAAAGATTTTCACACACACACACACATATATATATATTGTATATTATATTTTCCTATATATATATAAAATATTCGTTGTCTAGTCATGTGTTCAATTGGACTTTGGGAACTCACTCTGATTGAATTGAGATTTGAGAAAATATCACTAAAGGGGATGAGACTCATCTTGAATTGTCTAGATTATCTCTGCTTGGGCCCCATGATGGAGTTCCAAGCCCGTGTTACACAGATCCAAGGTAATTGTTGGAACGGAGAATCCGGGCCCCTTGGAGTTTTATCTAAATATGCCTACTTTACGAAAATACAGTATGCTTTCTCTAGATGTTTTTGGATATAAATCTCTATGTTTGTTAAAAAAATTTCCAATTCATCCCTCTCCAACAAATTTTAACATCATCTAAATTGCAAACAATTTTCTTATTGACTTACATAGAAAACTCTTAATTGGGAGTTAAATTAACAAATATTTATTAAAAAAATTCTTAATTTTTCCACAAAAATGTCCGTGTGACAATGAACCTAAAAAAGACATCTAGTCTAGTTGAGAAATTCAAAATAATAGGGCAACATTCTATTAAAGTCAACTCTGTTGACTAAGAAGAAGTCTGATAAAGAAGATCAGACTCTTTGACTGATAATTTGCATTATAAAAATTGTACTAAGATATGGAATGACTTATTGGCAGCTGAGCCAATTAAAAAGAAGAAAAAGGAGTCGTGTGGTAGCCCCACTTAGCTGAATTAGATCATTGAAGAGAGGTAAAGGTAAAGTAACCCTCGTATTTATCTGTGACAGCTATAAACAAACACTTGTATTTAGGTCATTTGAAGTGACTGACAGCTATAACAATTATAAACAGACACTTGTATTTGTCTTATTGATCTCCCTCTAAACCTATCTCAGTGATGACTGATGAAAAAGGTCAATTGTCACGGTCACGGGTTCGACAAACGTATTAGAAAATAGAGAATTGAGTCCAGGTAGGGAGGTGATTTGTTGACATTTGAAACAGTCTGGATATACTCGAAAAGTTATTTGACTTGTTCCCAAACGACTAACGTGTCCGGGTCTCATGTGGAAGTCACTACACGGTACTCGTAAAATATGATGGGAACTCCATTGTGGGGCCCATACAAAGGAAATTTGGATTTCTTCAAATATGAAATTGTATATTCTCCATTGAGATCTCTTCTTATTTTGAGTTAATAGGACTATAGGAGTGAGTCATACAATAAGATTTAATACATGACTGAAAATGGGACTGGGCGATGATATGGTTTTATTGCTGACTTGGCATTAACCACATTTCCATTATGTGCTCGATTGGGCCGTGGGACTCCCTCGTATTGAGCTGAAACTTGAGGACTTATACTCAGAGGTTATGGGATTCATGTTTAACTGTATGGATTATATGGATTACTTCTATATGGGACTCACTCGTATTGAGCTGAAACTTGAGGACGTATACTCGAAGGTCATGGGATTCATGTTTGACTGTATGGATCACTTCTATGTGGGACCCATGATGCTGTTCCCTTGTGCGTGTTACACTGTTTCATGTAATGGCTGCGACAAGGGATTTGGATTTGTTTTCTAATGTAGTGGGAGCTAATTTTACATATTTTGTCAACAGACTTGTGGTTGAGAAGCATCTCAGTTCCACACTCATGCCCAAGGATTGATCATGAGTCATCGACTTTAAGTATGGACTAGTTATCAAATGAAGTAGCACCAACAACTACAACAACATATTTCAGTTTTTATGACCTCACATGTGTGAGTTGTGTTTATTCTCCTCTTATGTGTGAGTTTTTATCACCTTACATGTGTGAGTTGTGTGTCTCTTCACATGTATGAGTTATTTCTATGTCTCTTCCCTTGTGTGAGTCTCCATCACCTCGCATGTGTGAGTTGTATCATGGGTCTCAAGTCCCAGCCCCTTCGTTGGGTTAAAAAACAACAACAACAATTAAAAATAAAATAAAATAAAATACTTATATTTTCTTGCCTAAAGAACTACTGCATCACTTATGAGATCACACGGAAAGGTTGTTATAGACATTAGGATTGTTTCTCTATTAAAAATGAGATTAGGTGTTAGAGATTTTAGGGATAGAATTGAGGGCTTGAATTTCAAATTATCTCTTATTAGTATTATCTATCTTGTATAAATTATTGGCAACCTAATTTAAATAAAGGTTACGGTGACTTTTATCTCAATGGATTTATTTATTTAAAAGTCTTCATGGCATTAAAAGCTAGGGCAAGGTGATCAAGCTGGACACAGTTCTATCCTCCATGCTTTTTTGATAATCACCGTTAATTTTCTTTTATTTCAACCAAATCAAACATCTTCTCTCATACATCCAAATCGTGGGCGCGAACCGCGAACTGCAGATTTAAAGCATGGTGGTCACAAAGGTATTGCATTGCGGTATAGTACTCATATACATCCAAGCCTTACGATCTCGCAATCTTCATCAAATTGCGTGATTGAAGCTTTTATAAGAAATCATGATGGATTTGATCCAGTCGGCCCCCGGCACTGACAAACTTCATTGTGGGGCCCATATAAAGAAACTTTGAATTTTCTCAAATATAAATTTTTATCCTCTCCATTAAGATCTCTTCGTATTTTGAGTTAGTAGGAGTGAGTCATACCCTAAGATTGAACACATAACTGAAAATGGGATTGGGTGATGATATGGTTTTATTGTTGACGTGGCATTAATCACATTTCCATTATGTGCTTGATCGGGAGTTGGGATTCACTCATATTGAGCTGAAACTTGATGACGTATACTCAAAGGTTATGGGATTCATTTTTAACGGTATGGATTACTTCTATGTGGGACCCATGACGTTGTTCCCTGCGTGTGTTACACTCTTCCATGTAATAGTTGCGAGAAGGTATTTGGATTTGGTTTCTAATGTAGTGGGAGCTAATTTTACATGTTTTGTCAACAGACTCGTGGTTGAGAAGCACCTCAGTTCCACACTCATGCCCAAGGATTGATCCTAAAGTCATCAAGTGTAAGTATCGATTGATTATCCAATGTAATCCCGATGGGTAGCTCAGTTGGCCTAGGACCACGGTTTGCACTCGGAGGTTGTGGGTTTGAAACTGCTCTACCACACTGGGGTCACAGGGGAATTTTACCGGGCTTTCTCTCCTGGGCCCGTAGGGATTATTCTGATCCAAAGGGCTGGGAACCCTACGTTATAAAAAAACAAAAAAAACTAGTTATCCAATGTAGTAGCACCAATAAGTACAACATGGTATATTTGTATTAGCTTATTGTTATAGATTACCTTGGTGGTAAGGAGTGCAGTTCTCATTGGGAGGTCTTGGGTTCGAACCCAGCCTCCTCCCTCTTTGCATATGTGAGTTTTTATGACCTCACATATGTGAGTTGTGCTTATCCTCCTCGCATGTGTGATTTTCCATCACCTTACATGTGTGAGTTGTGTGTGTCTCCATCACCTTACATGTGTGAGTTGTGTGTGTCTCTCCTCGCATGTGTGAGTTGTGTCTATGTCTCATTGCGTGTGCGAGTTTCCATCACCTCGTATGTGTGAGTTGTGTCTATCTCTCCTCTCATATGTGTGAGTTGTGTCATGAGTCTCGAGGTCCCAGTCCCTCGCTAGGTTACAAAAAAAAAAAAAAAAAAAAAAAAACCAAAACAACAACAACAACAATAACAATAAATAAATAAATGAGTTATCTTTTCTTGCCTAAAGAACTATTGCATCACTTATGAGGTCACAACGAAAGGTTGTTAGAGACATTATGATTGTTTCTCTATTAAAAATGCAATTAGGTGTTAGAGATTTTAGGGATAGAATTGAGGGCTTGAATTTCAAATTAACTCTTATTTTTATTTTCTATCTTGTATAAATTATTGGCAAGTTGATTTAAATAAAAGTTATGGTGATTTTTACCTCAATGGATTTATTTATTTAAAAGTCTTTATGGCATCAGAGCTAGGGCAAGGTGCTCAAGTCAGACACAGTTCTATCCTTCATGCTTTTGTGATACTCACAGTTAATTTTCGTTTATTTCAACCAAATCAAACATCTTTTCTCATACATCCAAACCGTGGATGCGAACCACGAATCGTAGATTTAAAGCAAGGTGGCCACAAAGGTATTACATTGCGGTATAGTACTCATACGTACATCCAGCCTCACGATCTCATAATCTTCATCAAATTGCGTGATCGAAGCTTTTAAAAGAAATCACGATGGATTTGATTTAGTTGGCCACCGGCACCGACAAACTAAAAAAAGGAGCGAGTTGTAATAGTGAAAGATCCTTGGATAGACGGTGACCACTTGGAAGACATAAAAGATCGTTTCTATTTTAAAAAAAAGTTACCATTTAATTTCCAGAGATCAAAGGGTTTTATTGAATTTATGTTAACTGTCACGCTCTGGGATCTGGGAAGAGCAAATTTACGGCAGATCGAGTCCGTGGTGAGGCTATAGATTAACTTGTGATAATCTGTGATGAGACGAGAGGAAGAAGAAAAATACAATATTGGCGAGAAAACTCAATGATCAATGGATCATCGACTGTTCTATTTTATAATGAATTGTTACCTTAAATCACGACACTAAGTATGTGAAGGTTACAAATTAGAATAAATGGAAGAATGGAAAGAATCAATCATACTCAATCCTAATCTATACAAGGAAAACATAAAGAGAGAAATCAGCTTTATAGGGATTTGACTAAATCCTACGTGAGAGAGGCTATAATGGGCCTCTGATGGGCTAGGGCTAGGCCTAGGGGCCAGTTAGCATACAACCTTGTTATCTTCTACACTCCCCCTCAAATTGATGTGGTAAGGCAGAAAACATCAATTTGCTAGTGAGATCATGATGACGTTTTTTGGGGAGAGCTTTTGTGAAGATATCTGCCAACTGGTTAAGAGTAGAGACATGAGGCAGAGTGATCTTCTCCGTAACAACGTGCTGACGAATGAAGTGACAATCAATCTTAATGTGTTTCGTTCTTTCATGAAAGACCGGATTGTTGGCAATTATGGTAGCACTTGTGTAGTCCCCATGAAGAGGTGTAGAACTACCAATAATGACACCAAATTCACAGAGAAGACGGCATAGCCAGATGATTTCAGCATTAGCAGACGACATCGCCCGATATTCAGTCTCAACAGAAGACTTTGAAACGGTGGTTTGCTTCCTGCATTTCCACGAAATCAGAGAGTCCCTAAGAAACATACACCAGCCAGTGGTAGATCACCGAGAATTTGGGCAACCAGACCAGTCAACATCCGTATAAGTGGATAAGTGTAGAGAAGCGTCTGAAGAGTAGAAAAGACCATGATTAAGGGTGCTTTTGACATAGTGGAGTATGTGCAAGGCAGCAACAATGTGATGTTTGTGAGGATTGCTCACAAATTGGCTAACCGTATGAACGACATGAGAAATATTCGGCCGAGTCATAGTTAAGTAGAGCAAACTACCAACTATCCGCCGGAAAACAGAGGGATCATCCAGGGGAGGGCAATCATCCGTACTGATCTTGCAGTTCAACTCCATAGGTGTATCAAAAGTGTGAGCATCATCGAGTCGTGCTGAAGTGATTAAATCTGTAGCATATTTTCGTTGATGAATCCGAATGCTAGATTTGCTACGTAAGAACTCCAGGCCCAGGAAGTAGGTGAGAGGACCAAGATCCTTCATTCTGAAGTGGCGAGTGAGATGATGTTTGAGATCCGTAATGCTGACACTATCATTGCCACTGATAATCATATCATCAACATAGACTAAAAGGAAGGTGTAGTCCTTCGATGTCCATCTGAGAAATAGTGAGTTATCTGAATGACTCTAACGAAATCCAGCTTGAAGAATTGCAGCCCAAAATTTATCAAACCAAGCCATGGGAGCCTGCTTAAGTCCATACAAAGATTTCCACAACTTACAAACAAGTTTAGGAGGACAGGCATATCCGGGAGGAGGCTTTAAGTAAAAAGACTTTCGTAAATCCCCATGAAGAAATGCATTTTTGACATCCATTTGCCCCAGAGGCCAGTTGCGGGCTGTAGCGACACATAGGAGAGTATAGACGGTGGTCATTTTAGCCATTGGTGCAAATGTCTCCTCATAGTCAATTCCATACTCTTGTTTATAACCCTACGCAACTAATCGGGCTTGGAAGCGATCAAGACTCCCATCGAAGTGAACTTTTATGGAGTAGATCAATTTATTGCCAATCACAGAGGCTCCTTCAGGAGACGGTACCAAGTCCCATGTCTGATTAGCTTCAAGAGCGATCAATTCCTCATTCATAGCATCATGCCAGTAAGCAATCTTTGAGGCCTGTGAATATGAGGTGGGTAGAGGAGCGCTATCTAAAGATGAAAAGAGAGCATGAAATCCATAAAGGTTAGGGGCAATGGAAAGACGATTAGATTATCCCGAAGAGATGATATTATCCAAAGAAGCATTGTTATCTTTAGGAGCAGTAGGCGGCACTGGGAGATGATTAGGAGAGGGAGGCATCATAGGAGGAACCGTGTTACGCCGGATATAGAACTTGAGAGCAGGTGATGGAGAAGTAGACTTCGGGAATTGTGGCAAATAGGATACATCAAGAGAATGATGATCTAAACATAATGAAAAGAAGGGAATTTGTTCCAGGAAGATCACATTACGAGCGATTCGCATGCGTTTTTCAAATTGGTCATAACATAATAACCCTTTGTGTTCAGTACTGTAGCCAAGAAAGATGCTTTTGGCAGCCTGTGGGGATAGCTTAGTGCGTTCAGTTGGTGGAAGATGAACAAAACACAAGCAACCAAACACACGTAAGTGAGAGTATGAAGGAGGATGTTCAAAGAGAACTCCGTAGGGAGTAGTCTTGCCTAGAAAAGTACTAGGAAGATGATTTATCAGGTACACCGCAGTCTGCGAGCATCACACCAAAATTCTAGAGGAACTAAGGATCCAAGTAAAAGGGTTCAAACAGTTTCAAGAATATGTTTGTTCTTTCTTTCCGCAATTCCATTTTGCTGAAGAGTGTGCGGACAAGATTTTTGATGAAGAAATCCGTTATCAGAAAGGAAATCAGAGAATTCATGAGACATGTATTCTCCGCCAGAATCGGATCGAAGGATTTTGATATCTTTCTTAAATTGGGTGTGGACCATGTTGTAACGCCCCAATTCCGGATACCGATAAAGTCGTTCGAATATCCGAAGTTGGCGCGCTACTTCCCAGAAAATCCGAGAACTTCCAAGATCGTAGGCCCGCAGTGAGGTCCAATTTAAAACTTTTGAACAATATAGAATCAATGGTTAAATTTGCGGAAGCATAATAAATAAAGCGAAAGCAATTTGGTATCGATATATATGTAAAGTGTGAGCAGAACTACAGTCTAGTTAAGAGTATCAGTTGTTAAACAAAAGTTAATACATTTTGTTAACTACCCGGCTCACTACAAAATTTCTCTCGAAAGCCCAAAATCAAGTAAGACTCTCAGAACCCTGGTAATAGCTCTCCGTCCTCCGCCTCGACATCGAGGTCGGCCGGGCCCCACGCGAACTCTCCAGCTACGGGCGCTTCTACTAGCGCGAGCGCGTCCTCTGCAATCTCTGGGTCAAGGCCTAAGCACCAAAGATGGGTCAGATCTAAAAGGCCTGACAAGTCACAGTATACTAATAACATAGGACATATATCAAATGAATAGAGACATGTATATAAATTAAAGAATAACAAGGTAAATAAACTAGGCAGTTGAGCAAGGTAAGTATAAGGAATCAGGATAAATGGACAACATCTAATCTACTACAAAATGACACATTCACACGAGCTGGAATACCGTGAGATATTATGCCGCGGCCCTCCCATACTGAACACAGTTGCAGCGGGGAAATCTCACCAGTGCTGGGAATTACTAATCCCGCAAATCACTCATCAATCTCATCACACTCATCACTCAAGACCGGACACGGTATCAAACCGTCCGTCTTAACAACATAGCTCATCATGATAGCTCCTCAGCACTCATCATAGCTCCTACCGGGGATGATCAGTCCACAGGCTAAGCTTAAATCAACCGAGTGAATGTCTATGCCGACTCAAGAATACTCTTAAGGGTCTGTGTCTGTCTAGGCTTTGCCTTGCGTGAACAAGGTCCTAACCAAGTCTCTAAGAGGTTCATATATCAATTAATCAATGAATTATAATTCAAGTCCAAGCCCACTCGTTGGATCCATACCAAGGCCCATCAAATCCATGGCCTGGTCTAGAGCAGTCCATACGAGGCAATCATAACCATATTTACTGATAAACAACTTATTCTAATCCATAAAGAGTTATAATTCTAATATAAACTACCTCTCCAGTCTAAAGGTACACATATCCAAACTTAGGCCCAATAAGGGCCCGCCTAGCCACAGACACGGGTCAGTGTTCTCCAAATCGTACTATCGGGTCACTTCTAAGATATCCTAGGTTCAGGTCCTCCATTTATATTTAATTAACAGCTAACAGCTACACTAAAGATCTAAGAATGACAGTAATAAACAAGGTGAAGTGTGAACTCCAATATAAGAATCAATAGGGAAATACAACAGGCCAATCCTAAGTAATTGACCACTTTCAGATTCCGGTCTATCTCCGGTAATTAGATCTCTATACGAAGTCTCAGATGCCAATGGATACTGTGTTTGGTGCTCCTGAGGTTACGGGCGTCATTGACAACGTTTAAGGCTCTAATCATATTAGATTAAACGACCAAAACCCTAATCAGTGGTCCCCGCGAGTCAAGGTTGAGTCACACCGTTGACTCGGGCTTAGTACATTGATAAATGTCCATTTGGATGGTCAATGGGCCCCACAAATGATCACAACTCCTAAATGTTGAAAACTGAAAAATCAGGGTTTCCCAGTGTGCTGGGTCGACTTAGCACAGGCTGGGTCGACCTGGCACACTGGGGGTTGACCCCCAGGTTGACCTGATGTGCAGTGTGCTCGGTCGACCTCCTGGCCTGGTGGGTCGACCGAGTGCACTGGAAGAATTGAATCAGGCCTCCTGGAAGATTAAGTTTGTTTTCAAAGGTTCCCAATGTGTCCGGTCAACCTCCTGGCCTGGGTGGTTGACTGCATACACCAAAAACCTTGAAAAGAATGATGTCCCAGCTTTCAGACACTTTCTACTGCATTTCCAGTGTGTTTCAGGAGAAAAATCAACTTTCAGCCATTTCCTGCAAAAATAGTGTACCCGGGCCGACCTGGGCAGGGCCAGGTCGACCTGGCTCACTGAAATGGATCTCTGCAGGAAAAATTAACCGAGAACAAGTTTTTCCCAAAATTCAGTGTTCCTGGTCGACCTGGGTAGGGCCCGGTCGACCGGGTACACTGAAACTCAGTTTTTGTAGAAATTACTAACTAGGAGCTGTTTTTCCCAAAATGTAGTGTGCCAGGTCGACCTGGGCATGGCCCGGTCGACCTGATACACTAAAAAATCATTTTTGCAGAGATTTTTAACTGGGACCTGTTTTCTGCAAATTTTAGTTTGCCAGGTCGACCTGGGCAGGGCCAGGTCGACCTGGTACACTATAAAAATCCTGCAGAACCCAGTTTTAGGGATTTTTCCATTTTCAACCCGATTTTCCACCAAAACACCTCCAATCACTCCCAAACTTCACCAAATCATTGAAAAACACAAAACCACTACAATGCCCATCATCCAACACCAATTTGGCCCATTGATCTTCCAAATGGGGGGTGAAACCCATCCATCAATGCCACATTATGCAACAAAACTAAGCTCCAGGTAGTTCTAGCATATGAACAAAAATCTGAACTATAAATTGCAGAATCAATGAAACAAAAGCATATACCTAAGTTAAAAGTATAATGCACTTGCCTTGCTTGGATTAGAAGGTTTGTAAGGAGAGAAGAGAAGAAGAATATATAGAACCAAGCTAAATGAAGAAGATGAATTGGCTGCAGCTCCTAGGGTAAATCCTCCAGCACAACAATAGCCTAATTCTAGAAGAGAAATGAGAGAGGAAGAAAAGAGGAAGGAAGAAGAGATGAATAGTAGTAGGGTTTCATTGGGATTAGTGCTGGTTTTATAGATTTTGGGGGTGGCTAAAGACTAAAAAGTCCTTTGGGGTTGTATAGGATTAGGGTTAGGGTTAGGGGCATTTGAGTCTTTAGGTTGGAAGGTTCTAGAGAAGGTGCTTTTTGTGAAAACCCCCTATAGTTAACTCAAAATCTTAGCTAGGGCCTCCCTTCACTAATAAACCCTAGAATTTACAAAAGACTACACAAAACCCTAATACTAATACAACTAAACTAGTCTAACACAAACTTAGGAGATTAACACATAACTACCCTGATTAACCCCTAATTAACATAATAAGCCACTAATTAATATAATTAGCTAATAATTAGTATTTAAAAATACAATTAGAGGGCCCACAAGGGGTGGGGCCTCACAATGCTTGTGGGCCCTCACAATGTTATAGAATCTTTGAAAAATAGAAGATACTTTAGATTTTAAACGCATGAAATAAATCAAAGTATAACAGGAATGATCATCAATAAATGTCAAATAATACTTGAATCCTACCCTACTCAAGGTAGGAGCAATGCCCCAAACATCAGTGTGAATGATGTCAAAAGATTCTAATGCACGAGAATTATGAACAAAAAATGGCAAAATATGACTCTTACTTAAATAACAAGCTTCACATTTTGATTGAGATAAAGAAGACATCATTTTATTATCAATCGTAGAGTCCAAACAACCAAGTTTAAATAAAGAAATTAAAAAAGGCATTGTTCACATGACCAAGACGTTTATGCCAAACCGTCCACAAGCTTTTGAAATTATTAGAAGAAGAAGCAGAAAAGGAATGATGTCCAATGTCTAACAAAAATAGGCGCCCATGTTTACTCCCCGTCGCGATCACCTTCCCAATTTGTCGCCCCTGTATGACACAACTAGAAGAAGAAAAATGAACAAGATAACCCTCATCAATAAGTTGTCATATAGAAAGTAAATTTGATGATAATTTTGGAACAAAGTAAACATTGGAAAGGGTGGTGGACTCGTAAGTGATACTAGATAAAGTAATGGTACCAACTCCAGAAATGAGTAATTGATCACCATTAGCAGTTGTAATTTTTTCTTTTCCAAGGTAAGGGTGAGAATTTGTAAAGCTATGTTCTACAGATGTCATGTGATTTGAGGCTCCTGAATCTAAAAATCATGTGGAAGAGGTGATAGAAGAAGAAAGAGATGTAGGAGAATGGAAGGCAGGAGATGCTGTATGAGAATGAGGTTGATCCTGACCACCAGAGAAGCCCATAGACCCATATGCAGAGGTGACTGCGCTCTGGATCAGTTCTTGAATCTGAGCAGAAGTCATGGATATAGCCTTGGAGGAAGTATTGCCTGTATCTGATACTAGGAATGAAGCTTGAAATGCGGATGGAACATTCTGTCTTGGCATATTGGAGGGAGGCTTCTTAGGATGTGTCTCATTCCGACGCTGTAGGCTTTGATAGTCATCAATCACATGACTGGTCTGTTTGCAATATCTGTAAACCAATTTCTTGCGACAATTTTTAGCAATATTTCCAAAGCCTTTGCATTCATAACATTAAGTCAGCTTTAGAGTGGCTAGAAAAGCCGAGTCAATAGGAAGAGGCGCAAGGAAAACTTTGCGTGCTTCGGGTCTTCCAGAATAGTGCGCTGTGAAGTGAGACGAAGTTCTTCGCGAAGGACTTTTTAGAAGCAAGTATCAAGATTAGCAGTATTCACCCTATTCATGAGGGCAGACCGAACATATTAAAATTCTGGTCGTAGATTCATAAGAAACTAGCTGATATGAGTTTCTTCTTGTAACTGGAGAGACTTAAGACAGAAATCCAGAAGAGTCCGTTTGGATTAACATGGAATCCTTTTCAGTTCATAAGGTGAGGAAACCATTAAAGTATTCCTGCACAGTTTTATCCCCTTGACTATATTTGGCAATTTCACTATCCAGATGAAATTTCCGGGCTTTATTGGTTTGATGGTAGACTTTCTTCAGATGAGCTCACATATTAGCTGCAGTAGTGTAGGCTTGAAGAGCCATGACAAGAGAATGATCAATTGAGTTAAGGATCCAAGTTACTACCTTAGCGTTTTCTTTGGACAAGGTGGCTAGGCCTTTGGAGTCAGTAGTACTTGTAATCTGAGGCCTAGGTATTGATCCATCAAGATAACAAAAAAGGCCCTGTCCTTCTGCAAAGTTCCTTAAGTGGATGGACCAAGACATATAGTTTTGCCCATTGAATTTAATTGGGATGACGTTGTACTTGTCCATTTGTAGAATGTAGTAGATAAGAGACAACAGAGCAAAATAGTAGAAGAAGAAAGAAAGCAGCACACAAACCGACCAAAAAGGTGTTTTGGTCTACTAAAAAAGGCGAATATAGAAGTATTTATACCAACAGTGAACTAACAGAGCAATAACCAGCACTGATCAGATATTTAATTAACCTTAATTAGTCATAGGCAGCATCAACAACATACAGCAGCACTCGGTACAATCAATAGAGGAAAAAGGCAATAGAAGACAGCAACAGAAAGCACATTCAGTGCAATTTTTCTCCTAAACAGAGCCAGACGAACTGAGGATTTGGACCTAGATCTCTCGTGGACCCCACAGGGTAGTCAAATCACAGATCATGTTTGAGTTCTGTAAAGAGGATCAAAGATTCTTCCTTCAGTCCAAATCTAATGAGATTTGGATACAGATCCACAAATCTGGACGATCTTGATGAAAACTATCTGGCAGATTTTTATTAAAATGAACAGAAGAAGAAGTGGATGGAACCTACCTCAAAGGTGATGGAAAAATTCTTAAAAAGACCTTCAAGGATGGTCGATCACAACTGTGGAGGTCTCTTGGAGATATGAAGATGATCCGTGGTGGGCCACTATTGATCAGTGACATTCACAAAGAAATTTCCACGCCTGGATGAAGATCCACCCTAGGGAGACTTAGTGGATCAATGAGAGAAGATGATTGATCAATGATAGAATAACAAATCCATACGAAGATCACACATAAGCTTATAACCAAGTAATCCTCGCCAAAGCCATATGTATAATCCAATTAACCCGTCACACCTCCAAATGCATGTAACACTTCCCATGAGATATGAGCAGATAAACCATAGCCTGGCCAAAAGGCCCTACGTCCATACTAAGTTCACACTGACTCACACTCAATAATGACCGACAAAGAGAGAAGATAATGCTCATTCATGTATAAAGCGAAAACATAAACATAATCCATATCCCAATGATTTGTGAGTCAATAGAGTACTTACAAATAGCCAACATAGGTCCATAGTCCCCCCGTGCGTGTGAAAGACCATACTACCCAATCTAGTAGTTACGTGAGTATCGAATGGCTTATGTAGTACATTGGTGCTTCCGAAGTTCGATGTATCTTCGGAAAACCTACTGCGACACTCACATGGCCCAATACGGTCCACACATGGCCTAACGAGCAACCTGTAAGGGGAGATCAAGCTCAGACATCCCCTTACTCTTTTACCCGCTCATATTCATCATTACGTTAGGCTAAAGGTCATGGTTAAGGGTAAAGGTTCAAAAAACCCGAAGTCCTAAACCTCGAATAAGTTTGTATTACAGTTAGCCTAACATCCTTATGACTAGTTGTGGGGTGTCCACATTGCTAATATGCACTTTAACAATAAGATTTTAGAACTAAAAGGAATTTGTAACATTGCTTGAAGATTAGTAGAGACAAAGAAGGATACCGTATACCAATTGATTTATTTGATTTTAAAATTGACATGATTTTACCAGTGGTGATTGCGACGGTATAAAGAAGTTTTTCGACAATGAAGTATGTAAATACAAGGTTGCATAACTGAATGTGAGATCAATGGATGAATGACTGTTTGGTAACATATATTAAAAATGACGTGGTATTTAGTATTGATTAAAAGTTATTATGCAACGATTTTAACACATGAAAACCTATTGAAAGCAGCTGTTAGAGTTTATGTATTTGAATTTTTTTTTGTCAAGAACTATTAATAACAATGTATTAAAATTTCTGTTTATTTTTTATTTATTTTGAGAATTAAATATTTTCTTTGTCGAATTATTCAAAATAGTTTATTTGAGAATTTTATATTATATTTTTCGAATTATCAAAAATACATGAGAGATGTTGATAAAGGAGAAAATAAATTTATTTAATTTGCGGAAGATAAGTCTTTTGTTGACCACATTTACTCGAATTTCTAGAGCCGGCTACTGGTGGGGGCATTTTTTTTTTCTTTTGGGTGTTTTGAGCAATTAATGACCCTCTTTTGTAAGGCACCTTGCTCCAGTCTTTGCATTCGTTTCTTTTGAAAATACACACTTGTCTTTTTTTAGAAAAAATAGTACTTATCCAACTATAAACCTTTAAAATCACATTTGAAGCCATATAATAGAATAATTTCTAGCTTGACGTTTAATGGAAAATTGATACCCATCCTATCCCTACCTCTATGATTGCTAAGAATCCAAGTGGCCCAGCACAAATTGGAGCGTTATTCCAAAAGCAGGTTCTTGGTATCACTGCTCGATGAAGTCAACAACTTGTTTGAGACGTGTCGATCATTTATTTTAAGCTTTACGTACCGTTTAATATCACTACCATTTGCTTCTGAAAAGTAGTTCTTAGAAGACTTCTTCTTGGACGTTTGCTAGTGTGGGACCACCCTGCAGTGGCTGGTTGTGGATTTATCACTATCATAGTATCATATGCTTATTTCAACTAATTGGTTTGGGTTGATGGCTAGTGTTTAGCAAGTTTTGAACAGGTCATTTTGAGAATGATATTAGCTTTTACTAATAACAAAGCAAAAAAGGAAAAGACATTTAAAAAACTAAACCAAAATAAAGCACAAAGTTCGTTGTGTGTTTTATTTATTTATTTATATATATATATTTAAAATCCTATGCCTTATAAGTAGGGGCGGACCGACGTAGTGATGACCTGGGCCAAACCATGTCCCACATACAACTAATAAATACTCACCCCATCTTTGAACCTGACGCGCGATCGCCCCACGTGTCATAGAATTGGAAACACTGCATCTTCTATTTCGATGTATTTTTCTACTGAGGATATGAGATCGTCTTCACACCATTCTCTTTCAACGGATTGTTTTACCGTGAGATCGGCTCCTCATCGTCGGTCATCTAGTAGTTAGTCTCTTTCCCTCCATCTCTCGATGTAGTATAATCATGATTAGTCTATATCTAAATCTAAACCCCTAATTTCCAAATCCTAAACCAAACCCTAAGCCCTAAATCACCAAATCTAAGAATATATACAAATTTGAAGGTGGCAAACTCACCCTTGGGCACACTTTAATCTTTAGTTCATATGTAAATCCGGCCTCCAGGTTCATATGTTTGGACAGCTTGAGTTACAATTAACGCAAGTTCCCTTCTTTGCCATGAGCCCATGACCAACTATAAGAAAATGTTTTCACAGCTAAAGTGCGGGACATTTTAATGAGAGAAATGTATGTTAATTAATATAGTTAATTATTTTGTGTCTATTTAAATGCAATACATTTTGTTTTTTGCTATTGTTAATATAAATAAAAAAGTTTAACAAAATCGACGAAAGTTTAGCCCCACCTAAACGAAAATCCTGGGTCCGCCATTGTTCACAAGGATATGTTATTACAATTAATCTCATGGAAAAGTTTATGAGTGAGGGACAAAATTGTTTAATTGTTTAATCAGTAGCTCATAATTATCTCATAGTTTAATTTTTTAGAAGCGTTTTTTTTCTTGATTTTCAATCCGAGGGTTAGAAACGCCTGTGTGAGGCGTGAGTGCCAATTAATAGAAAGAGGGAGGGGTGGGGAGAGGGGATGTTGATGAGGGTAATGGGGATTGATGGATAAAAGAGGAAAGAAAATCGAATGTTCACACCCTCACCTTCTCCACCATATGGACCAGGCCAACATGTGTAAGTCGATTTTGTTTGTGTGTGTGGGGAAATGCTCTTATGAGAGTTAACTCTCACTGTGAGAGACACCATGATGGGCCCCACCTAGGGCCCCAGTGATCACGAGAGAAAGGGATTGAAAAGAGCCATCTTTGATGAGCCAAGATATCAAGTTTGAGTCCAATCCCATGCCTTTAACCCTTGATCCGTGTCCTACAAGTTTAACAACTTATATTAAAGTAAAAATTGACCATCGATCCTGATGATGCCAAAAAAAGGTTTTCGGGCACCACCGGTCAAGTGATTAATAAATAATGTGAAAATTAATGGGGAGAGAGAATTTATAGTGGTTCGGTCAGTGTGACCTACGTTCACTTTAAACTGGTGATTTTACTTCTCCGAGGTAGGGATTACAAGTAAGAAGAATACAATGATAGTGTAAATGCGGATAAGAATTGCTTGCCCCCCGGTGCTGGTGGGGCTTTGTGATTTATAGTCTTCCCCTAACAGATGGTGACGACTCTTCAGCAACGGACGATTCAATCTAGCGGAGTTTTCGAACCGCCCTCAACAGACGAGGCAGGTAGGATCTCCTCCGCAGGACTTGGTAAAAGCAGGTAGATTGAACGACGCGCTGACTTCGTTATTTAGTGGATCTGGACCCAGCCCTTAATGGGTGAATTTAGATCCGGGCTCATCACGGACTTGGGTCACTTTGACCTGACCCACCATCGTGGACCGGGTCACTTGGGCCTGACCTGTCATTATGGACTGAGTCACTTGGGCCTGACCCATCAGATCCAATGGTCCAGTCCATTCGAAATGGTGCAAACCGATGGGCTCCGACATAATTCAAGGGTGTCCCAAGTGCGTGGAAATTAAGTTCGGATCAGTGATAGGTTGGGCCTATTATAGTGTCTCTCACTCTAACACGGTGAGACTTAACTCTCACGAGAGAGAGAGAGAGAGAGAGAGAGAGAGAGAGAGAGAGGTGTTTTAATAAATTTACTTTTGAGAGAGAGAGAGAGAGAGAGAGAGAGAGAGAGAGAGAGAGAGAGAGGTGTTTTAATAAATTTACTTGAAAACCATTGTGTTCGCTCTCTCCCACTCCAACTAACCCACCTCCCACCCAATGATTTTGAAGCCTTGATACCTTAGAAGATTTAAGATCCAATCAAACTGAATTTTATCCAGCCTTCTCATGTCGATCAAAACTTGTTGGGTTAAATGTCTTGTATTCGGGATTGATTAATGGACTTGTCTTCTATGTCAGCCAACATTTTGGTTTAGGGTTCATGCATATTTTGGTAATAATATAATATTTTTGTAGGGCTTAAAAAAGGGATGGTTAGACATATAATGTAACTTTTAAACCTATACCAATAGAGGGAAGCAGGAGCAATAAAGATAAACGAATTTCTCTTGGGTCATGGAAGTAGGCACATTGCTAAACTAAGTAAATATTGCTATGTGTGCATTGTGATTGTTCATTAATCAGATGTTTTGCTTTGCGCAACATTAAAACATCGATCATATTGTGTATAAAAATTAATGTTATTAATAAGTCATTACTGATTAGTGATTTAGTCATATATTTCTTTAATCCAATGATCGATATTCTCCCTTTCGAGAAGAGATCAACAACTCTATAGGAAAACATGGTTGTGCCACTACTTGAACAGTTCATATCTTTGAAAGATTAAATTTGTATGTATTCATTTGTTTTAAACTTATTGGACTGCACCATGTTATCAACCTTATGTTATCACTCTAAGCAGAGAAATTATACAAACTCTAATAATTTTTCATTCCAAACCTTTGCATGTTTAACATGTGATATCAATATCTACTAATAAAACTGATAAACAACACGCTAAGTATTGGCATTTATATGTCCCCATTCACTCTTTACTTTCCACTTTTCCCAATGAAAGATAGTCATGTTATTATGAATAAATGTATTATCAACAGTCACACAAGATTACCACTCCCTTATTCTTTGTCCATTAATACATAATGACAAAAGTAACTTTATCCCCATGTTTTGTGGCTGACACACTTTTCTGTTGATTTCAGAATCCTCTCAGTTGCCCCTTCTATCCAAAACGCCAGCTCCTCACGTTTTCTAGAAACATTGGAACTTTCTTTTTGGCTTGATTAGTGGAAGAAAAGTCCATGAACTGCTTTGCTAATTAATGATTTAATGGCTTGGAACAAGAAGGATATAGGACGTCTATGGAAAGTGATCTCGGGGAGTTCTGTAAACCTTGTTTGGTTCAATTAGGGGATCCGGATCCGACTTCTATGCAAGATAATTATTTCGTCAAGGCCATGTCATCTAACAGTAAGGATTCTGAAATGCTTAGAAAGAACTTGGATTTTCCATGGGTCCAACTCTAGGATTTGGTGTGATGGTTTTTACCTGGAAAGTAAAAAAAAGTTTGAACTATTTTTCTCTTAATTCCACTGAAAAGTCTTTGTTACGGAGAAAAGATGGGAACAGCTTTTCCACGCTTTTGCAAGAAAGTATTTCTGCCTGGGATACCAACATTACACAAACAAGCTGTAGACTTCAAGCTACATGAGAAGTTTAGTTCATTTGTGTGAGGGTGTGAAACTTTCATTGTTAAAATTATTTCATGTACAATTATTTATTTATTTATTTATTTTTTTGCTTGGTGGCCTAGTGGCCACTATGGGGTAAGGAAAGCTACCACTCTAAGATTCAAATCCATAAGAAGCTATAGGAGGCCGGTGTGTTATCCACAGTCACACTGTGTGATTCACATTCCATGCCATGTACCACATTGTTGACTTCTTTGTGAAGTGTGGGGTTTCTTTCATACTCAACCCACTTTATCTAAGTCCTCTTTCTACACGTCTCTTATGTATGGTGATAACGATTTTTGAAGGATTCTAAAACATTGATTCTCTTTTATCTTTTATAAATTGGCCTCACTCTCCTAGCCATTGAACTCAATAACAAAAATAAATGCACTTTAGAAAATCATTAAAAATCTCACTTCAAATTTGAGTGGTGGTTTTTTAGAATGATATTTGGCACAATCTCATATGTTAAATATACTTTAGGCTACAACTTAATTGGATGAGTCCCAAGTGAACCCAAAAATGGGAATGGTAATGTCCCCTAGCTGTAGCTCAGTTGCTAAGGGACATGGGTGTGTGAATAATGTACGTGAGCTCAAGTATCTAATGTAGTGAAAAAGCGGAAGGTAATCACTAAAAAGTGCAGAAGAGTTCTTTATTATTATTATTTTTTTTAATCTTCTTTCGGTGTCCCAACTAGAGGGGTTGGGACTCCAAGAGACTGAGACACATGAGGAGAGAACACGTGCACACATAGGGAGTGAGACTCGCACATGCGAGGAGAGAGAACTCACACACATAGTGTTAGGATTTTGTTTATTTACTAATTCATGGATTGGATAAAACTCTGAGTCCATTGAGCTGTAATTTTTATTTTAGAAAAGAACTCCGAAGATAGAAGAGTGGAAGGTCTCAAAGAAGAAAGCTACGAAGAAATAAAGTGTTGAATTTTCGGATCATCGAGAATGGGGTCTGCTCGAGCAACCAGCATCATCCGCTCAAGCGGACATAGTTAGAAGAGCCAGACGCACTGACAGAGCCCTTTTGCGCTGAAACAAAACCTCATCCGCTCGAGCGAACATGCGGCAGAGTCATAATAAAATTAGAAACCTGATTCTAATTGTACCCAAACTGCTTGTTTTAGTCCTAATCATCTTAGGCAACGTTAAGCACGTCCCAAGGGCTAGTTAAAGGACTCAAGGACTATTCTAAAGATGGACCTCACATCTCAAAGTTCTGAATTAGAGATCTAATTGAGAGAAATCTTCTCTAGAGATTTATTGAAGAGTTGTAGTGACAAGTTCTCTAGAGAGCTAGTTTCTTCTGCATCCCTTGTCGAAGATCATCTTCTTGCATAGAAGATTTGAGTAACAAGCACATGACTAAGTCTGTTGCGATTAACAGTGTGAAGTCGTTGAAGTGTGAAGCGATACAAGATAACTTCAGTCCTTAAGTAGGGGATATCTAGGGAGGAAATCTGAGTTTCTTTTAATTGCGAGATTCATAGTGCTTGATTGTTTATCCAATTCGGATCCATGGTTTCTCACCCGGTTAGGGTTTTTCACGTTATATTTGGAGTTCTTGTGGTGTGTACTTGTTGATTTTATTTCTGTTGCATAGTTATCGTTTTTACACACTTTTGGGCTTATTTATTGAGTTGACCAACCTAGAAATCTCATACCCTAAACTTTCAATTGGTATCAAAGAGGGTTGCACAAAATTATTGTGTTTGATCCTAAGAAATTTCTAGAATGGTACTCAATTGAGAAGGGACATAAACTTGTAAGCCCCCTTTGTTAGATGGTTCTAATTATGCATATTGAAACCAAATGATGATTGAGTTCCTTAAGTCCATTAATGATGATGTTTGAAATATCGTTGAGAAAAGTTACTCTAAACCAACGCCTGTGGCTAATGAAAAATCTGTTCCTAAACCAAAAGCCCAATGAAATAAGGATGAGAAGCATGCTTTCAATTGTAATAACAAGGCGATGAATGGAATATACAATGGAGTGTCTGTTGAAGAGTTTCATACGATTTTCACTTGCAAAACTACAAAAGAAGCATGAGAAGTCTTATAGAGAGTGTATGAGGGTATAGACACGGTGAAGCAATCTAAATTGCAAAGGTTGACTAAAGAATTTGAAACCGTTGTGATGGAAGAAGATGAGACCTTTGATCAATTTTATGCCAAGCTGAATGATATTGTCAATTCTGTTTTCAATCTGGGTGAGGAAATCCAAAAAAAAAAAGATTGTAAAGCAAATTCTGAGGTCTCTACCTTCGAAGTTCGATTCTAAAGTTGATGCTATTGAAGAAAATAAGAATTTAGATACCCTTAAGGTAAATCAGCTGGTTGGAAATCTTCAGACCTTTGAACCAAATCATTTGGATAAAAGAAAATCAAAAGAGAAAGTTATTGCTTTGAAAGCCATCCTAGAATCAAGAAAGAAATCTGAAAAGAAAATTGAGTCTAATTCCGAATCTGAGGCTGAAGATAATATGGCTGAGTTTATGAGCTGCTTCAAGAATTACATGAAATCAAAACAAGCTAATTGGAAGAATTCCAAATATGAGAAAAAGAATCCTGCAAAAGGGACAAAGTGTTTTGAGTGCCAAAGCTATGGTCCCTATGCTAATGAGTGTGCCAATAAGAAAAATGGTAAAAAAAAGAAGGCTCTTAACACAACTTGGGATGAAAAGTCATCTGAAGAAGAAAAATAGGAAGAAAATGATCCTGAAGTTGATTCTTCAAAAATTGTGAATGGAAAAATTTGTGGCCTTCATGGCTAAGTCTGTGTCTTACAATGATACTGATAATGATGATGAGATGTCAGATCAAGAGAAAAATTGAAAAGAATTGTACTATACTGCATATGATGATTGTGTCAGGATGACCAAGTATGGCAACACGATCATTATCAAGTTCAAGGCTGCTCAAGAAGAGAATTTTGCATTGAAGATTTAACTATAACAAGCTATTAAGAAGGCTGATCTCTTGGAAAGAAAAGCTGCATGATCTGACTACTGAGAGTTAAAGATTTGAAAAGGCTAAAAAAGATATTCAAAATCTGAAAACTGAATTGCAGATTGTCAAATCTGAAAATAAAGACCTGCAAGGAAGACTGAAGATCACTCCATTTGAGTTAGAAATCAAACAGGCCTCTCTAAACAAGATGAACACTGGTTTGAAGTCTCTTACAAACATCTTGTACAGTTAGAAGTCTCCTTTTGACAGAAGCGGACTTGGTTATGATCATAGTGCATCCACATCGAATACTAAAGGTAAAATAATTTTTGTTTCAAGTGTAGCATATGCTACTCCACATATTGTACATATACATAATGTGATGAGTAGTTTGAAGAAAAATGATGTGTCACTCGCTGCACGCACATCCACTTGTCATCATTGTGGATTGAAATGACACATTTGTCCCCACTGCAAGAAGCTGAATAGCCTACCAAAGACCAAGCAATGGCGGAAGAATTTTTCTCCACCCAAGGCGGCTCAAATTTGGGTTAGAAGGTCTGATTTACCTTAAGGGTTTACTTACACTCTGCTGAAAGATCAAACTACACAAGTGTGAGTGACTATATATAAAAATTCCTGATCAAGGAGATCAAGCTCCCACCTCCAGCGCTGCTACGGAGATACATTCAGGGGGAACTACAATTGAGGGGTAGTTATTGATCCTATTTGACAAACTTGCTGCATGTTCACATCATTGGCAATGTCATTTATAGACAAAAAGGGGGAGAAAGATGACAGATTAAGGGGGAGAACAAGAAGATCAAAGATAGTCATAAACAATGCCCGTCTACATGTTCTGATTGCTAAATGCTAGTCTACATGTTCTGATTGCTATAGTCATAGACAATGCAAGTCTACATGTTTTGATTTCTATTTTTAAAATTCAATATGTTTTTTGGGTTTTATTTTGGGTAGATCAAATTATATTGTCGTAGGGATTTTTGTCCATGAATTGCCAAAAGGAGAGATTGTTAGGATTTTTTTTATTGGCTAATTCATGGATTGGACAAAACTCTAAGTCCATTGACTTGTAACTTTTATTTTTAGAAAAGGACTTTGAAGATAGGAAGACAGGAAGGACTCAAAGAAGAAAGTAGAAAAGAAATAAAGTGCTGAATTTCCAGATCATCCAGAATGGGGTCCGTTCGAGCGACCAGTATAATTCGCTCTAGTGTACATAGCCAAAAGAGCCAGATGCACTGGCAGAGCCCTTTTTTGCTGAAACAAAACCTCATCCGCTTGAGCGGATGAAAGGTCCACTCGAGTGGACATGCAGTAGAGTCCTAATAAAATTAGAAACTTGATTCTAGTTGTGCCTAAACTGCTTGTTTTAGTCCTAATCATCTCAAGCAACCTTAAGCACGTCCCAAGGGCTATTCTAAAGATGGACCTCGCATCTCAAAGTTTTGAATTAGAGATCTAATTGAGAGAAATCTCCTCTAGAGATTTATTGAAGAGTTGTAGTGACAAGTTCTCTAGAGAGATAGTTTCTTCTGCATCCCTTGTCAAAGATCATCTTCTTGCGTAGAAGATTTGAGTAGCAAGCGCAGGATAAAGTCTGATGCAATTAACGGTGTGAAGTCGTTGAAGTGTGAAGCGACACAAGGTAACTTCAGTCCAAAGGTAGGAGATATCTGGAGAGGAAATCTGAGTTTCTTTTAATTGCGAGATTCATAGTGCTTGATTGTTGATCCAGTTCGGATCCATGGTTTTTTCACTCGTTTAGGTTTTTCCACGTTATATTTGGTGTCCTTGTGGTATGTGCTTGTTGATTTTATTTTCGCTGCATAGTTATTGGTTTTGCACACTTTTGGGTTGATTTATTGAGTTGACCAATCTAGAGATCAAACTCGAAACTTTCACATGGGGAGTGAAACTCGCACATATAAAGAGTGGGGGAGACCAGGGTCGATCCCTGATCTTCTAAGTGAGAAGTAGGGTTGCCAACCAACTTAGCAACTCCTTGTTCTCTACATGTGTTAATAAGAGAACAATCCTTCCTACACAGGTGTTTATCAAAGGCTTCAAGAGAAAAACAAACGGTGGAGATCTCTACATGGATTCATTTTCATGAGATGAAAGATATTGAACCATCTTCAACTTTCTTAGAGTGGTTCATTTTTCTTTTATTTTTATTTTTATTTTTCATGTATTCCTTTCCCTTTTGTCTATTTGTACATTAACCCTAGAAAATCAATAATTGTTAAAAACCTCCTGCCTTTTGTTACATTTTTCTAAAACCCTTATTTAGATTTATTTCTTTGCCAGCAAATTATTTCATAAAAGACCAATGTATTCTTACTTCTTGAAAAAGAACTCTGAGGGTTTTACCGATAAATAAATTGTATTTGGTGGTTGCACGAAATAATGAAAAGTATTTCTTGCTGCACGAGATTGTTCATCCTGCCACTTTTTCTTTTTTTCTTTTTTCATTTTTTTCACAAGGGACGTTAGTGTCGCCCAAAATAAATATGGGTGACACTAGCGTTCCTCTTCGCTCCCCGAACTCAACTTTTTCTCATCCGTTTTCCCTCATCCCTTCTTTACTTGCACCTTTTCCGCCTATATGAGAAGTGGAAAACTTTTATGTGTAACTTTTCTGCCTATGCTAACACAGGAAAACTTTTTTTTTTTTTTTTGCAACTTTTCCACCTATAATAACAGTGTAAAGTCCGGGGACCCGAACCCTAGAGGGGGGGTGAATAGGGTGAGCTCCAATTATGACCAATTAAGACAAATTTTAACTTCTTTAAAACAAACTAGTCATAGGTGATGATTATCAAACAATATGCGGAAGCTGATAAAAACAATCACCACAAAGCAATCACCATCACACAAGGATTTATAGTGGTTCGGCCTCAATGCCTACATCCACTACCGGCTTGTGAACCAACACCCCACCGAATTTCCACTATTTATGCTTTTCAATAGGCTAAGCAATAACCTTTACAATATGCTTTCCAAGGCTAAGCAATAACCTTTACATTGATGTTTTTCAAGGCTTAACATCAACCTATCCATTATGCTTTTATAGGCTAAGCAATAACCTCTTCAACCACAAGGTTGGTTATCTCACTAAGATAGTGTCTATAAACACTTGATGGAGATTCAATTAAGCTCATTACAATGCCTCTTAATTAGGCGGATATGGAAGTGAAAAACTAATACACACTCACACTATGAATGCAAAGATGAAAGTACATGAAGTGTGTGTGTGTGGTGTCCTCAATCATTTTGAAAATGAAAGCTCATAAATGTATGCCTAAGGCTTTTGAAAGTTTTAGCTCAAAAACATTTATGATTGAGGATATAATGCAATCACATGTTAAAAGTAACAACTTGTTAATGATATCAAAGTTACACAAGTTGTATGAAATTAATTAGCTCTAAACATGTGAAGCATAGGGATGTCAATCAAATCAACAAAGAAGCTCAAAACATAAAAATAGATTTGATTGAAGTAAGGGGACAAATCATATGTCATTATAAATACAACTTGAAAATGATATACCTATCAAAGTAAGGCAAGTTGTGAAACTTTAAAACAATAATACACATATGATTTGTAAAGTTTGTTGAATCCAAAACATAAGATACATTTGAAAGAGATTTTCTTATGATGGAAAAACAACAACCAAAGATTCAACCAAGTATATGAATCATGTTACATATAATTTCAAAGGTTTTTCCATTAACATGATCTACTTTGATTTACCAAATAAAGTACTACTTGGATTGAATCAAAGGGTGATGTATCCAAAACAATAGATCCATTCAAAACATAGAACATGCTAAGGATACAACACATCATAGGTTAACATGCTACAAAAGATTTATTAAAGATAAAACAAAACATGAAAACATATGATTTGTAAAGAAGTTGAATCCAAAACATAAGTTAGTTTTGAAAGAGATGTTATTATGATGGAAAACAATAACCAAAGATTCAACCAAGTATATGGATCATGTTACATATGATTTCAAAGATTTTTCCATTAACATGATCTACTTAGATTTACCAAAGTTAAGTACTACTTGGATTGAATCATATGGTGTTGTATCCAAAACATAAAACATGTTAAGGACACAACACAAACATAGTTTAACATGCTAGAAATGATTTACCAAAAATAAAACAAAGCATGAAAACATATGATTAAGGAAAGTAAAGCCTACTTGGTGATTTAACTTCATTAATCCAAGCTTTAGCTTTCCTAATGCTCCCCTTCATCCCTTGGTTCTTTTCCCTTGAATATGCCTCAAAACCTCTCAAGGAGGGGCTTAAAATTCCCAACTTTTGGCAAAGGAAAGAACTCATTTTATAGGAAAAAAAATTGCCAACGGCTAGTAGCAGGTCAACCTACCTACAGGGGCAGGTCGACCTACCACACACAACGGTAAAAAAACTGACCGTTGGAGCTTTCTGGACCCAGTCGACCTCCAGAGAGGTAGGTTGACCTGCCCCTGGGTAGGTCGACCTACCTCACTGCAGGTTGACCACCTGGGACCTAAAAAATCCAATTTTTTGCAAATTGAAGGTTTTTCTTGGGGGATCTTTTTGGCCACTAAATCAAGCTTTAAAAACATGTTTTAAATCATTCTAAGAGTTTTAAAACATGAACCATAAAAAGCCTAAAACATTTTGAAAGATTTAAAACTCATAGGCTAGCTTGATTTTCTAAAACTCTTTTCTAAAAACAAATGCATCCAAGATTGAAAACAAATCATGCATAAATCAAAACTTTTACAACTCTTAAAAACCATGCATGAATAAAACAAGATTTCAAGTTTATTAAATCAATGCATATGTGTGTAAATCAAATGATGCTAGAATGAAATGCATCCATCAAATTGCAATCTAGAAAATTCCTAACAAACAGTGGAAACACTACAAGAAATTTAGGCTGTTGCGACGGAATCTGATGACGAAATTTTTTTTTTGTCTTAAAAGAACACCCAAAGGGGACGAAATATAAATTTTGTTGTCTGTTTTCATTTTTTTCAAAAGTATAGGAGGCGAAAACAAAATTTTGTCTACAAAAATATGGCGCCAACTTGTTTTGTGTTGGCGCCAATTATTTTAGCTCATTAGAGACGAAAATTGTTGTCACAAAATATAATTTTTTTGCGACGAACGTAATTCGTCACCAATAAGGATAAATTATGGAAGACGAACATATTTCGTTACCAAAATAAGGCGCCAATTTCATTTGCTTTGGCACGGATTATTTTAGCTCATTGGAGACGAACATTTTTATCACAAAATATAATTTATTTTTGTGACGAACTTAATTCGTCACTAATAAGGATAAGTTATGGAAGACGAAAATATTTCGTCACTAGAATAAGGTGCCAATTTCATTTGCGGGCGCGGGTTATTTTAGCTAATTGGAGATGAAAATTTTTGTCACAAAATATAATTTGTTTTTGCGACGAACGTAATTCGTCACCAATAAGGATAAGTTATAGACAACGAACATATTTCGTCACCAAAATAAGACGCCAATTTCATTTGCTTTGGCACGAATTATTTTAGCTCATTCGAGACGAATTTTTTTTAAAAACAAAATATAATTTGTTTTTGTGACGAACATAATTCGTCACTATTAAGGATAAGTTATGTAAGACGAAAATATTTGGTCACCAAAATAAGGCGCCAATTTCGTTCGCACTTGAGCCTATTCCTCTCTTACAAGTATTGCTTTGGAAAAGCCTTTAAAATGACTAAAATGGGCCCCCCAAGGCCCTAACGTCCATCTCCCCCCCCCCCCACACCCTAATCCAACGCCCCTTTTCCAAAACTCATTTCCCCCTTTGTCCCTCCATCTATCCTAGTCTCTCTTTTCAAAACCATTTTCCCCCTTTTCCAAAACCCTTTTCCAGAAGAGGAGAGAAGAACCCTTTTCCCCATTTTCCAAAACCCTTTTCCAACATCTCCCACCCATCGTCTCAAGCAGCAGCCCCATGGCTCATTCGCCCCCATCAATCATCATCACCCTCCATCAACACACGCAGTGCAGACCCATCCCTGATCAGTGATCCCTCTCATCTCTACTTCTCTCAGTCTCTCTCACCTAGAATTCCCAGACGCAGCCACCATCACCAATCACCATCATCTGTGCCCATCATCCTCCATCTAGGAGTCCGCCACCGCCAGGTACACCTACCTCTCTCAGTCTCTGCTACTGTGAGAACTTGGTCCGGACGGTACCCTTAACCACGGGGCGTAGCATGTCAACCACGGGCTTCAAACGGTGAGTCTCCGTTAGCCCGCATCAGAAATATCCAAGTCCTGACCTTGGGCTTATAAGTCAAACCCCGTATTAACTTAGCATGAGGCTTTTTTAAAACCATGCGTCCCCAGAAATCGTAAGAACTCCGAAGTTAAGCGTGCTCGGGCAGGAGCAGTATTAGGATGGGTGACCTCCTGGGAAGTCCTCGCGCATGCAAGTGGGCCAAAGCGGATAATTTCATGCTGAGTTGGGCGGGGCTGTGACAGTTGGTATCAGAGCCGAGGACAACTCTATTTCTAGTGGGGGAGAATGTGAGATCTTGGTCCGGGCGGTACACTTAACAACTGGGCGTAGCGTGTCAATGACGGGCTTCAAACGGCGAGTCTACGATAGCTCGCATCGGAAATATCCAAGTCCTGACCATGAGCTTATAAGTTAAACCCCGTATTAATTTAGCATGAGGCTTTTTAAAACCGTGCGGCCCCGGAAATCATAAGAACTCTGAAGTTAAGCGTGCTCGGGCGGGAGCAGTACTAGGATGGGTGACCTCCTGGGAAGTCCTCGCACGTACACGTGGGCCAAAGCGGACAATTTCATGCTAAGTTGGGCGGGGCTGTGACAGTTGGTATCAGAGCCGAGGACGACTCTATTTCTAGTGGGGGAGAATGTGAGATCTTGGTCCGGGCGGTACTCTTAATCACGGGGCGTAGCGTGTCAACCACCGGCTTCAAACGATGAGTCTCCGTTAGCCCGCATCGGAAATATCCAACATGGCTTATAAGTCAAACCCCGTATTAACTTAGCATGAAGTCTTCTAAAATTGTGTGGCTCCAATAATCATAAAAGCTCTAAAGTTAAGCGTGCTCGGGCGGGAGTAGTGTTAGGATGGGTGACCTTCTGGGAAACTTCTGGGAAGTCTTTAAGTTGGGCGGGGTAAATGTAACAAAATTTTTTCGTTTCTATTTCTTATATTTATGACAAAATGTTTTTGTCTCTAATTTCTTCCTTTAATGACAAAATATTTTGTCACTAATTACTTACAAGTATGTTTCTAACATAGTGTATTGGAGACGAAAAAAAAATTACTTGTTTCCAACAGAGTGTATTGGAGACAAAAAAAAATCGTCACAAATTTATCTTTTTCAATGACGAATTTTTTTTCCGTCTCCAATACCTTTTAGCGACAAGGCTTTGGCAACGAAACGGGTGACGAAAAATTTTCGTCTCAATTAGTTTTGGTGACGAAATATGTACATTTTGGGACAAATTTGTGTCGTCCTTAAACCCCAAATTTCTTGTAGTGAAAACTTGTATTGGCCCACAATAGAAGTGGGAAACTTGTATGGCCAGCTTTAATGCCCATAATAACAGTGGAAAACTTGTATTGGCACAGGAAATAGAAGAAACTTGTCAGGGGAGAGAATAGATCCCAACTCAAAATACCTTTAGAATCCATTAATAAGAAACAAAAATGGATTTAAGCCATTAAAAAATAGAAACTGAAATGTCAGCAAAGTCCATTCAAGGCAGCCTTTTTTTCCCATCCCAACGCTAGGCAGGGACTTTTCAGCAAATTCCTTAACATCTCTTTCTTCCTTTCTCTTCTCATGAGAGGGTGGGTGCTACATACAGGGTGTAAATTGGGCCTTGCCGCTGTGAGTTGTTGGTCAACATATTGTGGTTTGGCCACACATGGCCAATGGACGCAGCGGCGTTGACACTATGTGGCAGAAGCAAGAAGGAGAAAACTGAAAAAAATAGGAGTAAATGAGGGTAACTAGGATTTTATAGGATTTATGAAGAGCGACGTTTTAAATAAATTGAGTGACGCTAGTGTCGTTGGTCCCAAGTTAAAAAAAAGAAAATGAAACCATGCCTAATGGACCATGTTTGTACAGAAGGAAATAGTTTTCATTATTTCATGCAATGACCAAACACAGTTCATTTTTAGATAAAATCCTCAAGAACTCTACTTGATTTTTTTGTTTTTTTTAAGAGCTATTTAGAAATATTTTAAAAAGGTGTATATCACTTTGGGTGTCCAATGGTCAAAATTGCATTGGAGCATATCACCAAGTGATGAAAACATAATATGAAGGGGCCACCAATAAACACTCCATACATGGTCGACCAAAAAAGCTCACATTAACTAAAGTGGATGAGTCCGGCACACAACTCACTCATCGTCCACCACACATCATCATGCTACTCCATAAAAGAGTTTGTAAACATTTGTCAGTGAAGATGAACTGTTAGCTGTCTCATTACTTTGGATCATTTTCATGGGCATTTTGGTGGGCCCCAACAAACTTGATACATAGAACTTCTAGGGCATGTTTATGTCTCGTACCCATTCAGGGCTTTAACAAATGGATAGCGAGGTTGGCAACCTGCTACATAGAACCTCTTGTGTTTGGTTTTAGCATTTGTGTGGGCATCTCTTCCCTCTCTATAGCACTTGTGTGGATTCTTTTGGGTCCCACACTCTGTGGCCAAGTTATTTAAAAAATAAATAAATAGGATGAGGGGTTGCCCCGTTGGTTGCGAACCCGACCTCTTACCCCTGATCGGATCTCTCTCCTTTCATATGTAAGTTTCCATCCTCGCATGTGCGATTCTTCCCTCTCCGTGCGTGTCGGTGTCTTCTCCTGTGAGTGCTCTCTCCCCACGTGTGGGTGCACTCATGGGTCCCACTCGCACCCACTTTGCTGAGAAAAAGGAAAAAAGTGGATAAAATGTAAGATGAGCTGGTCTGTTACATACGTAATGTGGGACTCTCCTTTTCTCTATTGGCTTAAAGCAGAGGATCCAGGGTCAGGGCCACTGTTTATTTGGCCTATGCTGATGGACAACGTATTATAACCCATCTTGCTCTAAATAATTGTAGTTTCTTAATTGGCTTTCTAATGCATGTAGACTAAAATATAACAATTCATACAATCATATTCAATTGCAACTAGGGGGTGTACATGGGCGGTTCGGATCGGTTTAAAGGGGAAAGCATCAATCAAACCGAGCTCATCGGTTTTGTTAAACCCCGACCCAGACCAATTCGATTAGTGTGCGATTAGTGTGTGTTTAGTCCTAAGTGAGTTTAGTGGTTGTTGGGTTAGAAATGATTAGTTTAGTCTTGGACATAGCTTTGGGAAATTTGAGAACGTTTAGTATTAATTAGACACACTCAGGAAGGCCTGAGTGCACGTGTAAGCTTGGGAAGATCGTATCGATTTTCGTGTGAGTGTGATTTTGATTTCATTTGAATGATCTTGTTATGTGTTACAGCTTTCGTTTTTAAGCCCATTCGTGTTCGAAGCCCAAAAACCCATGTTTTGGCCCAAAGAGGGTAAAATTGCCTTTTATGCACAAATCTGGACACAATTTTCGAGATCTCAAAACCATGTCAAAAATATACTTTTTGGAAACTAGATATTTCGACGATCATTTTATCCTTCTTCGTCGAAGTCATCCGAGGCCCGCAAGATCGTGTTTGAGTCACTTCAAGATTCAAGTCAATGGGACCCATTTCCATAGCTTAAGTCCCTTCTCCCTCTCATTTCATTCATTCCCCCATTCTCTGCAATTTTTCTGAAGTTAGGGCAAGGAAACCCTTTCTCTCTTCTTCTTCATTCCCTTGCATGCTTTGGTTAGAGAACTCCAAATAGAATTCCAAGCTCTTCACCTTCTTCCTTCCCTTGCAAGCTCTCTATCCATACAAGTTCTTGGAGCTTCTTTTGGGACAAGCTCTACATTTCCTCTCTTCTTTCTTGTTTGGCCATTGTTAGGTAAGAGCTTCAATCCTTGTATTTCATGAAGTCTTTTGGTTCCTTGAAGAGCATGTTTTCCATGTTTGCAAACCCTTTGGTAAAATGGTTCCTTGTTTTCAAGATTTAGTGATTTGTGTGGTTTTTCTCTTGGGTTCTTGTAGTGTGGGATTTAGCTTGAGGAAGTTCTTGAAGAAGAGTATTGTTAGCTTTGGTCAAGGCAAGTGATCTCTATAGGAATGATGCATGTGTATTTGGATTTCATTGTATTTTAGAAATTGTGCATTTATCTTGTTTATAAGCTTCATGTTTATGTTTTCTTTTGATTTGGATGTGAAATGGTGACAAATGAACCCTTGGTGAGCATGAAGGCTCAAGGGATGATGTGTGGTTGATGGATGAGAAGAAGGAGAAGAATGTAGTGAAAGATGTGCAAAGGAAAGGAGATTTCTGCACTCAGCGAGCTCAGGCAGCAGCCTGTTCGCTCGAGCGACCCCTGGGTCCGCTCGAGCGAACAAGACACTGTCTGCTATGGAACGAGGCAGAGAGTCGTTCGTTCGAACGCATTTTATTATCCGCTCGAGCCACCATTCGCTCGAGCGAACGGTCTACGCCTTGTAAGGTCCGCTCGAGCGAACTGTCTCGCTCGAGCGAAGTGTCATCAACGTGGCAGGTCCGCTCGAGCGAACCTGCCAGATTCAGGAAGATGAGTTTTTTTCCATTTTGTGTATTTTCTTGAGTGTTGAAAACTAGACTATGTTAAGGGTTTTAACTTGACATTGTGTAAATGGAACTTCGAAATGAAACCCAACTTCGGGGACACCAATTCTTGTATTTTCTGACGTTTGGGGTTTCAATTACACAAAGGTCAATTAGTAGCCTTAGCACATGCTTGTCAGATTTTGTATTTGAACTTCCGTCTTGGTACGATGAGTATAAACGTGCACTTGTTTTGAGTTTCAAGTATAAGCTTGTTTTGAAGTTTTGTTTCAAGAAAAAGGGGATCACTTCCTAAGCGTGTTATGCATAATTATTATGCCTCTTGCTAGTCGTGTTCGTCGTGTTTTGATAAGTGATTTCCCCCTTTTTATCTCGACATGCTTTGATCGTGTTTCACGTGTTTTGTGCATTCATGAATTAAGTAAACACCACTGAGCTTAGACTGCCCTTTCGGTTTGATCCACTGTCTGGGGGTCTTTAAACATGTGGACTGTCTGCAGACTAGTCGTGTATTTATTACACATCGTGCGTGTCCGGTTCCGCGGCCGGAATTCCCGTCTTTGTGGGAAATCGTGTCGTGCTTATATTATGTATATCATGCTTGTCGTGCGTGCTTGCTCTTTTCATTATATAAATGATAGAGAAATGATGGGCTCTTTGTGGATTGTAACTATTTATGATATATTATGTACTCATGCTAGTTTATTTTGGCATCTCAGCTTTGTTCGTATTCTTAAAAATGTATCAGCTTTGATAGTACTTCATACCAAAGAATTGCTTACATGTTTTCTCTAAATGTTATTGTTAATGTTCATGCCTACATTGATTACCTGCCAAACCGTCGTGTTTGACCCTTGTTTGTTGGTGCCCAGGTGCAGGAGACGTTGCCTTTGAGGAGGAGCGTCAGGAGGAGGCTTGTGAGCCAACTCCCGTGAGAGAGTGGCAGCCCGACGATGTCATTTAGATGTCGGTCTGGTTCTCGAGTTTCGTCACCTTTAGTCTTGGGGTTTCTTTTGGTTATTTTGAGATTGTATTGACCTTTATTGGTCTCTTATGGGTTGTACTAAACTTAACTTACATTCGTGTTAAACTTATAACTTGAACTATGTTTGGGAATGCAATGATAACTCTTTTCTTTGATGCTATGTCTTGTTATTAAATGTTATAGCACTTAAAGATTTGATTGTGCTTATCGTGATGTGTTTTGCTACACGCTTCCGCAATCGTGTACGTGTGAGTCAGATTCCGCGTGTCTTTGGGAATCCTCACCGCGGGAACCTGTGGGAAAATAAAATCTTCAATAGTAATCATCACCAACCAACGTCGCGGGCCCGGGGATCCGTTCCGGGGTCGCGACAGGTTTTCTATTTGCTCACACCGAACCGAACCGTCTATGTGCTCAAACCGAACTGAATCGAACCGGTTCGGTTATGGTTTTTTTGCTTTTATTTTATTTTATTATTTTCTTCAAATTTTTTTTTGTCAGTTCAAATGTGGTCCATCAAATGGAATGATGAGAAGCTGTAATGAATACTAAAATATATTTCATAATTCGTTTCAACCAAGGAAGCATATATTAAACGATGGATGAACTCTTTCCATCCATCATCCATTCGTGTGATTGAATGGCCCAAGTCAGGTTCGGCCAACTTTTGAGGTCAATGAGCTGAAGCAGTTCGAATTTTCTGGTAAAATACATCAACAAAATGGTCAGGCACATACCTATTTTTCTGCATAAAACTTGGACTAAACTACATTGCTTCATCTAGACCAATGAAATCAACACAAAAGGAACTAGTTTTTTTTTTTGCTAGCAACATGGGTTCGAGTGGAATGTAGCCCTAATTTTGAACTAATTGAGATGGGCCTCTTCATAGGTTACTTTCTCTTAGGTCAGACCAAACCCCCTCGGTTGCGCTAAAAACCCAACAATGCATACTTTTTGTAGAACTTTCATCAAACATGTAACATGCTAGTAGACTATTACTCAAGTTAGTACATCGGTCGGTTTGATTTAGGTGGTTAACCGTGGGTTCAAACCGATAACCGACCGATGTAAGGCGGTTTTAATGATTTTCAAATCGTTGACCGAATCGATCTGCATAAAATCGATCTGAACAGCCCGCTTTGGTAGGTTCAATTCGATTTCAGAGTGATACCGCATTTTTTTGTGCAACGCTAATTGCAACTGCACCAAATCATCTATAGCGAGTTGTTGGAGGCTCATCGAAGTCTACCACTGGTCCACTTTTTTATCTGCATGGACCGAACAAGCTGCCTATTTCCTTCGGCCATGCATCATCTCATGGTATAGTATTTGAGAAAGTCTACTTGGATATAAGCGGGACCGAATTCTGGCCAGGTCCCCCACGTGAGCCGCTGGATCCCAGAGAGTCCTGTGTCTTTCTTTCCTATTTGACAACTCATCCTAGTAAATGTAGATTCTGCGTTGGTCAACCAGATCCGATCATGATGGATACTTGATATCATTGATGTTTGCACATGGCATTGGTACATCTCTCCTTCTGGATTCCACTCCCTTCTATGTAATTAACTCTGCTGCAAGTGCCAGTTGAAAGGGCAAATGGTTAACTCTGCTGCAAGTGCCAGTTGAAAGGGCAAATGGTTTTTTCGTTGATTTGCGGATCTAGAATTTTTGTTTGAAGGGTGTAATTTAAATAGGCAATTAAATTTTGGTAACAGACACAGAGATTTTACGTGGGTTTTGGTGGCGAATGTGAGATTTTTATGTGGATTTTTTAAATTGAGCAATAATTTTCTTTTTGGTTTTAGAAGTAGTCTAAGATCCAACGGATGTGACTGCCCCCATATGGATGTACATGGGTCTGCTCCTACATACGTTGATCTTATTGAAATAGGAACTTGAGGGTTGATCCACCTGCTCATCCTACTTTTGCTGCCATATCGGATTTTATTGCTTGATGTAAAAGAGATAGTGGATTTGTTTGTCTTTTGTTGAATCTTTTTGCAGCTATGACAGCCATTTTAAGAGCAAATGGCCTAAATCTAGAAATTTAATAATGTTAGTCTCTCTAATCGTGTGCATGCTTACCGATTCCGTCTTTCCCAAGGCGCAAGGATTTTAATATAGAGGAGGAGCATAATTAAGGAAATGAATTTTATATATAAATGCCTACTTTTTTATACTTTTAGAATGACATTGATATTTTAAGAGTTGATCCTTGAGCTTGAAAACCGGTTATACAGTTTGTGTGGATTTTGCGGTTGGGTACTTAGGAAATCCTGTGTTAAACCTTAGTAGATCCTTGGGGCCCACTTATTTACATCCAAACTACTTAAAATAAATCTCCTCCTCACCTAATGGTTTTGGCTAAATTTTTTCATTGTAATAGGAATTATGTTTTCCTCCAAATTGATCAGATGTAAAACATATTTTTTCACTTCAATGTTTTTCGGGTATTTTATTTAGGCGTTTAACATGTATTGAATTTGACATTGGCCTAACTTCTTGGAAAAGAGATTTTGCCACAAAAAAACTAAACAGTTTTGTTTACTGGTCTGAAATTAACTAAGTGAGCCTTGCTGAAAAAACATATTGAACTCTTATTTTGAGGTTTTCATAATGTGTTGCTTCAGAGGACCCGTACAGATAACACTGATTCATAGCAAGCACATTTTTTTTTTTTTTGGCAAAAGATAGCAAGCACATTTACTGGAAGCTTTGGCCATTTTCTATGTATAAAAGCACGATTATTTTACTATACTTTAATCACATTTTTCTCTTTCATCAACAAGCAATTAAGTAACTGTAGTTATTTTTTAAGTTACATCAAGAGGAGACTATAATTAAAACTAATAGAGTTCCATGAGTAAAGCAAAAGGCATGTGAATGTTCATGTTACATCAAGAGGAGACTACTATTAAAACTAATAGAGTTCCTTGAGTAAAGCAAAAGGCATGTGAATGTTCATGTTTGCTACTACTATTTCCTACAATTGGATTCAATGGGGGACCTAGGATTTTTGTTTGGGTGGTGCCGGCAATGATTAAGTGAAGTAGTTAAATAATAAAATTGAATCTTTTAAGATCTTATACGAGGGGTTTTTTAAATCTCACGGGTGCGACCGCACCTGCGTGCTAACACTTGGGGCCGCCCCATGATTATATTATAAACTATTACCAATTTTACACTAAATTTGTGAAGAGTCTGTGGTCATCAATGCCAAGGGTCTGTTTGGTTAAAGATTCAATATTGGAATACGGAATCATCCACAAGGCACTTATGTTGATCTTAAAATATTACACTCTCCAATACCAATCTATACTCATGCCTTTTTTTTTCGTCTTTTTGGATAGGAGACCTACCAATGATCAATTCAATCCATTCACACATTTGTCTTGAATTTGCACTCGTTCTACTGGCATGTACACTGACATTCTTAAATTTGCACCGATCTTATTTAGGCACCGGTTGAGAAAAGCAGGGCTGATGGAACTTTTGTAAAAAAAAAATTACGACAAATAATTAAGGATTAAGAGCATTTTAGTGGCCTAACATTTTGCACATCCTTAGTACCTTCCAAACCTGTTCATCTCCTCCTACCTTGATTGACATGCTTCCAACTGAGCCCCTCAAGTGGTGTCTCAAGCGCCCTGTGTGTTGACTTTTGTGTGCATGTGTTGCAACCAATTGATCCATACTTCAACATGGACGGATCGGACCCAAGTATGGGCATGTGGGTGTGATTGCACCCGTCAAATCGTGATGCGCTTGCTTCCAAAATCTATATGAAAAATTCTGAATTTACTTTCGAAAATCTAATAAAAACTATGAGTCCACTCTCAAAATTCACATAAAAATTTACAGTTTACTCCAAAACCAAACTATCAATTAGGCCAACCGTAGAAAAACTTTGTATATTCCCACTTCTAGGCCTCTGTTATCAATCAGATCACTTCACTCACCCATTCCCTTGAAATGGTGGCATTGACCAAGATTGCACACAAGGTAAGAATTATTCGCTGGTGGGATTTATGGGGAAGGTTTGCATGTGGTCTAATAATTAAATCATGATACCCTAAATTAAAATTTGAGAAACATTTGATGAAACTGATAATTCGTATGTTGTAGGGAAATCCAAGCCTTTGATCTAACTGCTTCCCTTTCTTCTCATGCATGTCCCACTTGAGAGTAACTCTAAGGGGTTGGCCGAGGAGTTAGGACTACGGTTCATCCATCTTTTAGAATTAGAGGTCTTGGTATTGACTCCCGGTTCTTCCTTCTTTAGGAATTGAATGTTGAGTCCACTAATGCTACCACTTATGGGCCACAGGGGTGTTTACCCAACTTTCTTTTATACCCGAAGAGATTATTACAGTACAAAAGATTGGAAACACTTCCAATAGAGAAAAAAAAAAAAAAAACTCGAGAGTTGCATTTTTATTTTAATGCAAAATTCCCAATTCTCTTGTGTGCAGGTGACGGTTTGGTTGAGTAAAGTTAAAGTACAGTCATAGAGTTACTGCTTGTGGTCAGATGCTGCAGGCGCTGAACAGAGTATGGCGTAATTGGATGGAGACAAGACCTAACACAGGTCCAAATGGCTATTTTGGCCGTAACCCGCCCACAAAATAATGAGAAAGAAAAAAAGATTTTACAGAAAAAAAAACAACCTTACACTGTCCGTGTATGAAAAAGGATCTCACAGCTTTTATTGTACGAAAAAGGCGCTCTTTATAATTTTAACTTCTTTTTTTTCTTTTTTAGACTGTTGTTCGTTTAAGTTGAGCAACGATATCGTCGCTCGTGTCTTCTTCTTCTTCATCTTTTTCCTCTCTTTCTCCATCTCCCTCACTCTATTTTGAAGTCTCTTTTCTCTAAACTGCTATGTTGAACACTATGTAAAAAAAAATTTATACTGTTTGACCCTTCTTTAGTTTCTTTTTCATTTCTATTCATCAGGAACAAAGACGAGGAACATGAAAAAACTTAAACTTGCCTTTACACCGGCAGAGGTCTCAATAATACGATCTTAGTTGAATATCAAATAAACGTGATTAGTGATTAACTCTAATCCAGATTAAGCAATCAAACCACAAGTGAGAAGGACACAATGATTTATACGGTGGAAAACCCTGCTCGGGAAAAAAATATTGGCCTTACCGTCTAGGCCATCAGACAACCAAGCACTATGAGAAAATTGAAGATTACAAGACACTTACAACCCTTTCCTAGTTGTTAACTCAACCTAAGGACTGCTTCAGATCTTGTTGACATCTCGTCACGAATCTTCACCGTGCTTGAACAAAACCGTCTTCAAGAAGAGCGATGGAATCAGACCAAGACTTGATCCTGCAGCGCAACAGAACAATAAGCCTTGGGGCAAACAATGGATCTCTCAAACTCTTTCTCACAAAGATATCTTCTACTTCAGAGTTGTTGCAAGAGGAGAGACATAAGCCTATTTATAGATGTTATTTCGTGTATCAAAGGCTTTTGGAACAGGCAACTTTCTTCAAAGATTTTAGTAAGTGGAGTTCATCCAGTTTTAGAATTCTCAGGTTCGCTTGAGCGAACTGCTCTCTGGATGCAGACGTTCAGCGCATGAAATCTTGAGTCGAGTGAACATTATAGTGCGGTCGAGCGATCAAGTTACTGTGATGGGTTCGCTCGAGCGATCATTGGGTTCGCTCGAGCGACCCATGCTCTGTCTTCAGAATTTTCAATCCAGAACCTAGATGGGTCGAGTGCACATGATGGTGGGTCGAGCGAATAATGTTCTGTTGGGTTTGCTCGAGCGAAAGGAGGTTCGCCAATTAATATCTTTATAGAACAAATGGTTATATTTTAGTTCATGCAAATGGTTGCAGCAAAAAAGCTCATGAATGCAACGATGGTTCTTCCTTCTCTTGATCACAATTCCTTTTGGACCGATCCAAGTTTTTAACTGTTCGTTATGAACGCTAAGAAAGGACAAAAGGGGAAAAATCAGATGCTTTACCTAGTTTTGGGCAGTCTAGGAAACTAAAATATATTGGCTCGTTACTTTGATCTTGGCAGTGATTTTAACGACATTTTCAACTAGAAACACTTCATAGATGTATTAAGAGATGACATTGAGATAGTAGAGTCGCTGACTATGTCTTGCAGCCAATGTGGCTTGATTTTCGTACGGAACAATTAATCCATTTCCAATGGCGTCATTTCCTTGTTCAAGGTTTGCACATCAAAATCCTTATATATTGCAGTTAGCTGGACTATTTCTTTCAAGATAGAGAATGAGCAAAGGTTTTGGCAATACATGGTAGAAAACATTGCAGCCAATGTGGCTTGATTTTCGTATCTCTCTAAACACACAGTAGAAAGAGGAAGGGGCGGCACTACTTGGTCCACAGTGGGGTCATTTGACCCCATTGAGATATGAAACAATTGTGTGGGGCATCTCTTAATGCGCAAGTTAAGCAAAGGCTGGCAATAATGCCAGCTTGTGTTCCGTTTCGGCCGCATGCGCCTCGGCACGAATGTTGGAGCGCTTGCTGAGACCAGCACTAGTGGCCACCGTCTCGGTCATGAGCTTCGTCAAAGGAGATGTGCATCTCGACTACAGCCGAGGTGATGAGCAATTACCCGAGACGGGCACAGGCGGCCACGCCTAACACTTGGGCACGTAATAGGGTACAGGCACGCGTTGATGGGACATATACACCATCCAAGCCGTCCACCCTCACCAAATCTCTAACAGAACCACATCCAATGGCTGCAGCTATATCAGGACAGGGCCCAAGAAAGGATCCGATGAGACCCTAGCTGCTAACAAGTCAAGGCGAGATCATGCCCAACATGACTAGCATTTAATGCAGCATGGGCTGATCGGACCCTCATTTAATGCGATGTGGGCTATGACGGACCCTCATCGATTTCTCTATGGGCTAATGTGACCTTAGTAGTCAAATCACGAGGCCCACTAATAGATATCAAGAGGCTTTTCTCATATAAGAGGAGGGATAACTCAAAAACCAGGTACGTACATTTACATGCATGCAACTATCCAAACACTACTCTTTTTTCTCCGACCAGCGCCCTTACACTAACTTAGGCATCGGAGAGCCCTGTGCTGCCCACAACCAGGGTTATTTGACTGCTTCTTCTTCCCTTTCAGGTCCCTGAGGTGATAAGCTTTCCCAGTCATTCGGATAAGTCCTCAAAGGCTCTCCAAATCTTGTGAGTTGGTATTTTCAGCACTTACAATTGACGTCATCTGTGGGAAACGATTTGCAGAGTCTTCCCTAACACCATGACTAAGAGAGCTGCGAAAGGCGGAGACACATCTAAAACACGACGAACATGACCGTCCTCTATCATCCTTCCTGCCAAGAAGAGGGGCGAAAAGAGAACTGTTGAGGAAACTGTTGCAGACGATTATGACGAGCGTGGTTTCGTCCCAATCGATGTCTCGGAACATAATCTTTGCTCGGAGTCACTTTCGAGGTGGGTGACAGCGTCCCTCCGGCGAGGAGACCCTCGGCAGCAGTCTAGAGAGGGCCCTCAACCGAGTTAAGTTCCTCTACTGGAACGAGCCCCACGGGGTAAGTCCCCAGTAGTCAATGAGCCAGTCTTCTCCGACCATGATGAGAACGACGAAGAGGACGTTGACGAAGACTTTGACCCCACCCTTGAGGAGATTCGAGCGCAAAATGCTACCATTAGAGAGAAAGATGCTTTGATCTGTCAGCTCCAGCAGCAGCTGGAAAGAGTGACAGGCTCAGACAGGCAGCAGCAGTTGCAGCGATGAGACGAGGGGAGAGTTTCTCGTAGCAGACACTCTGCTCCCCCCGAGAAAGACTTGAGGCTTCACCTAAACGAGAAGAGACGTAATCGAGCTCGCGACGAAGGCTCGAGCACCAGTCGCAGCCATTCTAGCAAGGTGTCAGAAACTATTCCAGAGATCAGGTATGACAACCAGGAGTGGCTGGACGAGCGCATCAGGCGGACAATCCAACGCAACCTGGAGGTGGCTAGTCTCGCCCGAAACCAACGGGATGCCTGCAAGCCCATCGATCTCGGCGCGTCCCCATTCTCTCGCGACATCAAAAGTTATCCCCTTCCGAGGAAGTTCACCATCCCGAGGTTCGTCACTTATGACGGGACCTCGGATCCGGCTGTGCACCTTAGACACTTCTCACATAGGATGTCTGTTCGGGGGGACGAGGGCCACCTGAACTGTCGAGTCTTCTCCTCCAGTTTGGGTGACCTCCCCTTGAAGTGGTTCTGTGTGCTCCCAGAAGGGTCCATCTCGAGTTGGCAGCAGCTCCAGCAGTCTTTCATGAAGAAGTTCCAAGCCTATAGAATCATACCGAAGACGGACGCATATATTATGGCCTTGAAAATGAAGCGAGAGGAGAACATCACCCATTTCGCCAAGCGATTTTGGACAGTCTACAGCCAGATCGAGAATTCAAAGGACGAAGTGGCGATCTTCGCATTTCAGAACGTTTTGCTGCCAGACAGTGATCTTCGCAAGGACCTGGCCTGGAACCCTGTGTCATCCATTACGACATTAATGGCCATAGTGAACCGCTACATTGCCCAAGAGGACGACTAGATCCGGGCTCGGGAAAGCTTCGAGGTCGCGCAGAGAGACTGAGATGGCTAGCCCTCGAAGAAGGACAAGGGGTCGTTTCGAAGGGAGGAGTTAGACAGATGTTGGACATCATCCAGTTCGGCGAAGGTCCCAGCATCCACCCTCGGGAGGGAGCAAGAAGCCTAGGATATCCGCAGACCCATATCGAGCAGTCAACACTTTCTTTAAGGAGCCCATTCACAAGATCATGAATAAGATCAAGTCAAAGCCGTTCTTTAGTTGGCCGCAGCCCATGAGAGGAGACCCATCCTCCCGAGATCAGAGTAGATTCTGTGTGTATCACAAGCAGGGTGGGCATAAGACTGAAGAATGCAGGATATTGAGGTCGCACTTGGAGAAGCTCGTCCAAGACGGACACCTGCAGGAATACATCAAGGCGGTAGCCAGGGATGACAACCAGGCCCCGCGGCGAGACGAGAGGAGCCAAGACAGTGACGGGTCTGAGAAACTCATTAATGTCATCCATCTACCTCCCACTCCCAAGGGGAGTAACCGAGCTCGAGTCGAGTCCAGGCGAGCCTCCCACGGTGAGCAGGTGATGGCTGCCGAACTCGACTCAGCTCCCAAGAGGGCTCGGAGAGAGCGGCCCAAGATCTGGTTCTCTGATGCAGACTTAGAAGGGGACCAGATCCCCCACAATGACCCGCTCATCGTCACTCTGAAACTGAAGGATTGCACTGTGCAGAGGATCCTCGTCGACATCGGCAATTCATCCGAGGTTCTCTATTTCTATTGCTTCAGAAGGATGGGCCTCACGGAGAAGGATCTGCAGGAAGCTCGAACTCCCCTCATAGGTTTCAGTGCCAAGCCAGTGTACCCCAAAGGAAAGGTGACCCTTATAGTCAAAGTCGGCGGAGCATCCGTGGTGATAGACTTCCTGGTGGTTGACGCGCCATCACCTTACAACGCCATAATGGGCAGGACCTGGCTCCACAATATCGAAGCAGTCCCCTCCACTCACCACCAGAAGCCGAAATTTCCATTGGAAGGCAGGAATGACAGAGTGGAGATAATTACAGTCCGAGGAGACCAGTAGACCACCAAGCAGTGTCTGATGGCTGTAGTGTCCGGGGAACGAGAGCCCAAGCAGGTTAACATGGCCGAGATGGAGAAGAAACTGGACGAGGTCGGCCAGGACCCGGAGACGAAGAGCGTGGAGGACCTGATCGAAATCAGGATCGACCCAAACGATCTGGAGCGGTTCTTCATGCTTGGAAGCCAGCTCGTAGAGCCAGAGAAGTCAGAGTTGGTCCAATTCCTGGTGCGGAACAAAGAAGTCTTCGCCTGGACGCCCCAAGAAATGCTTGGCATTGATCCAAAGGTCATGTGCCACAAGTTGAATGTGGACCCTAACCACAAACAAGTGATACAGAGAGCTAGCAGGACTGGGGTGCCGCAGACAGAGGCCGTGATCGAGGAGGTGGACAAGCTGCTAGAGGCCGAGACATGACAGGATGAGCTTCATTGACGCGTACCGCGGCTATCATCAGATAACAATGTATGGGCCGGACGAAGAGAAGACATCCTTCATAACACCTAAAGGCACTTACTGTTACAAGGTGATGCCGTTTGGGTTGAAGAACTCGGGAGCCACCTACCAGTGACTCGTCACCAGGATGTTCCAGGCTCAGCTTGGAAAGACCGTCGAAGTTTACATCGACGATATGGTCGTCAAGTCCAAGTAGGCAGATAACCATTTGGAAGACCTGGCTCTAGTCTTCGACACTTTGAAGAGGTCCAACATCAAGCTCAATGCCTCTAAGTGCGCCTTCGGTGTCGGTTCCGACAAGTTCCTGGGAAGCTTGGTCACGCGTAGAGGGATCGAGGCGAATCCAGATCAAATCTCAGCCATTCTTAGGGTGTAGAGTCCCACCAGTGCGAAGAAAATGCAAAAGCTCACCGGCATGGCGGCTGCACTGAATCGCTTCATCAACAGATCATTAGATAAGTGCCGGCCTTTCTTTCAGCTTCTTAGGAAAAATTTAAAATTTCAATGGACTCCAGAATGTGACCAGGCTTTGCAGGAACTCAAGGCCTATCTTTCTTCACCCCCTTTGCTTTCAACTCCGATGCATGGAGAAGTTTTGTACTTGTACTTGGCCGTCTCGGATCATGCGGTGAGCTCGGTCCTCGTCAGAGAAGAGGACAAGCTTCAAAAGCCAATTTATTATACGAGCAAGGCCCTCATCGATGCCGAGACCAGATATTTACCTTTAGAGAAGCTCGCCCTGGCACTCGTTAGTGCCTCGCGCAAGCTCTCTCACTACTTCCAAACTCACACCATAGTAATTGTTACGGAACATCCACTTAAATTTGTTTTCAAAAAGGCTGACTTTTCAGGAAGAGTCTCCAGATGGGTTGTCGAACTAGGACAGTACGATATTCAGTATCAGCCCAGAACAACGATCAAGGCCCAAGTACTGGCAGACTTCCTCATGGAGTTCTCTCCGAGTTTGGCACCGACCCAGCTTGGCACCGGAAGGTAAGCTCTATAGGAAGTCATTCACAGGCCCATACCTCCAATGTGTTCATCCGAGCAAGGTCGAAGATTTCCTCTGTGAAATACACGAAGGGATCTGCGGGAGCCATATTGGAGGGAGATCTCTAGCATACCGAGCCATCAGCCAAGGCTACTGGTGGCCATATATGTAAAAGGACGCGCAGGTATACGCCAGAAAGTGTGAGAAATGTCAGAAATTCTCCCATTCCCTCCATCAATCGGCCCAAGATCTCAGTCCGCTCTCCAGCCCGTGGCCATTCGCCCAATGGGTGCTCGACATCGTGGGACCACTTCACCGAGCTCCAGGGAACAGGAGGTGGTCAATTGTAGCCACCGACTATTTCACCAAATGGATCGAGGTGGAGCCGTTGTCTTCCATCACAAAGTAAGATTCCAAGAATTTCGTGTGGAAGAACATTGTCGCGAGGTTCAACATTCCTAGAGCTTTGGTCTTGGACAACGGGACTCAGTTCGACTCCAACCTCTTCAAGAGCTTCTGCTAAGAGCTCGGCATTCAGAACTATTACTCCACCCCGGCATACCCACAGAGCAATGGCCAGGCAGAAATCTCTAACAAGGTGGTACTTGACGGACTAAAGAAGCGACTCGACAGAGCTATGGGAAGATGGGTAGAAGAACTTCCGAGCGTCCTGTGGGCTTACGAAACAACCCCAAGGCGCTCCACTTCGGCGATTCCCTTCTCCCTTGCCTATGGGATGGAAGCGGTCATTCCCTTAGAAATCAGCCACCATACTCTAAGATCCAAACTCTTCGATCAGGGCAGGAATGAGTCGCACTTAGCTTTGGAGCTGGACCTCGCCAATGAGCGCAGGGAAGCAGTAGCAATCCGGTTGGTCGCTTATCAGCAGCGGCTGGCCATAAGCTACAATCAGAAGGTCAGGGAAAGGAAATTCTCAGTGGGCGAGTTGGTTCTGAAGAAGACGCTCCTCGGCGATAGAGATCCCAACCAGGGCAAGCTGGCGCCGAATTGGCACGGACCCTTTAAAGTGACCTCTACTACCGGACGATCAGCCTATAGACTCGAAAATATGGAGGGTCTACAGCTACCACGGCCATGGAATGCAACGCATCTCAAGAAGTTCTATTTCTGAAATTTGTACTCTGTACCTAGAAGATTTTCAATGAAAGTAAATTTCTTATTCAGAGAGCATGACAACTATCATCGGCAGTTCGGCGACGGCCATTGATGAGATCACCTCAGGGTCGGCATATATGCCACCCGGGCGTGAAGCCATTACGGCCATTGGCGAGATCGCCTCAGGATTGGCATATATAAGCCATTACGGCCATTGACGAGATCGCCTCAGGGTCGGCATATATGCCACCCGGGCGTGAAGCCATTACGGCCATTGACGAGATCGCCTCAGGGTCGGCATATATGCCACTCGGGCGTGAAACCATTATGGCCATTGACGAGATCACCTCAGGGTTGGCATATATGCCACCCGGGCGCGAAGCCATTACGGCCATTGGTGAGATGGCCTCAGGGTCGGTATATATACCACCCAGGCGTGAGGCCGTTACGGCCAGTGACGAAATTGCCTTTAGGACGGATCGAGCTCCACCCCGACATGAATTTTTTTCGGCCACCTAGACTTTCCCAAGGTCGTTGACCCTGCTAGCACGAATTCGTTTCAGTTGGCAGGAGGGTTGATATAAGGCCTTCTGCTAGGAACGGTGTCCGAAGGCCAAAGTATCACAGAATCAACCCTAAGTACGTGTCGAACGTATTATTAAACTTATTGTGTATGAGCTCTGTTGCACCACGAAGAGGTAGATCCTTATTGTGGGCATGGTTAACCATGGAAAGTTACTATCTGTTTCGCATGGCATTCCAGTTCGGCCGTGCCTCCAACTTGGAACGCATCAAGCCGAACCCAAACACTTGCACAAAAAAGATAGAAGCAATAGAAACAAAATGCTAGAAGGAGAATACAGAAACCACCACAGAGCAGGGAAGTTCACAATTTGAAGACAAAAACTCAATTTTATTGATTCATCGACATTACAAATGTTCCATTACAATTGAGCCAAAAAAAAGAAGAGAAAGATACATCAGTAGTTTAAGTGTCAGCATTGGCGTCGGCTTCATTGGTGGGAGGGTCTTCAGCAGGAGCTCGGGCTGGAGTGGGGGCAGGGTCTGGCCCTGGATCCGAGCTTGGGAACTTGGCCGGGTTCATGTAGGCTGGGTCATCCTCAGGGACGCCCACCTTGTCAAGTGCGGCGAGCCAGCTAAGCTCCCATGCTTTATTTCGGATGGCCACGACTTGTTCTTCGTATTGAGTCGTTGCCTCTACCACCCCTTCATCGAAGGCCTTCTGAGTTTCGGCCTCCAGCCTGGCCTTGATCTCATCGCCTTGTTCAACCATCTTCTTTTCGTACGCTTTGACCTCGGCCTCGGCGGCTTCCATCTCGGCGATAAGACTTTGATTGAGCTGCTCCTGCTCGGCCGTCCTCTTTCTGCACTCCTCTAACGTGGCCTCCAGGGCCCGTTTCTGCGCTTCTGCCTCCACCACCCACGCGTCGTGCTATCGAGCTCTCTCCAGCTGCATGTGGGATCGCTGCACCATCTGCGAAAGGACAAGAATGAGATAGTGTGAGAGAACTGCAATCGAAATCAGAATACACAAGGATTTGAGTTCCCGACACTTACCAAGAGCCTCACCTGCATATGTGCCATCGCCAGCCCTATGTCGTCGATGCCCCTGTGCCTCGCCATGTCTTTTGGCAGCGCGCAGGCATTGGCAAGAGCCACCATGACGAAGGGGCTCCCAGGGACTTGGTCCTCCACCGTGATTGGCTTCCCAGGACCAAGCTGGAAAGCCGGGCACCACGGAGCAGGGCGATGCGGCTGCTCCTCGGGGGATCCAGGGACTTCGTCGGCCGAAGCCTCAGTCCTGGGCCTCTTCTCAGCTCTGTTGCCTCCCTCCTCCACAACTGCCCCGGTTTGCTGTTCGCTTTCCAATGTCGGGGGTGGGGAAGGGGCCCTGTCGGCAGCAGGAGCCTGAGCCTGAGGAGCACGGCTGGGATCGCTGAACGCCAGCGAGCTCAGGTCCTTGATAGCGAGACGGCGGCGAGGCGGCATCTCCTCTGCTTCTGGGACTGAAACAGGGCGGCGAGGTCGCCTAACGAGGGGGCTCTCGCTTGACTCTGCCTCAGATGTGGAAGCCTCAGCGCCCGACGCGACCCTTCTCGCCTCGGGGGTTATTTGGGGAGGGCCCACCTCGGTCTCTGGCTCGGGCTCCCTCCTGTCCGAACTTCCCTGAGGTGGCTCCGTAATGACTTCGGTCCTTTCCTGGCTAACCTCGGACCTCTTGTAGTAGCCCCGGTATTTGGGCTCGTAGCCCAGCTTCGCCCAGGTGACCCTATTGGAGAAGTCCGTGCACTTTGCGACTCGCTGATGCCAGGAGTCGTTCCTCCTCCAGCCAACCAGCCCGACCTTCCTCTGATGAGCGGCTGCAGGACCAGAAAAGCGTCAATTCAGGAAATGAAAAAGGACAGAAAAATAAAATAAAAAAAACGAGGAGCTCTCATACTTGGAACAACCCAGGGCGGTGGGGGACGCTGTATGCTCAGATCTCCTCGGCGCTGAACTCCCAATTGCCCGAAACGGACAAGAGGTCGTCCCCCGCGTACTTGTCCGAATCCTCGAGTGCCGTGTCCATAATAATCTTACATATGTCATATACATCCTCTATGTCGTGGATGCCTAAATCTATATGGAGGTGCCTGTTCAGCGCCACAGTGCCCATAATAATCTTGTAGGCATTGGGCACCAATTGGCAAGGAGTAAGGTTCCAGGAACTAAGGCAAGCCCTAAGTAATGGGTGAAATGGGAACCTGACACCCCCCTCTATAACCGCTATGAGCGGGAGGGGCATCCAGCTGTCAGCATATGACCGGCATACGTGGTCTACAGGCTCGGCTTTCCGAAAGAAGACGTCGTCCGGTATCCCGAATGCGGACCTAAGGCCTTCTATGGATTGGGGAGAATCTATCCAATGGCTGTAGATCCCCATGGCAGGTAAAAGGAAAAAGGAGGAGAAGGGGAAAGGAAGAACTAGGATGAAAAGTGGTAAGAGAAACTTACTAACACAAAGAGCCTAAGACAGAAACGGATGTGGGAGCACTGTGTGTAGACGAAGACTTTGCTCTGAAAGTTAACTCTGGTTCTTAGAAGCGCTCTTTCGAAAATGAAAAGTAACAAAGAGGGAAAAGATGAAGATGCATCTATTTATAATATAGGAGCGCCCCCTAATGGCGCCGTTTCCGAAATTCAAAAAACGTCTCTTCAGAGATTGCACGCGTGCCCTGTATGACAGCGTGGACAACCAGGTGGCGACGCGTGTCATCAGCGGTTCGTCTCCCGCAATGATTTAAGCATGACATTTACTACAATTAAACTACCCCTGGCGTGCGAGGAGAAGTTGAATAAGCGCCACGCGTCAATTGCTGACGTCAAGACGAAAACCTCTGGCGGTCTTTCGTAATTATAGCTCCCGACCCCAAGGAGTCGGAAGCTAGGGGGCAATTGTGTGGAGCATCTCTTAATGCGCAAGTTAAGCAAAAGTTGACAATAATGCCAGCTTGTGTTCCGTTTCCGCCACATGCGCCTCGGGACGAATGGTGGAGCGCTTGCTGAGACCAGCACTAGTAGCCACCGTCTCGGCCATGAGCTTCTTCAAAGGAGATGTGCATCTCGGCTACAGCCGAGGTGATGAACAATTACCCGAGACGGGCACAGGCGGCCACGCCTGACACTTGGGCACGTAATAGGGTGCAGGCACGCGCTGATGGAACATATACACCATCCAAGCCGTCCACCCTCACCAAATCTCTGACATAACCACATCCAATGACTGCAGCCGTATTAGGACAGGGCCCAAGAAAGGATCCGATGGGACCCTAGCCGCCAACAAGTCAAGGCGAGATCAGGCCTAACATGACTAGTATTTATTGCAGCATGGGCTGATTGGACTCTCATTTAATGCGATGTGGGCTATGACGGACCCTCATCGATTGCTCTATGGGCTAATGTGACCCTAGCAGTCAAATCACGAGGCCCACTAATAGATATCAATAGGCTTTTCTCATATAAGATGAGGGATAACTCAAAAACCAGGTACGCACATTTACATGCATGCAACTATCCAAACACTACTCTTTTTTCTCCGACCAGCGCCCTTGCACTAACTTAGGCATCGGAGAGCCCTGTGCTGTCCACAGCCAGGGTCCTTTGACTGCTTCTTCTTCCCTTTCAGGTCTCTGAGGTGATAAGCTTTCTCAGTCATTCGGATAAGTCCTCAAAGGCTCCCCAAATCTTGTGAGTTGGTGTTTTCAACACTTACAACAATATTAAAAAGAATTTTTGAACCCACTCACTTTAAAAGTTGAACCCTTTTCAAGTCCTCCAACAGCCACTTGTTGTTGACGTGTTCTCTCTTGCAAAAGTTGTCTCCAACTTTTTTTCAATTTTTTTATTATCTTTTTGTCGTTTTATTAACTACTTGTGTCTAACGTTTTTTCATTTCTTTCTCTTGTGCCGTGATTGCAACAGTGCCTTGTTGGGTCAAGAGACTAGACTACTACTGTACTATTTTTTCTGGTCCTAGCCTCCTAGGTATAGTATTTCAAACAGATCTGAACCATTGACTTTTGCAATTAATTGATTTCCCCCCTCTACTATGCACTACATGTATGTGCATATCATTAATACATGTCAAATTTAATATTTCTTTTGCCCTTAGGTTTGTTCGTCCATAGCTATTAGGAGTTTATGTATTTGAATTTTCTTTTTGGATTAAGAACTATTATTAATAATGTATTAAAATTTTTATTTATTTTTCTTTGAGAATTCAATATTATCTTTGTCGGATTCTCGTAAATAGATTATTTGATAATTTTATATTATGTTTGTCGAATTATCGAAAGTAGATGACAAATGTTGATGAAGGAGAAAAAGTTTTATTCGATTTGTAGAAGATTTGTCTTTTGTTGACCCCACTAACTCGAATTCCTGGAGCCGCCCTTGGAAAGAGTATTGATTTAAATGTGCATTAATCAGCAAGAAACACTTACCATTAACGAGTATTAGGAAGGGTTTCTAATGTGTAAGGCCCGCATGAAGGTAAAAACATGAATGAGTTGACTGAGATGGAGGTGTTGAGGATGATAAAGGTATTGTAGGTAATGGGCTAAGCCAAATTTGGAGTGGGGGAGATGGAAAAAGAGGAGGGAAAAGCTTAGGAAGAAAAAAAAGGGAAGAATAAGACATGAGTAACGATATCGTTGCTCAATTGAAACGAATGACGATATCTTCACTCAGTCTTAAAAGGTAAATAAAAAAAAAAGCCTAAAATCATGGGAGGGCTTTTTTGTGTAGTAAAAACTATAAGGTCCTTTCTCGTGCATGGGCTATCTAAAGGGTTTTTTCCCATAAAATCCTCAAGAAAAAAAGAAAAAAAGGTAACAAGTAATGCCACTATTGCAAATAGTAAGATCCTCTCTCACAACCATTACATAAAATCGTGTAATACGTTTTTTTATAAACTCCATCGTGAGTCACACACAAAGATAATTCAAACTGTTCAAGATGAATCCCATCCACACCACTGATATATCCTCAAATTTCAGCTTAGAATAAGTGGGTCCTACCGTCCAATCGAGCATCATGACAAAAGGTGACTAGGCGCGTATGTGGCGTTGCTACTGACAAGGTGTTAATCACATTTCTATCATGGCGGGCAATAGTATGGTGGGGCCCACTCCTTTTGAGTTAAAACTTGAGGATATATGATTAGAGAGGCTGGAACTCATCTTGAGCCATTCGAGTTTTCTCTATGAGCCCCATGATGGAATTCCAGAGAAAGTGATACATGACTTCATTTACTAGATGCGACAGAGGATCCAATCTCCCAAATAAGATAGCAAAGAGGGCCTTAAAAGCAAAAAAAGTAAAAAAAGGGCGAACACACTCATGGTTGAATGATGTATATCACACAATATCTCCAAGTCCTCATGTTTATAGTATTAGTTGGGGCCAATAATCAATCTTAGGAAAATGAAAAAAAGATAAAAAAGGAAGTTATTTAGGGGCTGATCGAAATTAGAGCTTTTCTGCAGTATTATTTATTAATTTATATTATTGTATATATGGTAATGTTGTGATAATTATGATGTTTAGCTGTTTAGAAACATGTCAACTGAAATTGGAGTGTTTGAGGATTTATAAGGGTTTCATAGTGGGACCTCTAATGTCTGTCAACGTTTTCTTCCTCATTCTTAAACTTGAAATCACGTGGTGGAAGCTATAGAGTTCAAGAATCACTTGTTTCCCATAATTTCACCGTAACTATCATTGAATGAAGAGACTTACATTTATAATGAAATACCAACTAATCTTATCCTAAGGATAAAGATAATTTAAGAATATCACTAACATCCTAACAAACTTATTAAAAGATGATAGATTATCTCTCCAACATCCCCCCTCAATCACATGATACTTTCATAGAAAAGACCTGTGATTGGTACGTAATATGAAAATAAACTGATCTCTAAAATTAAAAAAAAATAATTAATATATTGCAAAACCAATCATCATGTATTCTCAGTGATTGTCGTCTGTCCTTGAATCCATCACTGTCGCAATCCGCTCCTTTCTGAGTCTGTCGGTACCGATGGCCCACTGAACCAGATCTATCGCGATTTCTTCCAAAAGCTTTGATCGTGCAATTTTGATGAAGATGTTGAGATCGTAGATCTTAGATGGATGGATAGGAGAGGATGGTTGATTTTTTTTAAAACATTGAAAAAATGACTGTGATAATCACGGAAGCAAGATCATACCCAGCTTGATTGCAAGATCATTGCTGGCCCCGAGCTCTGATACCATATAAAATTTCGAGAATCAATTTTTTCCTATAATTTAACCATAAGTACCATTGAATGAAGAGACTTATATTTATAATGAAATACCAACTAATCTTATCATAAGGATAAAGATGATCTAAGAATATCACTAACATCCGAACAATACTAACAACCTAACAAACTTATTGACAGATGATAGATAATCTCTCCAACAGAAGCACATCCTATTTGGATGCATAAAAAGTGTAGCAAAATAATATATTATAGAACATGATTTTTAATTTTCTAGACTTCATGCATGTTTGGCAAACCAAGAAAAGTATGAAAAAATATTATTTTTTATCAAAAAACTCAATATTTTCTCTAGAGCCCCCTCCCTCAAACAAACACTACGTACATAATAAAACTCTTTGAAATACAAGCCTAAAAAATCCCTTACATTTTGTCCTCATCGAAGAAATGCACTAATCATAGCGATGGTGAAGATGATGGTAATGATGATGATGTAGTGGTGGTCGTGGTGGTGATGATGGTGCTGATGGTGGCATTGATGGTTATAATTGTAATGGTGATGGTGGCATCGGTGGTGATAATTGTAATGGTGATGGCGGTGGTGGTAATGTTGATGATGATAGTTAGGACGGTGATGATGACGATGATGATAGTGGTGACGTTGATGATCATGATCATGGTGATGGTAGTGGTGGTGATGGTTAATTTGCCAAATATCTACTTTTAGTGGCTAGATGATGGTGGCCATAAGATCATGATTTTATCCCTTAAATTCCCCCCTTAATGATCTTTCATGATTAACCATGAATAATCTTCATCCCTTAATTTGTCGGGCTGTTTGGCAACTTTATTAGTAAGGTGGAGTGAAATGAAGCCTCCATTCACCAAACATGAAAAGACTAGGGGGTTATATCGAAAGTACAAAAATTTTCCTTCATTTTTTTTAAAAGGCCAAAAAACAACTTTTTGAAGCCACTATTTGCCCAAAAAGTAAACAACTTATTTATCGAGCCACTAAAAACAAAATTTCATATTAATATTTTATTATCTCTAGATTTGAGGCTTTAGTGAAATAAAATGAAGTGTAAAATCAAAATAAAATGAAAGTGGAGGGAGTTGGAGGGAAAAACAACTTTTTCTTCATTTTATTATTATTTAAGAGTACTTTTTTTTCATTTTGTGCTTTTGAAGAAAATCTTTTTAGTCATACTGTGAAACTGGAAGTTCTATTTTTTGGGGCCCTTGGCGGTAGGTCCTTCGTCATTTGCTTTTATAGCCTAAGGTCCACGATATTTTATCATATCGACGGAAGTCCTCTCATAAAAATGAGGCAGTGAAAAAGACAAAATAGCCCTATACACGTCAGCAAAAGCAGACCTAAGACAAATTTATCTGAGTTTTGCATGTTGGTTTATTTGTGGACAGAACAGCTACAACATTGGACCCACTTTTCAGTAGTCTAGCCTGTCCACGCTACTGATAAGATAGATCATGATCACAGCGTATGCACTTGCAGTTGCAGACACCATTCTTCAGAAACATTGGGCCCTTTCATTTTCTTTTCTTTTTAACATGAAAATGCATTTCTGATGTGATTCATCCTTTGCTCTCCACTTGGGACCTCCATGAGACCTTAACCCATAACTGAGCTGGGTTCATGAAGTTAACGGTCATGATCTTTTGACAATGGGCCCCACGTGTTCTTTTCAATCCCCAATTATAATTTCTTATCTTGGGTCGTCAGTCCAATTGTGGTGACTTTCCAAATATTGGCAGAGTAGTGGTAGTGGTACCATCAGATTTTGCCCCTCCAATTTGGACCACCGACCTATTTTTTCCATCTCCACCGTCTATTTGACGGCCCTGCTTTGATGGTCATGATCATCAAGGAGGCATCACAATGTGGAAATCCCTTCCAGTCCAGACTTGTTAGTGGCGGGGAAGGCCTTGCATTCAGGGCCTACTAAAGTAGTTGGTTCTCTTACCAACTTAGATAAATTTATCTGAGTTTTGCCAGAAGTTTAGGTAAGTTTGCCGAAAACTCAGATAAATTTTCCCAAAACTCAGATAAATTTATCTGAGTTTTGCCAGAAGTTTAGGTAAGTTTGCCGAAAACTCAGATAAATTTATTTGAGTTTTTATCCAGTTTATCAGAGTTTCTGAAAAATTTATTTGAGCTCGGTGACACCAAAAGTCAGAATACGAAAAATCAAATTCTAATAAAAATCGAAATTCAAAACAAGAATACTTGATGACCATGATTCAATCGAGAAAAGAGAGAGAGAGAGGGAAAACAAGCAAAAGCTCAAACTACTCTATTTCAAATAAGTTATAGAGAGAGAAATTTGGATAGAGAGGGAGAGATTTCATCAAAACCGTTTCTATCTTTGAAGAAATGAAAGAGAGAGAATCGGAAGTCATGGTGGCGACGAAAGGTGCTCTGTAATGATACTCCATAACCATGGAAATGAACGAAAAATGGAAAATGAGAGAGAAGAAGGAAAGAGTTCTCTCGGACAACAGAGAATAAGAGAGAACTTGGCGTAGGAATGAGGGTTGAAAGGGGAAAATTAGTTATGAAAATATATGACGTGGCATATTAGAGACCTTTCACTAAAATATCTTCAGCTGTCTAGACTAGAGACATTAGAGAAAAAGTTGCTGTCCTTGATGCCTTAGAAGACCGTGCTCAGGGACTTTTGACTAATTTACCCCTATTTTTATCATTTTCTGATTTTTCCTCCAACTCCCTCCACTTTTTTTCTATATTGATTTGAAACTTAATTTTATTTCATTCTACTCCTTCCTGCAGACAAAAGAGGCCTGATGAGTAATGTTGGTTGTGTTGCTTGAGTCAATCTTTTATATAGATTAGATCCAATCTTGTAATCAATACACTGATATCTTTACTAATATCTTAGTTTGACAAGCCCCCTTAATTACATGTAAAAAAAATAAAATAAAAAATCCAATCCTCTTTTGCTGCTGCTTTGTTGTCACACATTTTCTGCTTTCACCCTAAAAACCTCCTCATCTTATTGTTTATTTCCGTCCTGGAAGTCAACACTTCCACACCCAATTGCCTTTCCTCCCTTCTCTCTCCTCTGTTCCTTTCCCTCTGCCAGAAGCCCATTCGGTCAATGTCCTGATCCTGATTCCTCACCTCTTATTATAAATTAACAGAGTCAGTAGTTCATTCAAAACTAAGCTGCTAAAAAGCCATCTCTCTCTCTAGCAATAGCACACCCACAAGCACAAAAATGGTGGTTGCCATGGCCAAAAACGCCATCAATGGCTCGGAGATGGTGCAGCTAGCAGCACAAATTATTCAAGGCCGATGGTTCATGGTCTTTGCAACCATTCTCATCATGTCGGCCTCAGGCGCTACCTACATCTTTGGTGTGTACTCCAAGGACATCAAAGAGTCACTGGGCTACAATCAACAGACCCTCAACACTCTCAGCTTCTTCAAGGACTTGGGTGGAAACCTAGGCGTTATCTCAGGCCTGATCAACGAGATCACACCGCCATGGGTAGTCCTTGCCATCGGCTCAGTCATGAACCTTTCTGGCTATCTCATGATATGGCTCGCTGTTACTGGACGCATCGCTCGACCCCATGTCTGGACGATGTGCCTCTACATAGCTATTGGTGCCAATTCTCAGTCATTCGCCAACACGGGTGCGCTTGTCACGTTGGTGAAGAACTTCCCAGAGAGTCGTGGCGTTGTCCTTGGCCTCCTCAAGGGCTATGTCGGGCTTAGCGGCGCCATGCTCACACAGTTCTACCATGCTTTCTATGGAGATGACTCCAAGTCTCTTATCCTTCTTATTGGATGGCTGCCTGCTGCAGTTTCGATGCTGTTTCTCTACACAATTCGGATTATGAAGGTAGTCAGGCTGCAAAATGAGCTCAAAGTGTTTTATAATATCCTCTACATAGCGATAGCGCTTGCTGGATTCCTCATGGCTATGATCATAGTAGAGCAAAGGGTGAATTTCTCTCAATCTGAATACTGCGGAAGCACTGCTGTGGTTGTTCTCTTGCTCTTCCTTCCTATTGCCATCGTCGTGCGAGAAGAGGTTGAACTCTGGAAGCTCAGAAAAACAAAACTTAGCAATCTTCCTCCAGTTATCACAGTCTCTGTCGAAGACAAACAAGAGAAACCAGCTGATCAGGACCTGGTTCCAGCATCCACAACAGTTGCTGCTCCACCAAGGCCATTTGACACTGTGGAGGCAACACCAGAGAGGAAGCGAAGTGGAGTCTATCGTATAATTGACATCTTAAGGCCCCCAAACAGAGGTGATGACTACAACATCCTGCAAGCACTCGTGAGCATCGACATGCTGATTCTCTTCGTTGCGACTATCTGTGGTATTGGAGGCACTCTTACGGCGATTGACAACATGGGCCAGATTGGGCAGTCCTTGGGGTACCCTCAACGCAGCATCAGCACCTTTGTATCACTCATCAGTATATGGAATTTCGCCGGCAGAGTCACTTCAGGCTTCGGATCTGAAATCTTCCTCACGAAGTATAAATTCCCTCGTCCCCTCATGCTTACCTTTGTGCTCCTCCTCTCTTGTGTAGGCCACCTCCTTATCGCCTTCGGTGTCCGGGGCTCTCTCTACGTCGCTTCAGTCATCATAGGATTCTGTTTCGGCGCGCAATGGCCATTGCTCTTTGCAATTATATCAGAATTATTTGGGCTCAAATACTACTCCACATTATACAATTTCGGTGCGGTTGCTAGCCCGGTTGGATCCTACCTGCTCAGCGTTAGAGTCGCCGGGCATTTATATGACAAAGAGGCCTTGAAGCAAAATAGAACTTTGGGTAATGCTTCCAGGGGCAATGACTTAACATGCATTGGGGTGCAGTGTTTTAAATTATCTTTTCTTATAATTACAGCTGCAACTGTATTTGGGGCGCTAGCTTCACTGATTTTAGTGTTTAGAACCAGAAAATTCTACAAGGGCGATATCTATGCAAGATTCCGAGATGCGCCGGTGGAGGGAGAGGCTGAGATGCATGTGGCCAGAACTGCTGAGACAGAAGAAGGTGCTGAATTATCATCAAAGGCGACCTCCACGTCGATTGAGAGAAACGGCCATTGAAAAGCAGGAATAGACAGGTATGAGTAAATTAAAAAGAGAGAGAGAGCTCCAAGGAGTTATTGGAAAGAAAATTTGTTAACCAACTGTTGCTGAATCATGTATGTCTCTTGATTAGATACCATGTTCATGGGTCACCATCAAACCGTGTAAGTTGAAATCAATTAAAGAAAGCATTAATATAAACTATAAGCATAGAGTTTAAAGATATTGTCATGCATTTTAATTCATGGATTTGAACCTGTAATAGAAAGTAGGGCTCTTATTTTGATCTTTTACATTGCCCTAGAAATGTTTGCAGATGGAGAGTGGCCTAAAAGGCCTAAAATAGTATTTTGGTTAGACAATTCCAATTCCCAACTGTCTTCTTTAATCCCATTTGACTGAGAACAGAGGCCAACTAGCTGAAGGGAAGACTAGACTGATGGAGTCCAATCTATACTTTAGACTATATAGAAGCACTTATAAAGAACGGCTTAGACTATATAGAAGCACTTATAATGAACGGCTTAGGCCCTGTTTGGTGGCATTAAAATGGGATCTGAATACTTTGGAATTCACAGTGAAATGAACTCTACCAAAGAATTATCACAGTGGTGAGGGTTAGAGGGTATAATTAGGTTGAGGAATGTAGATAGGATAGGAGCTTCACTTTCCTATTTATTGGATTAATAGGATGATGGCTGGATCTTCATTCTCCATCTTCTTTTGTTTCTAGTTCTATGTAAGGAAAGGTTATTTGACGCTCTGTTTTTTACAGTTTTTAACTAGGATTCGGTACCTATCTATTCTTCGGAGTTAGGTCCGTTGTTTTCTGGCTTTTCTCCTTTTGAATAGAATCATACGTACTATTAAAAAAAAGTGGGATTCGGCGAGAGAGGTCTCTGAACATTTCACTTTATTGCCTTAGGTCCACAATCTTTTTTTATAGTGTGAAATGTCCTTTTTCCAAATCTGAAAATCTAAAATGTCTAATTTACCCTTTCTTCAAATCATATCCCATGATTAGTGAGATAAGCCATTAATAATGATCAACTACCATTAAATTAGTCACGATTAATAAAATTCTACTAATGAGATTTTCAAATAAATTTCTAAAAATGAAATAAATTTAAAAAACGCAAATAAATTTTAAAAGATGAAAATCAATTTCAAAAGATCCAAATAAATTTCAAAAGACGAAAATAAATTTAAAAAAATGTAAATAAATTTCAAAAGACGAAAATAAATTTCAAAAGATGTAAAAAAAAAAAAAAATGAGAATAAACTCTAAAAAAACAAAAACAAATTTCAAAAAATACAAATAAATTTGAAATAACGCAAATAAATTTAAAAAAATGCTATAATATCAAAAGAACATAGAGAAATTTAAAAAGACGCAAATAAATTTCAAAAAATCTAAAAATTTCCAAAAGATGAAAATCAATTTAAAAAGACGCAAATAATCTTCAAAAGAACCAAATAAATTTCAAAAGATGAAAATCAATTTTAAAAGATCCAAATAAATTTCAAAAGATCCAAATAAATTTTAAAAAAATGTAAATAAATTTAGAAAAACGCAAATACATTTGCCACAAACTCAGATAAATTTGTCCAAACTTAGATAAATTTGTCCAATAACTCAGATAAATTTGCTAAAACTCAGATAGATTTGTCAAGAACGTAAAGAAATTTATTTTAGAACTCAGATAAATTTGCAAAAAACTCAGATAGATTTGTTCAGAATTCAGATAAATTTTTCTAAAAACTCAGTTAAATTTGTTCAGAACTCAGATAAATTTGTTCCATAACTTAGATAAATTTGTGCAAAACTCAAAACAATTTGAAAAAATACTCAAAACTCCGATAAACTAGATAAAAACTTAGATAAATTTGACTAATCAATGGAGGACGGAGGAGATTAGATCAATGGAACACGGAAGAGATCAGATCAGATCTTGAAAAGGTTGCATCACAGATCTACTGCTGATTGTGAGATCGATTGGCCACATGAAAGTGGAGAAGAGGGGTCTCATTTTGGGTCGGGTCAGACCTAACCCGAACTTGACACTGGCCCAATTGCTCTTCGTCTTCCTTCTGCAATAGAGACAACCGCCCATGATGCTTCTTCTCTCTTCTCTTCTGCATTTTGCTGTTGCTGCTCCATTGATCTCACAGCAATTGCAGCAGGAATTGTAAGGCCTCCCTGCTGCCTTTCTTCTCGGATGGGGGTGGCTGCCCGAACTGCTGTCCGGAGACGTGTGAATCAGTCTGACCTAAGTCTTCCTTCTTCGATTCCGGCAGCGAACGGTGAGGGATCCAGAGCGATGAGGAATCTGCGATTGCAGGATCTGGATATGTTTCCTCATCGACTAGGTTCCGAGATAGAACCTGAAACACCCATGCTGCCCTTTGGTTTACAGATCTCAGAAGAAGGAGAATATGCTGTTGCTGCCTTTCAAACTCGGAGACGGATCGTTCAGTAGGAGGAGAAAGAAAAGAGAACTGTCGTCGACGAGAATTCCACCGAGTTGACGGTGGTATTGAACTCGGAATGAGTTGGTCATGGGCTGTCCTCCTTTGGACTGGGCGTAGAAATCTCTGCAATGATCTCCTTTGGTCATGGGCTGTCTTTTCCGGTTCAAACTACATAAAGATCTGTGCGTCTTCTCCGATCAAGCAGTCGTGGCCCACTCTGAATTTCAATCCGGATCTGAGAAACCAGATCCTTTTGAGACTTGTAGAAAACAGGACAAGCAGAGGTCCTCTTTGTTTGCTTCAGAAAACATAGATCAAGGAGTCAACATCTTGTGGCTTCTATGGCTTCGATCTACAAAAGCAGAATTGCAACCAGATTAGGATCCTCTGTGATTTCTTCTCCGGTTGCGGTTTCTACAACGATGGTCCGTATATGAGATGTTGTTGCGATCGGGCGAGGGTTTCATGCGGGAAGAAGGAGAACGAGAAGGGCTCTTTTGGATAGCAGGGATTGAGAGGGAGAATGGAAGATTTGAAATTTTAAATTTCAAAATTAGATGCCTAAACAGTTGGAAGAGGACAAATTAGTCATGTAAATTGTATCCAGAGACCTCTGGTTGCAAACGGTCTGGCTGGTTGGATCAGAGCCCTTAAAAAGAATTTGCCTGGACTGGAGGCTGGATAGATTCAATTCTAGGGACTTTTCGCTAATTATCTCTAAAAAAAATTCCTATCTATTCTAATGCAAGCAAATAGGCCTTAACATTTTTTTACTAATCAAAGCATTATGGGCACATTCCCAAATATTGGGCTGGTTTAGAACTTATGCCAGAGAAGGTGATTTTACAAATCAAGTCAGCCAATTCCAAACTTTTATGGCAGTTTCTCTGTGAGCATGGGCGGCGCTATATGGATCCCAGTGGGGTCAATTGACCCCACTTAGATCTGAATAAAATATTAAAAAAAAAAACTCCTTAATGAATTACAATTATGAGAAGCTTTTGACCCAACTCAATGCCTAAGTTAATGGGCCATTTGTCTACAAAAAAAAAAAAAAAAACTAATGGGCCAAATTTTTAGTTTTTAAAGAAAAATTTATTTTTTAGATATTTTGTCGGTAAGTCTTCATTTACCCTAACTTAACCTTTAACCTTCTAATATCATTAAAAGTAGATGACAGATGTTTATAAAGGTTAAACAAATTTATTCAATTTGTGGAAGATAAGTCTTTTGTTGACCCCACTGACTCGAATCTTTGAAGCCGCCATGGTTTGTGAGGGTGGCCTGAAGGCTGGAGATTAAAAACCTTAAAGGGGTGCAAGAGCAGGCCCTTCACCTTCATTCGGTTTTGGTGGTTCTTACTTCTTAGACAGCCGCCCTCAAGAGAGCAAAACGAACCAAAAGATTCCATACTTTGGAAAAACCTGCAAGAACATAAGCATCTCATATTCCATACGATATATTGGTTGTGACTTGTGAGGCATATGACCAAAATTAACATATTATACATATTAAAGCAAATGGGGAGGAGGGCTGTGGAGGGTGCCACGTCAACATCGAAGGAGTTCTCCTTTTAAATAAATATATATAAAAAACTTAGAGTGATTTAAGGAGGCATGTCATCACATTCCACTATTTTTTCTCCAAAAGTATCTATCCATATATTCTATCTCCTAAAGTCTCTCAATCAATATCCTCTAAAATTAAAGTTAATTTTGCAAAAATAACACAAAAGACCCTTCTAAGGGGGCCACTATGTAGATCTTATGATCCAAAAATATCAATCTCTTTTACTTCTGTGTTACCCCACAAAAGTTTTAGGGAATTTAATCAATATAACCCATGCACCATCTTAGTGGGACCACCTCATAGAACTTATCAACCTGACTCAAATGTTAAATGGACTTGAGCCTTTGTTGAACTAAAGCCTTCAAAGAGTTGTCATATATTTTTAGTACTTTTTTTATCGTGTGGTTTAAGATGGGATGATCCTATGTGTTCCCAGACTCAAACCTTAGTATGACCCCGGCCTTTAGGGGGCAGTCTCAACTCACCCATATTTTTTGAGTAGGCATGCTTGAACTTAGTATCTAGGACCTGATATATATCTGAACTCAGGCCGTTGAATCCCTATTGATAGTAGAAATGGGCCAGTCCGGAAATTGGCCCATTGAAATTCCTACAACATGCCGTTAATTTAATGGACTTTTAAATTATAAAACTTATTGCACATGCTTTCAATGAGGTTAGTTTTGATACTTCAACATTCATGTAAAATCCAGAGCCTCAACATTGATGAAAGCAACCAAATTGCTCTCTCTATCGTTATCTTGCACCAGGTATAGATCCCATGCGAGGGACCTTTTTTCCTTGTATCTGTTTTTTTATTTTATTTTTATTTTATATATATATATATTAAACAAATATATGACATTGATGTAGAATAAAAGGATTCTACACATCTCTCTCTCTTAAGTGTTTGGTTGGATGTGGATTTGATTTGCGGGTTCAAGCAGGTGTGTTCTAATGGTAAGTAAGCTCAAAATGAGTGAGTAGTGTTTTGGGGCATTAGTGTTGGACTCATCTTAGCCACACTCACACTCCACACGATGTACCTAACACACTGAGCCCCAGCCGGTTATTGATAGGAAAAAGGACGCATTTTTTTTCTCATTTTTTTTCCTTCTTTGAATGGTATCATTTATTCTTTTTGCTTCCATCCAGAGTTTTTTTTTAATTTTTTTAGGAGGTGCGATATTACAAGATTCTCATTATTATTTTTCACGAAAATTTCTTCCTTTTACCATAAAATCTTAAAATCTTTTTCCACTTTATTTTCTTCTAAAAATTCTTAAAAATAATAATAGTGGATTATTCTTTTATAGTTTTAATTATTATAATAATTTTCTATATCTTTGTTTTGGCCCGATCATCTACCCATTAAACCAACTCACGGATCCACGCATCTTGTCTAACGAGTGCCCCACTTAATCCTAACCACTTAAATAACTAAACTACATTAAATTAAAATAATAGTAATATTCTAATAAAATATAATAAATAAAATTGGATGGGACCGGGATTTTACAGGGAAACTTTCTACTGTTTGACATTCACCAAGCTGATCACTGATCAAGGAACTTGATGATTACTTAGGAAGAAGCAAATGAAAAGCTTGGTCGCATTGCCACATTGTCAAGTCCACTTCTATGGTCGTGTAGCACATAAAGTAGCTGACTTGCTGGTATATATTCAAATATTTCATTTCCCTTGTTGTTTGGAATATATCTCCATGCAAGACATTTGATCCTCAGGTTTAGAGGTAGAAGTATATGGAATAAGAGGAATGGTTCTAGCGGGAGATCAAAACTTAAGTTTGCATGCCTTAGGCCCTTAACTCATTAATTGAAGTCGATGGATGATAATGCATGCAGCAATAGATGCTATCTCCTTAAGGAGAGGAGATTGCTTTTCAAAGTTGACTTGTTCTAGATCTTTTAAGCCTATTTTGTCTTTCCCTTTTGGGGATTAATGGTCTTTCAAATTTAGAAGGAAAAAAAAAAAAAACACCCAAAGGGTTGTCTACTATTGGAGTGAGTAAGAAATTACAAAAGAAATTTTTTTTTTTAAATTTATGGTGATCAATGTAATGGTAGCAGCAACTCATGCTAGAGTGAAATTTGACAACGCCAGTAAGGAATGGGGGAAACTGATTTTGAACAGCTTAGATTTGATGGGTTGGTGAAGCCTGATCTAAACTTTAATTATTACAGGGGTTTATCTGTAATTTGTCGGTTTAATTTGGACCATCTGTTATAAGGGCAAATCCGACGGTTGTGGGTGTCTAGAGGTTTAGGGTTTCATATATTTATATGGGTGGTGAGAGCATTGTAACCTAGGAGGGTGATATTGAGAGAGAACAAGAGAGACAGTGAGTGCTTATACTCTTGTGGAAATTTCCAATAATAGTGAACGGCGTGAATCTCCAGTGGACGTAGGCAATCTTATCTAATCACGTAAATCCGTGTCTCGTGGATTGATTGTGTAATTGGTGGATTGATTGTCTCGTAAATTGTGCGTGTGTTTCCGATCCTAACAAGATTTTCATTAGAGGGCCCCACTAAGGAACCTTATAATTTGTCATGAGCTCGAGCTCTAGAGGATGGACTCTCTACATATCCACAACAATGAGCTTAAATTTTAGGCCTATCACAAAACTTGTACCTGAATATTAGGCCCGAAAGCTAAATCTAGCTACCACGCATGGACAAGCTTCAACCTCTGTTGATCATGCTTCCAGGCCTATCGATCAGCACCTCTTGCTTGTAACTATGGTTGTCAATCTTGTACCTGAATATTAGGCCCGAAAGCTAAATCTAGCTACCACGCATGGACAAGCTTCAACCTCTGTTGATCATGCTTCCAGGCCTATCGATCAGCACCTCTTCCTCGTAACTATGGTTGTCAATCGGGCTCTCCTATGTGTGTATCTGGCCTGACCCAACCCTCAAAAAGCATGCAAAATGTACAAATTAAGCTATTTAAGCAATATTCCACCTCAAATATAGCGATGCTTAGTGTCACTGAGCGTTGAGTCGCTGACCCAATCCTAAATAATATTGCTCATTAGGATTCTCATATCCATAACTGCATTGGCCATCGTATTGATCAGATTGTATGGGTCGGCTTTCCTTTGGCCTCAAACACAGTAAGCTAGAAGGGAAAAGTTGCAGCTATGATCCCGATCCCCCTCTCTCTCTCTCTCTCTCTCTCTCTCTCTCTCTCTCCCCTTGGGTAAGGCTGTCAAAGTACCGCCCAGGCCATATCAGCGTCAACCCTTACCTTACCCTCATACAAGTGGACCGGGGCTTAGGTCCAGCCAAAGCCCTCGGTGTCCTCGGTGGGCATACAATACCTAGGCTCTTACCCTACCCTCAAGGGCCAACACCGAGCTCGGGCCAAAAGAAAAGAATCTGTATTTAACATATAATTTTTTCCTAAACTAGCACCAAAATACCACTACCCTATCTAGATCAGCATCCATAAGACCAACAGGGTCATTGCAAGCTATGCAATTTCCCAAAGTAGAGAGCCTCTCCTTGATGTTATAATATGCTATTAGTTACTGGTTTGTTATTTTGTTTTCAATAATTTGTTCTCATGAGTAAAAGGCAAATGACCCCATCATGTGTTTACCTTTATACTGATGTGGTCTATTATATCCTTATTTTCTGGCGATGGCTCACTTATTTCTTCATTTCAATTCTTTATGTATTTATAGAAAGTTATTGCTCAAGTTATCGCTTGAGATTACTTCTCTAACATTTCATATATGCACCGGGCAACTTCATGGTGTATCATATTTTCATGATTGCTAGCTTTTTGCGCTTTACTGTTACAATGTCTGTGCAAAGCGTTGATTGTTTGTGCTAATCAAATTGTCAGGTCTCTTTGATCATTTAGGAGATATGCTTCCATTTCTTCGACTGAGAGTCAATGTCCCATTCTCGATGCCAATTCATCTGCAAGATATTTGCAATCCCTGATGTTCATTGGTTTTGTTACAGAGCTTCAACATTTCAGGAATAGTCCACCTGATCAAGTGGTGGTTTAGTGATAAGTTCACAAAATTGTAGCTTTCATTCATCATTTTATATGCATTTGTGGACTTAATTAGGTTAATTGCATAGAATTACACTTAATTTCATGATTTCATGTATTTGGGCATCAAAGTTGGAATCTTAGTCAAATTTAGTAAAAATTCATTACATTGCATGAATTTTATGAAATTAGGGATTTTCATCTCATTCATCACCCAAAAAATTAGTTTTTCTTAGCTTCACTAATGCATACCTGCTAATTTTGACACTATGTGTTTTTTTTTTTTAGAAAGTTAGATATTTTTAGTGCATTAAGTAGGCATGTAGGGTCCCATGCATAGTCAATCTAGATTCTTCACACCTGATTATTATTGACACTATTTAATTTTATTTATGTTAGAGAAATCAAGAGTGGGTCCTGCACTGGTGAAACTTGAAGAGAGATCAAAGGCGGGACACCCTTCATGAAAGAAAGAGAAAATTGGAAACTTTGCAAGGAGAGTTGACTAGTCAAAGTTGCAAGTGAGGATGCATGCCAAATATGGGAAGATAATCAAATAAGAAAGCAAATAAAGAGTCCAAACATATTTTGAACGTCCAACATGGGTCCCACACAGCCCATTGGAACCCAAAAATAGAAGTTCCCTTAATTGCACAATTATTCTCGGATTTTTCAGGGGCATCAAATTGAAATAGTCATAACTTTCAACCTGAGTGTCGGATTAGCGCATTCTACATGCCGTTGGAAAGCTCTTTTAGAGTAGATATCCGTGGAGCCCATGATTTTATAAATCGAAGCTATATCGAGGGAGATATGACCTTCGGAAGTTGGCTGTTATAATTCTATGCGGGAATTATAAATTTTTTTCAAAATTGGCAACTTGAGAGATATTTGAGGAGTTCAATTTGGCAAGACTTGGAGTCCAAGAGACCACACTTAGTAACAAATCATCTTCAATTCAAATTCTTTCCAAGTGTGAAGCCTAACTTGAGTCTTAAGCAAGAAATCTTTACAAATAAGGAAACAAGTCCTAAAAGATCAGAGGAGATTCTTTGCTAAAAAGGAGGCATCAACATCTATAAAGTCATTCTCCACCAAGCATCTCAAGACAGCCCTCTCTTCTATTCATTTCTTTCTCTCTTCCTTTCTTCTTTTCCATTAGTTTATTTTTGGTAGCCTTGAGCCATGTCCAAGGATTTATTTTGAAGGAGAAAATTTGTGAAGGAGAAGTTGTAAAGATGCAATTTTTAATGATAAATCAAGAAGCATTCTTTGCAATGGCGGGCTAATTTTCTTGATTAGAGTTATGGATGAAGGTAAGTAATTGTCTTTTTATTTGTTTAGTAATTCTAATTTGTGTTCCATGATTATGTTCTTAATGATTAATAGGCTTGTCTTTGTGCTCTTGGCAAATCTCTATTTTAACTTCTAAAAATAAAAATTAGTTTTTGACAACTCATGCTTAGGTTTGATAGGCCATGCTTAGGATATAGATCTTTTGATGGTTTATGCTTACTTTTGATGAGTGGTGCTTAAATTATTTTTATTCTTTTATGAGATGAAGGAAGTCTTGAGTTGTGAGTTTTTTTTTATGATTAAAAAAGGATTTTAAAAGTTAAATTTTCCAAATTAAAAACATTGATTTGTCTTTGATTTGAAGTAAAAATTGGAACAAGTTAGGGTTACTTAATAAATAATTGGTGGATGCTTATTGGATTCCTATGCTCTAATCACCTTCATCAATTGGTAGATTTCGAATTTCTAAATTAGTTGCTTATTTTTATATCTAAAAACTCAAAACTTTTCTTAATTGTTAGTTAATTAGCTTTCTTAATTTAAAAGTTTCTTTAATTAGCTCCCTGTGGGTTCGATCCGTTCTTGCCACTGTCTCATCTAGACACCCGTGCACTTTTGGTATTTTATGATTGATAAAGATCACATCAAGTTTTTGGCGCCGTTGCCGGGGAGATAATTTGAAAAGAATCTTTTAGTTAGGATTTCTAGCATTATTTGTTCATATCATAGCATACTTTGTAGTTAGTTGCCTTCATAACTTGCATTAGGTTTAGTTTTTGTGTTTCTTAATGATTGTGGTTACTGTTTTTCAAGTTTTTGTTTCTGTTCTTTAATTAATTTTCGGACTAATTTCAAGTGGTTACATAGAAGACAAATTCAGCACTACTTTTTTGACAGATTTGGCTTGGTTTTTCCCTAAAAGTTCGCACTTTGAAAATCAGTCAAACAGACTCCTTTTGTCTTGAAATTTGGTTGGATTGGACTTTGGTATACTGACTTTGAACCATAAAATTTTTAGAAAGAAATACGTTCTGGATGTCCTTTTAGTCAGGCAGATTCTGCCATTAACAGAAAAACTGTTTCAAGTAGCCAACTTCATTATAGCATAACTTCTTTGTCTTTTATCCTTTTTAGTCTCTATTTTTTTTTTGTTTGTTTCTTCCATATTAGGAGATTACATCCCAGTCATTGCTATCAGGTTTTGATTAATACAAATGGGTCGTACAGATCTGTAATATCCTAAAAATTCTCTCGAAAGTTTCCCTCTAACCTAACAATAACAAATTTTTATTTTTTTTAAATCTCCTAAAAAGCATAGCGAAAAAGAAAATGTATAATGAAAATTGAACAAATGATCACATGTTAGGTTCTAACTCACTGTGGGTAAGCAAGAGTAAAAGGTTAGTCAGGATAGAGCCCGAATTAGCCTTAACCGTTGTCGGAAAGTCTTCCATTTTTGAAGAAATTGTTAGGATGGCTGATCAAGTGGACCCACCCATGACTTTGAAGGACTACATGTACCCCACCAGGACAACTCAACCGTCTTGTATCATCCTGCCTCACACCAATGCTACATTTGAACTGAAATCTGACATGATCCAGATGCTCCCGGTATTCCGTGGGCTAGACCAGGAAAACCCATATCAACATGTTAGGGAATTTGAGGACATCTGTGCGACCATGAGAATCAATCACATGACTTAGGAGGTCCTTAAACTTAGATTATTTCCTTTTTCCCTAAAAGAAAAGGCTAAATCTTGGCTTTTGCCTTATAGGCCGGGTCCATCACTACATGGGCCAGGCTAGTCGAAGAATTTAAAAAAAATTTCTACTCCAAGTAGAAAACAGCTTCGATTAGGCAGGCCATCAATGGATTGCATCAAATGGAAGGGGAGACACTTTACAGTTTTTTGGAATGGTTCAAGGACCTCTTAATCCAGTGTCCCCACCATGGATTTGAGAAAATCGGATTGGTCCAGATCGTGTATGAGGGTTTGGATTACCCTACTAAGCAAATGGTGGAATCTTTCTGTAGTGGGAAGTTTACACAGAAGACAGCGGATGAAGCATGAACATTTTTGGAAGAAACCGCTGAAAACACACTGTAGTGGGCCCCTATCAAGAGGGAGCCCATCAAACCCACCATTCCTGAAAAAGGTGGGGATGTTCAAGATTGACCCCAAAATTAAGGCAGAGGCCAAATTAGCCACACTGGTGAGGAGAATAGAGGCTTTAGAGCTGCACCAAAAGCCCACTCCAAACACTTTGGAGTCATTGAAATATAACCAGGCCATGAATGGAGGGATTGACCCAACAACTTTGGGTCAGACCGAGTCTATTGAGGAGGTGAACGCGCTTTATCAGAACACTCGTTTTGATAATCGTCAGAGGTATGACCCATACTCCAACACATACAATCCAGGTTGGAGGGATAATTCGAATTTTTCTTGGACCAAGGGTCCAAATCAAGGTGGCCCATCACAAGCCCATCAACTTCAGCGCATTCAATCTCAGTCCAATGCCCCCACCCGTTTTCCAAAAGCCCAATTTCACCCCCAATCCGCAAAGTCAGCGGATAGATTCTTTTGAGGAAACCATGAAACTGTTAGCTCAGAATACCCTCCAATTCCAGCAAAGCACTGTTCAGAGCTTGAATGCTAACACACAATCAATTGCAAAATTGGAATATCATATGGGCCAACTGGCTAACTCCATCAGTGCCAGAGATAAGGGAACCTTCCCTAGTCAACTCGAACCTAATCCCAAGGGCCAAGTTGTTCCTGATCCTAAAGGAAAAAGCCTGGAACAAGTCCAATCCATTATCACTCTTAGGTCAGGTACACAGGTTGATAACAAGGTGGAACTACCTAAGGAACCTGAGGAAGAGTCAAGTGAGATAGTGGAAACTGAGGAACCAAGTGCGAATGCTGAACCCATATTAGAACCTGAGAACCCAGTCAATGCTAAACCATCACCTAGTGAGCCCACTCCTAAGACCTATATTCCCAAGGCACCATACCCACAGAGGCTAGGCCCAGCAAAATCAACTGTTCAATTGGATAAAATGCTAGAAGTATTCAAACAAGGAAGGATTAACATCCCACTTTTAGATGTAATCCAACAAATTCCTGCCTATGCCAAGTTCCTGAAGGACCTTTGCACATTCAAAAGGACAACTAATGTGCCCAAGAAGGCTTTTCTAGCCCAACAAGCTAGCTCGATTATTTCATGTCCAACCCCAATCAAATACAGGGACCCAGGGTGTCCTACCATTTCTTGCCAGATACGGGACCATCACATAGAGAAAGCTTTGCTAGACTTAGGTGCAAGTGTGAACCTTCTTCCGTACTCCATTTATGAAGAATTAGGTTTAGAGGAGTTAAAAAGGACACATGTGACCTTGCAATTGGCTGATGTATTGATTCGATACCCCAAGGGGGTAGTCGAAGATGTTCTTATCAAAGTCGGAGACTTTGTATTCCCTATCGATTTTGTTGTCTTGGATACCAAACACGCATCTGGAGCTGAACCCAAAATTCCAGTAATCTGTGGTGTAAATTTTTTTATCAAAAATATCAAGGAAGTTCCCTGTTGTCCACATAATAGTGCCTTCTTGTGTCTGTACGAAATGATAGATACACCATGAAGAGTCAAACCCAAGATAAGGATAGAACACAAAGGTGGGGTGGAGTAGATCATTTTCATTCCCACTTCCAACCCAACCCTCTTCTGTGGGGCCTGGTTCGAGTGCCGAACTCAACCAAATAACAAAAATTCTAGTTCTACGATAACTTGTAGCACAAGGCGATGAACCGAGTCGTTTCTTGAGGATCAAAGTACCAATTAAACCAAATCACAGTAAAACAAAGGGGGGGGGGGGGGGGGGATTATGTATGCAGAATATAAATGCAAGAAATAAATGTAAGAAAAATATCAAATTGTAAAGCAACCAATCCAAGAAACTGTCAGAAATCAAGTTGGCTTTTCATCGAACACTTAACATGCATCTGGATTGAATTAATTGGTTAAGCTATGATTGACTAAAATCTCTGCTTCAAATACAAAGAATTCAATACAAGAATTCTTTAGTAGACAATCACATAGAATTTAACTAACAAACGATTCATAAACCTGCAATTGCTAGATCCATGCAACCTATGCTAGTTTAACACCCAGGATTCAATTAACCTAGATTAGCAAATCTGCCAACCTAACCCTCTTCAATTCATGTGACTAAACCACAATTAGTCAATCACAATCTAATCACAAATCTCAATTAAGAATAAAGATCCAATCAGATCACATCACACAACAGAAATCTCTAATCATGCAATTCGAAATCCCAATCAATAGAAGAAGGAAACAATTAATTCAATTCAGAATCAAAATTGGATACAGAATCTCAAAGCTAAAACAAAATTTCCTCCAGATCCTTGGATTGCTCTGGAATGTTTAGCCCTCCATGGCTACAGTACTTGGGTTGCAAAAACAAGAGAAACAAAAGAAAAACCTATCCACAAGAATGTATATCCCGTTTTCCCCTTTTTTCCTCCTCTTTATACAAAACCAACCGACTGTAAGAAGTTTTGTTGTGAGTATTCCCCTTTTGCCCCTAAGTTAAAGTTAACCCTCGGCCTCTTAGCTTTCTTTGGCCACTGAAATCACCTGATTTGGGCTTAAGATGAGAGAGTTATGCCCAAATCACTCTCAATGGGCCTCTGGACTCGTTGGCCGACTGCACAGGGGTAGAACACCATCAAAACATTGTATTTCCAATTGGTAGTCTTCATAAGAGTTTGAGCCCCTTTTGTGTAAGTTCCAACGGGACTGGTTTCAGCTCCAAAAGACCTCTACAGCCCAAGTTATGGACCAATCAGTGAATGCTGCTCGGGTTCCAGCAACAGCACCCTTGTTCTGACTTCCAAGCCCAATCCGGCCCACTATAAATCTGATTCAGCTCTGGGGCTCTTCATGAAAGTTGTAGATCTCTCTCTTATCTTTCCTGCAAGGCAAGATACATAATTTTCAGATATCTAGAGCTCAAGATATGGCTGAAATACAAAAACAGTGTAAAATCCTAATAATGCTGGAAAAATCAATTAAGCCCAATTTGAGCCCAAACTTACAAAACATGGCCAAGCTCAAACAATTAAGTACATGGAGAGTGTAAAGGACTAAAAATGGAGGTTTATTAATGTATGAGATCTGTGATTATCAAACCCCCCCCCTCACTTAGCTTTTGCACGTCCCGGGCAAACTAAAGATTCAAACTAAGGGACAAGGAACACACAAAACTCAAAAACCAAAACTCAAAAGAGATTCACTTTCCAATGACCTTCAAGAATGTAAAAGTTACAAGTAAGGATAGAAACCAAGAAGTCTAATGGATCAAACATTCGTGAAGTGACAGTTCTTTACATCCCAAATCAATAAGCAAGGTAATTTCAATTGAAAAGCATAAACCAAGAATGATAGATTCTCACAGGATATACTCTCACTCCCTCAAGTGTTCAGCACTAGAATTGTCTAGAAGGAAAGTGTTTCACTCAACTCAACTCATGAAAATTTACACTACCATAAGCTTGCTTATGTTCTACTTCGATCTCCACTATTCTGTACACATGCATACACAAATCAAGAGGGCTTTATTCAAGGTTGTAATGGGGCCAAGGTAAGGGATGAGAATGAAAAGGGTATGACAAGCTAAAAATCAAAGAGGATAAAAGAACATTGGAGATGAATTCTCATGAAGGTTTAATGCAATTCCATATGATGAAAATTATTCTCCTCATATATATTCCCTCTTTCCTTCTCTCTCTCTCTCTTTGTTTTTTTTTTTTTTCACACAACAATTCAATTTTATATAGGCCCAACCATTGATGAATGCTGCTGAATTAGAGAACCAAAGTCAGGCCTTGCCTCTGCCTATTGACATCTCTTTTTTACATATAGGGACTACTTGACTCTGAGGTTTCATTTGGCTGGAGTCTCACAAGAGAGTAGTAAGCGCCATTCTCTCCTTTGGAAAGTAGCTCATCATGAGATCCCTCTTCCACAATCCTTCTATTCTCAATCACAGCAATGGTGTCTGATTTTTGTATTGTGGATAGTCTATGAGCTACAACTATACATGTCCTGCCAACCATCATCTTCTTTATTGCCTCTTGAACATGGATCTCCGATCTATAGTTCAGTGCACTTATTGCTTCATCCAAGAGCAGTATTGCTGGATTTTTCAAAATTGCTCGAGCAAGCACTATCCTTTGCTTTTGCCCTCCTGATAGTTGCACTCCTCTTTCTCCACAGTAGGTCCTATAGCCATCCTCCATGCAACTTATAAAATCATGAGCATTTGCAAGAGTTGCAGCCTCGATGATCTCAGCTTCAGTTGCTATTGTTTTCCCAAATGCAATATTTTCATAAATTGTTCCTGCAAATAGAGTGGGTTCCTGACTAACCAATGCGATATGTGACCTTAGAGCTCTCCAATTGTACTTCTTGATATCCACTACATCTATCTCGATGGAGCTTGTAGGAGATCTTTTCATTGTGTAATAGTCGCCCTCCATACCAAAAGAAATCAACCCCACATTGGCAGCAGTGAGGAACTGTGACACAAATAGGCCTAAACCAGCATACCAAGACTGCTTTTGTTTTGCATTGTCAAGGTTTTCTTTGCCATTTTCTTCATCACAACTCCTTTCGTGTAGAAAGCTCCAACTATTAGTGGTTGTATCACGATGATTACAATTGCAAGTCTCCAGGCCAATGCCATTTTTTTTTCTTTTCTTTTTCTTTTTTTTTTTTTTTTTTTTTTTTTTTTTTTTTAGCACAACATTCACAACATTTTCACACCCCCCACACTTGGTTCGTGCTTGTCCTCAAGCAAGCCAATCAATAGCAATGAAGAGTCCCCCACACTTGTTCATGAGCTCATCATCCAAGGATAAGGCCAATGCTCTTTATTCCTTAAGGTAAAAGGGCCAACAAGTTTTTTTATTTTTATTTTTAGAAGGGTATAAAATGAGCTAAGAACAACAAAGAATAGGAAAATAGGCTCAAGGGGGTTAATCAAGGGAAAATATGTAAGGCTGGCTATGTGGCTAAAGTTGCAAATGCAAGGAAAAAAGGCCTCAATCATGTTCATGCAGGCATGTGAAAATGTAGCCTCAAAAAGAATCAAAGCAAGTTCTAGAGTGATCAAAATTCATGAGTGAAGATCACACAAGAAGGAAGAGAATGGTACAAATACGTAATCCATGCAACAAGAAGCTCAAATTCTTACAAGGTATAAGTGTATCAAACTTAATATACCAATTCAATTTCCATTACCAAACAAGTCAAATTCAAGATGAAAGACAATTCATTCACTTATGTCATGAACCGTGGATCCTCAAGTTGTCCAAACTCACACCTTCCACACATTGCAAGAGCCATTGGAAAGCAATTAAAAACTAGAAACAAGAAGCACTCAAAATTCAGGTTTTTATTTTTTATTTTTTAGAAGACAGAATTAAAAGAAAAGTAAATTAAAAACAGAAAAAATAAAACAGAAAATGAACAAGTAAGGAAAGGAAACTTCCTCTTTCATGTTTGATAAGTAGCATTAAGCAAGGCCACCTCCTCCATGCTATGCTCTTGGAAACCATCATAAAAGTGCTTGAGTCTATGCCCATTAGCCTTGAAGCTCCTCTTTGTAGTCACATCTTGAAGCTCAACTACACCATAAGGAAAAACATTAGTAACCATAAAAGGACCTTCCCATCTAGATCTCAATTTTCCGGGCATCAATTTAAGACGAGAATTATATAAAAGCACTTTTTGACCAATCTCAAATGTTTTTCTCATAGTCATCTTATCATGGAAGGCTTTGGTCTTCTCTTTATAAAGTCTGGAACTCTCATATGCCTCCAAGCGGATCTCCTCCAATTCTTGCAACTGTAGCTTCCTCTCCATGCCCGCTTGGTCTAGGTCTAGGTTGCACCTCTTCACCGCCCAAAATGCACGATGCTCAATTTCCACCGGCAGGTGGCATGCCTTGCCAAAGATAATCCGATAAGGGGACATCCCAATTGGTGTCTTATGGGCAGTCCGATAAGCCCATAAAGCATCCTCAAGCCTCTTGCTCCAGTCCTTTCTGTTTGGTTGTACTGTCTTCTGAAGTATCTGCTTTATCTCTCTGTTAGAAACCTCGGCTTGCCCATTGGTTTGAGGGTGGTAGGGTGTAGAAACTTTGTGCATGACTCCATACTTCTTCATTAAAGCCTCCATGTTCCGATTACAGAAATGCGAACCCTGATCACTGATGATGGCCCTCGGGACTCCGAACCTGCAGAAAATCTGTGATCTAACAAAATCCACAACAACTTTGGAATCATCAGTCCGAGTGGCTTTTGCCTCCACCCACTTAGATACATAATCAACAGCCAGCAAAATGTAAACAAAACCAAAAGAAATAGGAAAGGGTCCCATAAAATCAATACGCCATACATAAAAAATCTCACAAAACAACAAAGGTTTCTGGGGCATCTCATTCCTGCGAGAAATGTTCCCTGTTCTCTGGCACTGTTCACAAGATTTACAGAACAAGTATGCATCATGGAATAAGGTAGGCCAATATAAACCAGAGTCCAAGACTTTCCTAGCTGTACGTTTAGGTCCAAAATGTCCACCACATGCAAATGCATGACAAAAGCTAAGAACATAATCAAACTCATGATCAGGTATGCATCTCCGAATCACTTGGTCACTACAAAATCTCCATAGATAAGGATCATCCCACACATGATACTTAGACTCACTCTTTAACTTATCAATCTGAGCCCTAGTGAAATATGCTGGCAGTGCACCAGCAACCAAGTAATTAATTAGGTCAGCAAACCAAGGAGAGGTAGTCTTACCTTGCAACTGTAAAAGTTGCTCATCTGGGAAGGAGTCATGGATGGCCAGAGGTTCTGAAGCTCTTGGAATTCTGCTCAAATGATCAGCCACCAGGTTTTTTGCTCCACTCTTATCCCGAATTTCAATATCAAACTCCTGGAGTAGCAGCATCCACCTAATTAGTCGTGGTTTCGCTTCGGGTTTCTTTAGAAGAAACTTCAGCGCTGCATGATCAGAAAACACAACTACTTTAGAACCAAGCAAATAGGATTGAAATTTGTCTAAAGCAAATACAATGGCTAAGGTAGTTGTCTTGAGCAGCATCCAAAGTTCTGGAGGCATAGTAGATCACATGAGGATCCTTCCCTACTTTCTGTGCCAGGACAGCTCCCACTGCATAGTTGGAGGCATCGCACATAAGCTCAAACGGAAGTTGTTAGGGATTTTGTATTTGCAATTTGATGGATACATTTTCACTTTAGCATCATTTGATTTACACACACTTGCATTGATTTAAAATATCTTGAAATCTTGATTTTTACATGCATTGGTTTTAGACTTGAAGAAATCTTGTTTTATGCATGTTTTGTTTCTAAACTTGGATGCATTGATTTTAGAATCCAAAACTCTTTTGAAAACCTAATTCTTTGTGCATTATTTTTGAGAAATCATATTGAGAATTTAGGTTTGTGCCTTGCATACTTTCATCACTTTCAGATGAAAGTCCTTGGGATCCTAACCCTAGAGGGGGGGGGGTGAATAGGGTGAGCTACAATTATGATTAATTAAGACCAATTTTGACTTCTTAACATAAACTAGTCACATGTGATGATTAACCATACAAAATGCGGAAGCTAATAAAACAATCACCACAAATGCAAGCACCACAACACCAAGGTTTATAGTGGTTCGGCCTCAATGCCTACGTCCACTACTGGCTTGTGATCCAATCACCCCACCGGATTTCCACTAAGTATGCTTTTTACTAGGCTAAGCAATAACCCTTACAATGTTGTTTTTCTAGGCTAAACAACAACCTCTCAATGTGCTTTTATAGGCTAAGCAATAACCTTTACAAGATGCTTTTCAAGGCTAAGCAATAACCTTTACACAATGCTTTTCTTAGGCTAAGCAATAACCTTACAAGATAAAGATTTCTCTAAGAAAGTGTCTTCTCAAAAGATCACTCTAAGAGATTACAATTTAAGCTCAAATTAATTTGCCTCTAAATAGGCGGATATGAAAATGAAAACTAACTCACACAAACACTCAAAGAAATGCAAAGATGTATGCTTATGAAGTGTGTATGTGAAAACTTCAATCAAGTTTAAAAGTAAGCTCAATCAATTTATGCTTAATGCAATTTGAAAGTTTAAGGCACAAAAAGATATGATTGAAGTTCTATGCAAATCACTTGAACAATTACACACTTGTGAATGATATGAAAATCTAAAGATCACAAGTTGTATGAAAGTGTTTAAGCCTAATCAAGTGATGCATGTGCAATGTTGTTTTCAAAACTAATTTGACTAAAGATTAAATGAATGAAAACAACAAGGGAAGTTTCAACCAAGTGAAATAATCATGCAATAAAAGAAATCAAAGATTTAGGCTAAGCATGATTAAGAAAGTGTAAAACAAAACTTAGGTTGAAATCAAAGTGATGAATCCAATCTTGAATATCAAAGATGAAGGGAAGAATGGATTCAACACATCATTGTTATCATGATTGAAATCATTTTCCAAAGTTTCAAATAAAGCACATAACAAATGATTAATTAAAAGTAAAACTTACTTGGAGATTTAACTTAGTTGATCCAAGCTTAAGCTTCACTTAATGACCCCTTTGGTCTCTCTTAGTTCCTCCCCTTTGTCTTGTCTCAAAGCTCCTCAAAGAAGGCTTAAAAATCTCCAACTTTGGACAAAGGAAAGAACTCATTTTTATAGCAAAAAATGCACAACGGCTAGTCCTCGGTCGACCTAGACACAGGTCTCGGTCGACCGAGAACACACAACGGTCAAAAAAGTGACCGTTTGAAAAAACTGCTTTTAGCGGCGGACACAGAAACCGCCAGTAAAAGTGGTTTTTCCGCCGCTAAAGGTCTTGTTTTCCCAAAAATGTATTTTTTAAAGTAATTTTGGTTGGGAATTTTTTGGGCCATTAAATCAAGCTTGAAAACATGTTTTAAATCATTCTAAGGGTTTTTAAAACATGAACCACACAAAGCCTAAAAAGATTTGAAAACTTTAGAAACAAAGGCTAGCTTGATTTCTTAAAATTCTTTTCTAAAAACCAATGCATCCAAGATTGAAAACAAAAAATGCATAAATCAAAACTTTTACAACTCTTAAAAACCATGCATGTATAAAACAAGATTTCAAGATTTCTTTAAATCAAAGCAAGTGAGTAAATCAAATGATGCTTAAATGATTATGCATCCATCAAATTGCAATCTACAAAATTCCTAACAATCTCCCCCTTTGCAATTTGATGGCAACACACTCACCACTGAAAAAACACACTTAGTCTTTAGCTCCCCCTCAGCTGGACATGTCTTGAAATCTTCTTGGATGCTCCTCCTCTTAGCTTGGGCTCTTGGGCTCTTTTCTTCAATCTTCATGATGCTTGGTGCTTGATCATTCTTCAATCTTTCTTTCTTTATGGCCAATCATCTTCTTTAGCTCCAAGCTTTCTTTCTTCTAGTTGCTCTCCCCCTTTGACCATGCCTCTCTCTTCCTTTGGCAAGATATGCATTCTCTCCCCTTGTAGAAGATCATACACAACTCTCCCCTTAGGAAACTTGGACATTCTCTTTACCCTTTTGAGAACTTGCATATTTTCTCCCCCTTTGCCATTAAATTGCAAAGGTACCTACACACATGAAACAAAAAAAATACCTTTAGTAGCACCTGTTAACAAATGAAATCGAAAATGAAATACATAACAGGCTATCATGTGTGGATTTAATATCTAAGGGCTCAAAGGCAATCCAAGGGTGAATTTGATCAAAACTAATACTTCCTATGAAGGTTTACACTCCCCCTCAATCCATTCTCTTCTTTTGTCAAACTTTTGACAAGATTTAACTATTAGGTGCAAGAAGAAGATGGTTTAACCAATTGAGGGTCAACTTCAAGAGAAGGATTAGATTCAATTAACTATAAAGCTCAATATGATCAAATTACCAAAAGAGCAAGGTCAATGGGAAAAGCAATCATGGATATCAATTGGAAAAACAAAGAATACCAATTGAGATTTAAGGATATGACTATTAAATCAATCACTCTAAAATGGATTTAAAAGCTTAACTATTAGGAAAAATCCAAATTAGAGCTATCCGTGATGAAATGGGGTTTATTAATCATAGCATCATATAATCTAACTATGGAAAGCATATGCTATGAAAGTTTTGAACTCATTTCATTCAATCAATAAATATGACTATTAAAGTGCAAGATGAGTGAAATGAAATTCAAGCATGAAGCCAACCTCAACTAATAACCAACCCATATTATGAACACATAAACATGGTGGTCATGAGATATACCTATATGAGCAAGAGAGGTGGCAACATGAACATTATGATGCTAATGGTGTGTGACATGGAACAATCATATTACTATCAAGCTCAATCCATTGTACACAAGGTCTATCACATACACAAGATAAGTCATCAATTGGATATGAAATCAATGGACAATTATACCAAATGAAACCAATTGAAAATGATAACATGATTAAAAGCAAGGATGTGACAAACTCAAAATTCCATCAAACATCATAAATGCATATTCATCACTTTTAAAGATATAACTAATAAGCATAGTGATGAACAAGGTAAATTGCAATGCAAAATTATATAACTTTGAAATGCATGCAATTTCCAAAGTGACTAAATCATATGAATTCAACTACTAAGATATCCATCAACCATCATAAATGCAAGGAATGGATTTCAAAGAGTTTCATATGATTAAGATCACTACTTATGAAGTTGAAATATGTATAAGGAAGACACCAAGAGAATCTACATGAATCAACACCATAACCATCTAAAAAGAAATGACTATAAGGCATAGAGGATGGATTTGGGTTCTAGTATGGTTTCTACAAATGTAACTAAGATCACAACCATACATGGAACCAATAGTCATTTGCATATAAAAAGAATAACTAAATAAGCAAAGATGCAAACAACATACATTTCCATTTCTAAGATAATGAAACCAAAAGAAAAAGGAAATGAAAACATGGAACATGCTTTGATGAATATGGCTAATGAAGTTAAAAAGCATTTCCAATCATACAATCTTCAAATCATTTCAATAAACAAAATCCAACAATAAGCATAGAAAGAATGACTATGAAGAACAATTTTCAACATTGTATTTTAAAAGATATAACTTAATTGAAATACATACAAGTTGATTTTACAAAACAATGATTTTCCATATAAAAGTATAACTTAGAAGTCCATGGAAAAACTTGAAATGATTCAAATCATTTGTTCAAAAAATCTTACTAAGACATCTACACAAATGATTCAACAACAATTGATCATGAATAAATTAGCTATGAAAGCTTTTAAAATCACAATCAATTAATCATGTAGAAATGCAATGCAAGACATATGAGTGCAAAAAGCAAATCAAACATGATGAAGTTATAATCAAAAGATTTTGAAAACCATGAAGTGTAACTTAGAATGGTGTATGAAAACAAAATCAACTGATCATAAAGAAACAATGCATTTTAAAAGATGTAACTATGAAAGAACAAAATGCAAATGCAATCATGACCAACAAAAGGTTTAACTTATAAATCATAGGTTGGTCAATGAGGTCCAAGGCCTTAAGGTTTGTCTAAGTATAAAACTTTGGGAATCCACCTAAGGTCTTGTGAGGGTTGAACTTTGAGGTCTAGTTTGGACTTCTCACCAACTATAGGAGATTTGACTTGATAAATTTTCAATTTGAACTTATCACCATGATATTTAGATTTTACTAATGTAATCTTAGATTGGTGATTAGTCTTTTGAGGTTGGTGATTCTTCTTCTTAGGGGATTGTTTTCTATTCTTCTTATTTTCTCCCTTTCCTTGACTTTTGAATTTTAAATTTAACTTAGCAACTTTCTTCAAAAGTTCTTTCATGGGTTGATAAGAGGGAGATATGTTGAGAAGCTTTTTGTTCTTAGATTCTTTCAAGCTTGGTTTAACTTGTTTAAGTTTTTTAGAATCTATCTTAGGTGACTCCATTTTAAATGATTTAACTTGTTTAATCTTTTTGGAGTCTTCCTTGATTTTTAGTGTCTTACCCTTCATAGATTTTGATTCTACATTCTTGAGTTCAAAGATGGGTTTAGACACATGGCTTCTTCTTCTTAGGTTGCACTCAAACATGAAATGCCCTTCAATGCCACAAAAATTACATTTGGTTTTGGGCAAAGGAGAAGGAGTGCTAGAGAAGGAGGACTCACCTTTAACAAACGTGTTGGTGAATTTAGGGTCATGTGAAGTATATTTATCAAAACCAAGACCCGTCCTATCTCCATGAGATTTACCCAATTTAAATAATTTTTCAAGTCTATCTTCACTTTGGGTAAACTTGCACTCGTACTTTTGTTTATACTCTTCAAGTAGAGTGACTTGGGTTTTAAGGGTTGAATTTTCATTTTTAACTTTTGTTAGTTCATTTTCAATTCCCTTAAAATTGTTTAGCTCTTCATAAGCAAGTTTTAACTTAGATTTAAGCTCATTAACAACATTAGATCCAAGTTCTAAAGTTTTTAAATTACTTTGAGCATTAGACAAATTTTCATTGGAAATTGTCAACTTGGATTTTAAATAGTTAATGTTTTCATCTTGTCTTTTAATTGTATCTCTTAGGTTCAAATTTTCATTTTTAAGCTCATCACAATTTATCTTAATCTCATTTAATTCATCTTGAGCATTAGATAAATTTTCCTTAGAGATAGTCAATTTAGATTCAAGATTGTTAAAGTCTTTATCTTGCCTTTGTAATTGATCTCTTAGTTTTAGATTTTCCTTATAAAGATGATCATAACCTATCTTTAATTCTTTAAGTTCATCTTGAGTATTGTATAGGTTATTCAAAGAGATCATGAACTTAGATTCTACACAATTTATGAATTCATCTTTTTCTCTAAGTTCATTTTTAGAAGAGACTAATTCTTGGTTTAGCCTTTTAGATTCTTCTTTTAATCTTTTATTTTTCTTGGAAACCTCTAAGGACCATGTGTACAATTCCTCATAGGCTTCAAGTTCATCAAATTCTTCTTCTTTTAACTCAAGTTGAGATTCTTTAATTTGAGAGTTTGAATCTCCAATAGAAGGAAGAATGAGGGATCTAGAAGAATCTACAAAGTCTAGCATAGTGGAGTCCATTCTAATGATTTTCATGCAAGGACAACTCTAGGGTTTTGACTCTAGGTTATTACACCTAATCAAGAGTACCAAACACTTGATCCTAAAAGATAGAGCACTTGTCTCTGATACCAATTGAAAGTCCTTGGGATCCTAACCCTAGAGGGGGGGGGTGAATAGGGTGAGCTACAATTATGACTAATTAAGACCAATTTTGACTTCTTAACATAAACTAGTCACATGTGATGATTAACCATACAAAATACGGAACCTAATAAAACAATCACCACAAATGCAAGCACCACAACACCAAGGTTTATAGTGGTTCGGCCTCAATGCCTACGTCCACTACTGGCTTGTGATCCAATCACCCCACCGGATTTCCACTAAGTATGCTTTTTACTAGGCTAAGCAATAACCCTTACAATGTTGTTTTTCTAGGCTAAACAACAACCTCTCAATGTGCTTTTATAGGCTAAGCAATAACCTTTACAAGATGCTTTTCAAGGCTAAGCAATAACCTTTACACAATGCTTTTCTTAGGCTAAGCAATAACCTTATAAGATAAAGATTTCTCTAAGAAAGTGTCTTCTCAAAAGATCACTCTAAGAGATTACAATTTAAGCTCAAATTAATTTGCCTCTAAATAGGCGGATATGAAAATGAAAACTAACTCACACAAACACTCAAAGAAATGCAAAGATGTATGCTTATGAAGTGTGTATGTGAAAACTTCAATCAAGTTTAAAAGTAAGCTCAATCAATTTATGCTTAATGCAATTTGAAAGTTTAAGGCACAAAAAGATATGATTGAAGTTCTATGCAAATCACTTGAACAATTACACACTTGTGAATGATATGAAAATCTAAAGATCACAAGTTGTATGAAAGTGTTTAAGCCTAATCAAGTGATGCATGTGCAATGTTGTTTTCAAAACTAATTTGACTAAAGATTAAATGAATGAAAACAACAAGGGAAGTTTCAACCAAGTGAAATAATCATGCAATAAAAGAAATCAAAGATTTAGGCTAAGCATGATTAAGAAAGTGTAAAACAAAACTTAGGTTGAAATCAAAGTGATGAATCCAATCTTGAATATCAAAGATGAAGGGAAGAATGGATTCAACACATCATTGTTATCATGATTGAAATCATTTTCCAAAGTTTCAAATAAAGCACATAACAAATGATTAATTAAAAGTAAAACTTACTTGGAGATTTAACTTAGTTGATCCAAGCTTAAGCTTCACTTAATGACCCCTTTGGTCTCTCTTAGTTCCTCCCCTTTGTCTTGTCTCAAAGCTCCTCAAAGAAGGCTTAAAAATCTCCAACTTTGGACAAAGGAAAGAACTCATTTTTATAGCCAAAAATGCACAACGGCTAGTCCTCGGTCGACCTAGACACAGGTCTCGGTCGACCCAGAACACACAACGGTAAAAAAAGTGACCGTTTGAAAAAACTGCTTTTAGCGGCGGACACAGAAACCGCCGGTAAAAGTGGTTTTTCCGCCGCTAAAGGTCCTGTTTTCCCAAAAAATTATTTTTTAAAGTAATTTTGGTTGGGAATTTTTTGGACCATTAAATCAAACTTGAAAACATGTTTTAAATCATTCTAAGGGTTTTTAAAACATGAACCACACAAAGCCTAAAAAGATTTGAAAACTTTAGAAACAAAGGCTAGCTTGATTTCTTAAAATTCTTTTCTAAAAACCAATGCATCCAAGATTGAAAACAAAACATGCATAAATCAAAACTTTTACAACTCTTAAAAACCATGCATGTATAAAACAAGATTTCAAGATTTCTTTAAATCAAAGCAAGTGAGTAAATCAAACGATGCTTAAATGATTATGCATCCATCAAATTGCAATCTACAAAATTCCTAACATCATAATCATTTTTGTATGCATTTTTATGAGAAAAGAGTTTTATCAAATCAAGCTAGCCTTTGGTTTTAAAGTTTCGAATCATTTTAGGCTCTTTGTGTTTCATGTTTTTAATCATCTTAGATTGATCTAAAACATGTTATTCAAGCTTGATTTAGTGGCCAAAAGTTCCCCCAAGAAATTCTTTGAAAAGTTGCATTTTTGGGAATTTTGGTCCAGGGGAGTCGACCAGCAGTGTCGCCGGTCGACTGGCCGAGTGGTCCCGGTCGACCGGGAACACTGCAGGCCAAAAGGGCCCCTGGAGCCCCAACGTTCAGAAATATGACCGTTGAGTGATCCCGGTCGACCGAGACCTGTTTGCAGGTCGACCGAGACCTGTTTGCAGGTCGACCGAGGACTAGCCGTTGGACTGTTTTTCACTATAAAGTCCATTCATTTCCAACCTTCTTGGGGGCTTGAACCATGAACCTTTGAGACCATATTGGAGCCAAAGAAAGGGAAGAAGTTGGAAAGGCTAGAGGGCTATTTGGAATTCAAATACTTGAGTTTTAAAAAGGTACACTTTACTTGTATTTTGATTTCCATTAAAATGAAATCCATGCATGCTTAAATCTTTGTATTTTCACTTATGCATGATTTCAAGAGTTGTTTTGCAAACTCTTTATCATCATTGGTATATTAGAATGGTTTGCAATCACTCTTATCCTAATCACATGTGTTCTTAGACTTTATCATTCATACAACTTGTTTGTTTCATTTATTCAAAGTTGTTTGAATCTTTTATGTGATTAGTTTTTCTCTTCAATCATCATTTTATAAGCTTTGATTTTAAAATGCATCATGCATTCATTTAGAAGCTACATTGTAGAAATTGATTGAAGTTAAGCATTCATACACTTGTGCACACACTTTAACTTATTCAAGTGTATGTTTGTTATTTGAATCTCATTTTCATATAAGCCTATTTAGAGGCAAATTCATTGTGCTTTAAATTGTATCTCTTAGAGTGATCTTTTGTAAAGACACCTTCTTAGAGAAAAGCATCGTGTAAAGGTTATTGCTTAGCCTAAGAAAAGCATTTTGTAAAGGTTATTGCTTAGCCTAGAAAAGCACATTGAGAGGTTGTTGTTTAGCCTAGAAAAACAACATTGTAAGGGTTATTGCTTAGCCTAGTAAAAAGCATAAATAGTGGAAATCCGGTGGGGTGATTAGATCACAAGCCGGTAGTGGATGTAGGCATTGAGGCCGAACCACTATAAACCTTGGTGTTGTGGTGCTTGCTTTTGTGGTGATTGTGTTTATTAGCTTCCGCATATTGTTTGATTAATCATCACATGTGACTAGTTTTTGTTAAGAAGTTAAAATTGATTTTAATTGGTCACAATTGTAGCTCACCCTATTCACCCCCCCCCCCCCCCCCTCTAGGGTTCGGATCCCATGGACTTTCAGAAGTGTCCAGTTAGGTGGCTGGATGATGGGAGTGCTAGTCAATGCCTTCTTCAAATGATCAAAGGCTCCCTGGCATTTCTGGTCAAAGATGAACTCTACATCCTTTTGCAGCAAATTAGACAGTGGAAGGGCAATCTTGCTAAAATCCTGGATGAAGCGCCTGTAAAAACCTGCATGTCCTAAAAAAGAACACACCTCCCGCACGCATGTGGAATAAGATAAAGAGGTAATGACATCTATTTTAGCAGGATCTACTTCAATACCCTTACTGGAAACTACATGGCCTAAAACTATACCCTGTGTTACCATGAAATGACATTTCTCAAAATTTAAAACAAGGTTAGTTTCAATGCATCTATGCAGTACCTTAGCCAGACTATCCAAACAAGAATTAAAAGAAGAGCCATAAACAGTAAAATCATCCATGAATACCTCCATGCACTCTTCTAAAAAGTCTGAAAAGATGCTCACCATACACCGCTGGAAGGTGCCCGGGGCATTGTAGAGGCCAAAGGGCATCCGTCTGTAGGCGAAGGTGCCGAAGGGACAGGTAAATGTGGTCTTCTCTTGGTCTTCTGGTGCAATATGGATCTGGAAGTATCCAGTGTAACCGTCCAAGAAGCAATAATGTGACTTGCCAGCCAACCTCTCCAGCATCTGATCAATGAATGGAAGGGGGTAATGGTCCTTTCGAGTAGCCTGATTGAGCCTTCTGTAATCAATGCAGACTCTCCAGCTATTCTGTACTCTGGTAGGGATTAGCTCATTCTTCTGATTGGCCACAACAGTCACTCAGATTTCTTGGACAACCTGTACCGGGCTCACCCATTGACTGTCAGAGATGGGATAGATAATGCCAGCTTGCAGTAGCTTGGTTACCTCTTTCTTCACCACATCCAAAATTAGAGGATTCAGTCTCCTCTGGGGTTGCCTCATTGGTCGAGCTCCATCCTCAAGTAAAATTATGTGCATGCATGTGGAAGGGCTAATGCCAGGAATATCTGCCAGTGTCCATCCGATGGCCCTTTTATTCTCTCTCAAAACCTGTAGCAATCTCGTCTCCTGTTCAGCAGGGAGGTTTCTGGCTACAATCACTGGAAGTTGCTCATTATCTGCCAAGTATGCATACTTCAGGTGTTCGGGTAACGGCTTCAGCTCCAATTTCGGTGGTTGCACTATAGAGGGTAATAATCTAATGGGTTGCTGCTGCTCTGCTTCTGCTGTCTGAACCTCTGTATATATATCACTTGTTGTACAATTTGCTAACTCAGGAACAGATTCATCATACCCCAAAAATGTAGAAATTTCAGAACACACAGAACACGACTTATCACCATCACAATTAGCACATAAATCACCGCACATAGAGTCACCAAAATCAGCAATCTCAGGAAACTCCTCACACAAGTCAGCATATGAATTATTAACCAAATCATCAATTAAATCAATATGAAAGACATAATGTTCTTCCATTGGATGTTTCATAGCATCAAGAATATTAAACGTCACAATGGAATCTCCAAACTCCATGGATAGAATTCCTGCATGTACATCAATCTTTGTCCGTGCTGTTTTGAGGAAAGGTCTCCCTAGAATAAGTGGAGTCTTGTTGGATGATGACTCTCCCTCCATCTCCAAAATGTAGAAGTCAGCTGGGAAAATCAGCTCGTTCACCCGGACCAGTACATCCTCCACCAAACCAGCTGGGTAAGCATAACTCCTATTAGCTAGCTGGATCACCACACCTGTAGTCTGTAAAGGACCAAGTTCAAGGGAATTAAAAATAGACATAGGCATTACATTGATGGAAGCACCTAAGTCTAGCATGGCAGTCTCAAATCCACAATTTCCTATTATGCAAGGAATTGTAAAAGTCCCTGGATCCTTGCACTTCTGTGGCATAGGCTGGATGAGGGCTGAAACATTCTGGCCCAAGCTAATTCTCTCATTGCCCTTTAGCTTCCTTTTGTGTGTACACAATTCCTTCAAGAACTTGGCATATTTCGGTATTTGCTTGATGGCATCCAGTAGTGGGATGTTTACTTCCACCTTCCTAAAAGTCTCAAGTAGCTCTTTGTCTTTCTCAGCCTCTTCTATTTTTCTGGACTGTGTGGCTCTTTGTGGGAAAGGAAGAGCTATGGCGAGTTGAGGCTTCTGTTTGGCTCCAATGACATCTTTCTCATCATCATTACTAGATTTCTGGGTTGGTGCACCAGAATCAGGTGTGGCGACTGCTGATGGCTTGTGCAGTTGTTTGTTCACTGCTGGTTGGGAATCCGCCTCCACTGCTTTTCCAGACCTCAACATAATAGAACTCACATTCCCCTTTGGATTGGGAATTGTTTGGGAAGGAAGTTGGCCAGATCCTTGATTCTGTAATTGACTCAGAGTAGAATCTAATTGCCCAATTTGAGTTTCCAAGCCTTGAATTGAAGCTTCTGTCCTCTGTTGAAACTGTATGTTGTTGGTGGCCATCTGCTTCATTAGATCCTCCAAAGTAGGCTCAGATGTTGTGGCTGCAGGACCTTGTGGTTGTTTCTGGAAGGGTGGTCTGCTTGGCCCAGCTTGTTGTTGAAATTGCTGCGATTGCATTGGTTGTTGGAAGGTCTGCTTGTACTGCTGTTGTGCTGCTGCATTCCCATATCTCAGGTTAGGATGATCTCTCCAGCCAGAATTGTATGTGTTGGAGAATGGATCATATCTTTGTTGTTGCTGCTGGAATTGTGGTTTACCAGGAAAAACACCTGCTGCTGCAACATATTGGTCTTGGAATGCAGAACTGTCATCCTGAAGTGTAGGGCATGCATCTGTGGAGTGTGAAGGACAAGAACAAATACTGCACACTCGAGTAGGTCCTTGCACAGATGGTTGGTGCCTATCTACAATCAATTGTCTCATCAAAGAGGTCAGCTCATCAAGTCTATGTTCTAATCTTTGCTGATCAGCATTAGAAAGCTGACTTCATTGACCCCTCTGGTTGGAGTTATCATTCTGGCACCAAATTGCTGTGAGTTGGCAGCCATATTAGCAATCAAGTCTCCAGCAGCAGCTGGGGTTTGTTCAACTAAGGCACCTCCACTCGCAGCATCCACCATGCTTCTGTCCATTGGCAGCAAGCCTTCATAAAAGTACTGGATCAACAGTTGATCAGTAATCTGGTGGTGTGGGCAGCTTGCGCATAATTTCTTGAATCTCTCCCAATATTCATACAAGGTCTCACCACTCACCTGTCTGATCCCACATATATCCTTTCTGATTGCAGCAGCTCTTGAGGCAGGGAAAAACTTCTCTAGAAACACTCTCTTCATGTCATTCCAGCCAGTGATAGCTCTTGGTTGCAAGTAGTATAACCAGTCTTTGGCTACACCATCTAATGAAAAGGGAAAGGCTCTCAGCTTGATGTGTTCCTCTGCAATTCCTTGTGGTTTCATGGTGGAACAGACCACATGAAACTCCTTTAAGTGCTTATGTGGGTCCTCTCCTGCAAGGCCATGAAACTTAGGCAGCAAGTGAATTAAATCAGATTTAAGTTCAAAATCAGCATCCAAGTCAGGATATTGAATGCACAATGGCTGATAGTTGACATCAGGTGCAGCTAGTTCCTTTAAGGTCCTATTTTGCATGTTATCAACCATAGGTGCAGTGTTATTTATATGCTCAGCTTTAGTTTCAAATTCAATGTTAATCTCAACCTCAGATGTTGTTCTTTCACGAATCCTACGAGCCCTATTCAATGCATGCAAAGTCCTTTCAATTTCAGGATCAATGTCAAGTATATGACTACAAGAAGACCTAGTCATACATCAGTAGGGACTCAAAACACAAAAACACAAAGCAATGGTATAAAAAAAATCACACAAAAACTCGACAGAAACTAAATCTACAGATTTTTTTTTTGACTGGCAAAAAGTCAAACTAGTCAAAAATACTACCAAACAAGAAATTAATTGATATGATTAATTAGCACCTAATGATCCCTGACAACGGCGCCAAATTTGGTTCGAGTGCCGAACTCAACCAAATAACAAAAAGTCTAGTTCTACGATAACTTGTAGCACAAGGCGATGAACCGAGTCGTTTCTTGAGGATCAAAGTACCAATTAAACCAAATCACAGTAAAACAAAAGAGGGGGGGGGGGATTATGTATGCAGAATATAAATGCAAGAAATAAATGTAAGAAAAATATCAAATTGTAAAGCAACCAATCCAAGAAACTGTCAGAAATCAAGTTGGCTTTTCATCGAACACTTAACATGCATCTGGATTGAATTAATTGGTTAAGCTATGATTGACTAAAATCTCTGCTTCAAATACAAAGAATTCAATACAAGAATTCTTTACTAGACAATCACATAGAATTTAACTAACAAACGATTCATAAACCTGCAATCGCTAGATCCATGCAACCTATGCTAGTTTAATACCCAGGATTCAATTAACCTAGATTAGCAAATCTGCCTAACCCTCTTCAATTCATGTGACTAAACCACAATTAATCAATCACAAATCTCAATTAAGAATAAGGATCCAATCAGATCACATCACACAACAGAAATCTCTAATCATGCAATTCGAAATCCCAATCAATAGAAGAAGGAAACAATTAATTCAATTCAGAATCAAAATTGGATACAGAATCTCAAAGCTAAAACAAAATTTCCTCCAGATCCTTGGATTGCTCTGGAATGTTTAGCCCTCCATGGCTACAGTACTTGGGTTGCAAAAACAAGAGAAACAAAAGAAAAACCTATCCACAAGAATGTATATCCCGTTTTCCCCTTTTTTCCTCCTCTTTATACAAAACCAACCGACTGTAAGAAGTTTTGTTGTGAGTATTCCCCTTTTGCCCCTAAGTTAAAGTTAACCCTCGGCCTCTTAGCTTTCTTTGGCCACTGAAATCACCTGATTTGGGCTTAAGATGAGAGAGTTATGCCCAAATCACTCTCAATGGGCCTCTGGACTCGTTGGCCGACTGCACAGGGGTAGAACACCATCAAAACATTGTATTTCCAATTGGTAGTCTTCATAAGAGTTTGAGCCCCTTTTGTGTAAGTTCCAACGGGACTGGTTTCAGCTCCAAAAGACCTCTACAGCCCAAGTTATGGACCAATCAGTGAATGCTGCTCGGGTTCCAGCAACAGCACCCTTGTTCTGACTTCCAAGCCCAATCCGGCCCACTATAAATCTGATTCAGCTCTGGGGCTCTTCATGAAAGTTGTAGATCTCTCTCTTATCTTTCCTGCAAGGCAAGATACATAATTTTCAGATATCTAGAGCTCAAGATATGGCTGAAATACAAAAACAGTGTAAAATCCTAATAATGCTGGAAAAATCAATTAAGCCCAATTTGAGCCCAAACTTACAAAACATGGCCAAGCTCAAACAATTAAGTACATGGAGAGTGTAACGGACTAAAAATGGAGGTTTATTAATGTATGAAATCTGTGATTATCAGGGCCCACCAATGCCTCAAAACTCCCACAAGAATGAAGAAATTCTCATCAGGTGATCAAAATATATAAGAGATGGGTCAAATTAAGCAAAGTAAAAAAAAAAAAAAAAATCTCATGCTCAAATCCAGGCTAATTAACCTCTGCTGTGTGGGGCCCCCTTTTGGTCAGCCCCAGTTGTCGTCGTCAATACCTCATTCCAACTATGTTTCGGTCTGCTACACGAATTCCTTTGGTGGGGCCTCAACATCTCGAAAAATCCCACAAGAACGAAGATCCTGATCATGTGATCAAAATAAGAGATGGGTCAAATTCAGCCAAAACAATTTGGATGGTTACAAATGTCTTTCATCAGGGATTTTGGGGGGCCACATATCTGACGGCTGGAGATTGGTACACTTGTGTGATGTGATTCCTTGAGTGTGGTCCATCATGCAATAATAACAGTACAAGAATTTAATACATACCAAACTATCTGCCTTTTTTTTTTTTATCCTTATTGGTTGTGAAGGTTTTCTTGACGTGGGCTTGTCATGATCGTGTATTTTTTCTTGGCTATCCTGTCTGCGCATTATTGCACACATCTAGAGCTTGTTGGCAACTCACACACCCTAAACATGTCGCAATGAAGTCACACCATTTTACATCGGGCCCCAAGTGTAGGGTGCGATTGTAGTAATAATATGGTGAGACCAGGTCGATCCGCAAGTTGCTATTGAGATTAGGCTTTCCAACTTGTACCTGCCCTAAATGAAATCTAAAACTAGTCTAATTAAAACCTAATTACAACCATGCCTACTTTAATTAAAAGAATTAAATACAGTCCAATAAAAGAAAAACATCTCCTAAAACTAGATTCCTAAGTCTAAAAAGATCAAGTTGCTGCAAAATAGAAAACACATTAGAACATCCAGTTAGAAAATATTCTAAAAATATCACTTCCTAAAATTAAAACCAACAAACTAAATTGGAAAATAAAACAAGTTATGAAAAATAATCAAACCTAAAAAAATACGTATCAAATCAAATCAATCAAAATTGGAAACAAATCACTCATCTAAAATCAAACTCTCTAAGATTAGAAACCTACACTAGATTAGAAACCAATTAACTTTCCTAAGTTGAACACTAGATTAAGATAAGAATCTAAAGGATACACTTTCTAAATGAATGCAAATATGAGATTTAACTTTCCTAAAATAAATAATTTACAAGAATGATGATGGTGCAATTTTCCAAAAAAAAAAAAATAAATAAAAATTATGGGACACAATGCATGGACGTGTAACATGGGACACATGAGACTTTCAAATCTGATTTCAGAACTTTAAATAAATTAGCAGCACTGCGAATTGTCTCGCATTTCAAGATCGTCTCTGGGTAAGTAGACAGATATGTATGAAGTAAACGATTCATCTACTATTGACAAGTTTAACATTGAGGAATCTTTGTTATGTGTGAACTTTGTACAAGTAAATGATCTTATGAGAGTGTTTGGTGGAGTTCTTTTGCCTAGAATGACTGCTGGGCCTTATTACTACATAATATGGAACCAGAAAGATGTAATGTTATGTCTTCAAGAGTAACTACAGAAGGGGGCACTCGATTTGAGAATGAATTGGAAAATGCTTGATTTTGAGAATCAGGAGAAGGAGCCAAAACCTTTAACATTGGAGGAGTTTCTTGGGGTTATGTAACATCCCGTCTACTAACCTTCTATTAATTATAATTAATTGCTTGCTTAGTTAGTAAGTGTGTTTAGAGTCTTAACGAGTCGGGTTTGACGTGTGGACTTCGCGTATGAAGTCTCGCGCAATTCGGAGTACGTTTGGGTAGTGTAGGGGGGTGGCTTGCAATTTGGGAAGTTTTGAAGGGGTTTTTATGAGATTATGAGTTTTGTGAGCTTGGGTGCATCGGGTACGTTTCGTTGTTTCATAAACCTTAGTCTTCAGTCGCGTTTCGATTCGACGCGTTGAAGAGGTCCGAAAGTCATCAATTGTACTCTTGGACCGATCCGGAACTTGACCCAAGCCCAACCAAGGCCCAAGGCCCACTCCCATGATCCAATGACTTATATTAGGTCAAGTCCATCTCTTCCTTTCTCTCTTTACTTCATTTCAACAACAACAACAACAGGCACAGCAACCCCTTTTTCCTTCCTCCCTTTCTCTCATCTTCTTCTTCTCCGTCGACGATCACCGGAACTCCGGCGAAGACATTCAACCCGCTAATCTTCTTCCTTTGGCTTCCAAGATCACAACCATACCATTTTCTAAGCTTTCTCTTCACAACCCATTCTAAGGTAAGCTCTACAAGCTTTTAGACCTAGGTAGTTTGTTTCTTTTGGATTAGAAATGGTGTAGATAAGCTTATTCACCCCCTTGCATTTCATTTGTAGTGAGGTTTTGAGTTTGAAACCCATTTACTCAAGTTTGAGCTTAAAGAGGACTTCCCTCCCCAATTTCTTCTTGGTTTTGAGTCAAGCTCTTCATCTAAGGCAAGTAAATATGTATATTAATGCTTGATATGCTTCTCTTCCTTGATTTGTATGGAGAAATGATGATTTAGATGTTACTTGCTCAATAGATGTTTTAGAAGCTTGAAACATGATAAGTAGGTTTGTTAATTTAATGGAATGGATCTTTAGGTGAATGATTTGATTAGAAGGATGGTTGGATTTAGAATGGACTTGTCATATCCTTGTTTTATCTATAACTTGATTTCATATCAGGTTCAGGGAAGACAGGGAATGAATTGGACCAAATTCACTGCAGTTACAGAACCTGAGTTCTGTAACTGTAGTGTACGTGGTCGACCGGCCACGGCGACACAGGGTCAGGTCCTCTGGGACCTGACCAATTCACTGTAGCCCCTTTTTGTTTACAACTGCCGGTCGACCGGCCACTAGCTCGGTCGACCGGGCAAGCTGTGTATGGGGTCGACCGGGCATGCGCCAGGTCGACCACCCCAACTGTGAATTTCCTTTTGGAAGGGTTTTCTCACCCAATCTTTGATGGACTTAAGTGGAACTTTGGCTACCCCTTTTGGACTCATTTGACTATGTACGACGAATGTTTTGAGCAGATGATTTCTCGTAGTTATTTTCGTTCTCTCGGGTTTCAATTCATTTCAATCTTGAACGGAATGGGACAACGGGATACCTCCTTATATCTATGCACGAAGAGGTTCTGTTTGGGTATCGCGAATCCTAATTCCTTTCGTTGACTGAGTAGGGTTGTACGAGACTCCGGGAATAACAATGACCTAGGATTGGATTGTTTATCGCTTATGATTCTGAATTGTACCGTTTGGTACTGTCCACATGAAACGTCCATGTTCTTTAGCTTCGTTTGTTTTGATTTGTTTAGGATCATATAATGAACTTAGAAGATGAACTTAGGATCCCTTTTGATGTTCCGTTTGTTTCGAAGTATGATCGAAGTGTTGAGGCTAGACGACTTTAATTGTAAAAGCTTGTCGAGAACTACCTATGAAGTATGAAGAAGTTTGATGTTGTTAAGTAAGATTTGATGAGGAAAGGTAGTTTCTCTTTGACTAATGAATATTGCTCACGCAGGAAAGTCTAGCCCTCACTATTGTATGTTTAGGACTCTTGTGTCAGGCATCACTCAGCTGTTAACACCCAACACTTTTGGGGCACCAATTGTGTGAGGACTTTGGAATGAACTTCTGCGCAGTACGACCTTTTTATGTTATAGATGGATGTACACCATCAAATACCCGTTCTGAAAGAAGTATGATGTTTGGTTTTGTTTTGTTTTTTTTTTTGTTTTAAGGGTATCATATGATCGCTTGCCGGGTTTCATCCCGTGCCTATTGCTGTACTCTACCACAGCTCTCATGTTGAGCCAGGAGGGTCAAGTGAAACTATCCCGTGGTGATTAGCCTATGTGATGTGCCTATTCGTTTAGAAGTGTGTTAGTTGGTTCTATGATTCGTATGCTATGCGTTTATCATATTCAGGACGCTATGCATCTCTTATGATATTGTCTATTGTATACTCTTTAGTCTGCATATCTTTGATGATTATATATCTATTTCCTTGCCGACCTTTGTGTCTGATGATGCTACTCTTGGTGCATAGGTACCGAGCCTTACTATCAGGAGGAGGAAACGACGGAAGAAGTTCAGGCAGATCAGCCTGATGACTTCCTTGAGTACAGTACGGACGACATAGTATAGCCGTACTAACCCCTTACGCGAGAGCCTCCATCTTTTGGGATTAGTTTTACTTTTTGGTTCTTTTATACTTTTGATTAGGCCCGAGTTTTGGGTGTGGCCTAATGTTGTAATTATTACAGTCTTAAACTTGAACTTTAAATATGATAGTCAGTATCTGTTCTTAAACTATACATCTATGAGATACCACTTGTGTTGATAAAGCTTTCGCTATTTGTTTTATGTAATTGAGGAAATGTTTACACCTCACAGCGGTCTTCGATCCAGATGGGACACGATTGGGGCCAAGTAGCATTTGATTATTGTTGGAAAATTTTTAATTGGCCCTAATCTCACGCATAACCTTGGTTTCGCTTCTGGGGGCGTGACAAGTTGGTATCAGAGCCTGTACTGAGTTCTAGATTAAAAACAAGTAGAAACTTAAGACGTATGAGGATTGGTTTTTCTTTGGGTATCTTAGATGTTGTAGTTTGTATAGTTGTATGTTAGATTGAGTCCCATAGGACTAATGTTTCTTATGTTTCAGAATGGCTGGTCGTAATATGCACGTGGCAATCCAGAGAGCAGTAATGCCAATGCCAATGACAGGGATTCCTTTGAGAACATATTTAACAAGCTCATGCAAGCTTTTGTGACTTCTCAAGAAGCACAAACTGTAAATCAGACTCAACAGCGAGCAGATCAAGCTGCCTTTCAAGCTCAGATGATGCAAGTGTTAGAGAGGCCCATTCCAGCTGCACAAGTCAACATGCCCGCCGGGGTAGTTGATCAGAATGACTTGTATGACAAGTTTAAGAAGAGGAACCCACCGGTTTTCTACGGTAATGAAGATCCACTTGATGCTGATGAGTGGGTCCTTCAGATCGAGAAGATCTTTCATGTTTTTGATTGTTCGGGGAAGGAACAGGCTCAGTTGGCAGCATACATGTTCCGGGGAGCGGCAGAAAGGTGGTGGAAATCGGTCAAAACACCATATGACACGATTGAGGATGATATTGCTTGGACTACATTTCAGACTTTGTTCCGTACCAAATACATCCCACCCCATATCCAAGCACAGAAGATTATAGAGTTTGAATCATTGCTCCAAGGAGAGGAGACGGTTCAAGAGTATGAGTTGAAGTTTACTAACCTGTCTAGGTTTGCACCAGCTCTGGTGGCGACCGAAGCTGATCATGTTATGAGGTTCGTTTGGGGACTGAGACCCGATATACAGATGGAGGTGACTTCTGTCACTTTACTTACTTATGAGGAGAACCTCAAACGGGCTTATTGGGCCGAGGAGTCCCTTCGGAAGAAGGCACAGTATGCCCAGCAGCTTCAGCTTGTGCAGACTCCGGCTAAGAGCCAGAGTTCGGGACAGTTCCAGTTCCAACAGTGTCCACAGCAGCAGTACAAGCCCCAGCAGCGTTTCCAGCAGCAATATCAGCAGCAAGCTAAGAAACCTAGGTCAGATCCAGCACAGGGAGTTCGTTGTGCTCATTGTGGTAAGAATCACCCAGCAGCGGAGTGTAGATGGGTCACCGGAGGTTGCTTTGGTTGTGGCCAGGTGGGCCATCAAATTAAAGATTGCCCAAAGAAGGACGTGCAAGGTGTCAGAAGCGCAGCACCTCCTAGACCACCGATGGTGGCAGTACCTTTGCGGCAGGCACCACCCACTAGACCGCAACAGCCTTATCAGTAGCAGCAACATCAACTTAGGCTTCCAGGATCACCAGTTTATAGAGGGCAACAGAGGCCCCTAGGACAGCAGAGGCAACAACAGAGGCCTTAACACCATGGCAGACTTCAGGCCCTGGATCTGCAGGAAGGTGAAGAAGCTGGAGGAGTGGTGGAAGTACACTCTCTATTTCAGATGTACCTGCTAGAGTCTTATTTGATTCCGGTTCCACACACTCATTTGTGTCACCTATATTTGCTACATGCTTGGTAGGGGACATAGCCCCATTGCATTGTATTTTGCTTGTTAGTACCCCCTTAGGGAAGACGGTGTAGTGTGAATCCTATTATCCGGCGTGTAAAGTGCAGGTGGACAGTTTTATCCTATTTGCAGACTTGATTATCCTCGGGATGAAAGATTTTGATGTGATATTGGGAATGGATTGGTTATCCACTTACAGAGCTGTTATGGACTGCTTCAACAAGACCGTCAGATTGCAAGTGTTAGCAGACAGTGTGGAGATTGTTGGAGAGAGGGGGCCCATGTCCACTAGAGTCATTTCAGCTTTGCGGGCAGATAGATTGATTAAGAGTGGATGTGAAGGTTACTTGGCATTTATCACGGAGGATAAATTGACCAAAGCGGTGGAGGATATTCCAGTGGTTTGTGAATTCCCGGATGTCTTTCCGGAGGAGATACCTGGATTACCACCCGTCCGAGAGATTGATTTCACGATTGAGCTTGTGCCAGGAACGACACCGATATCAAAGGCACCTTACCGTATGGCCCCAACAGAGTTAAGAGAACTGAAAGTTCAGTTGCAGAATCTCCTGGACAAAGGGTTTGTCAGACCGAGTGTATCACCTTGGGGTGCACCAGTTCTGTTTGTGAAGAAGAAGGACGGTTCCATGCGTATGTGCATAGATTACAGACAACTTGAATCATGTTACAATCAAGAACAAGTATCCTTTACCTAGGATAGATGAGTTGTTTGATCAGCTGTAGGGAGCACAACATTTGTCGAAGAACGATTTGAGGTCAGGCTACCATCAGTTGAGAGTCAGAGACCAAGTTGTGCAGAAGACAACTTTCAAGACCAGATACGGCCATTATGAATTTTTGGTGATGCCATTCAGGTTGACGAATGCACCAGGTGTCTTCATGGCCTTGATGAACAAAATCTTTACACCATGCTTAGATCAGTTCACAGTGGTGTTTATAGACGATGTTCTAGTTTATTCGAAGTACACAGATGAGCACGCAGAGCATTTGAGGACTCCATTACAGATTTTGAGAGAGAATCAGCTTTATGCCAAGCTAAGTAAATGTGAATTTTGGCTTGAGCAGGTGTCTTTTCTTGGTCACATCATCTCGAATGAGGGTTTGTCAGTAGACCCATCGAAAATTGAAGCAGTAGTTAGTTGGCAAAGTCAGAAGACAGTGGCAGAAATCAGGAGTTTTCTAGGTTTGGCCGGATATTATAGAAGATTTGTGAAGGGATTTTCAAGTTAAGCAGCTCCATTGACCAAGTTAACAAGGAAGGACGTTCCTTTTATGTGGACGGAGCAGTGTGAAGCAAATTTTCAAGAGTTGAAGACTAGATTGACCACAGCTCCTATCCTTACGTTACCTACGGGGAATGGAGGGTTTGTGATTTTTACAAACGCTTCAGGCATTGGATTAGGATGCGTCCTCATGCAGGATGGAAAAGTAGTGGCCTACGGGTCCAGACAGTTGAAAGAACATGAAAAGAGGTACGCTACCCATGATTTGGAGCTTGCAGCAGTAGTCATGGCATTGAAAATGTAGAGACATTACCTATATGGAGAGAAATTCGAGGTTCACTCGGATCACAGGAGTCTTCAATATCTGTTTGGACAGAAAGACTTGAACATGAGGCAAACTAGATGGATGGAGTACATCAAAGACTACGATTTCCCGATAAAGTATCAACCTGGGAAGGCAAATGTAGTTGCAGACGCTTTGAGCAGAAAGACAGCGAATACCGGATGCTTACAGACAGAGTGGTCTTTGACAGAGTTATTTAGGGACTTGGCCATAGAGTTCCAGCCTCGAAGTGAGAAAGTCCTGATTGCTAACATGCATACATGGGAACCAGAGATTCTGAGTAGAATCAAGAGCAGTCAGTCAGAGGATCCAGAGTTAGTCAGGCTGATGGACAGCATTGCAGACAGGCTAGAGTTCAGACTCATAGATGGAGTGTTGTATTGCCAGGAGAGGTTGTGTGTACCGGGTGTACATGATTTGAAGAACGAGATTATGGTTGAGGCACACCATTCTAGTTATGCCATTCACCCCGGGAGCACCAAAATGTACCAGAACTTGAAGAGTTTTTACTGGTAGAACAACATGAAAAAGGACATTGCAGGATTTCTCTCGAGATGTCTCGTGTGTCAGCAAGTGAAAGTTGAACATCAGAGACCTCCAGATTTACTCCAACCCTTGAAAGTACCGGAATGGAAGTGGGAGCACATCACCATGGACTTCGTTGCAGGATTGCCACCCACGAAGGATAATGATAGTATTTGGGTGATTGTTGACAGACTCACCAAGTCAGCACACTTCATTCCGATGAAGATGAGAGGATCCATGGACATCTTGGCACATAAGTACATTGACAATATTGTCAAATTGCACGGAATTCCAGATTCCATTGTTTCGGACAAAGATATGAGGTTTGTGGGCATATTTTGGGTCAGTTTGCAAGCAGCTTTGGGTACTACATTGAACTTCAGCACTGCGTATCACCCCCAGACCGATGGGCAAACTGAGAGGACCAATCAGACTATGGAGGATATGTTACGAGCATGTGTTTTAGACTTTGGGAAAGACTGGGAGAAGAGTCTTCCTTTGTGCGAGTTTGCCTATAACAACAGTTATCACTCCAGTATCGGGATGGCACTGTTCGAGGCATTATACGGACGGAAGTGCAAGACCCCGATTTGTTGGGAGGAGATTGGTGTTCGGAGTTTTCATGGACCTTCGATCGTCAGTGATACTAGTGAGAAGGTGAAACAGATCATCGATAGGCTCAAGATTGCAAGAGACCGTTAGAAGAGCTATGCAGACCTGAAGAGGAGAGATTTAGAGTTTCAGGTCGGAGACAAGGTGTTTCTCAAAGTCTCACCGACTAGAGGAACTATGAGATTCGGTCAGAAAGGAAAGTTGGCTCGAAGGTATATTGGACCGTTTGAGATTGACATGCGCGTTGGTGAAGTGGCTTACAAATTGATACTGCCAGCAGAGTTAGCGGGAGTTCACAAGGTTTTTCACATCTCCATGCTGAGGAAGTACATTCCAGACCCTTCTCACGTGCTACATCATGAATCTTTAGATGTCCAGCCAGATGTTACTTTTGTGGAGAGACCGAAGAAGATCATTGATACAAAAGAGCAGGTGTTGAGGTCACGGACCATTCATTGGGTTAAAGTACAGTGGGAGCATCACAGTCCAAGGGAAGCGACTTGGGAGCTACGAGATCAGGTCAAGGAACAGTATCCAGAGTTATTGCCCGATGTGCGTTAGAGATTTGGAGGACCAAATCGCTTAAGGGGGAGAGGATGTAACATCCCGTCTACTAACCTTCTATTAATTATAATTAATTGCTTGCTTAGTTAGTAAGTGTGTTTAGAGTCTTAGCGAGTCGGGTTTGACGTGTGGACTTCGCGTACGAAGTCTCGCGCAATTCGGAGTACGTTTGGATAGTGTAGGGGGTGGCTTGCAATTTGGGAAGTTTTGAAGGGGTTTTTATGAGATTATGAGTTTTGTGAGCTTGGGTGCATCGGGTACGTTTCGTTGTTTCATAAACCTTAGTCTTCAGTCGCGTTTCGATTCGACGCGTCGAAGAGGTCCGAAAGTCATCAATTGTACTCTTGGACCGATCCGGAACTTGACCCAAGCCCAACCAAGGCCCAAGGCCCACTCCCATGATCCAATGACTTATATTAGGTCAAGTCCATCTCTTCCTTTCTCTCTTTACTTCATTTCAACAACAACAACAACAGGCACAACAACCCCTTTTTCCTTCCTCCCTTTCTCTCATCTTCTTCTTCTCCGTCGACGATCACCGGAACTGCGGCGAAGACATTCAACCCGCTAATCTTCTTCCTTTGGCTTCCAAGATCACAACCATACCATTTTCTAAGCTTTCTCTTCACAACCCATTCTAAGGTAAGCTCTACAAGCTTTTAGCCCTAGGTAGTTTGTTTCTTTCGGATTAGAAATGGTGTAGATAAGCTTATTCATCCCCTTGCATTTCATTTGTAGTGAGGTTTTGAGTTTGGAACCCATTTACTCAAGTTTGAGCTTAAGGAGGACTTCCCTCCCCAATTTCTTCTTGTTTTTGAGTCAAGCTCTTCATCTAAGGCAAGTAAATATGTATATTAATGCTTGATATGCTTCTCTTCCTTGATTTGTATGGAGAAATGATGATTTAGATGTTACTTGATCAATAGATGTTTTAAAAGCTTGAAACATGATAAGTAGGTTTGTTAATTTAATGGAATGGATCTTTAGGTGAATGATTTGATTAGAAGGATGGTTGGATTTAGAATGGACTTGTCATATCCTTGTTTTATCTATAATTTGATTGCATATCAGGTTCAGGGAAGACAGGGAATGAATTGGACCAAATTCACTGCAGTTACAGAACCTGAGTTCTGTAACTGTAGTGTACGCGGTCGACCAGCCACGGCGACATAGGGTCAGGTCCTCTGGGACCTGACCAATTCACTGTAGCCCCTTTTCGTTTACAACTGCCGGTCGACCGGCCACTGGCTCGATCGACCGGGCAAGCTGTGTATGGGGTCGAACGGGCATGTGCCAGGTCGACCGCCCCAACTGTGAATTTCCTTTTGGAAGGGTTTTCTCACCCAATCTTTGATGGACTTAAGTGGAACTTTGGCTACCCCTTTTGGACTCATTTGACTATGTACGAGGAATGTTTTGAGCAGACGATTTCTCGTAGTTATTTCCGTTCTCTCGGGTTTCAAGTCATTTCAATCTTGAACGGAATGGGACAACGGGATACCTCCTTATATCTATGCACGAAGAGGTTATGTTTGGGTATCGCGAATCCTAATTCCTTTCGTTGACTGAGTAGGGTTGTATGAGACTCCGGGAATAACAATGACCTAGGATTGGATTGTTTATCGCTTATGATTCTGAATTGTACCGTTTGGTACTGTCCGCATGAAACGTCCATGTTCTTTAATTAGCTTCGTTTGTTTTGATTTGTTTGGGATCATATAATGAACTTAGAAGATGAACTTAGGATCCCTTTTGATGTTCCGTTTGTTTCGAAGTATGATCGAAGTGTTGAGGCTAGACGACTTTAATTGTAAAAGCTTGTCGAGAACTACCTATGAAGTATGAAGAAGTTTGATGTTGTTAAGTAAGATTTGATGATGAAAGGTAGTTTCTCTTTGACTAATGAATATTGCTCACGCAGGAAAGTCTAGCCCTCACTATTGTATGTTTAGGACTCTTGTGTCAGGCATCACTCAGCTGTTAACGCCCAACACTTTTGGGGCACCAATTGTGTGAGGACTTTGGAATGAACTTCTGCGCAGTACGACCTTTTTATGTTATAGATGGATGTACACCATCAGATACCCGTTCTGAAAGAAGTATGATGTTTGGTTTTGTTTTTTTTGTTTTAAGGGTATCATATGATCGCTTGCCGGGTTTCATCCCGTGCCTATTGCTGTACTCTACCACAGCTCTCATGTTGAGCCAGGAGGGTCAAGTGAAACTATCCCGTGGTGATTTGCCTATGTGATTTGCCTATTTGTTTAGAAGTTTGTTAGTTGGTTCTATGATTCGTATGCTATGCGTTTATCATATTTAGGACGCTATGCATCTCTTATGATATTGTCTATTGTATATTCTTTAGTCTGCATATCTTTGATGATTATATATTTATTTCCTTGCCGACCTTTGTGTCTGATGATGCTACTCTTGGTGCATAGGTACCGAGCCTTACTATCAGGAGGAGGAAACGACGGAAGAAGTTCATGCAGATCAGCCTGATGACTTCCTTGAGTACAGTACGGACGGCATAGTATAGTCGTGCTAACCCCGTACGCGAGAGCCTCCATCTTTTGGGGTTAGTTTTACTTTTTGGTTCTTTTATACTTTTGATTAGGCCCGAGTTTTGGGTGTGGCCTAATGTTGTAATTATTACAGTCTTAAACTTGAACTTTAAATATGATAGTCAGTATCTGTTCTTAAACTATACATCTATGAGATACCACTTGTGTTGATAAAGCTTTCGCTATTTGTTTTATGTAATTGAGGAGATGTTTACACCTCACAGCGGTCTTCGATCCAGATGGGACACGATTGGGGCCAAGTAGCATTTGATTAATGTTGGGAAATTTTTAATTGGCCCTAATCTCACGCATAACCCCGGTTTCGCTTCTGGGGGCGTGACAGGTTATGTGGAATTATTTTGGATCCATATTCAAATGTGCTCTACAAAAAAAATGTCCCAAACAAAAAAGATATAATCCAAACTCGATTCTGGGTCTAGAAACAACTCTGAAATCATCCAAGACTGCAAATTTCTAACCATAAAAACTGAACCATTTCATATCCAGAATCCATATATAACCTTAAATATTTTCATTTCAAAGTCATAATCCTTAGAGAGAGGGAGTGAGGGAGGGAGGAGGTGGCCGAGGGAGAGAGAGAGAGAGAGAGAGAGAGAGAGAGAGAGAGAGAGAGAGCATCTGGAGAAGAAGAAAAAAAATCAAAAGTGGTCATGACAGAGAGAAAGAGTAGCTTGCTTGCCGAGACTCCTGTTTTCCTTCTTCTCGTCCTGGTTCTTCTCCTATCTTTCTCAGGCGTTTTCTGAGATAGGGAGCGGGAATGGGAGGGAAAGAACGAAAACAAATAAACGTTTATTTTTGTTCCTTCTTTTTATAGAACGAAAGACAACAAAACCAAAGCGTAAGACACGCAACGTTTGGGCTTCTCCTGCCCAAAAGGCAGATGCTTTCACCTTCAAGCTGTGGTTTGTACGGCCAAAATCTGTTTATTTTCCTCTGAAAAGAGCTTCAAGCTTAAAAGGCACTCTTTGATGAGAGTTTTCAGCCCAAAAGGCAAGTTTCTTCTTCTCTGAAAAGTCTATTCCCAAAAGACCATCTCCTTTTGCTTCCAGCTCTAATACTGTTTTACAGGTGGCTTCTCTATTCATCACAAGTTAATTAGTTTTCTCAACTGACCCGTTTTCTTCTAATCTTTAGCCACTATTTAAAAAAAAAAGAAAACTCTTTCCGGGCAAAAATTTCTCTTAACAAGAAACTTGAGAAAGAATTAAAATAGTTATTACATTTTACCCAAAAATATTATTATATTATAATGGGTACAAAAAGTTAAAAAGTAATTATTAAATTATAACCCAAAAATGTTAAAAAGATGAGTTCATATTTCTTTTTAGGGAATTTTACCAAATAATTGTGGCTAAACGTAAATTAGCCGGATGTAATCACAAATATATAAAAACACCAAACCCGGTGTTCATTCAACGTTTTTGGACAACTTAACGACATCGTCATCTCCAAACCCCCCAAACCACTTTTCTTTTTCATTCCTTCCCCATTCCCGTTCCCGCCAAAGGTTTTCTTCTTTCTTCCCCATCGTCGTCAAGGCATTTTTTTTCCTCTCCTGCCTTTTTCTCTCACTCTCCCTCTCTCCCTTTCCCTCTTCCTCTCGCTGCTCTCTCCCGTTCCTTGCTCTCTCTGTCCCTCTCCCTTTTCCATTTTACGGAAGTCCGATTTCGACCCTTTTACTAGCTCTTCCTCTTTCTATTGATTTTGCAAGAAGAAGAGCGAAGAAGATGATTTTCTACTACTAGGCTCGTCCGAAAGTTGGAGATTACACGATTTTCATGGGTTTCGACAAGCACGAGAATGAAGAACTTATCAAATTTGGTTTTCCCAAAGATAGCTGGTATAACATCATCCTTGGATTTCACAATTTAGTCCTTTCTACCCTCTTTTTCTGGTTCTTCTCCATCTTCTGATTCTGAGAAGTGAGCTCCACCCAAGGGGGAATATTGAAAAGTATTTCCGCTGCCTCTACTAACGCCTTGAGGTTTTGGTAGGAATGACTAGCTAAAGAAATTTAAGAGTCTTTTCCTGAGTCACTCTAGAATTAAAAAAGGATGTTATTGTTTGATTTGGAAAATAAAAGTAAAATGTATCCTGGATTTAAAAAAAAAAAGATTTAGATGTAGTTTGAGGCCCATTTATTTGGAAGGAATGAAATTCCTAAGAATTCATGGTGAAATGGGTTCCAAAGAATTATCAAAGAGGTCAAGGGTGGAAAATATAAGTTAGAGAGGTAGACTGATCTTGACTTGCTTAGGACTTAAATTACTATAGTCATGGCTGAATATAGATTTTCCATCTCCATTTAACACATTTTTCACCACATGAGATATTATTTGATGACATTTTATAGATCTTCGCCTTTGTTTTTTCAATTTCACACACTATAGTAGTTCGTTTTCCATCATCTTTTGATTCTATTTCCCTAAAAGAAAGATTATTTTATTCACATTTTTTAAATTCAAATTTAATCTTTATTTTTAACTCCTTATGGTATTAATTATATGTATTCAATTTTCATGTATTACAATGCAAACAAATAGGCCCTAAGAGTAAGAAAGTTTTTTTTTCTTTGGTAAATACTAAGAGTAAGAAAGTTGAGGTGACAATTAGAAAGATTAAAGTATAAAGTTTTAAAGGTTTTTTTTCGTAGCATTTGAATTACAAGCTGACTAAGTATTTATTTCTCATCTTCACTTGATTCAAATTTAAGGAGAAATTCCTTGATGATAATCTTTGTATATTTACCTTTTATCTCATTTTTCTTAACCACTTATAATAAATGACTAGCATAATAGCCTGTGCTAAGCATGGACATGACCCACGCGGCCAGGGTCCCGCTCCATTTAACTACTTTTGACATTGTTTTGACAAATAATCACACATAAGTATTGTATGGTGTAGTTGTTAGTTTAGTTATTTAAAAAGGCAAGATCTCATGGTCATTAGATCAAATCTCCTAACCTACATACAGTTTTAGTAATTTTTACTATGGCTGCTCGAAAAAGTCAAAATTGAAAGTGATTTGGTCAATATTAAACCCAAAACCTTTGACTTTAATATATTATAATTATTATGTATCCTATTTTAAAAAAAAGAGCAATCCTTCAGGGGCTATTTATTTAGATGTATTCTAATAAGAATTTGTTGCATTAGGGATTTCTGACATTAATATAACAGTTATCCACTTAACATTTCAAATGATGTATTTCTTCTTTTTCTTTTTTTTTTTTGATAAACAATGTGTTCCAATGTTAGAAATATGAATACGCCATCCACCCGAAAAGTCACTTATAGCCATTTAGAAGTGTTCGAATTCAGTATTTAAATTTTGAATGGGCCATGAGCATTTAAAATTCAACCTGGGTACAAAATTGGAATAACTTCAAAATCTAGGATCTAAATGCTTGCTCTGAGTTGCGTAATCGACATGGAACCTAGTGAACTTCTAGAGTCGGCTGACACGGAACCTAGTCAACTTCTAGAGTCGTTAATGTATCATTCGCCCATACACACTTTATTCTTCTGGAAGGTTTATCGAGCCTAACAAGCCAAACCACACTTTACGGCCTGACTACACCCATTCTTTTCATGGTCTAAATACATCGATCAAGGTGTTCACAAGCATTGATGGGGCCCATCGAGGACCCCTCTGTCAAGTTTAAGATCAATTACATGAGTTTAAAAACTTTATATTAAAGAAAGAATTTAAACCTCGATCCAATGGTCCACAGTCCATTTGGATCAGTGAAAAGTCAATAGATCTAGTATAATTCAATTTGCCTCACTATGGGTCCCTTTCCCTACGGTGACGGGTGGATGCACGCGAAGACCCATTCCCTACGGTGAGAGGTGGATGCACGTGAAGATTTTCACACACACATATATATTGTATATTATATTTTCCTATTTATACAATATTCATTGTCTAGTCATGTTTCCGTCATGTGTTCAATTGGACTTTGGAAACCCACTCTGATTGAATTGAGATTTGAGAAAATATCACTAAAGGGGATGAGACTCATCCTGAATTGTCTAAATTATTTCTATTTGGGCCCCATGATGGAGTTCCAAGCACGTGTTACACAGATCCAAGGTAATTGCTGGAACGGAGAATCCGGGTCCCTTGGAGTTTTATCTAAATATGCATACTTTACGAAAATACAGTATACTTTCTCTAGATGTTTTTGGATATAAATCTCTATGTTTGTTAAAAAAAATTCCAATTCATCACTCCCCAACAAATTTTAACATCATCTAAATTGCAAACAATTTTCTTATTGACTTTTACATAGAAAACTCTTAATTGGGAGTTAAATTAACAAATATTTATTAAAAAAACTCTTAATTTTTCCACAAAAATGTCCGTGTGATAATGAACCTAAAAAAGGCATCTAGTCTAGTTGAGAAATTCAAAATAATAGGACAACATTCTATTAAAGTCAACTCTGTTGACTAAGAAGAAGTCTGATAAAGAAGATCAGACTCTTTGATTGATAATTTGCATTATAAAAATTGTATAAGATATGGAATGACTTATTGGCAGCTGAGCCAATTAAAAAGAAGAAAAAGGAGTCTTGTGGTAGCCCCACTTAGCTGAATTAGATCATTGAAAGAGGTGAAGGTAAAGTAACCCTCGTATTTATCTGTGACAGCTATAAACAAACACTTGTATTTAGGTCATTTGAAGGGACGGACAGCTATAACAATTATAAACAGACACTTGTATTTGTCTTATTGATCTCCCTCTAAACCTATCTCAGTGATGACTGATGAAAAAGGTCAATTGTCACGGTCACGGGTTCGACAAACGTATTAGAAAATAGAGTATTGAGTCCAACTAGGGAGGTGATTTGTTGACATTTGAAACTGTCTAGACTCTAGATATACTCGAAAAGTTATTTGACTTGTTCTCTAACGACTAACGTGTCCGGGTCTCATGTGGAAGCCATTACACGGAACTTGTAAAATATGATGGGAACTCCATTGTGGGGCCCATACAAAGGAAATTTGGATTTCTTCAAATATAAAATTGTATCTTCTCCATTGAGATCTCTTCCTATTTTGAGTTAATAGGACTATAGGAGTGAGTCATACAATAAGATTTAACACATGACTGAAAATGGAACTGGGCGATGATATGGTTTTATTGCTGACTTGGCATTAATCACATTTCCATTTTGTGCTCGATCGGGCGGTGGGACTCACTCGTATTGAGCTGAAACTCGGGGACGTATACTCAGAGGTTATGGGATTCATGTTTAACTGTATGGATTACTTCTACATGGGACTCACTCGTATTGAGCTGAAACTTGAGGACGTATACTCAAAGGTTATGGGATTCATGTTTGACTGTATGGATTACTTCTATGTGGGACCCATGATGTTGTTCCCTTGCGCGTGTTACACTGTTTCATGTAATGGTTGCGACAAGGGATTCGAATTTGTTTTCTAATGTAGTGGGAGCTAATTTTACATGTTTTGTCAACAGACTTGTGGTTGAGAAGCATCTCAGTTCCACACTCATGCCCAAGGATTGATCCTGAGTCATCGACTTTAAGTATCGACTAGTTATCCAATGAAGTAGCACCAACTACTACAACAACATTGTAGTAGCTCATTGTTATAGATTTCCTTGGTGGTATAGAGTCGCAGTTTGAACCCGACCTCCTCCCTCTTTGCATATTTCAGTTTTTATGACCTCACATGTGTGAGTTGTGTTTATTCTTCCCCCATGTGTGAGTTTTTATCACCTTACATGTGTGAGTTGTGTGTCTCCTCGCATGTGTGAGTTATTTCTATGTCTCCTCCCGTGTGTGAGTCTCCATCACCTCGCATGTGTGAGTTGTGTCATGGGTCTCAGGGTCCCAGCCCCTTCGTTGGGTTAAAAAACAACAACAACAATAAAAAAAAATACTTATATTTTCTTGCCTAAAGAACTACTGCATCACTTATGAGGTCACACGGAAAGGTTGTTATAGACATTAGGATTGTTTCTCTATTAAAAATGAGATTAGGTGTTAGAGATTTTAGGGATAGAATTGAGGGCTTGAATTTCAAATTATCTCTTATTAGTATTATCTATCTTGTATAAATTATTGGCAACCTAATTTAAATAAATGTTATGGTAACTTTTATCTCAATGGATTTATTTATTTAAAAGTCTTCATGGCATTAAAAGCTAGGGCAAGGTAATCAAGCTGGACACAGTTCTATCCTTCATGCTTTTTTGATAATCACCGTTAATTTTCTTTTATTTCAACCAAATCAAACATCTTCTCTCATACATCCAAATCGTGGACGTGAGCCGCGAACCGTAGATTTAAAACATGGTGGTCACAAAGGTATTGCATTGCGGTATAGTACTCATACATCCAAGCTTTACGATCTCGCAATCTTCATCAAATTGCGTGATCGAAGCTTTTATAAGAAATCATGATGGATTTGATCTAGTCGGCCCCCGACACTGACAAACTCCATTGTGGGGCCCATATAAAGAAACTTTGGATTTTTTCAAATATAAATTTTTATCCTCTCCATTGAGATCTCTTCGTATTTTGAGTTAGTACGAGTGAGTCCTACCCTAAGATTGAACACATGACTAAAAATGGGATTGGGTGATGATATGGTTTTATTGCCGACTTGGCATTAATCACATTTCCATTATGTGCTTGATCGGGCGGTAGGACTCACTCATATTGAGCTGAAACTTGATGACGTATACTCAAAGGTTATGGGATTCATGTTTAACGACATGGATTACTTCTGTGGGACCCATGACATTGTTACCTGCGTGTGTTACACTCTTCCATGTAATAGTTGCGACAAGGTATTTGGATTTGGTTTCTAATGTAGTGGGAGCTAATTTTACATGTTTTGTCAACAGACTCGTGGTTGAGAAGCACCTCAGTTCCACACTCATGCCCAAGGATTGATCCTAAAGTCATCAAGTTTAAGTATCGATTGATCATCCAATGTAACCCCGAGGGGTAGCTCAGTTGGCGTCGGACCACGGTTTGCACCCGGAGGTTGTGGGTTTGAAACTGCTCTACCACACTGGGGTCACAGGGGAATTTTACCCGGCTTTCTCTCCTCGACCCGTAGGGATTATTCTGATCCAAAGGGCTGGGAACCCTACGTTATAAAAAAAAATGGTTATCCAATGTAGTAGCACCAATAAGTACAACAATGTAGATTTGTATTAGCTTATTGTTATAGATTACCTTGGTGGTAAGGAGTGATAGTTCTCATTGGGAGGTCTTGGGTTCGAACCAGCCTCCTCCCTCTTTGCATATGTGAGTTTTTATGACCTCACATATGTGAGTTGTGCTTATTCTCCTCGCATGTGTGATTTTCCATCACCTTACATGTGTGAGTTGTGTGTGTCTCCTCGCATGTGTGAGTTGTGTCTATGTCTCATCGGATGTGCGAGTTTCCATCACCTCGTATGTGTGAGTTGTGTCTATCTCTCCTCTCACATGTGTGAGTTGTGTCATGAGTCTCGGGGTCCCAGTCCCTCGCTAGGTTACAAAAAAAAAAAAAAAAAAAAAAAAAACAACAACAACAAAAATAAATAAATAAATGACTTATCTTTTCTTGCCTAAAGAACTATTGCATCACTTATGAGGTCACAACGAAAGGTTGTTAGAGACATTATGATTGTTTCTCTATTAAAAATGCGATTAGGTGTTAGAGATTTTATGGATAGAATTGAGGGCTTGAATTTCAAATTAACTCTTATTATTATTTTCTATCTTGTATAAATTATTGGCAAGTTGATTTAAATAAAAGTTACGGTGATTTTTATCTCAATGGATTTATTTATTTAAAAGTCTTTATGGCATCAGAGCTAGGGCAAGGTGCTCAAGTCAGACACAGTTCTATCCTTCATGCTTTTGTGATACTCACAGTTAATTTTCGTTTATTTCAACCAAATCAAACATCTTTTCTCATACATCCAAACCGTGGATGCGAACTGCGAATCGTAGATTTAAAGCAAGGTGGCCACAAAGGTATTACATTGCGGTATAGTACTCATACGTACATCCAGCCTCACGATCTCGTAATCTTCATCAAATTGCATTATCAAAGCTTTTAAAAGAAATCATGATGGATTTGATCTAGTTGGCCACCGACACCGACAAACTAAAAAATGGAGCGAGTTGTAATAGTGAAAGATCCCTGGATAGGCGGTGACCACTTGGAAGACATAAAAGATCGTTTCTATTTTAAAAAAAGTTACCATTTAATTTCCAAAGATCAAAGGGTTTTATTTTATTTATGTTAACTGTCACGCTCTGGGATCTGGGAAGAGCAAATTTGCGGCAGATCGAGTCCGTGGTGAGGCTATAGATTAAGTTGTGATAATCTGTGATGAGCTGAGAGGAAGAAGAAAAAGACAATATTGGCGAGAAAACTCAATGATCAATGGATCATCGACTGTTCTGTTTTATAATGAATTGTTACCTTAAATCAAGGCACTAAGTATGTGAAGGTTACAAATTAGAAATTAGAATAAATGGAAGAATGGAAAGAATCAATCCTACTCAATCCTAATCTATACAAGGAAAACATAAAGAGAGAAATCAGCTTTATAGGGATTTGACTAAATCCTACGTGAGAGAGGCTATAATGGGCCTCTGTTGGGCTAGGGCTAGGCCTAGGGGCCAGTTAGCATACAGCCTTGTTATATTCTACACTGCCCCTCAAATTGATGTGGTAAGGCAGAAAACATCAATTTGCTAGTGAGATCATGATGACGCTTTTTGGGGAGAGTTTTTTTGAAGATATATGCCAACTGGTTAAGAGTAGAGACATGAGGCAGAGTGATCTTCTCCGTAACAACGTGCTGACGAATGAAGTGACAATCAATATTAATATGCTTCGTTCTTTCATGAAAGACCGGATTGTTGGTAATTATGGTAGTACTTGTGTTGTCCCCATGAAGAGGTGTAGAACTACCAATAATGAAACCAAATTCACAGAGAAGACGGCGTAGCCAGATGATTTCAGCACTAGCAGACGACATCGCCCGATATTAAGCCTCAGCAGAAGACTTTGAAATGGTGGTTTACTTCTTGCATTTCCACGAAATCAGAGAGTCTCTAAGAAACATACACCAGCCAGTGGTAGATCGCTGAGAATCTGGGCAAATAGCCCAGTCAGCATCTGTATAAGCGGATAAGTGTAGAGAAGCGTCCGAAGAGTAGAAGAGACCATGATTAAGAGTGCTTTTGACATAGCGGAGTATGTGCAAGGCAGCACCAATGGGATGTTTGTGAGGATTGCTCACAAATTGGCTAACCGTATGAACGACATGAGAAATATCCGGCCGAGTCATAGTTAAGTAGAGCAAACTACCAACTATCCGCCAAAAAACAGAGGGATCATCCAGGGGAGGGCAATCATTCGTACTGATCTTGCAGTTCAACTTCATAGGTGTATCAAAAGTGTGAGCATCATCGAGTCGTGCTGAAGTGATTAAATCTGTAGCATATTTCCGCTGATGAACCCGAATGCCAGATTTGCTACGCAAGAACTCCAGCCCGAGAAAGTAGGTGAGAGGACCGAGATCCTTCATTCTGAAGTGGCGTGAGATGATGTTTGAGATCCGTAATGCTGACACTATCATTGCCACTGATAATCATATCATCAACATAGACTAAAAGGAAGGTGTAGTCCTTCGATGTCCATCTGAGAAATAGTGAGCTATCTGAATGACTCTGACGAAATCCAGCTTGAAGAATTGCAGCCCAAAATTTATCAAACCAAGCCATGGGAGCCTGCTTAAGTCCATACAAAGATTTCCACAACTTACAAACAAGTTTAGGAGGACAGGCATATTCGGGAGGAGGCTTTAAGTAAAAAGACTCTCGTAAATCCCCATGAAGAAATGCATTTTTGACATCCATTTGCCACAGAGGCCAGTTGCGGGTTGCAACGACACATAAGAGAGTACGGACGGTGGTCATTTTAGCCATTGAAGCAAATGTCTCCTCATAGTCAATTCCATACTCTTGTTTATAACCCTACGCAACCAATCGGGTTTGGTAGCGATCAAGACTCCCATCGAAGTGAACTTTTATGGAGTAGATCCATTTACTGCCAATCACAGAGGCTCCTTCAGGAGACGGTACTAAGTCCCATGTCTGATTAGCTTCGGGAGCGAGCAATTCCTCATTCATAGCATCATGCCAGTAAACAATCTTTAAGGCCTTTGAATATGAGGTGGGTAGAGGAGCGTTATCTAAAGATGAAAAGAGAGCATGAAATCCATAAAAGGTTAGGGGCAATGGAAAGACGATTAGATTGTCCCAAAGAGATGATATTATCAAAAGAAGCATTGTTACCTTTTGGAGCAGTAGGCGGCACTGGGAGATGATTAGGAGAGGGAGGCATTATAGGAGGAACCGTGTTACGCCGGACATAGACCTTGAGAGCAGGTGATGGAGAAGTAGACTTCGGGAATTGTGGCGACCTTGAGAGCAGGTGATGGAGAAGTAGACTTCGGGAATTGTGGCAAATAGGACACATCAAGAGGATGATGATCTAAACGTAATGAAAAGAAGGGAATTTGTTCTAGGAAGATCACATTACGAGCGATTCGCATGTGTTTTTCAAACCGATCATAACATAATAACCCTTTGTGTTCAGTACTGTAGCCAAGAAAGATGCTTTTGGCAGCCTGTGGGGATAGCTTAGTGCGTTCAGTTGGTGGAAGATGAACAAAACACAAGCAACCAAACACACGTAAGTGACAGTATGAAGGAGGATGTTCAAAGAGAACTTCGTAGGGAGTAGTCTTGCCTAGAAAAGTACTAGGAAGACGATTTATCAGGTATACCGCAGTCTGCGAGCATCACACCAAAATTCTAGAGGAACTAAGGATCCAAGTAAAAGGGTTCAAACAGTTTTAAGAATATGTTTGTTCTTTCTTTCCGCAATTCCATTCTGCTGAAGAGTGTGTGGACAAGATTTTGATGAAGAATTCCTTTATCAGAAAAGAAATCAGAGAATTCATGAGACATGTATTCTCCGCCGGAATCGGATCAAAGGATCTTGATATCTTTCTTAAATTGGGTGTAGACCATGTTATAGAATCTTTGTAAAATAGAAGATACTTTAGATTTTAAACGCATGAAATAAATCCAAGTATAACAGGAATGATCATCAATAAATGTCAAATAGTACTTGAATCCTGCCTTACTCAAGGTAGGAGCAATGCCCCAAACATCAGTGTGAATGATGTCAAAAGATTCTAATGCACGAGAATTATGAACAGAAAATGGCAAAATATGACTCTTACTTAAATAACAAGCTTCACATTTTGATTGAGATAAAGAAAACATCATTTTAATTATTATCAATCGTAGAGTCCAAACGACCAAGTTTAAATAAAGAAATTAAAAAGACATTGTTCACATGACCAAGACGTTTATGCTAAACCGTCCACAAGTTTTTGAAATTATTAGAAGAAGCAGAAAAGGAATGATGTCCAATGTCCAGAAAAAATAGGCGCCCATGTTTACTCCCCGTTGCGACCACCTTCCCAATTTGTCACCCCTGTATGACACAACCAGAGGAAGAAAAATGAACAAGATAGCCCTCATCAATAAGTTGTCATATAGAAAGTAAATCTGATGATAATTTTGGAACAAAGTAGACATTGGAAAGGGTGATGGATTGACAAGTGATACTATATAAAGTAATGGTACCAACTCCAGAAATGAGTAATTGATCACCATTAGCAGTTGTAATTTTTTCTTTTCCAAGGTAAGGGTGAGAATTTGTAAAGCTATGTTCTACAGATGTCATGTGATTTGAGGTTCCTGAATCTAAAAACCATGTGGAAGAGGTGATAGAAGAAGAAAGAGATGCAGGAGAATGGAAGGCAGGAGATGCTATATGAGAATGAGGTTGATCCCGACCACTAGAGAAGCCCATAGACGCATATGCAAAGGTGACTGCGCTCTGGATCAGTTCTTGAATCCGAGCAGAAGTCATGGATATAGCCTCAGAGGAAGTACTGCCTGTATCTGATACTAGGAATTGAGCCTGAAATGCGGATGGAACATTCTGTCTTGGCCTATTGGAGGGAGGCTTCTTAGGCTGTGTCTCATTCCGACGCTGTAGGCTTTGATAGTCATCAATCACATGACCGGTCTGTTTGCAATATCTGTAAATCAATTTCTTACGACAATTTTTGGCAATATGTCCAAAGCCTTTGCATTCATAACATTAAGTCAGCTTTAGAGTGGCCAGAAAAGCCGAGTTAGTAGGAAGAGGCGCAAGGAAGACTTTGCCTGCTTCGCGTGCTTCCAGAATAGTGCACTGTGAAGTGAGACGAAGTTCTTCGCGAAGGACTTCTTAGAAGCAAGTATCAAGATTAACAGTATTCTCCCTATTCATGAGGGCAGACTGAACATATTCAAATTCAGGTCGTAGATTCATAAGAAACTAGCTGATATGAGTTTCTTCTTGTAACTGGAGAGACTCAGATAGAAATCCAGAAGATTCCATTTGGATTAACATGGAATCCTTTTCAGTTCACAAGGTGAGGAAACCATTAAAGTATTCCTGTATAGTTTTATCCCCTTGACTATATTTGGCCATTTCACTATCCAGATGAAATTTCCGGGCTTTATTGGTTTGATGGTAGACTTTCTTCAGATGAGCCCACATATTAGCTGCAGTAGTGTAGGCTTGAAGAGCCACGACAAGAGAATGATCAATTGAGTTAAGGATCCAAGTTACTACCTTAGCATTTTCTTTGGACCAGGTGGCTAGGCCTTTGGAGTCAGTAGTACTTGTAATCTGAGGCCTAGGTATTGATCCATCAAGATAACCAAAAAGGTCATGTCCTTCTACAAAGTTCCTTAAGTGGATGGACCAGGACATATAGTTTTGCCCATTGAATTTAATTGGGATGACGTTGTACTTGTCCATTTGTAGAATCTAGTAGATAAGAGACAGCAGAGCAAAATAGTAGAAGAAGAAAGAGAGCAGCACACAAACCGACCAAAAAAATGTGTTCTGGTCTACTATAAAAGGCGAATACAGCAGTATTTATACCAACAGTGAACTAATAGAGCAGTAACCAGCACTGATCAGTTATTTAATCAGCCATACTTAGTCATAGGCAACATCAACAACATACAGCAGCACTCAGTACAAACAATAGAGGAAGAAGGCAGTAGAAGACAACAACAAATAGCACATTCAGTGCAATTTTTCTCCTAAACAGAGCCAGACGAACTGAGGATTTGGACCTAGATCTGTTCGTGGACCCCACAGCGTGGTCAAATCACAGATCATGTTTGAGTTCTGTAAAGAGGATCAAAGATTCTTCCTTCAGTCCAAATCTAATGAGATTTGGATACAGATCCACAAATCTGAACGATCTTGATGAAAACTATCTGACAGATTTTTATTAAAACCGACATAACAAGAAGTGGATGGAACCTACCTCAAAGGTGATGGAAAAATTCTTAAAAAGACCTTCAAGGATGGTCGATCACAACTGTGGAGGTCTCTTGGAGATATGAAGATGATCCTTGGTGGGCCACTATTGATCAGTGACACTCATAAAGAAATTTCCACGCCTGGATGAAGATCCACGCCAGAGAGACTTAGTGGATCAATGAGAGAAGAGGATTGATCAATGATAGAAGAGGATTGATCATAACCAGAGCTCTGATACCATGTGATAATCTGTGATGAGAGGAGAGGAAGAAGAAGACAATATTGGCGAGAAAACTCAATGATCAATGGATCATCGACTGTTCTGTTTTATAATGAATTGTTACCTTAATCAAGGCACTAAGTATGTGAAGATTATAAATTAGAATAAATGAAAGAATGGAAAGAATCAATCCTAATCAATCCTAGTCTATACAAGGAAAACATAAAGAGAGAAATCAGCTTTACAGGGATTTGACTAAATCCTACGTGAGAGAGGCTATAATGGGCCTCTGTTGGGCTGGGCCAAGGGCCAGTTAGCATACAGCCTTGTTATCTTCTACATATATATCCATCACCATAAATCAGATGCAAAAGCACCCAATACTAAAAATAAATCATTCGGATGGCATAATAACAAATGAGAGCAAATACATGTAACATGGATGCATTTACTTTAAAGTTGCAAAGCATAAAGTTCAAAGTTTTCAAAGTTTACTTACAAGGCTATATAAAAAAACATAAGCCTAACAAAAGACATACAACATGTGTATAGGACCAAAAGAATCTATCCAAGATATCATCAATGGCGGCTCTCATATGTTGGGCAAGACGACAACAAATTATGTCGTCAACACACTAACCCATGGAACTCCTTAACTAGCGGATCCTCTAGGATCGCCTTAGCCATCAACTCATTATAGGTTTTAGTACCTAATCACCAAATGTAGCATTGTCAAATTACACAATTTGGCAGGTGGATAAATGTAAAAAAAAAAACACATAATAAGATGCTTCAATAATGAGTAAGTATTATAATGATTAAAGAGCGCAATATTGGAAAGACTAAGAAGTAGTGCATGAATGTAAACCATCCCAAAAGAATCAAATAGGCACAATGCCCAACCATGCACTCTAACAAATAGGCACTCAAATAGGTTAATTGTATGGGATAAAACCCCAACCGAAAACATAATCCTCAAGCAAGCCTGATAATGATGTATGAGAAAGGGCCTAGTCGAAAACCAAAGTGCGTGGGAAGAAGCCCAGCCAAAAATATTGGTACACCTACGTATATCTCGCAGCGACATACACAGGGCCCCAATAGCGTATGGCCACCTTTGAAGACCCGGTCTGGAGACGGTAAATGTATGCATAATAATACAGTCCCTACCACAGGGTGATACCCAGACCGTGGGAGACTAAAAGAACCAAGTGGTGCCTGACTCGGGGCTTAAAGATCACATCATACTCACAGTGTTTGGCTAGATTTTCAGTATAAAAACGTGGCAAATAAAGCTAAGAGGAACTACATCACATAACAAATCCATACGAAGATCACACATAAGCTTATAACCAAGTAATCCTCGCCAAAGCCATACGTATAATCCAATTAACCCGTCACACCTCCAAATGCATGTAACACTTCCCATGAGATATGGGCAGATAAACCATAGCCTGGCCAAAAGGCCCTACGTCCATACTAAGTTCACACTGACTCACACTCAATAATGACTGACAAAGAGAGAAGCTAATGCTCATTCATGTATAAAGCGAAAACATAAACATAATCCATATCCCAATGATTTGTGAGTCAATAGAGTACTTACAAATAGCCAACATAGGTCCATAGTCCTCGCGTGCGTGTGAAAGACCATACAACCCAATCTAAGTAGTTACGTGAGTATCGAATGGCTTATATAGTACATTGGTGCTTCCGAAGTTCGATGTATCTTCGGAAAACCTACTGCGACACTCACATAGCCCAATACGGTCCACACATGGCCTAACGAGCAACCTGTAAGGGGAGATCGGGCTCAGACATCCCCTTACTCTTTTACCCGCTCATATTCATCATTACGTTAGGCTAAAGGTCATGGTTTAGGGTAAAGGTTCAAAAAACACAAAGTCCTAAACCTTGAATAAGTTTGTATTACAGTTAGCCTAACATCCTTATGACTAGTTGTGGGGTGCCCACATTGCTGATATGCACTCTAACAATGAGTTTTTAGAATTAAAAGGAATTTGTGACATTGCTAGAAGATTAGTGGAGACAAAAGGATACCATATACCAATTGATTTATTTGCTTCTAAAATTGTCATGATTTTACCAGTAGCGAATGCGACGGTATAAAGAGGTTTTTCAACAATGAAGTACGTTAATACAAGGTTGCATAACTGAATGGGAGATCAATGGATGAATGACTGTTTGATAACATATATTAAAAAGGATGTGGTTGTTAGTATTGATAAAAAACTATTATGCAACGATTTCAACACATGAAAACCTATTGAAGGCAGCTGTAAGAGTTTATGTATTTGAATTTTGTTTTTGGTTAAGAACTATTAATAACAATGTATTAAAATTTCTATTTTTTTTTATTTTGAGAATTAAATATTATCTTTGTCGAATTATTGAAAATAGATTATTTGAAAATTTTATATTATATTTGTCGAATTATCGAAAATAGATGAGAGATGTTGATAAAGGAGAAAATAAATTTATTTGATTTGCGGAAGATAAGTCTTTTTTTTGACCCCACTTACTCGAATTTCTAGAGCCGGCCACTGGTGAGGGCTTTTTTTTTTTTTTTTTTTTTTTTTTTTCTTTTTCTTTTGGGTGTTTTGAGCAATGACCCTCTTTTGTAAGGCACCTTGCTCCAGTCTTTGCATTCGTCTCTTTTGAAAATACTCACTTGTCTCTTTTTAGAAAAATAGTACTTATCCAACTATAAACCTTTAAAATCACATTTGAAGCCATATAATAGAATAATTTCTAGCTTGACGTTTAATGGAAAAATGATACCCATCCTATCCCTACCTCTATGATTGCTAAGAATCCAAGTGGCCCAGCACAAATTGGAGCTTTCTTCCAAAAGCAGGTTCTCGTTATCACTGCTCGATGAAGTCAACAACTTGTTTAAGACGTGTCGATCATTTATTTTAAGCTTTACGTACAGTTTAAAATCACTACCATTTGCTTCTGAAAAGTACTTCTTAGAAGACTTCTTTTTGGACGTGTGCTAGTGGGGGACCACCCTGTAGTGGCTGGTTGTGGATTTATCACTATCATAGTATCATATCCTTATTTCAACTAATTGGTTTTGGTTGATGGCTTGTGTTTAGCAAGTTTTGAACAGGTCATTTGGAGAATGATATTAGCTTTTACTAATAACAAAGCAAAAAAGGAAAAGACATTTAAAAAACTGAACCAAAATAAAGCACAAAGTTCGTTGTGTGTTTTATTTATTTATTTTTATATATTTTTAAAATCCTATGCCTTATAAGTAGGGGCGGACCGACGTAGTGATGACCTGTGGCGGTGGCTCAGGTCAATGTTAAGATTACATGAGATTTAAATGGGCCAAACCATGTCCTACATACAACTAATAAATACTCACCCCACCTTTGAACCTGACGCGCAATCGCCCCACGTGTCATAGAATTGGAAACACTGCATCTTCTATTTCGACGTCTTTTTCTACTGAGAATACGAGATTGTCTTCACACCATTCTCTTTCAACAGATTCTTTTACCGTGAGATCGGCTCCTCATCGTCGGTCATCTAGTAGTTAGTCTCTCTCCCTCCATCCCTAGATGTAGTATAATCACGATTAGTCTATATCTAAATCTAAACCCCTAATTTCCAAATCCTAATCCAAACACTAAGCCCTAAATCACCAAATCTAAGAATATATACAAATTTGAAGATGGCAAAATCACCCTTGGGCACGCTTTAATCTTTAGTTCATATGTAAATTTGGCCTCTAGGTTCATATGTTTGGACAGCTTGAGTTACAATTAACGCAACTTCCCTTCTTTGCCATGAGCCCATGACCAACTATAAGGAATTGTTTTCACAGCTAAAGTGCGGGACATTTTAATGAGAGAAACGTATGTTAATTAATATAGTTAATTATTTTGTGTCTATTTAAATGCAATACATTTTCTTTTTTGCTATTGTTAATATAAATAAAAAAGTTTAACAAAGTCGACGAAAGTTTAGCCCCACCTAAATGAAAACCCTGGATCCGCCATTGTTCACAAGGATATGTTATTACAATTAATCTCAAGGAAAAGTTTATGAGTGAGGGACAAAATTGTTTAATTGTTTAATCAGTAGCTCATAATTATCTCATAGTTTAATTTTTTTAGAAGCGTTTTTTTTCTTGATTTTCAATCCGAGGGTCAGAAACGCCCGTGTGAGGCGTGAGTGCCAATTAATAGAAAGAGGGAGGGGTGGGGAGAGGGGGTGTTGATGAGGGTAATGGGGATTGATGGATAAAAGAGGAAAGAAAATCGAAGGTTCACACCCTCACCTTCTCCACCATATGGACCAGGCCAACATGTGTGTAAGTCGATTTTGTTTGTGTGTGTGGGGAAATGCTCTTATGAGAGTTAATTCTCACTGTGAGAGACACCATGATGGGCCCCACCTAGGGCCCCAGTGATCACGAGACAAATGGAATGAAAAGAGCCATCTTTGATGAGCCAAGATATCAAGTTTGGGTTCAATCCCATACCTTTAACCCTTGATCCGTGTCCTACAAGTTTAACAACTTATATTAAAGTAAAAATTGACCCTTGATCCAATGGTCCAGTCCATTCGAAATGGTGCAAACCGATGGGCTCTGACATAATTCAAGGGGGTCCCAAGTGCATGGAAATTAAGTTCGGATCAGTGATAGGTTGGGCCTATTATAGTGTCTCTCACTCTAAGACGGTGAGACTTAACTCTCACAGAGAGAGAGAGAGCCTATTATAGTGTCTCTCACTCTAAGACGGTGAGACTTAACTCTCACAAGAGAGAGAGAGAGAGAGGTGTTTTAATAAATTTACTTTTGAGAGAGAGAGAGGTGTTTTAATAAATTTACTTGAAAACCATTGTGTTCGCTCTCTCCCACTCCAACTAACCCACCTCCCACCCAATGATTTTGAAGCCAGGATACCTTAGAAGATTTAAGATCCAATCAAACTGAATTTTATCCAGCCTTCTCATGTCGATCAAAACTTGTTGGGTTAAATATTGTCTTGTATTCGGGATTGATTAATGGACTTCTCTTCTATGTCAGCCAACATTTTGGTTTAGGGTTCATGGATATTTTGGTAATAATATAATATTTTTGCAGGGCTTAAAAAAGGGATGGTTAGACATATAATGTAACTTTTAAACCTTTACCAAGAGAGGGAAGCAGGAACAATAAAGATAAACGAATTTCTCTTGGGTCATGGAAGTAGGCACATTGCTAATTGACCAAGTAAATATTGCTATGTGTGCATTGTGATTGTTCATTAATCAGATGTTTTGCTTTGCGCAACATTAAAACATCGATCATATTGTGTATAAAAATTAATGTTATTAATAAATCATTACTGATTAGTGATTTAGTCATATATTTCTTTAATCCAATGATCGATATTCTCCCTTTGGAGAAGAGATCAACACCTCTATAAGAAAACATGGTTGTGCCACTACTTGAACAGTTCAGATTTTTGAAAGATTAAACTTGTATGTTTTCATTTGTTTTGATCTTATTGGACTGCACCATGTTTTCAACCTTATGTTATCACTTTAAGCAGAGAAATTATACAAACTCTAATAATTTTTCGTTCCAAACCTTTGCATGTTTAACATGTGATATCAATATCTACTAATAAAACTGATAAACAACACGCTAAGTATTGGCATTTGGATGTCCCCCTTCACTCTTTACTTTCCACTTTTCCCAATGAAAGATAATCATGTTATTATGAATAAATGTATTATCAACAGTCACACAAGATTACCTCCCTTATTCTTTGTCCATTAATACATAATGACAAAAGTACCTTTATCACCATGTTTTGTGGCTGACACACTTTTCTGTTGATTTCAGAATCCTCTCAATTGTCCCTTCTATCCAAAATGCCAGCTCCTCACGTTTTCTAGAAACATTGAAACTTTCTTTTTGGCATGATTAGTGGAAGAAAAGTCCATTAACTTCTTTGCTAATTAATGATTTAATGGCATGGAACAAGAAGGATATAGGACTTCTATGGAAATGGATCTCTTATTTGGTCCAAACAGGGAAGCCCTGTAAACCCTGTTTGGTCCAATTAGGGGATCCGGATCTGACTTCTATGCAAGATAATTATTACATCAAGGCCATGTCATCTAACAGTAAGGATTCTGAAATGCTTAGAAAGAACTTGGATTTTTCCATGGGTCCAACTCTAAGATTTGGTGTGACGGTTTTTACTTGGAAAGTAAAAAAAAGTTTGAACTATTTTTCTCTTAATTCCACTGAAAAGTCTTTGTTACGGAGAAAAGATGGGAACAGCTTTTCCACGCTTTTGCAAGAAAGTATTTCTGCCTGGGATACCAACATTACACAGACAAGCTGTAGACATCAAGCTACGTGAGAAGTTTAGTTCATTTGTGTGAGGGTGTGAAACTTTCATTGTTAAAATTATTCCTTGTACAAATTTTTACTTATTTTTTTATTTTTTTGCTTGGTGGCCTAGTGGCCACGATATGGGGTAAGGAAAGCTACCCATAAGATTCAAATCCATAAGAAGCTATAGGAGGCCAGTGTGCTATCCAGTCACACTGTGTGATTCACATTCCATGCCATGTACCACATTCACTACGCCAAAACCGGCTATATACCACACTAAGAAAGCGTTAATAGCGTGACCATTTGGCTGTCGTATTTTTAACGACATTTTCTTTTGTAGACCATAGATCAAGGCCGTCGCTTTTTCTTCCACTAGGGCGCTAAAAATTATCTTTTCGTCATTTTTACTCCTCACGCCCTTTGCTCTATCTCCCGCCCTCTCTCCTGTGCATCTCATCTCTCTCTCTCTCTCTCTCTCTCTCTCTCTCTCTCTCCACCCACCAGTTCTCACTTTTGTTTTGTTGGTTATTAGCAAAAATGGTGACCAATCTCTTCTCTGCTTTTGGGAAAAATAACGCCCTATCTAAATCGCTGAGATCCAAATGGATCTGCTCTTCTTTTTTATTTTTCTTTCTCTTGTCTTTATTCTCATTATCTTTCTTTCTTCTTTAGGTTTTCAGTCTTCTATTTGCCTAGTGCTCACGATTTCAACGGACATCTCAGGTACTAGGTTTTTTTTTTATTTTTAGATGTAGTTGTAAATGTGTTTCTAGCTGGTGAAAGCCTTTTCTTTTCTTTTTTTTTTTGTATGGGTTGCGTATGCTGTGATGGTGGTGGTGTGATTATGGCAATGGCCAGATGGAAGGGGGTTGTTTCATGTTTGGGTTGGAGGTTGGGTTTGGTTTGAGTGAGTTTTGAAGGTTGGATTGGAGGTTGGGTATAGATGGGTGTTGAAGTGAGTTTGCTAACTTGGAGGTTTCAAAGAACAGAGTTGAGATGATGTTGCAGAATATAGGCCTGGGACTTTCTTTTTTCAGTTCTATTAGTTGTGAAAGAGAGTTTCAAATGCTTGTTACAATGTGTTTAAGGTGTTTGAAAATATGCCCACATGAGAGTTGAATTTCATATATGGGGTATTGCTGAATTCACCTATTACACTAATTGAAACCAACAAATCCAAGAAAAGATAAAAAGGGATTTGGGTCTTTCTGGTCCCCATTAATTTTCATTTGTGTCTTCTTTTCTTTTAATCTAGGTTCATGGATCTAAGGAAACCCATTCTGGATTGAGTGGTAAGAACCTGATGGCAATGGCTTATTTTTCTTTTATTTCTATTTCACAATTAGCAAACACATTCTATCAATCTGGAGTATTGCAAACACATGGTGCTGCCAGCAGTGTACAAGGGAGAGACCATGTTTCATGAGTCCTAAATCCATTGAGATGGTGCGGTGGAATTTGTGGGGCCTCAATGGGGTGGCTGAGGTGTGTAGGGAACCACATCAAGTTCCACCCTTGTACTCTTTACCTAGGACTTTGAGATGGGCATGTAAATATCAATGGCTTAAAAAAGTTGATTTGTTACTGCCCAAATTAGAGCTCTAGGATGATTGGATGGTGGTCAAACTTGATCTACAAACCTGTCCATGTCTTCTTTTTTTTTTTTTTTTAAAAAAAAACTAACATATACCCCTTATCCACATCATCCTCTACACATCCCATTTAAGCCAGTGTATTATCAATTTCGTGACTTTATTGGGTTGGGTTTACAGGTTCTAAGATTGTGACCAGTCTTGGACATTGGCTTAAACTTTAACCTCATGGCAACTGTTTGTTGGATCTTGCATATGGATGGGGCAGTTCTTAGGCAGTTTGTTGATGAAGTTGCAGGGTTTTGGATGAGTTGAGGTGGTTCTTTTTTTATTTTTCTAGAAATGTGGTTTGTAGAGTTATCACTATGGTGACTTGTGATTGTTTCTTGATTTATGTTTTACATCTTCTTTTCTAATGGTTATAGTGTTACTTTGAGATTAATCAAATTGGAAAGTTGAAATGCATTTTGAGTTTTGGGTATATTGTTGATTTTGGATCCTTGAATTGTCCTTGTAACTCAGGCAATTGATCTACCTGTAAATTTAAAACCTTACTATATTTCCTATGCTTCTGAGTTTTGTCTAGTTATAACTCCTATAACGGTGTTCATACAAATGATGTGCCTTATACTCTGTTTTTCATTTTCTTTTTTGGTGATAGTACTCCTCATTTATTTTATTTCTATCCATCATTTTAATAAACTTGTTTGTAACCAAGATGTGTTGCGTGTCACTCTGTTGTTGTCATTGAGCTTCATTTTTAGTTTTTCTTTTTTTGATCTGTTTCACGAATGACTAATGATACTAATAAAAAAATTATGGTTGAAGCATCATCCCATTTGAATAACACCTCTCAATTTTATTAGATCCGCGCGTCTTTGTTTAATCATTTATATATGCTTACATCATTATTATTTACATGGCAGAACAGTAATCCAGTCCAAGGAGGAGGTTCGGTTTGGAATGACTAACATGCATGTTGGGTGACGCTGACACAGATTCGGATTTGTGGCAACCCATGGGTCCAAGGACTGCACTGTTGACTTATTAATAACCATCTGAATGGGAAAGGGAAAGCCAAAAGAAGGGGAAGGGGCGTGGTAAGGTGTGGTCCTCAAAATTCACCAACACATGAACATCAAAAAGAAGAAGGTGGTGGTTGATACTCACTTGTCACAGTCTAACACGAGGCCATTTCATGAAATGGTGGCAAGTGGGAAGGCATCCATCCAACTTCTTTACCAAATGCATTCTACTTCTACTTTTTATCCTCTTTAATTTGGTTGGATGTTCATGTGTGCTGGACTCGATCAGTTTCCCACCACTGTAAACCCAAATATATATTGAACAAATTAAGGTTTTATAAAATCAGAAATTCACATGTGAGTTAATTTATCTCTCTTTTTTTCTAAAAAAAAATTATTTTTGAGGAAAGAGTTGCTAGCTTGTATGAGGATAACCCTTCAATTGCAAAAAAAGATTTAGATCATGACGCGGTAGCCTTGGTATGTGGTGTAATTATATTTCTCATACATGATTTTGTTAACCATCAAATATAGTGACGAAAACATACTATCACAAACATGGATTGACATTGATTTTTTTTTTTTTACACAGATTCTTGGTCGTGATAATTGTAGACGTGTAAAAGGCATGGGCGACGGAGTTTCAAAGACCTCCATCAAGTATTCAGATCCTTACAAGAAAGCATTACAAAAGGAACAAGAATCACAAGTTATCCTACAAGCTCAAGTGGATAATTTGGAAAGACGACTACTGGAAGTGGAGTCTAGGGATCTAAGGCGTGAAATGGAGGGGATGTTTGCATCCCTATCTTAAGCAAATACACAAATGCGGCCTTCTACCAAACGTGGAAGCTCCTCTCAGGTATTAATATATAATAGATTCCTTCTTAAATGTAATGAAATGTCTACATTGATATAATAAAAATTAATGTGTTTCTAATGATGTATGTAGGGGAGCCAAAGTTCTCAGAGTCTAGCTGCACACTTGGACCAAACAATATCACACACAAGAGGCCCCTCTTTGTGTAAGTTGCAGCACATGACAGAAAAACATAATTGCTTATGGAAGACTACAGGGTACGGAGTTACCGGAGGCAGGTTTCTACAGGATTGTGTTAGATGAGATTGTTGATGGGAATGTTGACTTGTTCGACGGGGAACGGAAGTTAGGAGATGTCATACTAGGAGATGTGCTTGATTGGCCTATAATTAGGACCATACTTTATTAGTTTTCTATTCTTACTTTTAGGTAAATGTTTTGAGGGTATAAGTTTGAGTAAATGTTGGATGATGGATATTGTTGGCCTATTTTTTTGGTTGATACTTGGATATTATATGGTTGCATGTGCTTTTGATGAATGAAATTATATTGTTATTTGGGTATTGTTTGGATGGCTAATATGTGGATGTTTGAGATTTAGATGGTTGATGGATAAGGTTGTTTGAATTGCTTAAATGGATTGTTATTGATACTAAATAGGTTTAATATTTGAAATATTTTTTTTTCCAGGAAAAATAGAAAAAACCACAGTCGTTGATTGTCGTTTTTTATCTCAAACAAACACAACTTCAGTTAAAAAAAGCGACAGACTATGAATGTCATATTAGAAACTAAATTTTCCACAGCACTGGGTTGTGGTTTTTTCAAAATAAAAACCACATATAAGGACTGTCGTTTTCCAAAAGCTACACTCCAAATTGAGACAAGCTTCAGCTGTCGTTTTTATAAAAAACGACAGTCTATGACTGTGGTTTTTTGGCTGTTTTGACGTAGTGATTGTTGACTTCTTTGTGAAGTGTGGGGTTTCTTTCATACTAAACCCACTTTATCTAAGTCCTCTTTCTACACGTCTCTTATGTATGGTGATAACTATTTTTGAAGGATTCTAAACATTGATTCTCTTTTATCTTTTATAAATTGGCCTCACTCTCCTAGCCACTGAACTCAATAACAAGAATAAATGCACTTTAGAAAATCATTAAAAATTTCACTTCAAATTTGAGTGGTGGTTCTTTTAGAATGTTATTTGGCACAATCTCATATTTTAAATATACTTTAGGCTACAACTTAATTGGATGAGTCCCAAGTGAACCAAAAAATGGGAAAGGTAATGTCCCCTAGCTGTAGCTCAGTTGCTAAGGGACATGGGTGTGTGAATAATGTACGTGAGCTCAAGTATCTAATGTAGTGAAAAAGCGGAAGGTAATCACTAAAAAGTGCAGAAGAGTTTATTATTATTATTATTATTTTTAATCTTCTTTTGGTGTCCCAGCTAGAGGGGTTGGGACTCCATGAGACTGAGACACATGAGGAGAGAACACGTGCACACATAGGGAGTGAGACTCGCACATGCGAGGAGAGAGAACTCACGTACATAGTGTTAGGATTTTGTTTATTTACTAATTCATGGGTTGGATAAAACTCTGAGTCCATTGAGCTGTAATTTTTATTTTAGAAAAGAACTCTGAAGATAGAAGAGTGGAAGGTCTCAAAGAAGAAAGCTACGAAGAAATAAAGTGTTGAATTTTCGGATCATCCAGAATGGGGTCTGCTCGAGCAACCAGGATCATCCACTCAAGCGGACATAGTTAGAAGAGCCGGACGCACTGACAGAGCCCTTTTGCACTGAAACAAAACCTCACCCGCTCGAGCGAACATGCAGCAGAGTCATAATAAAATTAGAAACCTGATTCTAATTGTACCCAAATTGCTTGTTTTAGTCCTAATCATCTCAGGCAACGTTAAGCACATCCCAAGGGCTAGTTAAAGGACTTAAGGACTATTCTAAAGATGGACCTCACATCTCAAAGTTCTGAATTAGAGATCTAATTGAGAGAAATCTTCTCTAGAGATTTATTGAAGAGTTGTAGTGACAAGTTCTCTAGAGAGCTAGTTTCTTCTGCATCCCTTGTTGAAGATCATTTTCTTGCATAGAAGATTTGAGTAGCAAGCACAGGATTAAGTCTGTTGCAATTAACAGTGTGAAGTCGTTGAAGCGTGAAGCGACACAAGGTAACTTCAGTCCTTAAGTAGGGGATATCTAGGGAGGAAATCTGAGTTTCTTTTAATTGCGAGATTCATAGTGCTTGATTGTTTATCCAATTCGGATCCATGGTTTCTCACCCGGTTATGGTTTTTCACGTTATATTTGGAGTCCTTGTGGTGTGTGCTTGTTGATTTTATTTTTGTTGCATAGTTATTGTTTTTACACACTTTTGGGCTTATTTATTGAGTTGACCAACCTAGAAATCTCATACCCTAAACTTTCAATTGGTATCAGAGAGGGTTGCACTAAATTATTGTGTTTGATCATAAGAGATTTCTAGAATGGTACTCAATTGAGAAGGGACATAAACTTGTAAGCCCCCTTTGTTAGATGGTTCTAATTATGCATATTGGAACCAAATGATGATTGGATTCCTTAAGTCCATTAATGATGATGTTTGGAATATCGTTGAGGAAAGTTACTCCAAACCAACGCCTGTGGCTAATGGAAAATCTGTTCCTAAACCAAAAGCCCAATGAAATAAGGATGAGAAGCATGCCTCCAATTGTAATAACAAGGCGATGAATGGAATATACAATGGAGCTTCTGCTGAAGAGTTCCGTACGACTTTCACTTGCAAAACTACAAAAGAAGCATGAGAAGTCTTATAGACAGTGTATGAGGGTATAAACACGGTGAAGCAATCTAAATTGCAAAGGTTAACTAAAGAATTTGAAACCATTATAATGGAAGAAGATGAGACCTTTGATCAATTCTATGCCAAGCTGAATGATATTGTCAATTCTGTTTTCAATCTGGGTGAGGAAATTCCAAAAAATAAGATTGTAAAGAAAATTCTTGGGTCTCTACCTTCGAAGTTCGATTCTAAAGTTGATGCTATTGAAGAAAATAAGAATCTAGATACCCTCAAGGTAAATCAGCTGGTTGGAAATCTTCAGACCTTTGAACCAAATCATTTGGATAAAAGAAAATCAAAAGAGAAAGCTATTGCTTTGAAAGCCATCTTAGAATCAAGAAAGAAATCTGAAAAGAAAATTGAGTCTGATTCGGAATCTGAGGCTGAAGATAATATGGCTGAGTTTATGAGCTGCTTCAAGAATTACATGAAATCAAAACAAGCTAATTGGAAGAATTCCAAATATGAGAAAAAAGATCCTGTAAAAGGGACAAAGTGTTTTGAGTGCCAAAACTATGGTCACTATGTTAATGAGTGTGCCGATAAGAAAAATGGTAAAAAAAAGAAGGCTCTTAACACAACTTGGGATGAAAAGTCATCTGAAGAAGAGAAAAAGGAAGAAAATGATCCTGAAGTTGATTCTTCAGAAATTGTGAATGGAAAGTTTGTGGCCTTCATGGCTAAGTCTGTGTCTTACAATGATACTGATAATGATGATGAGATGTCAGATCAAGAGAAAAATTGGAAATAATTGTACTATACTACATATGATGATTGTGTCAGGATGACCAAGTATGGCAACAAGATCATTATCAAGTTCAAGGCTGCTCAAGAAGAAAATTATGTATTGAAGATTTAACTATAGCAAGCTATTAAGAAGGCTGATCTCTTGGAAAGAAAAGCTGCATGATCTGACTACTGAGAGTTAAAGATTTGAGAAGGCTAAAAAAGAGATTCAAAATCTGAAAACTGATTTTGCAGATTGTGAAATCTGAAAATAAAGACCTGCAAGGAAGACTGAAGATCACTCCATCTGAGTTAGAAATCAAACATGCCTCTCTAAACAAGATGAACACTGGTTCGAAGACTCTTACAAACATCTTGTGCAGTTAGAAGTCTCCTTTTGACAGAAGCAGTCTCGGTTATGATCATAGTGCATCCACTTCGAATACTAAAGGTAAAACAATTTTTCTTTCAAGTGTAGCACATGCTACTCCACATATTGCACATATACATAATGTGATGAGTAGTTTGAAGAAAAATAATGTGTCACTCGCTGCACACACATCCACTTGTCATCATTGTGGATTGAAATGGCACATTTGTCCCCACTGCAAGAAGCTGAATAGCCTACCAAAGACCAAGCAATGGCGGAAGAATTTTTCTCCACCCAAGGCGGCTCAAATTTGGCTTAGAATGTCTGATTTGCCTAAGGAGATTACTTACACTCTGTTGAAAGATCAAACTACACAAGTGTGAGTGGCTATAAATAAAAAGCCCTGATCAAGGAGATCAAGCTCCCACCTCCAGCGTTGCTACGGAGATACATTCAGGGGGTACTACAATTGAGGGGGAGCTAGTGATCCTATTTGTCAAACTTGCTGCATGTTCACATCATTGGCAATGTCATTTATAGACAAAAAGAGGGAGAAAGGTGACAGATTAAGGGGGAGAACAAGAAGATCAAAGATAGTCATAAACAATGCTAGTCTACATGTTCTGATTGCTAAATGCTAGTCTACATGTTCTGATTGCTATAGTCATAGACAATGCAAGTCTACATGTTCTGATTTCTATTTTTAAAATTCAATATGTTTTTTGGGTTTTATTTTGGGTAGATCAAATTATATTGTCGTAGGGATTTTTGTCCATGAATTGCCAAAGGGAGAGATTGTTAGGATTTTGTTTATTGGCTAATTCATGGATTGGACAAAACTCTAAGTCCATTGACTTGTAACTTTTATTTTTAGAAAAGGACTTTGAAGATAGGAAGACTGGAAGGACTCAAAGAAGAAAGTAGAAAAGAAATAAAGTGCTGAATTTCCAGATCATCCAGAATGGGGTCTGTTCGAGCGACCAATATCATTCGCTCGAGTGTACATAGCCAAAAGAGCCAGATGCACTGGCAAAGCCCTTTTTTGCTGAGCGGATAAAAGGTCCACTCGAGTGGACATGCAGTAGAGTCCTAATAAAATTAGAAAACTAATTCTATTTGTGCCCAAACTGCTTGTTTTAGTCCTAATCATCTCAAGCAACCTTAAGCACGTCCCAAGGGCTATTCTAAAGATGGACCTTACATCTCAAAGTTTTGAATTAGAGATCTAATTGAGAGAAATCTCCTCTAGAGATTTATTGAAGAGTTGTAGTGACAAGTTCTCTAGAGAGATAGTTTCTTCTGCATCCCTTGTCGAAGATCATCTTCTTGCGTAGAAGATTTGAGTAGCAAGCGCAGGATAAAGTCTGTTGCAATTAACGGTGTGAAGTCGTTGAAGTGTGAAGCGACACAAGGTAACTTCAGTCCATAGGTAGGGGATATCTGGAGAGGAAATCTGAGTTTCTTTTAATTGCGAGATTCATAGTGCTTGATTGTTGATCCAGTTCGGATCCATGGTTTTTCACTCGGTTAGGTTTTTCCACGTTATATTTGGTGTCCTTGTGGTATGTGCTTGTTGATTTTATTTTCGCTGCATAGTTATTGGTTTTGCTCACTTTTGGGTTGATTTATTGAGTTGACCAATCTAGAGATCAAACTCGAAACTTTCACATGGGGAGTGAAACTCGCACATATAAAGAGTGGGGGAGACCAGGGTCGATCCCTGATCTTCTGAGTGAGAAGTAGGGTTGCCAACCAACTTAGCAACTCCTTGTTCTCTACATGTGTTAATAAGAGAACAATCCTTCCTACACAGGTGTTTATCAAAGGCTTCAAGAGAAAAACAAACGGTGGAGATCTCTAGAATGGTTCATTTTCCCTTTTTATTTTTTATTTTTCATGTATTCCTTTCCCTTTTGTCTATTTGTACATTAACCCTAGAAAATCAATAATTGTTAAAAACCTCCTGCCTTTTGTTACATTTTTCTAAAACCCTTATTTAGATTTATTTCTTTGCCAGCAAATTATTTCATAAAAGACCAATGTATTCTTACTTCTTGAAAAAAAACTCTGAGGGTTTTACCGATAAATAAATTGTATTTGGCGGTTGCACGAAATAATGAAAAATATTTCCTGCTGCACGAGATTGTACATCTAGCCACTTTTTCTTTTTTTCTTTTTTCACTTTTTTCACAAGGGACGATAGTGTCGCCCAAAATAAATATGGGTGACACTAGCGTTCCTCTTCGCTCCCCGAATTCAACTTTTCCTCATCTGTTTTCCCTCATCCCTTCTCTACCTGCACCGTTTCCGCCCATATGAGAAGTGAAAAACTTGTATTTGCAACTTTTCCACCTATGCTAACACAGGAAAACTTTTTTTTTTTTTGTGCAACTTTTCCACCTATAATAACAGTGGAAAACTTGTATTGGCCCATAATAGAAGTGGGAAACTTGTATGGCCAGCTTTTATGCCCATAATAACAGTGGAAAACTTGCATTGGCACAGGAAATAGAAGAAACTTGTCACGAGAGAGAATAGATCCCAACTCAAAATACCTTTAGAATCCATTAATAAGAAACAAAAATGGATTTAAGCCATTAAAAAATAGAAACTGAAATGTCAGCAAAGTCCATTCAAGGCAGCCTTTTTTTCCCATCCCAACGCTAGGCAGGGACTTTTCAGCAAATTCCTTAACATCTCTTTCTTCCTTTCTCTTCCCATGAGAGGGTGGGTGCTACATACAGGGTGTAAATTGGGCCTTGCCGCTGTGAGTTGTTGGTCAACATACTGTGGTTTGGCCACACATGGCCAATGGACATAGCGGCGTTGACACTGTGTGGCAGAAGCAAGAAGGAGAAAACTGAAAAAATAGGAGTAAATGAGGGTAACTAGGATTTTATAGGATTTACGAAGAACGACGTTTTAAATAAATTGAGTGACGCTAGTGTCGTTGGTCCCAAGTTAAAAAAAAGAAAATGAAACCATGCCTAATGGACCATGTTTGTACAAAAGGAAACAGTTTTCATTATTTCATGCAATGACCAAACACAGTTCATTTTTATTAGATAAAATCCTCAAGAACTCTACTTCGGTTTTTTCTTTTGTTTTTTTTTTTTTTTTTAAGAGCTATTTAGAAATATTTTAAAAGGGTATATATCACTTTGGGTGTCCAATGGTCAAAATTGCATTGGAGCATATCACCAAGTGATGAAAACATAATATGAAGGGGCCACCAATAAACACTCCAAACATGGTCGACCAAAAAAGCTCACATTAACTAAAGTGGATGAGTCTGACCCACAACTCACTCATTGTAACACACCAACCCACCTTAATTCCGATTTAGAGTTAATTAATTTAGATTAGTAGCTTGATGGATGTTTTGAATGTAATTGGGCTTGATTAGGTAGAATTAGTTGGGTTTGACCATGGACTAGGTAGACTATGACTTTTGGAGTGTTTTGGGCTTTTGTGTGTGTATTTAGAATTTTATGGATTTTTAGCGCATTGCATAAAGCATAGCATGGGCTTTGATTTTCATGTTTTGACCCAATGGATTCGGATCCATCTTGACCCATTTCCAACCCATTTTTCTAGCCCAAGCCCCTTTTTGAAAATTTCAGTCCTTTAACTGGACTTGCATGCAACTGCAGGATATTCCAGCTAAAAACCCACTCTTCCTCATTTCAAACGGATCTCCCTTCATTTGTAGCTGAGTATTCTCTTCCTTCATTTCCAGCAACTGAAACTCCATCTCCTCTTCACTTCTTCTCCAAATGTTCTCAAGATAAGACTCTAGGGACCTTGCATGTGAGATTGGGAGTTCTACTTGCATCTTTCTTCTTGTCTACAACAAGGGTTTCAACTCCCAAGTCAAGAACAACTCTATTGTTTTCATTTCTCAACACTTTTGGTAAGATCCTTGATTCAAGATTCATGTCTCCTTGTTCAAATCCGAATTTGGAAGGCTATGTTGGTGTTGTATGTGGATTTCAAACCCATTCTTTCCATTTACCATTGTAGGACTTCATCTTCTTCATTTCATTGGGGGTTTTTCTTTTGGAGAGCTTACTTGGGATATAGAGCTTGGATTTGTGATTTTTAGCTTCAAACACCTTAAGGCAAGTTAAATTTATATAAATGTATGCATGTATCCCTATTTGATTCTTTGAATATGATCAATTATGTTAGATACCCATTCCTTTGCTCAAAAATGGATTTTTGTTTATGTTTTGGATATAAGAAATTGATTGTTTTTCTTGTTGATTCAATGTTGAATGTAAATTGGACAGTTCTTGAGTTTTGTGAGCACTTTGGTGGATCATTTTCGTCCAAATTATGTCTTGAAAGGATGGTTTTTGGTTTAGAAGATAGAACACAGAAAATAGGGCATTTTCTGAGTTCAAAAGTGTTTACAGTGACCTTGTCGCTCGAGCCAAGCCTTTGGTCGCTCGAACGGACAAGTTTCTGTCCAGAAAATGCGTCACAGAACCTTGTTCGCTCGAGCGGATAATTGGCTCGCTCGAGCGGATGGGCCCATATTGGGCCCAACAGTGCGAACTTCGAATGGCCATAACTTTTTAACCATACGTCCGTTTTTGGAGTTCCACGTACCGTTGGAAAGCTCTTGAAGTGTAGAATCCAATGGTCCATACATATAATTGATTTGAAATTCGGGGAATAAGTGGATGTTGGATTTTATTAAAAACTATGGCTTTCGGATGGTACCGCGAGCCAAGCGTTGAACCGTAGTATGTTTAAATTAATTGGCCTGATAGTTGGACCTTAAGGATGTATACCTTGAACATTTTATCATGACCAATGGACTTCTATATTATGTGGATGCGGTTTGAGCAACCGTGCACCCACAAGGAACCTCGTGTTCTTCGAAATTGAGATCCGAACCAAATGTGTTATACTAAGGGATTTGGTGCCCAAATTATGTAACGCCAAGGGTTCTTTTGTACACCACTAACAACGAAATCCTTAGTACTATATGGAGTTGGACGGTGAAGACCTCGAGAGTTCCCAAGACCGTAGGATTGGCTTGTTTCATATCTTGATTCTGTCTATGATTTATGTTCATGCATTGCATTCCGTTTTCAGTACTCTCGTATGACTTGAGCATACTTCTGTCTGGTTAGTATATCTTTCTTATGTACTTGTTTATATTATATCTGTTTCCGCTTCTGATCCGTTACATCTTGATAAGTTCTGAATTATGATATGATCTGTTCTGTATATGTTCTGTTAATATGTGCTTTTATTCCGCGAGTCCGCACCACTTGGCTTCGACCCTATCTAAGTCGGACCCGGCTAAGTGTGGGTTTAGTATATATTTCTGACCCTCTGCAGATGGGATTATATTCTGAGGGTTGACCGGCACCCTAGGTCCACGATGGAGAATTTTGGGCCCTCTGTCTCCTAGTGGCACCACCCTGTTCTGTTCTGTTCTGTATTCTGCTCTCACTTTACATACATGTTTACATGGTTAATTTGAGAGAATATAGCTAATGTGGATGTGCCATTTAGTTCTGTCATTGTGTATACCTATAAATCTTGATTCGTACGTCTCATGCTTATTCTTGCTCAGATTTGCCTAGTGATCATGCTTTGACCTCATATGATTTATACCTGTTAATTATTCAATTGTCTCATGTTATATGATTTATATTTGTTTATCTTGCTTAGCTTAGTCTAATGGTGCTACACTTGGCGTTACAGGTGACTACCTCGATGCCACCAACCCGGAGATCCACGAGGAGGAGGAATCTCCCCGTCACGTAGCTGAATGGACTTCTGATGATGTCTTCTAGACATCTACTCGTTGAGATTGGACGCAAAAAAAATGACCCATAGACCGTGGCTTGGATTGCCACATCTTTTGTTATAGTTTATAAACTTGTTTAGACTATGGCTTGTAAACCTTAACTTAACGTACTTTTTCTCTTGCTATCTCTTGAACTTAAACTTGAACCTTTAATCTATGCTCACGAACATTATGCTCTATATCGTGATGTATTTGATGTTGTTGGATTACAATTTGATATCTATTTGATAGAAATTACACAGGTGGAAATACAGGTGAATAGAAAGTTTGAAACCTCACACGTGAAATCCTGTGGGTGAATTCCGTTCGTGGGGACAAGGGTCAATTTGTTTGACTCGAATCCCCATGCGGGCGTTTGTCGCGCCTTGAGATGGGTGCACTCTCGGGCTCGAGGCATGACACTCATCGTCCACCACACATCATCATGCTACTCCATAAAAGAGTTTGGAAACATTTGTCAGTGAAGATGAACTGTTAGGTGTCTCATTACTTTGGATCATTTTCATGGGCATTTTGGTGGGCCCCAACAAGCTTGATACATAGAACTTCTAGGGCATGTTTATGTCTCGTACCCATTCAGGGCTTTAACAAATGGATAGAGAGGTTGGCAACCTGCTACATAGAACCTCTTGTGTTTGGTTTTAGCATTTGTGTGGGCATCTCTTCCCTCTGTATAGCACTTGTGTGGACTCTTTCGGGTCCCACACTCTGTGGCCAAGTTATTTAAAACAGAGATAATTAGCCAAAGGTCCCTAGAATTGAATGTTTCCAGCCTCTAGTCCAGACGAATTCTTTTTAAGGGCTCTGGTCCAAGCAGCTAGACTATTTGCAGCCAGAGGTCTCTGGATACAATTCTCATGACTGATTTACCCTTTCAACCATTTTAGGCATAAAATTTTGAAATTTCAAAATTACAAATCTTCTGTTTCCCCTCCTCATTTCTAGATAAATTTCAAAATCACAGATCTGATCTCTGCGACAAATCCCGCAGGCCCAAAGGTCTCGATCCCACCGTCAATATTTCCTCTCATACGACGGTGGACCATGAACATCCCATTGATTATGCCACGTGTCGTGTTTTCTAAGAAGTGGAGAAGTGCTTTCTCGTACGATGGCTGCTGTTGATGCTGTTCATGTCACTTCACGTTCTCTCTCTACCTCTCTCATCTGTTAAAGCATCACAGAGGTTTCATTTCATTTCCTACTACCATCTCATGTCTCTTCTGTCTTCTTCTTCATTTATATTTGATTTCCTGCAACCCCATCTTCCTTACCATCTTTTTAGTCCATGTCGTCGATTACAGCAGGTCGTGTTATTCCCTGAAGCGATGTTGCACCGTTACCGTCGAAGGAGAAGAAGACCGGAAGAGGAACGATTCCGGTTCCTGTTGCAGAGAAACAGAGGAGGAAGAAGACCCTGATGGGTCGGTTCCAGCGCAGGTCAGGTCGGATCAAGCCCGACCCGTTTGCAGAAAAAGCCCAGTAGCCAGCCAGTCCAGTTTGGGTCAAGCCCAGGTTGACCTAACTCGTGAAAAATTTATCTGAGTCTTTTGACAAATCTATATGAGTTTTAATGAAATTTATCTGAGTGTTTGTAAAATTTATCTAAGTTTTTTTCAAGTTTATCTGAATTTTAACAAATTTATATGAGTTTTTGGAAAATTTATCTGAGTTTTTAACAAATTTATCTGAGTTTCTAACAAGTTTATCTTCATTTTGGAAATTTATCTGAGTTTTTTGCAAATTTATCTGAGTTCTGAAATAAATTTCTTTACGCTCTGGAAAAATCTATCTGAGTTTTGGCTAATTTATCTGAGTTATTGGACAAATTTATCCGAGTTTGGACAAATTTATCCGAGTTTGTCGCAAATGTATTTGCGTTTTTCTAAATTTATTTGAACTTTTTTGAAATTTATTTGGATCTTTTAAAATTGATTTTCATCTTTTGAAAATTATTTGCGTCTTTTTAAATTGATTTTCATCTTTTGAAAATTTTTAGATTTTTTGAAATTTATTTGCGTCTTTTTAAATTTCTCTATGTTCTTTTGATATTATAGCATTTTTTGAAATTTATTTGCATTATTTCAAATTTATTTGTATTTTTTGAAATTAGTTTTTGTTGTTTTAGAGTTTAATTTTGTTTTTTTTAATTTTATTTACATCTTTTGAAATTTATTTACATTTTTTTAAATTTATTTTCGTCTTTTGAAATTTATTTGGATCTTTTGAAATTTATTTGCGTGTTTGAAATTTATTTCAGTTTTAGAAATTTATTTGAAATTTGTTTCCTATTTTTTGAACTTTATTTGAAAATCTCATTAGCGGAATTTTATTAATCGTGACTAATTTAATGGTAGTTGACCATTATTAATGGCTTATCCCACTAATCATGGGATATGATTTGAAGAAAGGGTAAATTAGACACTTTAGGTTTTCAAATTTGGAAAAAAGACCTTTCACACTATAAAAAAAGATTGTGGACCTAAGGCAATAAAGTGAAATGTTCAGGGACCTCTCGCCGAATCCCCCTTTAAAAAATAAATAAATAAGATGAGGGGTTGTCCCGTTGGTTGCGAACCCGACCTCTTACCCCTGATCGGATCTCTCTCCTTTCATATGTGAGTTTCCATCCTCGCATGTGCGATTCTTCCCTCTCCGTGCGTGTCGGTGTCTTCTCCTGCGAGTGCTCTCTCCCCACATGTGGGTGCACTCATGGGTCCCACTCCCACCCGCTTTGCTGAGAAAAAGGAAAAAAGTGGATAAAATGTATGATGAGCTGGTCTGTTACATACGTAATTTGGGACTCTCCTTTTCTCTATTGGCTTAAAGCAGAGGATCCAGGGTCAGGGCCATTGTTTATTTGGCCTATGCTGATGGTCAACGTATTATAACCCATCTTGCTCTAAATAATTGTAGTTTCTTAATTGGCTTTCTAATGCATGTAGACTAAAATATAACAATTCATACAATCATATTCAATTGCAACTAGGGGGTGTACATGGGCGGTTCGGATCGATTTAGAGGGGAAAGCATCAACCAAACTGAACTCATCGTTTTTCTATTTGCTCAAACCAAACCGAACCGTCTATGTGCTCAAACCGAACCAAACCAAACCGGTTCGGTTATGGTTTTTTTGTTTTTATTTTATTTTATTATTTTCTTCAAAAAAAAGTTTTTCAGTTCAAACGTGGTCCATCAAATGGAATGATGAGAAGCTGTAATGAATACTAAAATATATTTCATAATTCGTTTCAACCAAGGAAGCATATATTAAACGATGGATGAACTCTTTCCATCCATGGTCAGGCACATACCTATTTTTCTGTATAAAACTTGGACTAAACTACATTGCTTCATCTACACCAATGAATTCAACACAAAAGGAATTAGTTTTTTTTTTTTTGCCAGCAACATGGGTTCGAGTGGAATGTAGCCCTAATTTTGAACTAATTGAGATAGACCTCTTCATAGGTCACTTTCTCTTAGGTCAGACCAAACCCCTCGGCTGCGCTAAAAATCCAACAATGCACACTTCTTGTAGAACTTTCATCAAACATGTAACATGCAAGTAGAATATTACTCAAGATAGTACATCGGTCGGTTTGATTTAGGTGGTTAGCCGTGGGTTCAAACCGATAACCGACCGATGTAAGGCGGTTTTAATGATTTTCAAATCGTTGACCGAATCGATCCGTATAAAACCGATCCGAACAACCCACTTCGGTAAGTTCAATTCGATTTCACAGTGATACCGCATTTTTTTGTGCAGCGCTAATTGCAACTACACCAAATTATCTATAGCGAGTTGTTGGAGGCTCATCGAAGTCTACGACTGGTCCACTTTTTTATCTGCATGGACCGAACAAGCTGTCTATTTCCTACGGCCATGCATCATCTCATGGTATAATATTTCTTTCCTATTTGACAACTCATCCTAGTACTATCAATGTAGATTCTGCGTTGGTCAACCAGATCCGATCATGATGGATACTTGATATCATTGATGTTTGCACATGGCATTGGTACATCTCTCCTTCTGGATTCCACTCCCTTCTATGTAACTAACTCTGCTGCAACTGCCAGTTGTAGTAATATAATATGATGAAATGAAGTGGCCTAAAAGGGCAAATGGTTTTGTGTTGAGTTGCGGATCTAGGATTTTTGTTTGAAGGGTGTAATCTAAAATGGATGTACATGGGTCTGCCCCTACATACGTAGATCTTATTGAAATAGGAACTTGAGGGTTGATCCAACTGCTCATCTTACTTTTGCTGCCATATCGGATTTTATTGCTGGATGTAAAAGAGATAGTGGATTTGTTTGTCTTTTGTTGAATCTTTTTGCAGCTTTGACAACCATTTTAAGAGCAAACGGCCTAAATCTAGAAATTTAATAATGCTAGTCTCTCTAATCGTGTGCATGCTTACCGATTCCGTCTTTCCAAAAGAGCAAGGATTTTCATATAGAGGAGGAGCATAATTAAGGAAATGAATTTTATATATAAATGCCTACTTTTTTTATACTTTTAGAATGGCATTGATATTTTAAGAGTTGATCCTTGAGCTTGAAAACCAGTTTTAAAGTTTGTGTGGATTTTGAGGTTGGGTACTAAGGAAATCCTGTGTTAAACCTTAGTAGATCCTTGGGGCCCACTTATTTACATCCAAACTACTTAAAATAAATCTCCCCCTCACCTAATGGTTTTGGCTAAATTTTTTCATTGTAATAGGAATTATGTTTTCCTCCAAATTGATCATCTGTAAAATATTTTTTTCACTTCATTGATTTTCGGGTATTTTATTAGGCGTTTAACATGTATTGAATTTGACATTGGCCTAACTTCTTGGAAAAGAGATTTTGCCACAAAAAAACTAAACATTTTTGTTTACTGGTCTGAAATTAACTAAGTGATCAGCCTTGCTGAAAAAACAAATTGAACTCTTATTATGAGGTTTTCATAATGTGCTGCTTCAGAGGACCCGTACAGATAACACTGATTCATAGCAAGCACATTTTTTTTTTTTTTTTTTGGCAAAAGATAGCAAGCACATTTACTGGAAGCTTTGGCCATTTTTTCTGTATAAATGCACAATTATTTTACTATACTTTAATCACATTTTTCTCTTTCATCAACAAGCAATTAAGTAACTGTAGTTATTTTTTAAGTTACATCAAGAGGAGACTATAATTAAAACTAGAGTTCCATGAGTAAAGCAAAAGGCATGTGAATGTTCATGTTACATCAAGAGGAGACTATTAATAAAACTAAAAGAGTTCCTTGAGTAAAGCAAAAGGCATGTGAATGTTCATGTTTGCTACTACTATTTCATACAATTGGATTCAATGGGGGACCTAGGATTTTTGTTTGGGTGGTGCCGGCAATGATTAAGTGAAGTAGTTAAATAATAAAATTGAATTTTTAAGATCTTATACGAGGGGTTTTTTAAATCTCACAGGTGCGACCGCACCTGCGTGCTAACACTTGGGTCCGCCCCCTGATTATATTATAAACTATTACCAATTTTACACTAAATTTGTGAAGAGTCTGTGGTCATCAATGCCAAGGGTCTGTTTGGTTAAAGATTCAATATTGGAATACGGAATCATCCACAAGGCACTTATGTTGATCTTAAAATATTACACTCTCCAATACCAATCTATACTCATGCCTTCTTTTTCGTATTTTTGGATAGGAGACCTACCAATGATCAATTCAATCCATTCACACATTTGTCTTGAATTTGCACTCGTTCTACCAGCATGTACATTGACATTCTTAAATTTGCACCGATCTTATTTAGGCACCGGTTGAGAAAAGCAGCGGCTGATGGATGTTTTGAAAAAAAAATTTATGACAAATAATTAAGGATTAAGAGCATTTTAGTGGCCTAACATTTTGCACATCCTTAGTACCTTCCAAACCTGTCCATCTCCTCCTACCTTGATTGACATGCTTCCAACTGAGCCCCTCAAGTGGTGTCTCAAGCGCCCTGTGTGTTGACTCTTGTGTGCAAGGGTTGCAACCAATTGATCCATACTTCAACATGGACGGATCGGACCCAAGTATGGGCATGTGGGTGTGATCGCACCCGTCAAATCGTGATGCGCTTGCTTCCAAAATCTATATGAAAAATTCTGGATTCACTTTCGAAAATCTAATAAAAACTATGAGTCCACTCTCAAAATTCACATAAAAATTTACAGTTTACTCCAAAACCAAACTATCAATTAGGCCAACCGTAGAAAAACTTTGTATATTCCCACTTCTAGACCTCTGTTATCAATCAGATCACTTCACTCACCCATTCCCTTGAAATGGTGGCATTGACCAAGATTGCACACAAGGTAAGAATTATTCGCTGGTGGGATTTATGGGGAAGGTTTGCATGTGGTCTAATGATAAAATCATGATACCCTAAATTAAAATTTGAGAAACATTTGATGAACCTGATAATTCGTATGCTGTAGGGAAATCCAAGCCTTTGATCTAACTACTTCTCTTTCTTCTCATGCATGTCCCACTTGAGAGTAACTTTAAGGGGTTGGCCGAGGAGTCAGGACTACGGTTCATCCATCTTTTAGAGCTAGAGGCCTTGGTATGGACTCCCGGTTCTTCCTTCTTCAGGAATTGAAGGTTGAGTCCACTAATGCTACCACCTAAAGGCCACAGGGGTGTTTACCGGGCTTTCTTTTGGACCCGGAGAGATTACTACAGTACAAAAGATTGGAAACACTCCCGATAGAGAAAAAAAAAAAAAACTCGAGAGTTGCATTTTTATTTTAATGCAAAATTCCCAATTCTCTTGTGTGCAGGTGACGGTTTGGTTGAGTAAAGTTAAAGTCCAGTCATAGAGTTACTGCTTGTGGTCAGATGCTGCAGGCGCTGAACAGAGTGTGGCGTAATTGGATGGAGACAAGACCTAAGACAGGTCCAAATGGCTATTTTGGCCGTAACCCGCCACAAAATAATGAGAAAGAAAAAAGGATTTTACAGAAAAAAACACCCTTACACGGTCCGTGTACGAAAAAGGATCTCACAGCTTTTATTATATGAAAAAGGCCATCTTTATAATTTTAACTTCTTTTTTTCCTTTTTCGTTTAAGTTGAGCAACAATATCGTTGCTGGTGTCTTCTTCTTTCTCTTTTCCCTCTCTTTCTCCATCTCCCTCACTCTATTTTGAAGTCTCTTTTCTCTAAACTGCTATGTTGAACACTCTGTAAAAAAAATTATACTATTTGACCCTTCTTTATTTTCTTTTTCATTTCTATTCATCAGGAACAAAGAGGAGGAACATGAAAAAGCTTAAACTTGCCTTTATACAGGCAGAGGTCCCAATAATACAATCTCAGTTGAATATCAAATAAACATGATTAATGATTAACCCTAATCCAGATTAAGCAATCAAACCACAAGTGAGAAGGACACAATGATTTATACGTGGAAAACCTGCTCGGGAAAAAAACACAGGCCTTACCGTCTAGGCCAACAGACAACCAAGCACTATGAGAAAATTGAAGATTACAAGACACTTACAACCCTTTCCCAGTTGTTGACTCAACCTAAGGACTGCTTCAGATCTTGTTGACATCTCGTCACGAATCTTCACTGTGCTTGAACAAAACCGTCTTCAAGAAGAGCGATGGAATCAGATCAAGACTTGATCCTACAGTGCAACAGAACAATAATCCTTGGGGCAAACAATGGATCTCTCAAACTCTTTCTCACAAAGATATCTTCTACTTCAGAGTTGTTGCAAGAGGAGAGACATAAAGCCTATTTATAGATGTTATTTCATGTATCAAAGGCTTTTGGAACATGCAACTTTCTTCAAAGATTTTAGTAAGTGGAGTTCGTCCAGTTTTAAAATTCTCAGGTTCGCTCGAGCGTACATGGGGTTCGCTCGAGCGAACTGCTCTCTGGATGCAGACGTTCAGCACATGAAACCTTGAGTCGAGCGAACATTGTAGTGCGGTCGAGCGATCAAGTTACTGTGATGGGTTCGCTCGAGCGATCATTGGATTCGCTCGAGCGACCCATGCTCTGTCTTCAGAATTTTTAATCCAGAACCTAGATGGGTCGAGTGCACATGATGGTGGGTGGAGCGAACAATGTTCTGTTGGGCTTGCTCGAGCGAAAGGAGGTTCGCCAATTAATATCTTTATAGAACAAATGGTTATATTTTAGTTCATGCAAATGGTTGCAGCAGTAAAGCTCATGAATGCAACGATGGTTCTTCCTTCTCTTGATCACAATTCCTTTTGGACCGATCCAAGTTTTTAACTGTTCGTTATGAACCCTAAGAAAGGACAAAAGGGGAAAAATCAGATGCTTTACCTAATTTTGGGCAGACTAGGAAACTAAAATATATTGCCTCGTTACTTTGATCTTGGCAGTGATTTTAACGACATTTTCAACTAGAAGCACTTCATAGATGTATTGAGAGATGACATTGAGATAGTAGAGTCGTTGACTATTTCTTGCAGCCATTGTGGCTTGATTTTCGTATGGAACAATTAATCCATTTCCAATGGCGTCATTTCCTTGTTCAAGGTTTGCACATCAAAATCCTTATATATTGCAGTTAGCTGGACTATTTCTTTCAAGATAGAGAATGAGCAAAGGTTTTGGCAATATATGGTAGAAAACATTGCAGCCAATGTGACTTGATTTTCGTATGTCTCTAAACACACAGTAGAAAGAGTCTGGGGCGGCGCTACTTGGTCCACAGTGGGGTCAATTGATCCCATTGAGATATGAAACAATATTAAAAAGAATTTTTGAACCCACTCAATTTAAAAGTTGAATCAAGTCCTCCAACAGCCACTTGTTGTTGACGTGTTCTCTCTTGCAAAAGTTGTCTCCAACTTTTTTTCAATTTTTTTATTTTCTTTTTGTCGTTTTATTAACTACTTGTATCTAACCTTTTTTCATTTCTTTCTTTTGTGCCGTGATTGCAACAGTGCCTTGTTGGGTCAAGAGACTAGACTACTATAGTACTATTTTTTCTTGTCCTAGCCTCCTAGGTATAGTATTTCAAACAGATCTGAACCATTGACTTTTGCAATTAATTGATTTTTCCCCTCTACTATGCACTACATGTATGTGCATATCATTAATACATGTCAAATTTAATATTTATTTTGCCCTTAGGTTTGTCCGTCCATAGCTATTAGGAGTTTATGTATTTGAATTTTCTTTTTGGATTGAGAACTATTAGTAATAATGTATTAAAATTTTTATTTATTTTTGTTTGAGAATTCAATATTATCTTTGTAAATAGATTATTTGATAATTTTATATTATGTTTGTCGAATTATCGAAAGTAGATGGCAAATGTTGATAAAGGAGAAAAAGATTTATTCGATTTACAGAAGATATGTCTTTTGTTGACCCCACTAACTCGAATTCCTGGAGCCGCCCTTGGAAAGAGTATTGATTTAAATGTGCATTAATCAGCAAGAAACACTTACCATTAATGAGTATTAGGAAGGGTTTCTAATGTGTAAGACCCGCATGAAGGTAAAAACATGAATGAGTTGACCGAGATGGAGGTGTTGAGGATGATAAAGGTATTGTAGGTAGTGGGCTGAGCAAAAATTGGAGTGGGGGAGATGGAAAAAGAGGAGGGAAAAGCTTAGGAAGAAAAAAAAGGGAAGAATAAGACATGAGTAACGATATCATTGCTCAACTAAAACGAATGACGATATCTTCACTCAGTCTTAAAAGGTAAAAAAAAAAAAAAAAGCCCAAAATCATGGGAGGGCCTTTTTGTGTAGTAAAAACTATACGGCCCTTTCTCATGCATGGGCTATCTAAGGGGTTTTCCCCATAAAATTCTCAAGAAAAAAAGAAAAAAGGTAACAAGTAATGGCACTATTGCAAATAGTAAGATCCTCTCTCACAACCATTACATAAAATCGTGTAATATGTTTTTTTATAAACTCCATCGTGAGTCACACACAAAGATAATTCAAACTGTTCAAGATGAATCACATCCACACCACTGATATATCCTCAAATTTTAGCTTAGAATAAGTGGGTCCTACCGTCCAATCGAGCATCATGACAAAAGGTGACTAGGCGCGTATGTGGCGTTGCTACTGACAAGGTGTTAATCACATTTCTATCATGGCGGTCAATAGTATGGTGGGGCCCACTCCTTTTGAGTTAAAACTTGAGGATATATGATTAGAGAGGATGGAACTCATCTTGAGCCATTCGAGTTTTCTCTATGAGCCCCATGATGGAATTCCAGAGAAAGTGATACATGACTTCATGTACTAGATGCGACAGAGGATCCAATCTCCCAAATAAGATAGCAAAGAGGGCCTTGAAAGCAAAAAAAATTAAAAAAGGGCGAACACACTCATGGTTGAATGATGTATATCACACAATATCTCCAAGTCCTCAAGTTTATAGTATTACTTGGGACCAATAATCAATGTTAGGAAAATGAAAAAAAGATAAAAAAAAAAAGGAAGTTATTTAGGGGCTGATCGAAATTAGAGCTTTTCTGCAGTATTATTTATTAATTTATATTATTGTATATATGGTAATATTGTGATAGTTGTGATGTTTAGCGGTTTAGAAACATGTCGACTGAAATTGGAGTGTTTGAGGATTTATAAGGGTTTCATAGTGGGACCTCTAATGTCTGTCAACGTTTTCTTCCCCATTCTTAAACTTGAAATCACGTGGCGGAAGCTAGAGTTCCAAGAATCACTTGTTTCCCATAATTTCACCGTAACTATCATTGAATGAAGAGACTTACATTTATAATGAAATACCAACTAATCTTATCCTAAGGATAAAGATAATTTAAGAATATCACTAACATCCTAACAAACTTATTAACAGATGATAGATTATCTCTCCAACATCCCCCCTCAATCACATGATACTTTCATAGAAAAGATCTGTGATTGGTACGTAATATGAAAATAAACTGATCTCTAAAATTAAAAAAAATAATTAATATATTGAAAAACCAATCATCATGTATTCTCGGTGATTGTCGTCTATCCTTGAATTCATCACTGTCGCAATCCGCTCCTTTCTGAGTCTGCCGGTACCGATGGCCCACTGAACCAGTTCTATCGTGATTTCTTCCAAAAGCTTTGATCGTGCAATTTTGATGAAGATGTTGAGATCGTAGATCTTAGATGGATGGATAGGAGAGGATGGTCGATTTTTTTAAAACATTGAAAAAATGACGGTGATAATCACGGAAGCAAGATGATACCCAACTTGATTGCAAGATCATTGCTGGCCCCAAGCTCTGATACCATATAAAATTTCGAGAATCAAATTTTTCCTATAATTTAACCATAAGTACCATTGAATGAAGAGACTTATATTTATAATGAAATACCAACTAATCTTATCATAAGGATAAAGATGATCTAAGAATATCACTAACATCCGAACAATACTAACAACCTAACAAACTTATTGACAGATGATAGATAATCTCTCCAACAGAAGCACATCCTAATTGGATGCATAAAAAGTGTAGCAAAATAATATATTATAGAACATGATTTTTAATTTTCTAGACTTCATGCATGTTTGGCAAACCAAGAAAGTATGAAAAAATATTATTTTTTCTCAAAAAGCTCAATATTTTCTCTAGAGCCCCCTCCCTCAAACAAAAAATACTACATAATAAAACTCTTTGAAAATAAAAGCCTAAAAAATCCCTTACATCTTGTCCTCATCAAAGAAATGCACTAATCACTAACATCCTAAAAAAACTAACAACCTAACAAACTTATTGACAGATGATAGATAATCTCTCCAACAGAACACTACAACAATATGCACTTTTAGCGACGTTTTTTAGCGACGATTTATAAAAGCGTCGGTAAAAGTAAACCTTTACCGACGATTATACAAAAACGTCGGTAAAAGTGCCCTTTTACCGACGTTTTTATTACAAACGTCGGCAAAGTTCAAAGTGCAAAATAAAATGAAAGATTATTACCGACGTTTTCTAATTCGTCGGTAAAGTGAATTTCAGCGACGTTTTATTTATTTTACCGACGATAAAAAACGTCGGCAAAATCCTTTTTATTTTTTATTTATTTTCTATTTTCTTTTTGCCGACGAAAAAAAACGTCGGTAAAAGTCCTGTTATTTTCCGACGAAATTTAAAACGTCGGTAAATTGGATTTATTTTTTATTAATGTTTTTATTTTACCGACGCAATTTATGTTTTACCGACGAAATTTAGCGTCGCAAAGGTATTTTGCCGACTTTTATCAGAAAACGTCGGCAAAAGTTGTTAATTTTTATCTTATTTTTTATTAATAAAAACTTATTAATATTTACCGACGAAAAACTGTATTTTCCGACGAAAAGAGAACGTCGGTGAAGATCCATTTTTACCCCTCCCGACGAAAAGAAAACGTCGGTGAAGATCCATTTTTACCCCTCCCGCCACCAAACCCTCTTTTCCCCTCTTTTTCGCTCACTCTCTTTTCCCTCCTCTCTCTCACTCGTTCACTCTCGCTCCCTCACTCAATCTCTCTGTGCTGTCTCTCTCGATCTTCTCTCTCTCGATCTTTTCTCTCTCTCTGGCTCTCTCATTCTCTCGCTCATCTCTCCCCTGCGCGGCCCTCCCCCATCTCTTCTCTCTCACCGTCTCCCCCTTGTAACCCTCATTTCCCCTGCACAGCTCTCCCCATCTCTTCTCTCTCCCCTGCGCAGCCCTCCCCATCTCTTCTCTCTCACTCTCTCACCGTCTCTCCCCTGCAACCCTTCATCTCTCTAGCCCTCTCCATCATCTCGCCGTCCTTTCCATCCCCTGCAACCCTTGCGCTAGCACATCACTTCCACTCTCTCAGCCGATCCGACTGAAATTCCTCTCCATTCGAAAACCCCCAAATCTCCAACCCTTACCCTCGTCTCTCTCGAACCATCGTCCATCCCATCATCGAAAACCCTCTCCATTCGAAAACCCAAATAAAAACTGTTTCAGACCTTCTCCTACAACCTCTCTGGCGTGCAAGTGAACTCTCTTGACTCTCTCGCTTTCCACGCAACATAAAACGAAGGTAGGGAACGAAGAAGAGGAGGAAAAGAGGAAGAAAAAACCTGCTGCCTTGAAAACTCAGGTATACTGATGCTCTCTCTCTTTGTGCTTTTGATTCGCGATTGAAAACTCATACTTACAGAACAGGGGAATTCCTTTTTAAGATTTCTCTTGTGAGATTTTAGCTGTTGCCGATTTGAACTGGAGACGAAGTTAGAGAGAGAGAGAGAGGGGTATTGATTCTAGATTTTCAATGTATGACTTCGGTAGAGATTCTTTACGAGTTTTTGTTGTTGCATTTGTGATTCTTTTTTTGGGGGTGAGATTTGTGATCGTGGTGGATTTGAAGTGGGATTTGGAAGTGATTGATGGTTTTTGTTTTGTGTCTTGCCTTTTTTTTAAGCGATGGATGGAGGAAAGTTTGAGAATTATTTTTATGTTCATGCAATGGATACTTGTCTGTGGAGATCTTTTGCTCTTTTTTTTTTTTGTTCTCTTCTTCTTCTGAGGTTTAGTGAGTTTTGTTTGAGAAAATATTTGAGTGTTTCATGTGTTTTTGGAATATGTATTCTTTGTATCTTGTTAGATAATATTGTATGAATGCTTGTTAGATGAAATTTTTTTTTTGAAAAGAGGTTGAAAGCGGGGCCAAATATGATTTTACAGATTTTTTTTTAATTCCTAGAAATAAAATTTTAAATTTTTTTATGTTGATTTTTCTTTTCTTGTCTGTTCTTTTTTGTTGCAGTCATGTACTTTTGCTTTGTGGTTTTATCATTCAGAATGAATGAATGAATTTTTATTTTTTTTGGATTGGGAGAATGAATGATTGATGATAAAACTTTTTATGTTGATTTTGTTGGACTCATGTACTTTTACTTTGTGCTTTGTGCTGTTTTTATCATTCAGAATGAATGATTCATTCTGATGTTTTGCTTAACCTGCTTTGAATGATAGAAATGTTCTGGGATTTAACTTTTTAATCATTTTACTACTGCAGTATTCCCTTGCAGTTTGAACTTGGTTCTCAGATTACATGTTTCCTGTAAAATAAGCATCAGTGGATGGCTTTAATTGATTTTTTTTTATGCCAGATTGGAGTGAGATGCATGCACTAAACTAGTTACTGTTTACCTTATTTACCTTAGATGTACTCAATTTGTTAGTTGGGCTAGGATAGGCCCCAGCCTGATCCATGTTCGGATCAGGCTGATTTAGTGCCACAGCCATAGTGATGTTCTCTGATCCACTGAACTTGAACAGGCAATGAAAACTGAAGATTTTTATACCAGTAGTTTCTTAATTTCCTGGGGTTTGAGGTTTTTTTTTTTAATTAGATAACAATCTAACTTAATTTTATCAATTTTTCATGCAGAAGCATTTCCTTGGAAATGAAAATGGATTCTCAAGTGTTTTTTAATATATAGTTTGGTGCAGCAAGTTGCCACAAATTTCATTTCCTTGCACATCAATTTTTTTGTGTGGATTTTCATTCTTCATGAATGGATGGAAAATTGAAAACCTTGTGGCTAATGGGTCCTTGGTGTAAAAGAACCTTTCATCTCTTGCAATTGTAGAAAGGCTCTTTCAGCAGCTCATTTTCTCTTAAAATGAAATTTCCCTAAAAATATATGGAACTTTGCATGAACAAGTGCCAAAGGAGGCAAAGAACATTAAATAAAATCTCAGGTTCAAGTTATGAAGCTGCATGGAGAAATTACAGTTGGGCTGAGAATACTATACTCAAGAGTAAACCTTACTACAAATGGTGCATCTAATGAATGAAGAGAGCACTGATGAGGTATATAGTCTAGTGGAAACATTGAACTTGTTTGGATACTTTAATTGTGAATTTGTATCAGCCCAAAAACAACAGGATCATACTCTACCCAACCTAACCAACATTCAACAAGGTTTTGAGAATTTACTTTAGACTTGTTACATGGAGGGTGTTCCTCATTACAATGGGTGTGTTCCCCTGTCAATTACCAGAGTGCACTTCTAGAAATTGTGCTTTCCTCCAATGCGAGCTCCAAAATTGTGCTTAGTTTGGAATACTTGCTCCAAAATTCTAGCTAGAGCATCCTAGACTCCTAGTAATAGGAAAGACTTTTCCTCATAAGACTCTCTGTATGTACTCTGCATAAAGATACTTACAAGTAATGTAATGGATTGGCCCCTCCTAATTTTGAAAATCTCCCTAACTTCTCTCTCTATCTTGAAGAAAATCTTGCATTAAGGAAGCAGAACTCTTCAGTAAAGAATCCTAGTTTGGAAAGACTTTCTTTAGAACACTTTCTATTATGAGTAGTACTCTTTAAAGTCCCATTTCTAAAAAAAATTAAAAAAATAAATTAAAAATAAAAATGAAATAAAATAAAATAAAAATACAAAACATAAAAAAAATACTATCAAAAGCACTTTAATTGTGGTTTTTTCTTCAAAATGTCAACAATTAAATTGTTAGCTTTCTCCATTGTCTTCTCCAATTCATCTTCTGACATTTGATACTTGTCGCAAAAAGATGCAATATGGATCAACCTGTAAATACCACCATCCAAAAGATAGGCAAGTTAATTCATTATGTATTCCAATGTAATGTTATTAGTAATGATTTTATAAATGACTGCTATTGTATTATTGTTTTTCTATATAGGTGAAGTCGAAAAAAGCTCAAGAGAGTCGAGCCAAGCTGCCATATAATCATACTGGTGGCTCCAGGTCATTTGCATCGAGACTGTCTCTGATGGTACTAATTATATTCATATGAAGAAACTAGATTAAGTTTATATTCATTTGTGGTTTATGTTCTATTTCTAGTTACCATGTTGTTTCCTACTGTTTTGGAGAGAACTGGCATTACTGCCTTTGATTTGAGCAAAGTGATAGAGAGTTTTGTTAGGCATGAAGAAACCTTTCCAAGAGAGTTGAAACAACATCTACATTCCTTGGAAGAGCGGTTGTTAGAGAGTATGGCATGGGAAAAGGGCTCCTCCTTGTACAATTCATTGATCATAGTGGATTTTTGTTCAATCTTGTTAGCGGTGATTATTATGAGGATGGGAAGGACCTCAATTGCCTCAATTGAATTTTTAATGATCCTGATCCATGTTACTTTATCTATGTTCCAATCTTCCTTTTTCTTTGACATATATTACTATAGTTCTCATACCATATGTAACTTGGTATGGGGATACCACAAATTGTGGAAGAGGTGAAATATTTTTGGCAGAACAGATTGTAATCCATCCTACATGAACTTTGTAAAAAAAGAAAAAAGAATCAGTATTGGTGGTATACCATAGTTACAAACAGTTGACAAACTGTTTCACTTTTCTAGAGATGTAGTTCATAGTTTATATGATTCATTTCTCATCTTCATTTATATGTCTATTACTCTTGTCACTGCTGTATTTGGTCTGTCTTTTCAGTAACCTCCCTTCTACTTGTCTTCCCTGTATTGTTCATTTCTACTTGTGTCTTTTCAGTAAGCTCCCTTCTACTTGGGTCTTTTATTGTGCATTGATAAACCATCTATATAAATTCTTGTCAGACATGTAGAAGAGGCTTTCTCTGTTGAGAAGTCATTACCTTTCGTTTGGGGGGTTATTTAACCTTTTTAAAGAATCCTACTTGCACATGTGTTCGTACCATTTTTTAGACCGGGCTATTCATGATGGGGTTATCAATCTTATCAGTGTCTAGGACCAATCATTTCATTTATCTCTTATGATTTATATCCATTTCTGATGTTTGAAATGTCTCAGTTATATTACGATTTACGTCCATTTCCTTTGTAATCCTGTAATTGTTTTCCATTTCGTTCAACTTGTAAGGGATACTTAATTATTTGTGAAAGCTGATATGCACCAGTAGATTCTGTGATTGTAATATATATATATATATATATAACTTTGTTTTTGGTTTCTTGGGTGTATTTGTGTATTTGGTAGATATTTTTGTGCTTCATGTGGCTAATATGTACAAGAAAACGGCCATCAAATGTGATTTTCTTATGTGCAATATGTACTAATGAAGTTGGTGATCAAGATCTGCATTGTGAGGGGCCTTGCTCTTTAGGGCAGAGCATTAGATGTTCATCTTTTGATTGAAGCTGTTTCGATGACCTAAGATGACCTGAGATCGATCACCAAGTAACTTCACTTTGGTTTAATCTGATCACATCTGAGCGAGTCACAGTTCATTAATAGTGTCACGGCTGATCAAAGTGCAAACCACTTTGTTTTATCACTTTATATAATTCATTTCAATAATCATCTTGCATTCAATGTAGAAAAAAGCTCTATTTGGTTCGGCAAGTTCATTTTATTCACTTGGTTTCCTACAACATGGAAGTAATTGTTACAAGGGATGTGCTCACTGAAACACTTTTTTTCTACTCGCAGATCGCTTGGTACAAATCCTTTGATTTGATGTTATGACTTATGATCACCCACAGTTCAAATTTCTATGATGAGTTTTTGGTCCTCAGAAACCTTCTCACTGGTACTAAGGAGATTGTGTGGTTCCTGTATTGGCTTACATCTTTCACAGGCAAGTCATTTTGGCTATTGTACACTCGCAGTAGGGTTTTATAAGGAGGCTTTGTTTCCTCTCTTTTTTCCCTCTTTTTTTTTGGGTTGTCATCTCTTTATCTATAATGCTTGATTAGCAAGAGAGGCTGGTGCCTGACTGAAGATGGTAACTCACTCAGCTTTACCAATTCCCATGGACTTGTTTTCCTTTTTTAATCTTTTGTTGGATTTCTTACTATGTTGGAAATCATATGGTATCTTTCTCGTTGTCAACATAAGTGCACAATTTAGCGTTGCTGATCAATCCAACTCTCTCACAGACAAATTGATCTATGAATCTAAATGGGTTTACCAAGCAGTGTGTGGATAAATTATCTAAGCTAGGTGCTCACCTTAACTAAAAGTTTGGTAGTCTTGTTTCTTATATTACCACCATATTCTTTGTCGTGTTCAGTAAAAATTCAGAATATACTAATAGCAATAATGTGCAACTGTCTTCACTAATCTCAGCCTTTTGTCCATGAGACTCATTTTGGATGAGCCAGAACATCCACTGGTTGTATTCTTTTCATAGATTTCTTGAAAACTATGTTTTTAGTTGGTAGTGTCAATGGACACCACAAAACTCAATACAAATTTGTTGATCGCAATTCGCAGCTCGATTCTGGAGTGTCAGGAATGTTAGATCTGTATTAATTTTTATTCAAAACTTGATAAGAGTTCTCTCTCTCTCTCTCTCTCTCTCTCCATTTATAGGTATGTTTAGATTCTCTCTCTCTCGCCATTTATAGGTATGTTTTGATTCACAAAAGACTTATGTAGGGTTGACTGGGTTCACTTGTTTGTAAGGAAGACTCCTGTATGCAATTGAGTCATATAATGATGGAAAAAGTTCCCTGCATTTGTCATCAATGGGGCCTTTGATTTTTCAATGGGGCCTTTGATTTTTCTTTGTATACTTCTTCTTTGGTTATTGATTTATTTTTGGTTTGTGAAGTTTTATCGGATCAGAGTAAGAGGGCATTGTATGATGCGGGATTGTACGATCCAGATGAAGAGGAGGTGGAGGTGGAGGTGAGTCAAGTGTGAGAGAATCTCCTGTTTTTTTAATGTAAAATGTGCGACCCACTCGAAGTGATCTTTATCATATCATTTGGGTTGTTGTGGATTCTCAATTCTCAATGTCTCTGTTTAATGATTTCAGGGTTTCTCGGAGTTCGTTCAAGAGATGCTGGCTTTAATGTCAGAGGTTAGAAGAGAGGTAATGCCTTCTTATCTTGCCTTTCCCGTCTTGATTTGCCATATTCATGGGACAAATGAAAATTTCTATGTATATAGATGTTCTATTTTCAATGTTTGATTAGAGATTGTGACTGCCAAAAATGGTTTGGAATTCTTTTTCACTAAAGTCTTTAAATATTTTCCTCTAATTTGATCCATTCTTACAGTGGTGCAGAGTATGTCAGGAAGGAAATTCCTCTTCAAGTTTTGCCCACCCGAACACTGCTCAAGCTTGACTGTCCTTTGACCTCATTTACAGAGATGCAACATGTTTTGTTTGAGGAGGAGCGTGCAGCATATAACCAAGCAATCTCACAGAATATTCGGTAATACCCACTGCACCTTACCCCTTGGTGATTTCATGATTTTTTTTCTTACAATTTCACGGTGTTGCTGTTATATGATTCAGTTACTTTTTTTTTTTTTGCTCTTTATTTAGAGATGGAAAACTACACCCACTTGCTTTCATTCACCATACATCGACATACCATGCTTCTATGTGCAAGTTAATGGAATATTGGTTAGTTCACTTGCTCTCATCCTCTTTCATATCAAGGAATTATATTGTGATACAAAACTTGTATTGTTTGCTGAGGTGTATGATTCTGTCCATGTGGTTGCCATGGTCCTGTGATCCAAGCCATCGATATGACAAGTCCCACTGGTATGGATGCTATTAGAATCTTATAGGTTGGCAGCTGTGCAGAATTCTGTGTCTCAGCAAACCACATATTTTGTGGCTTATGATCTGAGATACAGGATATACTTGTGTACGTATATATGGTGTTGGATATGAATATGATACTAATACTCTAATAGAATATGAGTCATTCCAGTCTTGCTATATGAAGTTTGTTATGTTTGACTCCATAGTGATTTCACCATATTATTTACATAAGAAACATATAAATTAGATTTTCTCCAAAAAAAGGCAAACAAGAAAAACAGAGGAATAGAAAAGGAGAGAAATGCATAAGCCAAAATCCTATTAAACCATCTTCTATGAATTACTTAATAGAATTAACTCATGTATTGTAACCTTGTTGGACTGAACTGCTTGAAGAAGAATATGCATTGACTGAGTGTTTCTGAATTAGGTTGGTTATTTTGAACCTGTAGTGATTTTGTCATATCTTTTCATAACATACATATAAACCAGAATTCTATGAAAACATCTTCATGTTAAAGACTTTGTAGAACTGTAATCTTGTTGCATTGAACATGCTCCAAAGAGAGTCTTGTCTAAAAAAACTAAAAAGAAAAATGTATTGTAGGTAAAATTCATAGTCCTGATCTAAATGGGAGACTACAATTTTAGGATTGTACCTTGTTGACACCATGTGACTTTAGTTATTAAGGTTGCCCCCTTCCAGGCTGATATTCATTATGGATGCTCTTAGAATGCCTTGAAATTCAGACTTGTTTCTCCTGTTCTGTTCAATGTTAGAGACATCCCCAGATATGTCTTAATATCAAGACATGTGTCTTTAAGTCCCAAGATTTGGGAAGAGAACAGGAACCAGGATTTCTGTCTATTTGGCCCTCTTCTTTCTCGAAGAAAGCTACAACCTCGTTGAGAGTGATTAAGTGGAGGTGGTAGTAGAGGTGAAGAATTAAAGATCATCGGAAAATTGTCCCCTCAGTAAAATTTTAGGAGACATCCTCAGGCAACTCACCTCTTCAAGACATCGCACCACATATGACCTAGAGGAAAGGAGATAAGGGATACCCTTGGCATAAGCCTTTCTCAGCCTAAATAGTCTATGCTCTCTGTCTATTCGGACAACAAAAGGAAAGGAAGGTTACACCTTTCATTATGCAGTACACAATCATGAGGAAATCTCCACTCAAGCTATCATATAACTTTTTCAATATCTAAATTTAATGCTCACATATTGCATCAGCTAGAGATCAAATGTGATCACCAACTTCATTAGTACATATTTCTCTGTGGGGTTTGATTTCTGCTGTTATTCCATCAGTTTCTTTCTTCTTTTTTTTTTCTCTCAGTTTTCAAAAGAAAGTCATGTTCTTGTTATTGCTTTTGTTTTGGGTATTCCAATAAAAATGGTTACTTTAGTCTCTGCCTTGAATTTTTACCTTTTTTTGCTTCTTTGTTTACATCTTCATGAAATGTTTGTTGGTTTCTACTTCTCACCTTAATTTATTTTGATGGGTCTTATGTTCCAACCTCTGATTTGATCTTTAATTCTCTATTCTATTTTTCTATTTGATTGATTTGATTGTTGCTATTCCCTGAAAGCCTGTTTGATGTTATCATTAACCCATGTAGTGGTTCATGTTATCATTAATCCTTTGAGATATTGTTGACACCTGATGCATCTGGGTCATATAATTGAGCTATTGTTAGTTTTCATTTCTATTGATGCTTTGTATGAGTACAACTCTACTGAAAGTAGCTCACAGAGATCACATACTTCACCTCTTTGCCCACCTTGCACTAATCCTATTTACAGTATTTCTATCAAATCCTCCAAAAGTAAATTCTACTATAATACATTTAAAGTTCTTTGTGCTTCTTTTCATGCTAGAAATCCTTCTTTTCAGTTCATCCTCTGTTTTGGCAGATAATCACATCTCAGCAGTGGCATTTGAAGCCTGGAATTTCTGCAATGAAGTTGGTTCTGAAGCCCCTCAAATGGGAACATCACCTGCTGCCTGTTTCAGATTTTCAGTTTTCCTTCCAATTTAATTTGGATTTTTGTAGGTTGTTTTAATAAAAAGTATTTTATTTTTTTTATTTTTTTAAAAATACTATTACCGACGTTTATTTTTAGTCGGTAAAAGTACAAATTTATTTTTTTTAAAATTTAATACTTTTGCCGACGAAAAAAAAACGTCGGTAAAAGTATTTTATTTTTTTTTATTTTTTGAAAAATACTTTTACCGACGTTTGTTTTTAGTCGGCAAAAGTATTAAATTTATTTTTTTAAAAATAAAATACTTTTACCGACGTTTTTTTTCGTCGGCAAAAGTACAAATTTTTTTTTTTAAAATTTAATACTTTTGCCGACGAAAAAAAAACGTCGGCAAAAGTCTTTTTATTTTTTAATTTTCCCGTTATCTTTTGCCGACGAAAAAAAACGTCGGTAAATACCTTTTTATTATTTGTAAATTTTCCTATTTTATTTTGCCGACGAAAAATAACGTCGGTAAAAAATAAAAAAGCGTCGGTGAAAATTATAATTTTACCGACGAAAAATTAATTCGTCGGTAAGGTTTTTTCTTGACATTTTTTTGCCGACGACTTCTCGACGAAAAAAAAAACGTCGGTAAAGGTTTTACCGACGTTTTTTGGACTTTTAGCGACGAAAAAAAACGTCGCTGAAGGTGTAATTTGTTGTAGTGAGCACATCCTATTTGGATGCATAAAAAGTGTAGAAAAATAATATATTATAGAACATGGTTTTTAATTTTCTAGACTTCATGCATGTTTGGCAAACCAAGAAAAGTATGAAAAAAATATTATTTTTTCTCAAAAAGCTCAGTATTTTCTCTAGAGCCCCCTCCCTCAAAAAAAAATACTACATAATAAAACTCTTTAAAAATACAAGCCTAAAAAATCCCTTACATCTTGTCCTCATCGACGAAATGCACTAATCATAGCGATGGTGAAGATGATGGTAATGATGATGATGTAGTGGTGGTCGTGGTGGTGATGATGGTGGTATTGATGGTTATAATTGTAATGGTGATGGTGGCATCGGTGGTGATAATTGTAATGGTGATGGTGGTGGTGGTAATGTTGATGATGATAGTTAGGACGGTGATGATGATGATGATGATAGTGGTGACGTTGATGATCATGATCATGGTGATGGTAGTGGTGGTGATGGTTAATTTGCCAAATATCTACTTTTAGTGGCTAGATGATCGTGGCCATAAGATCATGATTTTATCCCTTAAATTCCCCCCTTAATGATCTTCCATGATTAACCATGAATAATCTTCATCCCTTAATTTGTTGGGTTGTTTGGCAACTTTACTAGTAAGGTGGAGTGAAATGAAGCCTCCATTCACCAAACATGAAAAGACTAGGGGGTTATATCGAAAGTACAAAAATTTCCCTTCATTTATTTTAAAAGACCAAAAAACAACTTTCTGAAGCCACTTTTTGCCCAAAACCCATCCACTTTTTGCCCAAAAAGTAAACAACTTATTTATTGAGCCACTAAAAACAAAATTTCATAATAATATTTTATTATCTCTAGATTTGAGGCTTTAGTGAAATAAAATGAAGTGTAAAATCAAAATAAAATGAAAGTGGAGGTAGTTGGAGGGAAAAACAACTTTTTCTTCATTTTATTATTATTTAAGAGTACTTTTTTTCATTTTGTGCTTTTGAAGAAAATCTTTTTAGTCATACTGTGAAACTAGAAGTTCTATTTTTTGGGGCTCTTGGCGGTAGGTCCTTCGTCATTTGCTTTTATAGCTTAAGGTCCACGATATTTTATCATATTGACGGAAGTCCTCTCATAAAAATGAGGCAGTGAAAAAGACAAAATAGCCCTATACACGTCAGCAAAAGCAGACCTCAGACAAATTTATCTGAGTTTTGCATGTTGGTTTATTTGTCGACAGAACAGCTACAACATTGGACCCACTTTTCAGTAGTCTAGCTTGTCCACGCTACTGATAAGATAGATCATGATCACAGCGTATGCACTTGCAGTTGCAGACACCATTCTCTGGAAACATTGGGCCCTTTCATTTTCTTTTCTTTTTAACATGAACATGCATTTCTGATGTGATTCATCCTTTGGTCTCCACTTCGGACCTCCATGAGACCTTAACCCATAGCTGAGCTGGGTTCATGAAGTTAACGGTCATGATCTTTTGACAATGGGCCCCACGTGTTCTTTTCAATCCCCAATTACAATTTCTTATCTTGGGTCGTCAGTCCAATTGTGGTGACTTTCCAAATATTGGAAGAGTAGTGGTAGTGGTACCATCAGATTTTGCCCCTCCAAATTGGACCACCGACCCTTTTCTTTCCATCTCCACCGTCTATTTGACGGCCCTGCTTTGATGGTCATGATCATCAAGGAGGCATCACAATGTGGGAATCCCTTCCAGTCCAGACTTGTTAGTGGTTGGGCAGGCCTTGCATTCAGGGCCTACTAAAGTAGTTGGTTCTCTTACCAACTCAGATAAATTTATTTGAGTTTTGCCAGAAGTTCAGGTAAGTTTGCCGAAAACTCAGATAAATTTGCCCAAAACTCAGATAAATTTATCTGAGTTTTGCCGGAAGTTCAGGTAAGTTTGTCAAAAACTCAGATAAATTTATCTGAGTTTTTATCCAGTTTATCAGAGTTTCTGCAAAATTTATCTGAGCTCGGCGACACCAAAAGTCAGAATACGAAAAATCAGATTATAATAAAAATCGAAATCCAAAACAAGAATACTTGATCACCATGATTCAATCGAGAAAAGAGAGAGAGAGGGAAAACAAGCAAAAGATCAAACTACTCTCTTTCAAATAAGTTGTAAAGAGAGAAATTTAGATAGAGAGGGAGAGATTTCATTACAACCATTTCTATCTTTGAAGAAATAAAAGAGAGAGAATCAGAAGTCACGGTGGCGACGAAAGGTGCTCTGCAACAATACTCCATAACCATGGAAATGAACGAAAAATGGAAAATGAGAGAGAAGAAGAAGGAAGGAGTTCTCTCGGACAACAGAGAATAAGAGAGAACTTGGCATAGGAATGAGGGTTGAAAGGGAAAAATTAGTTATGAAAATATATGACGTGACATATGAGTGATGTTGGTTGTGTGCTTGAGTCAATCTTTTATATAGATTAGATCCAGTCTTGTAGTCAATACACTGATATCTTTACTAATATCTTAGTTTGACAAGCCCCCTTAATTACATGTAAACAAAATAAAATAAAAAATCCTATCCTCTTTTGCTGCTTCTTTGTTGTCACACATTTTCTGCTTTCACGTACCCTAAAAACCTTCTCATCTTATTGTTTGTTTCCGTCCTGGAAGTCGACACTTCCACACCAAATTGCCTTTCCTCCCTTCTCTCTCCACTGTTCCTTTCCCTCTCCCAGAAGCCCATTCGGTCAATGTCCTGATCCTGATTCCTCACCTCATATTATAAATTAACAGAGTCAGTAGTTCATTCAAAACTAAGCTGCTAAAAAGCCATCTCTCTCTCTAGCAATAGCACACCCACAAGCACAAAAATGGTGGTTACCATGGCCAAAAACGCCATCAATGGCTCGGACATGGTGCAGCTAGCAGCAAAAATTATTCAAGGCCGATGGTTCATGGTCTTTGCAACCATTCTCATCATGTCGGCCTCAGGCGCTACCTACATCTTTGGTGTGTACTCCAAGGACATCAAAGAGTCACTGGGCTACAATCAACAGACCCTCAACACTCTCAGCTTCTTCAAGGACTTGGGTGGAAACGTAGGCGTTATCTCGGGCCTGATCAACGAGATCACACCGCCATGCGTAGTCCTTGCCATCGGCTCAGTCATGAACCTTTCTGGCTATCTCATGATATGGCTCGCTGTTACTGGACGCATCGCTCGACCCCATGTCTGGATGATGTGCCTCTACATAGCTATTGGTGCCAATTCTCAGTCATTCTCCAACACGGGTGCGCTTGTCACGTTGGTGAAGAACTTCCCAGAGAGTCGTGGCGTTGTCCTTGGCCTCCTCAAGGGCTATGTCGGGCTTAGCGGCGCCATGCTCACACAGTTCTACCATGCTTTCTATGGAGATGACTCCAAGTCTCTTATCCTTCTTATTGGATGGCTGCCTGCTGCAGTTTCGATGCTGTTTCTCTACACAATTCGGATTATGAAGGTAATCAGGCTGCAAAATGAGCTCAAAGTGTTTTATAATATCCTCTACATAGCGATAGCGCTTGCTGGATTCCTCATGGCTATGATCATAGTAGAGCAAAGGGTGAAGTTCTCTCAATCTGAATACTGGGGAAGCACTGCTGTGGTTGTTCTCTTGCTCTTCCTTCCTATTGCCATCGTCGTGCGAGAAGAGGTTGAACTCTGGAAGCTCAGAAAAACAGAACTTAGCAATCTTCCTCCAGTTATCACAGTCTCCGTCGAAGACAAACAAGAGAAACCAGCTGATCAGGACCTGGTTCCAGCATCCACAACAGTTGCTGCTGTTCCACCAAGGCCGTTTGACACTGTGGAGGCAATACCAGAGAGGAAGCGAAGTGGAGTCTATCGTATAATTGACATCTTAAGGCCCCCAAACAGAGGTGATGACTACAACATCCTGCAAGCACTCGTGAGCATCGACATGCTGATTCTCTTCGTTGCGGCTATCTGTGGTATTGGAGGCACTCTTACGGCGATTGACAACATGGGCCAGATTGGGCAGTCCTTGGGGTACCCTCAACGCAGCATCAGCACCTTTGTATCACTCATCAGTATATGGAATTTCGCCGGCAGAGTCACTTCAGGCTTCGGATCTGAAATCTTCCTCATAAAGTATAGATTGCCTCGTCCCCTGATGCTTACCTTTGTGCTCCTCCTCTCTTGTGTAGGCCACCTTCTTATCGCCTTCGGTGTCCCGGGCTCTCTCTACATCGCTTCAGTCATCATAGGATTCTGTTTCGGCGCGCAATGGCCATTGCTCTATGCAATTATATCAGAATTATTTGGGCTCAAATACTACTCCACATTATACAATTTCGGTGCGGTTGCTAGCCCGGTTGGATCCTACCTGCTCAGCGTCAGAGTCGCTGGGCATTTATATGACAAAGAGGCCTTGAAGAAAAATAGAACTTTGGGTAATGATTCCGGGGGCAATGACTTAACATGCATTGGGGTGCAGTGTTTTAAATTATCTTTCCTTATAATTACAGCTGCAACTGTATTTGGGGCGCTAGCTTCACTGATTTTAGTGTTTAGAACCAGAAAATTCTACAAGGGCGATATCTATGCAAGATTCCGAGATGCGCCGGTGGAGGGAGAGGCTGAGATGCATGTGGCCAGAACTGCTGAGACAGAAGAAGGTGCTGAATTATCATCAAAGGCGACCTCCACGTCGATTGAGAGAAACGGCCATTGAAAAGCAGGAATAGACAGGTATGAGTAAATTAAAAAGAGAAAGAGAAAGAGCTCCAAGGAGTTCAATTTCATTATTGGAAAGAGAATTTGTTAACCAGCTGTTGCTGAATCATGTATGTCTCTTGATTAGATACCATGTTCATGGGTCACCATCAAACCGTGTAAGTTGAAATCAATTAAAGAAAGCATTAATATAAACTATAAGCATAGAGTTTAAAGATATTGTCATGCATTTTAATTCATGGATTTGAACCTGTAATAGAAAGTAGGGCTCTTATTTTGATCTTTTACATTACCCAAGAAATGTTTGCAGATGGAGAGTGGCCTAAAAGGCCTAAAATAGTATTTTGGTTAGACAATTCCAATTCCCAACTGTCTTCTTTAATCCCATTTGACTGAGAACAGAGGCCAATTAGCTGAAGGGAAGCCTAGACTGATGGAGTCCAATCTATACTTTAGACTATATAGAAGCACTTATAATGAACGGCTTAGACTATATAGAAGCACTTATAATTAGGGGTGAAAGTGGGCTGGGCCGTCCTAGGGCCGCCCGAGGACGGCCCGTCATAGGCTCGGTCCGAGCTCGGCTCAAAAGACAAAAGAGCCGAGCTAGGGCTTAGTAGGAGGCCCGTTTGCTTAAAGGGGCCGAGCTCGGGCTTGATGAAGCCCGGCTCGTAAGCCCTAGGGCCTACATATATTAATACATATATTATATATATGTACACTATACAATATATAATACATATATGATATAACATAATCCATAAATTCTAAACCTTAGTTTTAATCAATATAAATAATCTCTAAACCCTAAACACTAAATAATCCATAAATCCTAAACCTAAGCAGTAAGCCATAGGGCCTACATATATTAATCCATATATTATATATATGTATACACTATACAGTATATAATACATATATGAATCTATGATACTAAATAATCCATAAATCCTAAACCTTAGTTTTAATCCAATATAAATAATCCCTAAACCCTAAACACTAAACCCTAAGTACTAAATAATCCATAAATCCTAAACCTAAGCACTAAACCTTAAACCCTAATTTTAATCCAATATAAATAATCCCTAAACAACCTTGAGGATGCATGTATATTAATGGTCTAGAAGACGTTTTTTTAAGTCTTGTAATTCTGGAACAACCTTTCCTTTGTTGTTATTATTATTTATTAACAATGCTCTATTGTTGTTGTTATAGGTAATGCTGGTGATGCTGGAGATTTTATTTTATGATGCTAGCCGAATACTTTATTTTATTATATGATGCTATTGGAGTTTAATTTGATTTGTATTATTGTTGGAGTTTGATAATGCTTAACATTGAACTATTATGGAGTGTTGGAACTGGGCTCCTTTGCTTTTATGGAGTCTTTTTATGGAGTCTTTCTTATTTTAGTTAATTTTATTGTTGCAATCCAAATTATGGGAATGAGAATATGGGATGAAAGCATGCATTTGACCATTTTTTGTTCTGGTTTGCTTATGTAGATTTCTTTGAATTCCTATAGGATGTTTTTTTCCTGAAAATATTTTCTTTCAGCTAGTGCTATATCATTAGTCGGGCTCAAAGGGCAGGCCCTAGGGCCTCATAACTTAATAAGAGCCGAGCCCGAGCCAGGGTTTTTGAGGCCCTCTCGAGCTCGGGCCGAGCTAGGGCCTACTGAAAAATACTAGGGCCGAGCCTAGGGCCTGTCAAAGCCCGGCTCGGCCCGGCCCGGCCCACTTTCATCCCTACTTATAATGAACGGCTTAGGCCCTGTTTGGTGGCATTAAAATGGGATCTGAATACTTTGGAATTCACAGTGAAATGAACTCTACCAAAGAATTATCACAGTGGTGAGGGGTGGAGGGTATAAGGTAGAGGAATGTAGATAGGATAGGAGCTTCACTTTCCTATTTATTGGATTAATAGGATGATGGCTGGATCTTCATTCTCCATCTTCTTTTGTTTCTAGTTCTATGTAAGGAAATGTTATTTGACGCTCTGTTTTTTACAGTTTTTAACTAGGATTCAGTACCTATCTATTCTTCGGAGTTAGGTCCGTTGTTTTCTGGCTTTTCTCCTTTTGAATAGAATCATACGTACTATTAAAAAAATTCCTATCTATTCTAATGCAAACAAATAGGCCTTAATATTTTTTACTAATCAAAGCATTATGGGCACATTCCCAAATATTGGGCTGGTTTAGAACTTATGCCTGAGAAGGTGATTTTACAAATCAAGTCAGCCAATTCCAAACTTTTATGGCAGTTCCTCTGGGAGCATGGGCGGCGCTACATGGATCCTAGTGGGGTCAATTGACCCCACTGAGATCTGAAAAAATATTTTAAAAAAACTCCTTAATGAATTACAGTTATGAGAAGCTTTTGACCCAACTCAATGCCTAAGTTAATGGGCCATTTGTCTACCAAAAAAAAAAAAACTAATGGGCCAAATTTTTATTTTTTAAAGAAAAATTTATTTTTTAGAGATTTTGTCGGTAAGTCTTCATTTACCCTAACTTAACCTTTAAATAAGGTATTCTCCCCATATTAGAAGGAGAAAGCCCTAATATTATTAAAAGTAGATGACATATGTCTATAAAGGTTAAAAAAATTTATTCGATTTGTGGAAGATAAGTCTTTTGTTGACCCCACTGACTCGAATTTTTGGAGCCGCCATGGTTTGTGAGGGTGGCCTGAAGGCTGGAGATTAAAAACCTTAAAGGGGTGCAAGAGCAGGCCCTTCACCTTCATTCGGTTTGGTGGTTCTTACTTCTTAGACAGCCGCCCTCAAGAGAGCACAACGAACCAAAAGATTCCATACTTTGGAAAAACCTGCAAAAACGTAAGCATCTCATATTCCATACGATATATTGGTTGTGACTTGTGAGGCATATGACCAAAATTAACATATTATACATATTAAAGCAAATGGGGAGGAGGGCTGTGGAGGGTGCTACGTCAGCATCGAAAGAGTTCTCCTTTTAAATAAATATATATAAAAAACTTAGAGTGATTTAAGGAGGCATGTCATCACTTCCACTATTTTTTCTCCAAAAGTATCTATCCATATATTCTATCTCCTAAAGTCTCTCAATCAATATCCTCTAAAATTAAAGTTAATTTTGCAAAAATAACACAAAAGACCCTTCTAAGGGGGCCCACTATGTAGATCTTATGATCCAAAAATATCAATCTCTTTTACTTCTGTGTTACCCCACAAAAGTTTTAGGGAATTTAATCAATATAACCCATGCACCATCTTAGTGGGACCACCTCATAGAACTTATCAACCTGACTCAAATGTTAAATGGACTTGAGCCTTTGTTGAACTAAAGCCTTCAAAGAGTTGTTATATATTTTTAGTACTTTTTTTATCGTGTGGTTTGAGATGGGATGATCCTATGTGTTCCCAGACTCAAACCTTAGTCTGACCCCGACCTTTAGGGGGCAGTCTCAACTCACCCATATTTTTTGAGTAGGCAGGCTCGAACTTAGTATCTAGGACCTTATATATATATCTGAACTCAGGCCATTCAATCCCTATTGATAGTAGAAATGGGCCAGTCCGGAAACTGGCCCATTGAAATTCCTACAACATGCCGTTACTTTAATGGACTTTTAAATTATAAAACTTATTGCACATGCTTGCAATGAGGTTAGTTTTGATACTTCAACATTCATGTAAAATCCAGAGCCTCAACATTGATGAAAGCAATCAAATTGATCTCTCTATCGTTATCTTGCACCAGGTATAGATCCCATGCGAGGGACCTTTTTCCTTGGATCTGTTTTTTATTTTTTATTTATTTATTTATTTATTTTAATTATATATCTATTAAACAAATATAGGACATTGATGTAGAATAAAAGAATTCTACACATCTCTCTCTCTCTCTTAAGTGTTTGGTTGGATGTGGATTTGATTTGCTGGTTCAAGCAGGTGTGTTCTAATGGTAAGTAAGCTCAAAACGAGTGGGTAGTGTTTTGGGGCATTAGTGTTGGACTCATCTTAGCCACACTCACCCTCCACACGATGTACCTAACACACTGAGCCCCAGCCGGTTATTGATAGGAAAAAGGACGCATTTTTTTCTCATTTTTTTTTTCCTTCTTTGAATGGTATCATTTATTCTTTTTGCTTCCATCCAGAGTTTTCTTTTTTTTAGGAGGTGCGATATTACAAGATTCTCATTATTATTTTTCACGAAAATTTCTTCCTTTTACCATAAAATCTTAAGATCTTTTTCCACTTTATTTTCTTCTAAAAATTCTTAAAAATAATAATAGTGGATTCTTCTTTTATAGTTTTAATTATTATAATAATTTTCTATATCTTTGTTTTGGCCCGATCATCTACCCATTAAACCAACTCACGGATCCACGCATCTTGTCTAACGAGTGCCCCACTTAATCCTAACCACTTAAATAACTAAACTACATTAAATTAAAATAATAGTAATAATCTAATAAAATATAATAAATAAAATTGGAAGGGACCGGGATTTTACAGGGAAACTTTCTCCTGTTTGACATTCACCAAGCTGATCACTGATCAAGGAACTTGATGATTACTTAGGAAGAAGCAAATGAAAAGCTTGGTCGCATTGCCACATTGTCAAGTCCACTTCTATGGTCGTGTAGCACATAAAGTAGCTGACTTGCTGGTATTCAAATATTTCATTTCCCTTGTTGTTTGGAATATATCTCCATGCAAGACATTTGATCCTCAGGTTTAGAGGTAGAAGTATATGGAATAAGAGGAATGGTTCTAGCGGGAGATCAAAACTTAAGTTTGCATGCCTTAGGCCCTTAACTCATTAATTGAAGTCGATGGATGATAATGCATGCAGGCAGCAATAGATGCTATCTCCTTAAGGAGAGGAGATTGCTTTTCAAAGTTGACTTGTTCTAGATCTTTTAAGCCTATTTTGTCTGTTCCTTTCGGGGATTAATGGTCTTTCAAATTTAGAAGGGGAAAAAAAAAAAAAAAACACCCAAAGGGTTGTCTACTATTGGAGTGAGTAAGAAATTACAAAAGAAAAACAAATTAAAATTTATGGTGATCAATGTAATGGTAGCAGCAACTCATGCTAGAGTGAAATTTGACAACGCTAGTAAGGAATGGGGGAAACTGATTTTGAACAGCTTAGATTTGATGGGTTGGTGAAGCCTGATCTAAACTTTAATTATTACAGGGGTTTATCTGTAATTTGTCGGTTTAATTTGGACCATCTGTTATAAGGCCAAATTCGACGGTTGTGGGTGTCTAGAGGTTTAGGGTTTCATATATTTATATGGGTGGTGAGAGCATTGTAACCTAGGAGGGTGATATTTTTTTTTTTTTTTTTTGCTAAATGGCAATTTGTATTAAAAGAAAGAGGAAAGAAGACAAAGGCAGAGAGCCCACAGAGGAGAAAACATAAAGAACAACAACAGGGAGAAGCTAAAACAAGAACCCAGAAACACAGCCAGGCTTAAGAAACAGAGAATAATGAATTACAAAAAGACTTTAGAGGTCTGCCAGAGAAAGGTTTGGAGATACGCTTGAGAGAGACAGAGAGAAGCTCAGTCAGGTATAAGGAAACCTTTGTCTGGGAGACTCTTCGGTTGGAAAATGTAGCTTCATTTCTACAATTCCATAATGCAAAAGCAGTAGTGAAGAGTATAGTAGCAGCACCTTTACAAGCCAATCTGTCACTGTGAGAAGAGAGAGGCTGCCAAATCTTAGAAGGGAGAAGGGGACCAGCTACAACAGTACCCGCCTTGGAAAGGGTCCACTTCCAGATATCCGAGGAGAAGGAACAGAGGAATAGAAGGTGGAGAGTAGACTCTTGCTCTTGAAGACACATGCAACATCTAGAAGCCATACTAATACCAGAGTTTTGAACCCAGATTTGAGAGGGGGTCTTCCCATGCAACAGCCTCCAAGCAAAGAGAGAGACCCTTGGATGCTGAATAGAATTCCAGACCAGCGGAGCCCAATTCGACCAATACGCTGAAGGATTGCGATATCTGATCATTTGCCAAGATTCCTTGGGAGATAGACCTTGGTCCTGGTGGGAGCTCCAAAGCAGAGAATCTTTTGAGAGCGGATCCAGATTGAGGTGCTAGAGGCCTTCTTTCAGAGAAACCGCAGCAGACGTGGGGATATCAGGAGGAAGAGTCCATTGGGTTCCAACCCAGAGGGAATGCAGCTTCTGGTTGGGGGGGAAATTGAAGGAAGGATACTGGGAGGCCATGCTGCCAGCTTGCATCCAGTTATCATACCATAGGTCCACCCTCTTGCCATCACCAACTTTCCAAGCACAACCAGAGTGGATGTGATGAGAAAAAATCCTGATTTTCCGCCATATACAGGAACCTGATTTAGAGGAGGAAGAATGCCAGATAGAGCATCTTGAAAAATACCTACCAGCCATCTAGTTGGCCCAGAGAGAGTTTGAAGACATGGCAGTCCAGCCCAATTTGATGAAGGAAGCCTCATTTTGCTCACTAATGCGCCTGATGCCCAGACCTCCTTCGATGGTGGGGAGGGTGACCGTAGCCCAGTTCAGCTGGCTTCTTTTATGCCTAGAGGCCCCCCAGACCAAAGGAAATTCCTCATGATGGTCTCCATGTTAGAGCAAATCGACTTGGGAATTGGAAGGATCATGGCTATGTGAATAGGAAGACTACTAAGCACATGTCTCACCAGAGTCCTATGGCCAGCAAGGGAGAGAAGCTGAGATTTCCAACTTGAGAGCTTGTGAAGAAACCTTTCAATTAGGGGAGAGAAATGTTGTCTTCTGGGGGTACCAATTATGAGAGGAGCACCAAGATAAGTAGAGAGGAGAGGTCTTTCATGGATATTTGTGATGTCCATAATTTGTCTTCTCTTTCTATGGTTGCATTTGCCAATGAAAAGTTTGCTCTTATTCAGGTTGATGGACTGGCCAGCACTGTCTTGGTAACTGGAGATGACCTCCTTCAAGGCTAAGAGGCCCCTTTTATGGCCTTTTAGGAAAAGAAGGATATCATCAGCATACATGAGATGGCAGGGAGTGTTAGGAGCAGATGAGAGGGGAGAGATGGAGCTGTTAGAGAGCAGGCTTTGGATGTTGAGGCTTAAAATTTCTTCTGCAAGGATAAAGAGATAAGGGGATAGGGGATCCCCTTGCCTTAAGCCACAGGAGGAATTGAAAAAGCCAAAGGGAGATCTGTTAATGAGAACAGATCCTTTGGCAGTGCAAACACATTCTCGAATGAGGTTGATCCACTTGGAAGAGAAGCCAAAGAAGTGAAGGGATTTGAAAAGGAAAGGCCAACTGAGCATATCAAAAGCCTTGGAGATGTCCAGTTGCAAGCACAAAGAACCACCTTTAAGCTTTGTGTGGACTTTTTGGAATAGCTCATGGGCTAAGGCTATGTGTTGATGGATTGATCTACCTTGGACAAATGCTGCCTGGTTAAGAGAAACAAGGTGGGAGATGAGCTTAGATAGTCTAGAAGCTAAAATTTTTGCAATGATTTTGTAAGTAAAATTTAGGAGACTAATTGGCCTGTAGTCAGCAAAAGAGGAAGGGGAATTTGATTTGGGGATCAGAGTAAGGAAATAAGTATTGAAGGCTCTGTAAAGCTTGCCAGTGATGAAAAATTGCTGAATTGTATTAACCACAGAAGATCCGATGATGTGCCAGGCAGGAGGGTGATATTGAGAGAGAACAAGAGAGACAGTGAGTGCTTGTACTCTTGTGGAAATTTCCAATAATAGTGAACGGCGTGAATCTCCCGTGGATATAGGCAATCTTGTCGAATCACGTAAATCCGTGTCTCGTGGATTGATTTTCTCGTAAATTGTGCGTGTGTTTCCGATCCTAACAAGATTTTCATTAGAGGGCCCCACTAAGGAGCCTTATAATTTGTCATGAGCTCGAGCTCTAGAGGATGGACTCTCTACATATCCACAACAATGAGCTTAAATTTTAGGCCTATCACAAAACTTGTACTTGAATATTAGGCCCGAAAGCTAAATCTAGCTACCACGCATGGACAAGCTTCAACCTCTGTTGATCATGCTTCCAGGCCTATCGATCAGCACCTCTTCCTTGTAACTATGGTTGTCAATCGGGCTCTCCTATGAGTGTATCTGGCCTGACCCAACCCTCAAAAAGCATGCAAAATGTACAAATTAAGCTATTTAAGCAATATTCCACCTCAAATATAGCGATGCTTAGTGTCACTGAGCGTTGAGTCGCTGACCCAATCCTAAATAATATTGCTCATTAGGATTTTCATATCCATAACTGCATTGGCCATCGTATTGATCAGATTGTATGGGTCGGCTTTCCTTTGGCCTCAAACACAGTAAGCTAGAGGGGAAAAGTTGCAGCTATGATCCCGATCCTCTCTCTCTCTCTCTCCCTCTCCCTCCCTCCCCCTCCCTCTCTCTCTCTCTCTCTCTCTCTCTCTCTCTCTCTCTCTCCCTCCCTCCCTCCCCTTGGCTAAGGCTGTCAAAGTACCGCCCAGGCCATATCAGCGTCAACCCTTACCTTACCCTCATACAAGTGGACCGGGGCTTAGGTCCAGCCAAAGCCCTCGGTGTCCTTGATGGGCATACAATACCTAGGCTCTTACCCTACCCTCAAGGGCCAACACCGAGCTCGGGCCAAAAGAAAAGAATCTGTATTTAACATATAATTTTTTCCTAAACTAGCACCAAAATACCACTACCCTATCTAAATTAGCATCCATAAGACCAACAGGGTCATTGCAAGCTATGCAATTTCCCAAAGTAGAGAGCCTCTCCTTGATGTTATAATATGCTATTAGTTACTGGTTTGTTATTTTGTTTTCAATAATTTGTTCTCATGAGTAAAAGGCAAACGACCCCATCATGTGTTTACCTTTATACTGATGTGGTCTATTATATCCTTATTTTCTGGCGATGGCTCACTTATTTCTTCATTTCAATTCTTTATGTATTTATAGAAAGTTATTGCTCAAGTTATCTCTTGAGATTACTTCTCTAACATTTCATATATGCACTGGGCAACTTCATGGTGTATCATATTTTCATGATTGCTAGCTTTTTGCTCTTTACTATTACAATATCTGTGCAAAGCGTTGATTGTTTGTGCTAATCAAATTGTCAAGTCTCTTTGATCATTTAGGAGATATGCTTCCATTTCTTCGACTGAGAGTCAATGTCCCATTCTCGATGCCAATTCATCTGCAAGATATTTGCAATCCCTGATGTTCATTGGTTCTGTTACAGAGCTTCAACATTTCAGGAATAGTCCACCTGATCAAGTGGTGGTTTAGTGATAAGTCCACAAAATTGTAGCTTTCATTCATCATTTTATATGCATTTGTGGACTTAATTAAGTTAATTGCATAGAATTACACTTAATTTCATGATTTCATGCATTTGAGCATCAAAGTTGGAATCTTAGTCAAATTTAGTCAAAATTCATTACATTGCATGACTTTTGTGAAATTAGGGATTTTCATCTCATTCATCACCCAAAAAATTAGTTTTTCTTAGCTTCACTAATGCATACCTGCTAATTTTGACACTATGTGTTTTTTTTATTTTTAAAGTTAGATATTTTTAGTGCATTAAGTAGGCATGTAAGGTCCCATGCATAGTCAATCTAGATTCTTCACACCTGATTATTATTGACACTATTTAATTTTATTTATGTTAGAGAAATCAAGAGTGGGACCTGCACTGGTGAAACTTGAAGAGAGATCAAAGGCGGGACACCCTTCATGAAAGAAAGAGAAAATTAGAAACTTTGCAAGGAGAGTTGACTAGTGAAAGTTGCAAGTGAGGAAGCATGCCAAATATGGGAAGATAATCAAATAAGAAAGCAAATAAAGAGTCCAAACATATCTTGAACATCCAACATGGGTCCCACACACCCCATTGGATGCCAAAAATAGAAGTTCCCTTAATTGCACAATTATTCTCAGATTTTTCAGGGGCAACAAATTGAAATAGTCATAACTTTCAACCTGAGTGTCGGATTAGTGCAATCTACATACCATTGAAAAGCTCTTTTTGAGTAGATATTCGTGGAGCCCAAGATTTTATAAATCGGAGCTATATCAAGGGAGATATGACCTTCGGAAGTTGGCTGTTATAATTCTATGCGGGAATTATAAATTTTTTTCAAAATTGGCAACTTGAGAAATGTTTGAGAAGTTCAATTTGGCAAGACTTGGAGTCCAAGAGACCACACTTAGTAACAAATCATCTTCAATTCAAATTCTTTCCAAGTGTAAAGCCTAACTTGAGTCTTAAGCAAGAAATCTTTACAAATAAGGAAACAAGTCCTAAAAGAGAGGGGATTCTTTGCTAAAAAGGAGGCATCAACATCTATAAAGCCATTCTCCACCAAGCATCTCAAGACAGCCCACTCTTCTATTCATTTCTTTCTCTCTTCCTTTCTTCTTTTCCATTAGTTTATTTTTGGTAGCCTTGAGCCATGTCCAAGGATTTATTTTGAAGGAGAAAATTTGTGAAGGAGAAGTTGTAAAGATGCAATTTTTAATGATAAATCAAGAAGCATTCTTTGCAATGGCGGGCTAATTTTCTTGATTAGAGTTATGGATGAAGGTAAGTAATTGTCTTTTTATTTGTGTAATAATTCTAATTTGTGTTCCATGATTATGTTCTTAATGATTAATAGGCTTGTCTTTGTGCCCTTGGCAAATCTCTATTTTTATTTCTAAAAATAAAAATTAGTTTTTGACTACTCATGCTTAGGTTTGATAGGCCATGCTTAGGATATAGATCTTTTGATGGTTTATGCTTACTTTTGATAGGTGGTGCTTAAATTATTTTTATTCTTTTATGAGATGAAGGAAGTCTTGAGTTTTGAAATTTTTTTATGATTAAAAAGAGATTTTAAAAGTTAAATTTTCCAAAGTAAAAACATTGATTTGTCTTTGATTTGAAGTAAAAATTGGAACAAGTTAGGGTTACTTGATAAATAATTGGTGGATGCTTATTGGATTCCTATGCTCTAATCACCTTCATTAATTGGTAGATTTCAAATTTCTAAATTAGTTGCTTATTTTTATATCTAAAAACTCAAAACTTTTCTTAATTGTTAGTTAATTAGCTTTCTTAATTTAAAAGTTTCTTTAATTAGCTCCCTATGGGTTCAATCCGTTCTTGCCACTATCTCATCTAGACACCCTTACACTTTCGGTATTTTATGATTGATAAAGATCACATCAAGTTTTTGGAGCCGTTGCCGGGGAGATAATTTGAAAAGAATCTTTTAGTTAGGATTTCTAGCATTATTTATTCATATCATAGCATCCTTTGTAGTTAGTTGCCTTCATAACTTGCATTAGGTTTAGTTTTTGTGTTTCTTAATGATTGTGGTTACTGTTTTTCAAGTTTTTGTTTATGTTATTTAATTAATTTTCGAACTAATTTCAAGTGGTTACATAAAAGACAAATATCAGCACTACTTTTTTGACAGATTTGGCTTGGTTTTTCCCTAAAAGTTCGCACTTTGAAAACCAGTCAAACAGACTCCTTTTGTCTTGAAATTTGGTTGGATTGGACTTTGGTATATTGACTTTGAAGCAAATTTTTTTTAGAAAGAAATACGTTTTGGAAGTCCTTCTTTTAGTGCCGTGAATAAGGCCAATCAGTTAGGCAGATTCTGCAATCAACAGAAAAACTGTTTCAAGTAACCAACTTCATTATAGTATAACTTCATCTTTTATCCTTTTTAGTCTTTTTTTTTTTTTTTTTGTTTTTTGTTTTCTTCCATATTAGGAGATTACATCCCAGTCATTGCAATCAGGTCTTGATTAATACAAATGGGTCGTATAGATCTGTAATCTCCTAAAAATTCTCTCGAAAGTTTCCCTCTAACCTAACAATAACAAATTTTTATTTTTTTTAAATCTCCTAAAAAGCATAGAGAAAAAGAAAATGTATAATGAAAATTGAACAAATGATCACATGTTAAGTTCTAACTCATTGTGGGTACGCAAGAGTAAAAGGTTAGTCAGGATAGAGCCCGAATTAGCCTTAACCGTTGTCGGAAAGTCTTTCATTTTTGAAGAAATTGTTAAGATGGCTGATCAAGTGGACCCACCCATGACTTTGAAGGATTACATGTACCCCACCAGGACAACTCAACCGTCTTGTATCATCCTGCCTTAAACCAATGCTACATTTGAACTGAAATCTGGCATGATCCAGATGCTCCCAGTATTCCGTGGGCTCTACCAAGAAAACCCATATCAACATGTTAGGGAATTTGAGGACATCTGTGGGACCATGAGAATCAATCACATGACTTAGGAGGCCCTTAAACTTAGATTATTTCCTTTTTCTCTAAAAGAAAAGGCTAAAGCTTGGCTTTATGCCTTACAGGCCGGGTCCATCACTACATGGGCCAAGCTAGTCGAAGAATTAAAAAAAAAAATCTACTCCAAGCAGAAAGCAGCTTCGATTAGGCAGGCCATCAATGGATTCCATCAAATGGAAGGGGAGACACTTTACAGTTTTTTGGAATGGTTTAATGATCTCTTAATCCAGTGTCCCCACCATGGTCCAGATCGTGTATGAGGGTTTGGATTACCCTACTGAGCAAATGGTGGAATCTTTCTGTAGTGGGAAGTTTACACAGAAGACAGTGGATGAAGCATGAACATTTTTGGAAGAAACCGCTGAAAACACACTGCAGTGGGCCCCTATCAAGAGGGAGCCCATCAAACCCACCATTCCTGAAAAAGGGGGGATGTTCGAGATTGAACCCAAAATTGAGGCAGAGGCCAAATTAGCCACACTGGTGAGGAGAATAGAGGCTTTAGAGCTGCACCAAGAGCGCACTCCAAACACTTTGTAGTCATTGAAATATAACCAGGCCATGAATGGAGGGATTGACCCAACAACTTTGGGTCAGATTGAGTCTATTGAGGAGGTGAACGCGCTTTATCAGAACACTTGTTTTGATAATCGTTAGAGGTATGACCCATACTCCAACACATACAATCCAGGCTGGAGGGATAATCCGAATTTTTCTTGGACCAAGGGTCCAAATCAAGGTGGCCCATTAACTTCAGCCCATTCAATCTCAGTCCAATGCCCCACCCGGTTTCCAAAAGCCCAATTTCACCCCCAATCCGCAAAGTCAGCGGATAGATTCTCTTGAGGAAACCATGAAACTGTTAGCTCAGAATACCCTCCAATTCTAGCAAAGCACTGTTCGGAGCTTGAATGCTAACACACAATCAATTGCAAAACTGGAATATCAGATGGGCCAACTGGCTAACTCCATCAGTGCCAGAGACAAAGGAACCTTCCCTAGTCAACCCGAACCTAATCCCAAGGGCCAAGTTGTTCATGATCCTAAAGGAAAAAGCCTGGAACAAGTCCAATCCATTATCACTCTTAGGTCGGGTACACAGGTTGATAACAAGGTGGAACTACCTAAGGAACCTGAGGAAGAATCAAGTGAGATAGTGGAAATTGAGGAACCAAGTGCGAATGCTGAACCCATATTAGAACCTGAGAACCCAGTCAATGCTAAACCATCACCTAGTGAGCTCACTCCTAAGACCTATATTCCCACGACACCATACCCACAGAGGCTAGGCCCAGCAAAATCAACTGTTCAATTGGATAAAATGCTAGAAGTATTTAAACAAGTGAGGATTAACATCCCACTTTTAGATGCAATCCAACAAATTCCTACCTATGCCAAGTTCCTGAAGGACCTTTGCACATTCAAAAGGACAGCTAATGTGCCCAAGAAGGCTTTTCTAGCCCAACAAGCTAGCTCAATTATTTCATGTCCAACCCCAATCAAATACAAGGACCCAGGGTGTCCTACCATTTCTTGCCAGATAGGGGACCATCACATAGAGAAAGCTTTGCTAGACTTAGGTGCAAGTGTGAACCTTCTTCCGTACTCCGTTTATGAAGAATTATGTTTAGAGGAGTTAAAAAGGACACATGTGACCTTGCAATTGGCTGATGCATCGATTCGATACCTCAAGGGGTAGTCGAAGACGTTCTTATCAAAGTCGGGGACTTTGTATTCCCTGTCGATTTTGTTGTCTTGGATACCAAACACGCATCTGGAGCTAAACCCAAAATTCCAGTAATCTGTGGTGTAAATTTTTTTATCAAAAATATCAAGGAAGTTCCCTGTTGTCCACAGAATAGTGCCTTCCTGTGTCTGTACGAAATGATAGATACACCATGAAGAGTCAAACCCAAGATAAGGATAGAACACAAAGGTGGGGTGGAGTAGATCATTTTCATTCCCACTTCCAACGCAACCCTCTTCTGTGGGGCCCACCAATGCCTCAAAACTCCCATAAGAATGAAGAAATCAAAATATATAAGAGATGGGTCAAATTCAGCAAAGTAAAAAAAAAATTCTCATGCTCAAATCCAGGCTAATTAACCTCTGCTGTGTGGGGCCCCCTTTGGTCAGCCTCAGTTGTCGTCGTCAATACCTCATTCCAACTATGTTTCGGTCTGCTATACGAATTCCTTTGGTGGGGCCTCAACGTCTCGAAAAATCCCACAAGAAGGAAGATCCTGATCATGTGATCAAAATAAGAGATGGGTCAAATTCAGCCAAAACAATTTGGATGGTTACGAATGTCTTTCATCATGGATTTTGGGGGGCCACATATCTGACGGCTGAAGATTGGTACACTTGTGTGATGTGATTCCTTGAGTGTGGTCCATCATGAAATAATAACAATACAAGAATTTAATACATACCAAACTATCTGCCTTTTTTTTTATCCCTTATTGGTTGTGATGGTTTTCTTGACGTGGGCTTGTCATGATCGTGTATTTTTTCTTGGCTATCCTGTCTGCGTATTGCACACATCTAGAGCTTGTTGGCAACTCACACACCCTAAACATGCCGCAGTGAAGTCACACCATTTTACATCAGGCCCCAAGTGTAGGGTGCGATTGTAGTAATAATCTGGTGAGACCAAGTCGATCCGCAGGGAGCTATTGAGATTAGGCTTTCCAACTTGTACCTGCCCTAAATGAAATCTAAAACTAGCCTAATTAAAAACTAATTACAACCATGCCTACTTTAATTAAAAGAATTAAATACAGTCCAATAAAAGAAAAAAATCTCCTAAAACTAGATTCCTAAATCTAAAAAGATCAAGTTGCTGCAAAATAGAAAACACATTAGAACATCCAATTAGAAAATATTCTAAAAATATCACTTCCTAAAATTAAAACCAACAAACTAAATTGGAAAATAAAACAAGTTATGAAAAATAATCAAACCTAAAAAAATACGTATCAAATCAAATCAATCAAAATTGGAAACAAATCACCCATCTAAAATCAAACTCTCTAAGATTAGAAACGTACACTAGATTAGAAACCAATTAACTTTCCTAAGTTGAACACTAGATTAAGATAAGAATCTAAATGATACACTTTCTAAATGAATGCAAATCTGAGATTTAACTTTCCTAAACTAAATAATTTACAAGAATGATGATGATGCAATTTTCCAGAAAAAAAAATAAAAATTATGGGACACAATGCATGACGTGTAACATGGGACACATGAGACTTTCAAATCTGATTTCAGAATTTCAAATAAATTAGCAGCACTGCGAATTGTCTCGCATTTCAAGATCGTCTCTGGGTTAGTAGACAGATATGTATGAAGTAAACGATTCATCTACTATTGACAAGTTTAACATTGAGGAATCTTTGTTATGTGTGAACTTTGTACATGTAAATGATCTTATGGGAGTGTTTGTGGAGTTCTTTTGCCTAGAATGACTGCTGGGCCTTATTACTACATAATATGGAACCAGAAAGATGTAATGTTATGTCTTCAAGAGTAACTACAGAAGGGGGCACTGGATTTGAGAATGAATTGGAAAATGCTTGATTTTGAGAATCAGGAGAAGGAGCCAAAACCTTTAACATTGGAGGAGTTTCTTGGGGTTATGTGGAATTATTTTGGATCCATATTCAAATGTGCTCTACAAAAAAAAATGTCCCAAACAAAAAAGATATAATCCAAACTCGATTCTGGGTCTAGAAACAACTCTGAAATCATCCAAGACTGCAAATTTCTAACCATGAAATCTGAACAATTTCATATCCAGAATCCATAACCTCAAATATTTTCATTTCAAACTCATAATCCTTAGAGAGAGAGAGAGAGAGAGAGAGAGCATCTGGAGAAGAAGAAAAAAAATCCAAAGTGGTCATGACAGAGAGAAAGAGTAGCTTGCTAGCCGAGACTCCTGTTTTCCTTCTTCTCGTCCTGGTTCTTCTCCTATCTTTCTCAGGCGTTTTCTGAGATTGGGAGCGGGAATGGGAGGGAAAGAACGAAAACAAATAAACGTTTATTTTTGTTCGTTTTTTTTAAAGAACGAAAGACAACAAAACCAAAGCGTAAGACACAACGTTTGGACTTCTCCTGCCCAAAAGGCATATGCTTTCAGCTTCAAGCTGTGGTTTGTACGGCCAAAATCTGTTTATTTTCCTCTGAAAAGAGCTTCAAGCTCAAAAGGCCTCTTTGATGAGAGTTTTCAGCCCAAAAGGCAAGTTTCTTCTTCGCTGAAAAGTCTATTCCCAAAAGACCATCTCCTTTTGCTTCCAGCTCTAATACTGTTTTACAGGTGGCTTCTCTATTCATCTCAAGTTAGTTTTCTCAACTGACCCGTTTTCTTCTAATCTTTAGCCATTCTTTAAAAAAAAAAATCTCTTTCCGGGCAAAAGTTTCTCTTAACAAGAAACTTGAGAAAGAATTAAAATAGTTATTACATTTTACCCAAAAATATTATTATATTATAATGGGTACAAAAAGTTAAAAAGTAATTATTAAATTATAACCCAAAAATGTTAAGAAGATGAGTTCATATTTCTTTTTAGGGAATTTTACCAAATAATTGTGGCTAAACCTAAGTTAGCCGGATGTAATCACAAATATATAAAAACACCAAAGTCGGTGTTCATACAACGTTTTTGGACAACTTAACGACATCGTCATCTCCAAACCCCCCAAACCACTTTTCTTTTTCATTCCTTCCCCATTCCCGTTCCCGCCAAAGGTTTTATTCTTTCTTCCCCATCGTCGTCAAGGCATTTTTTTTCCTCTCCTGCCTTTTTCTCTCACTCTCCCTCTCTCCCTTTACCTCTTCCTCTCGCTGCTCTCTCCCGCTCCTTGCTCTCTCTGTCCCTCTCCCTTTTCCATTTTACGGAAGTCCGATTTCAACCCTTTTACTAGCTCTTCCTCTTTCTATTGATTTTGCAAGAAGAAGAGCGAAGAAGATGATTTCCTACTACTAGGCTCATCCGGAAGTTGGAGATTACACGATTTTCATGGGTTTCGACAAGCACGAGAATGAAGAACTTATCAAATTCGGTTTTTCCGAAGATAGTTGGTATAACATCATCCTTGGATTTCACAATTTAGTCCTTTCTACCCTCTTTTTCTGGTTCTTCTCCATCAAAATGAATATCTGAGAGAAAGTCATGACTCCCAATTGTAATGCCTTAGCTTTTAGTCCCAATTTTTGATGTCTAGTTGATTGTTTGTGCTTTAATCTAAATTTCAAGAACATGGATGTATGCATTTATATTGAATCTTTACATGGTTTTGTTTGAAACCCTAAAATCTAGATGGGTCCCTTTGTTCCCATTGTTCTTTTATGTTTGATCGAAACTAGTATTACCCATTTAAGATCTCGACTAGAGCATTTGGTCTGTGTTTGAAATTGATCAAGAAGTTGTTCTTCTGGGTTTTCGTTTTTTGGGTTAACTTTCTTAAAGAGAAGGGTGGGTGGGTTTCTTTTTGAGAAGCCTCCCTCCTTTCGATCTTGTATTAGATATTTCGAGTGACATGTTCAAAATTTATATATAAAGTGTGTTTGATTCTTGGTTTAGATTTCTCATATATAGTCCTCATTAGATCCTTTCATCTTTTACCCCTTCTTTGTTGGGACCTTTTATAAACTTTCCTAATCAAACCTTGAATATTTTCTTTTTGTGTTTGGGAGGTGAGCAAATGCCAGCCACTATATCATTTTCAGCAATTTCCTAACTCATGTCACTACACCAAAAATCGGAAATTGGAACGGAAAAGCGTTCCTAATCCTTCCGTTCCTAATCCGTTAAAGTGTTCCAATTTCCGTTCCAATTTGGATTAGGAACGGTTGGTACCAAATTGGAACGGAAATTGGAACACTTTAACGGATTAGGAACGGAAGGATTAGGAACGCTTTTCCGTTCCAATTTCCGATTTTTGGTGTAGTGTGTACAAACGTTAGTTGTTTTTGTGGTTGCGAGCTGAAGATTTTCCAATATTTGCGTCAATTGAGTTTTGAAGCTGGACTCAAAGCCTTAAACTACATTGCCCATTATGTCTATGATAAGTTTACTTGATGAACATAAGCACAATTCTTCAATCACATTCTAACATATCTAATTACTTTAAATTTTTTAATTGCTTGTGTATCAATGTATAGTTCCTAATTATGTTTTTTTTTTCTCCCGAAGGGGAATCCTTACAAGGGCATTGGGTCATTTATCATTATATGTAATCCATTTAGGGGAAGCAGGATCTGAAAAATGTTAAGGTATTTTTCACACAAGCATTCCAATCAACAACAATTAAAGTTATGGCTATTTTGTTTTGGAATTGAATTTGTTTATGAGCATTTTGGTGTGATGAATGTGAATAATTTTTTACTTTGTATGGAAACAAGTATTAAATAGTTAAAATATTTAGAATTTCTTAGGTTTCATCATGCAAACAATAGTTTTTCCTTCTCATCTCACTCTACCTTGATTATATCATATGCTAGGAACCACATGAGCACATCCACCAAGTTGAGGGAGTTCACCCCCACGTTAGTTGGATCCTATAACCTGTACTAAATAGAAAAAACACCATAAATCAATTGTCTACCTATATGAATTAGATATAATTTACATAAATTACAACCACTACAAATGAAACTTGTTACATAGTACTCATTACATGTGTCAACTACATAAATCATGGTGTTTATACAACAACAACGCATGCATACACCAACTGAATCAACTGATACAACCACTCTTGCATTATTTTGGATCATGATCATGATTATTATCATCTTACCATTATCTAGTTGTCCCAATACTTGAAATAATATCCAAAATAAAAGTGTATAGACCAATGATGAAGCTGATCATGATTATTATCATCTTACCATTATCTAGTTGTCCTAATACTTGAAATAACCAGAATAAAAGTGTTTACACTCTTAAGCTCTTTTGTAATTTTTTGTTCCCTATTACTTAAGCCTGGTATGTGTTTTCTTGGCATCTGTTTATTTTTTTGTTTCTCCTCCCTCTCTGTGCTGTAGCTCTTTGAGCCTTTTCTCCTATGGGCTCTTTGGCCTTGTCTCCTTTCTCCTTCTCTCTTAATACAAATTGCCTTTTAGCAAAAAAAAAAGAAAAAAAAGAATAAAAGTGTATAGACCAATAATACAGCTGCTCAAGAAACCATGCATCTGAAAATTCCTGATGTATAGACCTAGTTTTAAAAACTTGAAGAATAATCCTGATAACGTACAAGTTGGTTTTATCTTTTTAGTCCAATCACACACACACACACACACACACACACACACACACACACACACACACACACAAATAAAAAGACTGATTTTAGTTGATTTGTCTGATATCCAAACATGTTCATCATTCTCACAATTGAATTATGATAAAAGGCTCTTCCAAAGAACATCAAGCCAATCAAGTATTCCTTGCCTGGTCTGTTGTCAGTTGCTTAACTTGTTTGGTAAGATATGAATTTAAGCTTACAGTATTGATGTGATCTTTATCAATCATATAATACCGCAAGTGCACGGGTGTCTAGATGAGACAATGGCAAGAATGGGTCGAACCCACAGGGAGCTAATTAAAGAAACTTTTAAATTAAGAAAACTAATTAACTAACAATTAAGGAAAGTTTTGAGTTTTTAGAAATAAAAACAAGCAACTAATTTAGAAAGATAAAAACTACCAATTAATGAAAGTGATTAGAGCATAGGATTCCAATAAGCATCCACCAATTATTTATCAAGTAACCCTAATATGTTCCAATTTTTACTTCAAACCAAAGGCAAATCAATCTTTTTAATTTGGAAAATCTAACTTTTAAAATTCTTTTTTAATTATAAAATCCAAAACCCAAGACTTCCTTCATCTCATAAAAGAAAAAAAATAATTTAAGAACTACCAATCAAAAGTATGCATAAACCATCAAAAGATCTAAATCCTAAGCATGGCCTATCAAACCTAAGTGTGAGTAGTCAAAAACTAATTTTTATTTATAGAAATAAAGAATAGAGATTTGCCTAGGGCACAAAGACAAGCCTATTAATCATTAAGCACATAATCATGGAACACAAATTAGAATTAGTAAACAAATAAAAAGAAAATTACTTACCTTCATCCATAACTCTAATTAAGAAAATTAGCCCACCATTGCAAAGAATGCTTCTTGATTTATCATTAAAAGTTGTATTGAAGGAACCCAGATGCTATGAAGGACTACTTCTGGATACTTGTGATAAGTCTTAAAGATTTCTTCTCATACTTGAAGATCTCTAAACAAGTCCTCCCGGAATTTTCTGCGCACATTCTGTGTATTTTTCCAGAATATGGTCTCGCTATAGCGAGTTGAGGCTCGCTATAGCAAGCCATAGTTCTAGCGCAGACAGAACCTGCGCTCGCTATAGCAACCTCCCTTCTCGCTATAGCGAGCTGCCCAGTTCTTGTCCATTCAGGACTCTTTTAAGGCTGACGTTTCTCCACTTTCTTTAAGAGTTCTACCTTCTTTCAAATACGCCTTGTGCACGAAATTAAAGTTATAAATAAGACCCCTTGCAACTACAATAGAGAGGACATATGAGAGCAATCAATATTTTTTTCATTCTAGAGAGAGTTTTGGTGGGCCAATTCTTGCAAAGGAGATTGTGCTGAAGTTCTTTTTCTTTTTCTTCTTCTCTCAAGCATCTTGAAGGGACATTCAAGGTAGGTTTCTAGCAAGCACGTGGAAGGTGAACAGTGGGTAGTCGACGAGTACTTCAGAGTCCTTTAGGTTGGGTTTCAACTGGGTCAGGTCTTGTGAGTTCTTTGTAATCTTCATTTTTATAGTGCATTGCTTTCAGTGGCTTTTGCCACCCGTGGTTTTTTCCCGAGCAGGGTTTTCCACGTAAAAGTTTTGTGCCTCTTCTCTTTGTGTGGTGATTGATTATTTGAAATTATTATTTTTGGTTTAAAATTGCATACAATAATCTGAGATAGGACCTTAGCCTGTGTTAAGGCTTAAATAAAAGGTTGTTTTCAAATCTTCACGTGGTATCAGAGCAGGTTCACTTTTTAAAAAAGTGTAATCCTCTCAGTTTTATTCTATGGAATTCACTAGAGAAGGCACTTCCACCACCAAGCCTCCTTTGCTTGAAGGCAGTAACAATTATGCTTACTGGAAGGTAAGAATGACTGTGTTTCTGCGTTCTCTGGATCATGATGTTTGGCAAACTGTTTTGAACGGTTATAAACCACCAACTGTGGTAGTTGATGGGAGTAGTGTTCCCAAACCAGTGGCTGATTGGACTCGAGGAGAAAAGAATCAGACCCATTGGAATGATAGAGCCATGAATGCTATATATAATGGCGTCAGTCACTCTGAATTTCGCAGAATTTCTACTTGTACCACTGCGAAAGAGGCTTGGGATCTCTTGAGAACAATGCATGAAGGCACTGATAAAGTTAGGCAGACTAAACTTCAAAATTTGACAATTGCCTTTGAGACTATTCGTATGAAAGATGAAGAGACCTTTGATGATTACAATGCCAAACTGAATCATATTATTAATTCCAGTTTTAACTTAGGGGAACCAATTCCAGATCAAAAGGTGGTAAAGAAAATTCTTCGGTCCTTGCCCGAGAGGTTTCAGTCAAAAGTGATTGCTATTGAGGAATATATGAACCTCAATGATCTCCTTGTTGAACAATTGGTTGGAAATTTACAAACCTTTGAAGCAAATCATTGTTATGATAAGAAAGCCAAGGGAATTGCTTTAATGTCATCCAAGAACAATGATGATGATGAGTCTAATAATGATTCTGATGATGTTGAACTTGAGGCTCTTTTTGTCAAAAAATTCAAGAAATATTTAAATAAAAATAAAAAGAACCTCAAAAAGGAATTTCCCAAAAATAAAACCTTGAATAAGCCAAAGACTGGGCCAAAGAATGAGAAAACTTCTTCTAAGAGCATAAATAAGCCTATACAATGCTTTGAATGTCAAGGGTTTGGTCACCCTGCTTCTAAATGTGCAAACCGATTGGAAAGAAACAAAGGAAAGGCTTTGAATGTTTCTTGGGAAGAAGATTCAGAAGATGAGAATTGTGAATTTGAGTCACACTCTGAATCTGCTAAATTTGTTGCTTTTATGTCTTCTACTAACCTATCTTTTGAGCAGGGGTCATCTGACAAGGATTCCAAGTCAGACGACGAGTCAAGGTGTGAGGATCTTTCTGATGAAGAACATGATCTTGAAGTTGCTTATAAAAAAACTTCTAAAAGATTCTTTGCGTCTGTCACTCATCAATGATAAGCTGTCTCACAAGTTAAAGGTTTCTAAATCTCAAAATTTATCTTTTTCTTCTGAGCTTGATGATGCTCGTGCGAAGGCAAGTCAGTTAGAAACCCAGCGTGCAATTCTATCTGACAACATTATTGCTGTAGGAAAAGAGAAAGATCTACTTACTGCACAGTTAGAGGAAGTTAAAAAAGGAACTTAAATCTTTGCAAACTGACTACAATTTGTTGCAAGCTGAAAAGAATGATGTATGTGGCAAACTCTGGATGGCGCTATCAGAACTTTTCTTAGCCAAATCTTCGCTTGAAAGAATGAATAAAGGCTCCATAACTCTTAATGAAATTTTGATGCAACAAAGGAGTGAGAAACAAAAGACTGGACTTGGATTTAATCCGGAATCATCAACGTCTATGCAATCAGGTAAATCTGATTTTGTTAAAGGACCAGCCTTATACTCTGGTATTTTCGTTACTCCAAATGTTGAACATGGGAACTCAACTTCATATAAGAATGTGTCTAAGCCCAGAACTACCCCGATTTGCCATTTTTGCGGTACAAAAGGGCACATTCGACCACATTGTCAAAAAATGTGGAATCAAAGGCAACTTCAACAAAGGAAAAGTGTTTTATCTCCTCCACAAATTAATTAAGACAAAATCCATCTGGGTTAGAAAATCTGATCTTCACAGTAACGTGGTCCTAACCGCACTTAATGCAAAAGATTCCCATGTTTGGTACTTGGATAGTGGATGCTCCAGACATATGATTGGTAACAAATTACTGTTTACCTCCCGGAAAGCTGTGATGGAGGTAGTGTTAAGTTTGGTAATGGAAGCAAATCGAACAGTTTCAATACCAAGTATGTCTACTCTTTCAAATGTTTTTCTGGTCAATGGTCTGAAAGTGAACCTATTAAGCATCAGCCAACTATGTGATTCTCACCATGAAGTCCATTTTTCTCTTAATGACTGTGTTATTGTTGACGAAAAGGGTAATCATGTACTTCATGGTGTACATGCATCTGACAACTGTTATGTAGTTGCCACAGAAACCAAAATGACATGTCACACAGCCATGATCAGTGACATTGATTTGTGGCATCAACGGTTAGGCCATGTTAATCATACGGACCTGGATAACTTAGCAAAAAATGAAATCATACTTGGACTACCTAAGCGCTTATAAGCACCAAATACTATTTGTGGTCCATGTCAGATTGGCAAACAAATAAGGTCCTCACATAAGAAAGTTGATGCTTTAAAAACTTCTAGACCACTTGAATTACTGGATATGGATCTCATGGGTCCTACAAAAATTGAAAGCATTGGCGGTAAGAAATATATCTTTCTAACCGTTGATGATTTCTCTCGGCTTACGTGGGTCCGATTTCTTAAAGAAAAGTCCGAGACTTTTGAAGTTTTTCTTGATTTATGGACTGCTTATAAATGAAAAAGGAAAAGTGTTTGGTAGTGTTGTGCGTATTCGTTCACATCATGGTACTGAATTTCAGAATTCTGATTTCAATTCTTTTTGTTCAGCACATGGTATCAAACATGAATTTTCTGCTCCCAAAACACCACTGCAAAATGGGGTTGTTGAGAGGAAAAATCGCGTTGTGCAAGAAATGGCAAGAGTTATGTTGCACAGTAAAAAGATGCCTCAACGTTTCTGGGCCGAAGCTGTAAACATTGCAGTCCATATCATCAATAGAGTTTACCTACGGCCTGGAACGAAATTGATCCCATATGGAATTTGGAGTGGTCGCAAGCCAACTGTTAAATACTTTCGAACATTTGGAAGTAAGTGTTACATCCTGAAGGATAGGGAACACTTAAGCAAATTTGACTCTAAGAGTGACGAGGGCATCTTTCTTGGTTATTCTATGGAAAGCAAGGCATACAGAGTTTATAATTTGAGAAACTTTTCTGTTATGGAGTGAATAAATGTTGTTGTTGATGATGTTGGGACTTCAGAATATTTTGACAATGAAGAAGATTTAATTCTTGTTCCTGTTTCTAATCAGGTTGCTGAACCAAGTACAAGTAAGCAATCATACACAACGCCGGGATCGGAAAATAGAGCTAATGCTAAATTTAAAGATAAACAAGCTGAACTAGAAGTTCCATCCACCGATCTTATGGTACCAAACATCATCAAACATTTTAAAGACCAGAGTGCTTCTAAAAGCTCCCGCCCAGTACCAAAGGTAATGAAGAGTCATCCAATATTACAAGTTCTTGGAGATGCTATGGAACCCATGAAAACAAGAAAACAGGTACGTGACGAGGTAAGTAACTTTTGCTATATTTCCTCTATTGAACCAAAGAAAATAAAAGAAGCTCTGCTTGATGATTGTTGGATCAATGCCATGCATGAGGAATTAGATCAGTTTGAGAGAAACTGTGTCTGGGAATTAGTTCCTAGGCTTACTCACACAAATGTCATCGGCACCAAATGGATTTATAAAAATAAGACCAATGAACTGGGGCAAGTAATTCGGAACAAGGCTCGGTTGGTAGCACAGGGGTACACACAAATTGAAGGAATTGATTTTTATGAAACGTTTGCTCCTGTTGCTCGATTGGAATCCATACGGTTGTTATTAGCCATTGCGTGTTTCCTTAATATCAAACTATATCAAATGGATGTCAAGAGTGCATTCTTGAATGGGTATCTAAATAAGGAAGTCTATGTTGAACAGCCCAAAGGTTTTCAAGACCCTCACTACTAAAATCATGTGTTTAAATTTAAAAAAGCTCTCTATGGGTTGAAACAGGCTCCTCGTGCTTGGTATGAGCGACTTACAGTCTTTTTGTTGGATAATGGTTTCAAACGCGGAAGTGTGCACATGACACTGTTCATCAAAGAAGACAATCATCACATATTAATTTCTCAAATTTATGTGGATGATATTGTCTTTGCATGGCTCTACCTCATCCAAGTTGGTTGACCAGTATTCCAAAACCATGTCTCCTGAATTTGAAATGAGTATGGTTGGAGCACTCACCTTTTTCTTGGGGCGGCAAATCAAACAGTGTGATAATGGTATCTTTATTTCTCAGACAAAGTATGCTCAAAAACTTTTGGAAAATTTTAGAATGACTTCTGCTAAACATTCCAGAACTCCAATGAGTCATACTGTTAAATTGAGCACTGACTTGAATGGAAAAGATGTGGATGAAACACTGTACCGTAGCATGATTGGGAGTCTTTTATATCTCACTGCAAGTAGACCTGATATTGCGTACAGTGTTGGGGTTTGTGCTCGATATCAATCTAAACCAAAGGAATCTCACATTCATTCGGTGAAAGAATCATGAAATACGTGAGTGGCACAGTTGACTTTGGTATTTGGCTAAGTAAAGATACCAATACAACTCTGGTTGGGTACTCAGATGCAGATTGGGCAGGCTGTACAGATGATAAAAAAAGTACTATTGGAGGGTGCTTCTTCATTGGAAATAATTTGGTCGCTTGGCATAACAAAAAGCAAACTTCAACATCTTTGTCAACTGCCGAAGCAGAATATATCGCTGCTGGAAGTTGCTGCACTCAACTTCTTCGGATGAAACAAATGCTCACAGATTATGGGATTGATCAAGATACAATGACGGTTTACTGTGACAATCAAAGTGCCATTGACATATCAAAGAACCCAGTCCAGCATTCCAGGACCAAACACATTGATATTAGGCATCACTTTATCCGTGAATTGGTTGAAAAGAAGATCATTGTCCTTGATAAAATCCCTACTGAACATCAATTGGCTGATATCTTTACCAAACCACTGGAACCCACTCGTTTTGAATCACTTCACAAATCTTTGAGGATCTCCTCCTTTTCTTAGTTCTTTTTCCCTGTTTTTATTTGACTTGCACATGCACAATTTCACCTCCATTTATGATAATTCTTTGCATGTGACTTAGTTGTGTTTAGTGCACGGTTCACCGTTATCATAATCTTTGCACTATGAATGTTCACCCTTGATTTCGATTAGGTTTGCCCAGCTTCTCTGATGGCTATATCTCTTATGAAATAAAAGTGCGTAGAGATTTTTTGTAGACCGACGAAATGGAACTGTATCCTATAGGGTTCAGAAATCTTTGCAAAAGATGAGCACTTGAACTTGTGTATTATCATATGCCGAGAAGTTCATAAATAAATAAATAAAAGCGGGAGAAAATATGCCAATGTCGTAGTGAGAAGTTAGATTTTAAACTGATTAGATAATTCTCTGGGTTTGCTCCCTAGTTTTTCATCATTCAGTTTCCAAATCTTGTCTTGATTAAGAAAAAGCACTTCATATTTCACACACAACCACATGATTTCGGTTGAATTATGTACTTTCACACTTATCCGTACATATTTTCATAGATGGAACACACGTTTCTTTATGTTAGCTCTCATTTTTTTTTAAAATCTCTTTTCCAGAACCTTGTCTCGCTCGAGCGAGACCTATTCTCCCTCTAGGGACACTAGGCCCTGTTTTCCATTGGCATCCAGAACGATGCCTCGCTCTAGCGAGGATTTTTAAAAAAAAAAACGTCCAGCAGCCCAGCGCCTCTACTATACATTTTTTTCCTTTCATTAGGGCTTCCTGTCCTCTTAGGAGAAGTTGTTCTTTCCTTGCTTCTCTCCATTCCACCTCTCATTCCCCCAACAACTTCACTTGGATTTACATATCAATCTTTCCTGCACCCATTATTCAGGTATGATCAACTCTTCCCGTCTTCATGGATTCCATATATTCCTTCGCCTTTATTTATGTGAATTGGTTGTGGGATGTTTGGTTTCTTCTACATGGCTTATTTTTGGCATTTTCTTAACATTATGGATATGGAAACAGTTTCTCTTGAAGATTGATCACAAATATTTAGTTTTTGGTAAAGATTGGGTATGTTTTTTATATTATTTGGTTATGATGGATAAACTGGTTGTGATGTTTACTTCATTGGGAAGTTTTTCTCTGTTATTTGCTTTGTGCTTCATCTTTTTCTGTTGTATGATCCTTGGGATCTTTTGGGAGCATTCTTGGAGCATCTATAATTGCTGTGAAATTTTTTGCTCTCAAGGTGTTTGACAAAATGTCTGCTTTAATCTTAATGCTTCAAAACACTGATGGTTTGGTTCTTTGTCCTTCACAAGTGCAGTATGGCTCCCAAGTCTACAAAAGGAAAACGTCCTGCTGCATCTACTTCTACCTTTGATGCAGAACGTTTTCAAAATGCTGAAAGTGCCGATCAGTTTAAATCTGACTTCAAAGATAGGACAGTGATTTTCGAGAGAATTGTTGTGCCCACAGATTTCTGTCTTACCAATTTCTTAAATTGGCTTCATCTTAACCGCCTCATGGTTTTGATGAACTTGATTAATGAATTTTTGAAGATTGGGTAAGAGAATTCTATAGCAATATGTATGAGGTTTCAGCTTCTAAGTTCCAGACATTTGTTAGGGGGAAGACGTTGTCCGTTGATGCCAATAGGATTGCTTCGCTACTAAATTTACAGAGACCAGCTAATCCGTCTTATCCTTTCCCTAATCCGGATATTGTTGCACTCCAAAAAGATGAAGTGGCTGCAGTCTTATGTAGAGAACCAATCGTCTGGAATTCTGTTGTTTTGAAGATAGATGGTCTAACCTCTGATTATCGGCTCCTCAATAACTTTGTTTGTCATAATATGGAGCCTCGTGGTCATTCATCGGATCTACTGTTCCCTCAATCTGCTCTTTTATATTATTTGGCCACGGATACTTCGGTAGATGTTGCACTCACTAGCTTCAATTCGATGTTGCGCATTTATGATAAGAAACGGAAGCTCTCTCTTCCGTTTGGTGCAATGATTAGTAAACTACTGATTGAGGGTGGTTGTCATGTACCCCCATGAAATACCATTTTCAAAGAGACAAAAGATTGATCGTCGCACTAAAGCCATGTCAGACTCTCATGTACATAATCATATTCAGGGGGAGCAAGCCCGCGATCAAGATTTTGAAGAAGAAGATGAAGACTCTATTGAAAATCGACTTCTTGCTGTTGAACATGTAGTTTATGATCAGTCTCTTCATTGAACACTTACGAGAAAGAATGACTGTTGGCTTTGATGATCTTAAGAATCAACTGATTGACATGTTCAACCACATGCGTCAACGCTGATGACATTGCTTCCTTGGTCTTCTAACTGTTTCTGATTATCATGCATTTTTTTTTGCTGCTATATCATCTAACTCTTTTGTTTGTTTCCCCCACTATTTTGGTGCTGATTTGTCAATTCTGTGACAAAAAGGGGAGTAGTTTAGCCGTTAGAAGGAATTAGGCAACTGACTTTTGGTAGCATTTTGCTTTGCTTTAGAACCTTGAATAGAATTTTACATTTCTCTTATTAAAATATGAATTTCTATCATTTCTATGATATTATGGATCTTTGCCAAGGTTTGTTTCATGCAGGTAGTGACAATTTCTCTTCAGAGCTGAAGCTATTCTTTTTGTCGTCCTGAGTCTTCTAGTAGAAATGTTTTGTTTTTGGAGTTTTGTTCATGAATTGCCAAAGGGGGAGATTGTTAGAATTTGTATTGGCTAATTCGTATAGTTTGAACAAAACTTGTGTTCTTAGTCCAAATTGAGTTGTATTTTTTGTTTCTTTTAGATAAGGACTGTGAAGGAACCCAGATGCTGTGAAGGACTACTTCTGGATACTAGTGATTGAAAGTCCTGGGATCCTAACCCTAGAGGGGGGGGGGGGGGTTGAATAGGGTGAACTATAATATGTGACCAATTTAAACCAATTTTAAATTCTTAAAAATAAACTAGTCACAAGTGATGATAAATAAACAAAAAATTATAGTGGTTCGGCCTCAATGCCTACGTCCACTACCGGCTTGTGATCCAATCACCCCACCGGATTTCCACTATCTAAGCTTTTCAATAGGCTAAGCAATAACCTTTACAATGTTGTTTTTCTAGGCTAAACAACAACCTTTACAAGATGTTTTTCTAGACTAAGCAATAACCTTTACACAATGCTTTTCTTAGGCTAAGCAATAACCTTTACAAATGAAGGGTTTCTCTAAGAAGGTGTCTTCACAAAAGAACACTCTAAGAGATAAAATTTAAGCTCAATTAAAATGCATCTAAAATAGGCTAATATGAAAGTGAAAAACAAACTCACACAAACACTATATGAATGCAAATGTGTATGCTCATGATGTGTGTGTGTGATATCTTCAATCAAGTTTAAAAAGAAAGCTCAATCAATATATGCTCAAAGCATTTAAAAGTTTAAGGCATATAAAAGATTTGACTGAAGTTTTAATGCAAATCACATGTATGAATATCAACTTGTTAATGACATGAAAATCAATAGCTCACAAGTTGTATGAAAATGACTAACTTAAAACATGTGATGCATATACAATGTTGTTTTCAAAACTAAACAAATTTGACTAAGGTTTAAATGAATGAAAACAACAAACAATGTTTCAACCAAGTAAATGAATCATGCTACAGAAGAAATCAAAGATTTAGACTAAGCATGATTAATGAAGATTTTAAAACAAACTTGGTTTGAAATCAAGGGTGAAGAATCCAATCCAACATAAATCAAAGATTAGAAAAAGAATGGATTCAACACATCATAGTTATAATGCTAAAATTAATTTACCAATAATTTAAACAAAGCATATAACATATGATTAATAAAAAGTAAAGCTTACTTAGAGATTTAACTTCATTGATCCAAGCTTTAGCTTCACTAATGACCCCTTGATCTCTCTTAGTTCATCCCCTTTTCTTTGTCTCAAAACACCTCAAAAGAGTTTTCAAAATCTCCAACTTTTGAAAAGGAATGAACTTCATTTTATACCCAAAAAATGAGTTTATGCATCTCCCCGGTCGACCTGCCATACCCCCGGTCGACCTGGTACACACAACGGTCATAAAACAGACCGTTTGAGAGGCCCGGTCGACCGAGCCCACTACGGGTCGACCGGGCCTGGGGCCAAAATTCCCTAAAATTCATATTTTTGCATATTTCAAAGTTTTTCTTGGAGGGGATTTTTGGGCCATTAAATCAAGCTTGGAAACATGTTTTAAATCAAACTAAGTGGTTTAAAAACATGAAACATAAAAAGCCTAAAATGATTCAAAACTTTAAAACCAATGGCTTGCTTGATATATAAAAATTCTTTTCAAATCTAATTGCATCCAAGTTTAAAAAACAAAACATGCATAAATCAATATTTCTACAAGTCTAGAAACCAATGCATGTATAAATCAAGATTTCAAGATTTTCTAAATCAATGCAAATGTGTGTAAATCAAATGATGCTAAAAAGATGATGCATCCTTCAAATTGCAATACACAAAATTCCTAACAGGGATAAGTCTTGAAGACTTCTTCTCATACTTGAAGATCTCTAAAGAAGTTCTCCCAGAATTTTCTGCGCACATTCTGTGTATTTTTCTAGAATATGGTCTCGCTATAGCGAGCCACAGTTTTGGCACAGACAGAACCTGCGCTCGCTATAGCGAGCTGCCGAGTTCTTGTCCATTCAGGACTCTTTTAAGGCTAACGTTTCTCCACTTTCTTTAAGAGTTCTACCTTCTTTCAAATACGCCTTGTGCACGAAATTAAAGTTATAAATAAGACCCCTTGCAACTACAATAGAGAGGACATATGAGAGCAATCAATATTTTTTTCATTCTAGAGAGAGTTTTGGTGGGCTAATTCTTGCAAGGGAGATTGTGTTGAAGTTCTTTTTCTTTTTCTTTTTCTCTCAAGCATCTTGAAGGGGCATTCAAGGTGGATTCCTAGCAAGCACGTGGAAGGTGAACGGCGGGCAGTCGACGGGTAGTTCACAATCCTTTAGGTTGAGTTTCAACTGGGTCAGGTCTTGTGAGTTCTTTGTAATCTTCGTTTTTATATTGCATTGCTTTCTGTGGCTTTTGCCACCCGTGGTTTTTTTCCAGAGCAGGGTTTTTCCACGTAAAAGTTTTGTGCCTCTTCTCTTTGTGTGGTGATTGATTATTTGAAATTATTTTGTCTGGTTTAAAATTGCATACAATAATCTGAGATAAGACCATAGCCGGTGTTAAGGCTTAAATAGAAGGTTGTTTTCAAATATTCATACTAGTATTGTTCACCAATTTTCATGCCCCTACACCCCAGAGCAAAACGGTGTGGCTGATCGCCGCTCTACAAGTGGGTTCTGTGCCTTTCTTGGGCTCAACCCAATCTCTTGGTCTGCCAAAAAACAATCTACGGTGGCCCGCTCATCCACAGAAGCTGAATATCGTTGCTTAGCCCACATAGCTGCCGAAGTGATTTGGCTATGTTCTCTTTTGTGTGATCTTCACATTCCATTATCCACAGTTCCACTAATTTGGTGTGGCAATGTTAGTGTTCTCTCCCTAGCATTCAATCCAGTATTTCATGCTCGCACAAAGCACATTGAGATCCATTATCATTTCGTCCGTGAGAAGGTAGCCAACAAGCAATTTGATGTCTATTTCATCTCTAGATTGGACCAAGTAGCTGATATCTTTACGAAAGGTCTTGCTTCAAATCGTGTTCGTGATCTTCAAACCAAGCTTCTCTTCCAACCGCACCCGCATCAGCTTGAAGTGGGGTGATAGAGTGAACGTTGGGTTGTCAGGCCCAACCTGTTGTATCTTGAAATAATCAACTATTTGAACCACCCATTCAAATAATGTATCCCTAGTCTATAGGTCTTTTACCTGATATCTCTGCCCAGCTACAACCGCAAACACAGTGTACATAACATACATTATCTGATCCTAGAAATGACAAGTTGAATTTTAAACTATTAAATTTTCTAAATTAAGTCATTGTGTGGAAACCCAGGTCCAGATTGAAGTTGCTTCTTGTGGAGAGAGAATATTGAATAATACAATATATGAATGGACGAGTGGATGATATACAGAAATGGGTCTCCATCCACAGGTCTAGAACCACATTAATCCAATTGATCTGTCTACATAACTAGGACCACATGAATCCAATTTATCTGTCTACCTGAACTACAGTACGGGTAGTGATGGATAAGGTTTAGGGGGGGGGGATACCGGTCTTCATCCATAGGTCTAGAACCACATGAATACAATTGATCTGTCTACATGTAGCGATGAATAGGGTTGGGGGTGAATATGGGTCTCCATCCACAGGTCTAGAACCACATGATTCCAATTGATCTGTCTACAGGAACACAGTTGATCTGTCTACATTAGGGGTAGTGATGGATAGGGTTTAAACAGGGACCATTCTTGTGCTGTTCCTATTCACTACAACAATTTTCATTTTTGCCGCCGCTAAATAAGCGCCGGTAAAGGCCCAGAAAACGCCGGGAAAGACTATTACCGGCGTTTTTCCTTGCGCCGGCAACCCGTCGGGAAAAGTGTGCCAGTAATACCCATTGCCGGCGAAAAATGGGTAGCACCGGGAAAAAGTATACATTGCCGGCGTTTTATTTCGCCGGTAAAGATTTTTTATTCGCCGGGCAAAGATGTTTATTTTTTCAATAATAAATTTAGAAAAAACTTTTGCCTGCGTTTTTTTGCGCCGGGAAAAGGTCTTTATTTTTTCAATAATAAATTTAGAAAAAACTTTTGCCGGCGTTTTTTTGCGCCAGGAAAAGGTCTTTATTTTTCAATAATAAATAGATAGAAAAACTTTTGCCGGCGTTTTTTTTTTCGCTGGGAAAAAAAGTTTATTTTTTAAAATATAAATTTCAAGAAACTTTTGCCGGCGTTAATTTTGCGCCGGGAAAAGATTTACAATTTACAAAAATTCCATTTTAAAATTTTTTTGCCGACGTTTTATCTCGCCGGGAATAATTGTCTTTTTAAATATAATTTACTTATTTATTTAATTTTTAATTTTATTTTCCTGTATATATATCAATTCATGTCAACTTCCAACCTGTGTCACATAAAGAAATTGAAATTGCTAATTCCATTGTCCAAGACCAAATCTACTACACCCAACGTCCATTTCCATTCCAAAATCATCAAAAAATAAAACATGAAAATTCATTCCACTTCATATTAATATTCAAACATCCTTTCAACATTGAAAGCACTTTAATTACCATTACCATTACAAAATTAACACAATTGGTAACATTCTACTCTATACCAGCATTCAAATGCCAATGAAAATTTACATGTTCATATATGATCATTTCCTTGTTGCACCATTCCAACACCTGCACCATTGTTTTAAAAAACTTCATGAACGTCATTTTGTCATATAGCAATGTGTTACTCTGCATACTTGGCCTTCATGTTGGCTGCATCCTAACTGCATGGACTCTTTTAACAAATTTGTTTTTCAATTTTGATTCAATCTGCATAAAAAAAGATAGCAAGATTGACATATGATTAAGAATGTCATATGCACAACTTTTAGTGAAACTATATATAAACAAAGCAACTGACATCAATTATGAAAACAGTACAATTCTTCCCTAGAACAGAGAGATTCCAATAAATCAAGTCTGTAGAAAAATTACATCACAGAATGAAATTAAAATTCTTTGGAGGAATATAAGAGAAGGACCCAAGGTTTAGAGCAATAAACTTGGATCTGGGCCAACATTTATGATTGATATCATTGAAGATCTATCACATGATATATATGCCTCCAAAAGAAAAAATCTGTTGGCCTCAGATCTCTGTTTCTAACATTACTTGTGTACAACAAGACCCATGAGTCTAATCCTTATCAAGAACAAGAACAAAAATTATGATAAGTTGCTAACCCATAAATTATTGTTGAAAAAATTTAATTGGCCCTAATCTCACACATAACCCAGATTTCACTTCTGGGGGCGTGACATCTTCATGTCCACCTCCAATCATCTTCCTTGTAGAAAAACTATTGAGGTAGCTCCCAGATAAGGGAAAAAAAAAGAAACGAAAAAAGAAAAATGCTTCACCATCTGTAAATCCTTGAAGCACAATGAGGTTACACTAAGTTTAAGCTTGTTCTGTAGTAACATAAGGAACAAGCAACTTTAAAGACAAGGAAAGAGATGAAGAAATGATGCGGTGGCCAAGACTCCATCTCCTAATTTCACCTCCCCAAGAGTGAGGTCATAGACACTGGCAATAAATAGTAGCTTACATATGATCAGCTGAGTCAATGACCCAACAACCAAATGAAGAGGTGACATGAAGGGGCACTTGTTATACCTTTTATTGGCTAATGCAGTAGAAGAAAATGGCTTATAATATGATAGTTTTAGGAGTAGTGCCTCATAATCAACTTCCGAAATTTGAACAGTTTCATCTTAGGTAGATGCACTGTGCATTAGAAGAGGGTACACTTGACTGCAATGAAGATAAAACTTCTGATTGTGAATGATCTCCATCTGAAGATGCAACATCCGCTCTGTGACCCAGCGCAGTGGCGCAGTGCTTCCCATGAAGATTCCAACAATTGTCATTACTATGCATGCTTACAGTTGGTACAATGGCAGTATATTCTTCGGCCTCTGCAACATCACTTCCATGAGTACCCCCATTTCACCTTGATGTCAACTGATACCAGGTCCCTTTATTTCATGTGCAGATTCTTCTAGGAGATTAGTTAGGGTCATGGCTTTATCATTTTGAGCTCATCTAGAGGTAACCATGCAAACACTATTTTGCAGAGGTTGAATAGCTTTTCAAAGAAAATCTGGAAGTTGATTGGTTTAAACTATTGGTTTGAATCAGCAAGAAGATCAAACAGTGATTGATCTGCCTTTTTTAATTACACTGCTAGAAGTCGTTTGATGCAGCCTGGACTGCAAGTTGTTAGAGATCTTGGGTTTTTGCTATCCTTGTTTACACAGAATTCACAAGACAACCAAAATAGACAATAGCATAGAAATAACAAGTCAAAAGGACGTGGAAACACACCTAAATTTAAAGTTGAGTCACATGCCCAAGTGGATTCACACATCCACACTTGGGAATCTTTGGGATTTTTCTCAAGCAAGAATAAACAAATCTAAAGATAATATGTGTTTTTGTCAACTAATTTATTATGATAGTTTTTGTGTAAAAAGATAATCTGGAACACAATCTCAATCAGCATAGCTATGCTTTAATCTTGACCCTTCAAACCAAATAGTAACTTAAAAAAGACTAGAATACTCTAATTTTGTCACTAGCCTATAGTCAATCATTGATCATAAAGGAAGAGAGTAACAACAAACAATAAAGCATATGTTTTTCCACATTTTCTCTTATTTCAGTCTTCATTGTGTGGTAGGAGTCATACATGTTGTCTGTCAGCTCCATGTTCTGAAAATTGGCCAGAGTTGAGTCACCCTATGAGTGGAGTCACCGAAGCCCAAACAGAAAAAAAAAATAGAAGTGATGCAGATGAAATGAAAGAGAAGAGACAGGAAAGGTAATAGGGAAAATATAGAAGGGATGAGTGGCAACTCTGTTTTCATCGTAATGAACCAGACTCCAAATTGTGATTTAATATCTATATCTTTATACAAGTCTGAAAAGTCATGACTCGGCCTTATTATTAATACAATAAATGCTTGGGACAACTGGGTGTTTGACCCAGCACTTGTATGTCCTTACCATACCACCATAAACAACACTACAGTGTGTACATAAAGAACACTACATTGTGTACATCTTCATACAGGAAAATCAAAAAAGAAAAGAGAAGAAAAACACTACTCCAAGAGGTAATACTTAAGCAACTAAGACCAGCTGCAGCGCAATAATCGCTGGACAGAAGAAGCCCCCTAGCTGAACAGAGCAGCAGAACAGAGCAGAAGGAACAACAGAACAAAGAAGAAGCCACCACTACCATAGCAGGACTGAACAGAAGAAGCTTAGGAAAGAGAAGGCCCCTAGCTGAATAGAGCAGAAGGAAAGAGAAGCCACCAATTCCAGCGCTGGACTGAAGAGAAGATGGCAAGGCAGCTGAGAAGATCCCAGCAGCTGAACTGAGCTGAACCGAGCAGGAGGCTACAACAACTGGAACTGAAATAAAAAAAAAAACGGGCAAATACCCACAAGCCAGGCCAGCAATAAGTCCACAGATTGGGCAGCCAAAGAAACCAATGATACAAAACAGGGAGCAACAGAAAGGAGTGAATTTCCCACGGCCCTGATATCCCACAGCCTAGGATCAGGCCAAAACAAAAGAAGGAAACAAGGAAACCTCAGGCGGAGTAAGATGGTACAAGATCATAAAAGATATAGTGAAAATGGTACAAGATCATAAAAGATATCCAGCATCACCTCTTCTTGTTCTGGAGTTAAATCAACTTGCTGTCCATTGTATAGCATCTTAATCCCGTGAGGTTTGTATGGAGGAGGGAAAATGACACCATTGTGCTCCAATGTAGTCCACTTCTGCCCTCCACCGGAGCCAGGTGGCACCTTCAACGACTTTGAGTATTTAGAAGCTTTTATAATCTTTTTTGATTTCTTGTTTGTTTTCTTCAATTAGGAGGTGACAACCTTTGTTGGTTTCTTTGATAAGGATCGATTGTCTGATGAAACCGATTTTTTCACTCTATGGGAAATTGGTATGTGATCATCATCATCATCCATCTTTGCTTCTTGGATAAGACCACCTTGCCTTTCAGAGAATGCAAACAAACCTGACCATAAGAGAAAAAAAAATTAGAATTGAAGAAGCACACACAAAAATGGGAATTTAAGCTGCACATAGTGGATAACATGTCAACAATTTACTCATGTTAAAGTTGCAAAATATAAAACAGTATCGCATTACTAGCATTACATAATTTCACCATGGTAATAGGTTTAACAACAAAGAAGAAAAGGCCACAAGGGAACATTAAAATATTAGAGAGAGAGAGAGCCTTTTATATTGGTAACACAACTAGAACACACAGCACAGGCTCCTGTCAGAACACGATATGTTATTACCAAATGCATCTTTAGGCATTACTAGGATATTCACAGCAGTCCCCGCCACAAACTCATTCACAAGATTCATCCATGAAGCAACACAAACAGAGGGGTGCATACGACCTTAAAAAAAATGGAGATTAGGATTACAAAGCAAGTGAAAGGAACATAAGATCCAGTTGTGTCATAAATTCAGTAACTGATAACAATAATGTGACAAATTTCATTGAATAATACCATGATAACTACGCATCTATAGTTCTAAACATGTTCTTTTACTTTTTGCTTAGGGAGGAAAAAAAAAAGTAGCTATTGTAAGTTGGATCCACCCTCTCTTAATACCTGCATTGTGCTGGATCCACCCTCTCTTAATACATGCATTGTGCTGGGTAATGGAATTCAGGGAGGAAGCTTTGGCGTTTTTCCAAAAATTGACAAGTTTGCCAAATTTGATGACACTTTGTTGTGAAACACTGTTTCCATCCAAGCTAATCCTGTTCAGAGAGAACTAAGAACATTTATAAAGAGATTTTGATTCTCTTACCTCTGTTACATGTATGTTTTAAATTACTGTTATGATAACAGCGATTAACTTCTGCAGCTGATTCAGTCTCCATTTATGATCATTTTGATACTTGAAACAAACTAAAGGCCTCATGATATGATATAACCGCAACTTCGTATTTAACATGGTTACAAAACATAAATGGGATTAAGCTAACATGCATTTAGAATCCTATTTAGCATTTTTCATTAGTGCTAACAGACTTTTAAAGGGCTGTTCATGGTCAACAGACTTGGGGGATATGGGAGAGTGAAAAAAGCACTTACAGTTCAATAGTAGCATAAAGTTGAGCCTCATCTTTTGGCATGCTGGGAAGAAAAAGAAGATTACAGTTGGAGGTACTAAAATTAATTCAGTCATGACGACATACATGCAGCCGAGGTGGTCTTGACAACAAACATTCTCATTACAAGATACAAAACAATAAAAAGGGAAGTTGGTCTTGGCCTTTTTCAGAACCATGAGGAATTACTGATTCAAACAAAGATAATTCTAAAGCAGTAATGAGTCTTGTAATCAATAATGGTGTATCATTAAATCCTCAATCTCAATAATGCTCAACTTACTATATAGTACTTTTGCAAAGCATAGTGAAAAAGATAAAAACTAAAAGAGTTTATAGCAACTGAGCCATTAAACAGACACCATAAGGGTTCTAAAATCTTTTCTGCATCTTTTCTGCATGGAATCTTTCAACATAAAATCTTCTTCAATTTTCATTCAATCCTGCATAAAAAACAAAAAAAAAAGTCAGGACACAGTCAAATAATGCAATGGAGGCACTACAGGCCTCATGGAGAAAAGAGTAATCATAGTGTTAGAGATAGTAATCAACATGCAAATCAAATACCATTTTGAAAAGAGTAATCATATACAAACCTGGAGAAGTTCCACCAGAGGTGCCATCCCCACCAACAAAGGAACCTGGATCTATGCCTACGCGCTCAGCTAACTGGAGGACTAAGCCCTCGAGGAAATTGGTTCTCTTGCCAAACTCCGCTACCTGCTGCCGCAATTGAAGTACCTCATAATTAAAGCCCGTTCGATTCTGGGTTGAACCTAAAGTGGACTTTGTGCGAATGCCAAAACCCTTAAGGTATCCTGATCTCTGTCCAAGCACCTTGACGGATATCTGTTCATCAGTCAACGGAGATGTGATGGAGGGTTGGGATTGTTCAGCAATCACCCGCACTAATTCCTCCTGCCATTTTTAAACATGTAAAAATCAAATAAAGTGAGTTTAACATATGTATAAAAGTATATTTGTATTGATATATAAAACATGACAACACGCATATGTACATGTGTCTTCTGAGCCTCCTCATTTATCCACTGTTTCTTCCCGTGCATATAGTGGGTGTCGTGGTAGAAATCGGAAAACGGCTGCGCATGTCCATCATTTTGTGCTCTCTGTTATGACATTAGATATTTCGTTAATAGAAGAATTTAATTTTCATAACTCTGTCAAATGGCAAAAATTCTTAAATCCGCACTTACAACTATTGAACTACGTGCTAGGAACGATCCAGAGCCGCTCGTATGATTCCACGGCATCTTCGATCGGCTAACTCTCGCTTTCTTTGACTTCTCCTACACAGAAAAATAAAAAACAATATACTAGTCAAAATAATTTTTAACTAATACAATGATCTTGATCAATAATTGTAGCAGTGATATATACAAAACCATTAAAAGTTACCTTCCACTCCATAGTCTCCCACAAATTGTCGATCATCCAAGCCCAATCATCTGCCTTACAAGGCTTTAGTGGGTGGCTCTTTGGACGGGCACTCCCTCCTCCAAAAGAGACAAATAGTGGGTATGCAATTCACACTTCCAGTCCCTGTACAGTTTCTGGCACTTCGCATCAACGGCAGCCTTGATGATTGGATCGTTCACATAGTCCCCGAACTCAAAAAATTGCTGCAATTGCAAAAACATGTAATGTGAGACAACAATTAAACTTTAATGATTCTAATTGAATACGCATTAAATTATCTCAAATGAAATTACCTGAACTCTCTTTACCACCAACTTCTTGATCCCCTCAGGAACAGACTTCCAGCCTTCTTTCCGAACAAGTGCCTCATCTCGAATCGCTTCCCCAAGTAGGTTTGCAAAACTAGTGGCAAATTCGCCCTCTGACGCAAGGCTCAAAGCTGGGATCGAAATTGGGATGGCATGGCCAAGCTGCCTCCTCAGCTTTGCCACCTTCAACCCCCTTGTCTTGCCCCGTACACGGCGGGAGCCCTCGACTGAGGCCGATGCTGTCACAACCACAATATTAATTGAGTTAGCATATAACATTAAAAGAATGTATATTTTAAAAAAGACAATAATTCTAAATTTCTCACCAACACTGCTGCCACCCGTACGTGGAGTCAAAACCTGGTCAAGCTGGCTAGCAGAACTAGTAAGCCGTGTAAGACTACGTGCTCTAGCAATGGTCGCCACCTCTGGCATGCCATCCGCATGAGAAGACTGTGTGACTCGAGGCTGTGCCAGTGTAGCTTGGCCCGCCCCCTCGGGCGTGCTCTCTGCACGAGAAGACCATGTGACTGGAGGTTGTGCCGGTGTCCTCAGGGTCAGTGCAGCTACTACAGCGGAAGCATGTCTACTTCGCTTCCCTCGATTCATATGAGTAACCTGTCGCAACACAACAATGAATTATTAGTACATAAATACATAAATAAAGTGAATGAAGTAAAAATTAACAACTAGACACAAATTACCATATTTGCCGGAGACCCAGAAGTCTCATCATCCCCATCATCACCCGTATTTTCATTCGAAGAAACCAACCCAAAATCACCCTGGGGTGGTCGATATTCTTCGTGCTCATCATCTTCACCCGGTTTTCTTTTTCCATCTCCATTTTTCCTTTTGCTCGTTTGACCCAATCCAAAAACGGTATTGGATATGTGCTTTACCCCCAACGCACGACATCTCTCGTCTATTTCTATGATGTTCTTACTTCTCACCTTCTCGTATTCTGTCAACTTTGCCTGTTTGGCCACCCACCCAGGCTTGACATATGTTTTACTTCCCTTGGGCATTTTTGACAACTATATATGACATACAAGAGAACCATGACATACAAGAGAATGAAGGCATAGGCATATAAAATGAGAAATATTTAATGAACCATGAAATGTAAACCAAAAACTTTATTAATTTAGAACACTTGTCCATGCACAAATCAAAAAACAAACACTACACATCACACTCTATATCAGGATCTATATCTGGATCGAACTGGCTACACAGATCGTCTTCATCATCATCTTCTATATATTCCGCCATAGTTTCATCCTCGTCATCGCTATGCTCCGCCCTTGGCTCATCACCATTAACTATCTCTGGCGGAATATCATCCCTACAGTAGTGAACATCCCTATCTTCGACACAGATTGGGACAACATCGGTGGTTTCATGCTGCTGGAAGGCCTCAGTAGGCACATCATCCAGTTCTGGTACATCCCACACTCCCCGATGCTTGACTCGTTCTACGATTCTCCAGTTGTTGCTTTTGCAGGTATCACTGACATAAAAAACTTGCTTCGCTTGACTTGGAAGGACAAATGGATCATCTTTATACCACCGACCCGTAACATCTATGCTTGTTATGTGTTGATCGGTATGTGTTTTGTTTCTAGTACCGGTGTTGTACCATTCACATTGGAACAGAACCACCTTACCCCCATGCATATATGTCAATTCCCAGACTTTGCACAAGTACCCGTAGAAGTCAATTGTCTTCCCAATATGCTCCCCTTGCATGACCAAACCACTATTCTGGCACTTACGCCTGTTCTCGCGATCTCTGGTGTGGAATCGAACGCCATTGAATATGCACCCTGAATACAGATAAACTATAGAACCGGGACCATTTGCTAATGACCACATTTCATCGGTTGCTTCTGGCGACCCTTGGTTTCGCAAATCATTCATCTACATGAGCAACATGCGGTAAGTTTATTAAGTTGATGACAAGTGAGGACCAGTTAGTTAATGTTTACTGTGTCAATAGGGCATCATATATCTTACACGTTGCTTCAACCATTTTGGAAATGTGTCTCGCTGTATTTGACTGATGTCATGCGCTTCTGGATTTTGTATTGTATTCCTGTGTTCCCTACTTAAGCCAAAACAATTCATAAGCAAGTAAAAGTAGAGGAAGAATCAACAAGGGAACAATCTATGCACACATGTATTTAAACCAAAGCACTTACTCGAGATATGGCTCTAACTCGGGACTATTATGCAATACAAACCAGTGAGCCATGTTGAGTTCATTCTGAGAAGGGTCTAGTGCCCTTGTGATCGGTGCAAAGGGACGAACATTTTGAGTGAAAATATCCATCCCGGGACCACGCACGCCACCATCATCATTTCGTTCGTCTCGATCAGTCCCTTTTAGGTACATTGAGCAGAAAGTCAAACACTCTTTCACAATGTAAGCCTCGGCGATCGAACCTTCGGGTCGTGCTCTGTTAGTAACATAACCTTTTAAAGTCCCGAGAAACCTTCAAACAAAGAGACATTAGAATTAAGGTTACTTATGCAAGAAAATCACACTACTACACGAATAACACTTCATCGGATGGTAACAGTTACCTTTCGATGGGGTACATCCACCGATATTGCACCAGTCCAGCAAGCATGGCCTCACGTGGCAAGTGAATAGCCAAATGGACCATTACATCAAAGAATGCTGGAGGAAAAATCTTCTCAAGCTTGCAAACTATGAGCACTCCCCGTTCCTCTAATTTTTTTAAATCGCTTTGTTTCAATGTTTTTGAGCGAAGGTCCTGGAAGAAACTACCCAACACAAATAGAGTTGTACTTAACTCCTTATCAACATAACCACGTAGGCCAACCGGAAAAAGACGTTATAGGAGGACATGATAGTCGTGACTTTTCATACCAGATAATTTGCCATTTTTTGAGGTCACACACCTTGACAGGTTTGCAGCATAGCCATCCGGGTACTTGATTGATTTCAAGAATTCAAAAAAAACCCTCTCTCTATTTCGGGTCCATTGTGTAGGATGCACGGGGTTTCACAATGGATCCATCTTCATTCCTCTGCAGATGCAATTGTGGCCTGATGCCCATATCTTTTAAATCGTCACGCGCTTTGTCCGTGTCCTTATTCTTCTTATCTATGCCCACCACAGTCCCAACAATATTTTCACAGATGTTTTTCTCTATGTGCATGACATCAAGGTTATGCCTAAGGTTTAGGTTCTTCCAGTACGGTAGCTCGTACAAGATGCTTTTCTTTGTCCAATTCAACAGTGCAGGCTCACGAAGTCTTTTCCTGCTATTGGGGCCCTTCCCAAACCTAACTTCTGGTAGTTGATCCAACTGATCAAGTACCTTTTGCACCGGTAAATGCAAGGATTTCATTTTATGTTCTGGCTTACCGTTGAACTTCTTGCTCCTTCTCCAAGTGTGGTTCTCAGGCAAGTAAGCTCGATGTCCCACCCACCCAATCTTACTTCTCAACTTACACGATAATGAATCTTCGTTGCAAGGGGGACAAGCCAAATAACCTTTTGTGCTCCAACCAGACAAGTTACCATACGCGGGAAAGTCATTTATGGTCCACATCACAGACGCATGCATTCGGAAGGGCTGTTCACTATGGGCATCATAAGTCATGACACCAATCTCCCACAACTCCTTCAACTCGTCAACCAAGGGCCTCAGGTACACTTCGATCTCCTTCCCAGGTGCCTGCGGCCCGGGAATAAGTAAGGATATCATGAAAAATGGATCCTTCATGCACATCCAGGGTGGAAGATTGTAAGGCATAAGTATGACAGGCCACATGCTGTAAGAAGTGCTCATGTTGCCGAAGGGGTTGAACCCATCAGTGGCCAGTCCTAACCTCACATTGCGGATCTCCCGGGTAAACTCTGGAAATTTCAAATCAAATTCCTTCCATTCCTTATAGTCGGCCGGATGCCTACCCAGATCGCCATCCATGCCATTCTCATGATGCCATCTCATCTCTTTGGCTGTCATCCTGGACATGTATAATCTCCGCAACCTAGGTATCAATGGGAAGTAACGCAGTATCTTATGAGCGATCTGCTTACCCCTGCCATTATTGACCTTGTACCTAGGCTCCCCACATTCTGGACACTTCTCCAAGTGAGCATTCTCCTTCCAAAAAAGTATGCAATCATTCTTGCATGAGTCAATGTGCTCGTACCCCAAGCCCAAGTCACGTAGTAGCTTCTTAGCCTCATAAACGGAAGCGGGAACGACATTACCTTCTGGTAGGGTGTCCCTAAATATCTCCAATTAAGACTTTGTCGAACGACTTGTTGCTCCACCTATACTGTACCTTCACATGTAGCATCCTAATGACAAATGCTAATAGGGTTTCTGAATCTTTACAACCTGGGTACAAACCACGCTGGGAAGCCTCTAGCATAATTTCAAAGTTTCGCACATCATCCATCCCTAGGGTATCATCCATCATGTAAGTCCCCCTACCATGGTCCTCTAATAACTCATCATATCCATCCCGGTCCTCATCCGATTCATCCTCACTATAATCCGATTCATCGGATTGTGCAAGTTCCCCATGCTGTAGCCAAGTGTCGTAAGATACCATCATCCCACGCTGGAGCAGATGGTCTCTTACAGTCTCATAATCATGCTTAAAACCATTACAACAATAGTTACATGGGCATTTAATCTCTCTACTCCCACCCGAAGTCGCCTTTGCGAATTCAATAAAAGAATTCACCCCGTCTATATACGGCTGACTGAATCTGTTATGATACTGTAACATCCAACTCTTGTCCATATCTGTTTACATATGTAAGGTGGTGGTTAACTCAAATTCAACCAATAGATGGTATAAAATAAATGCAAAAACTTTCAAATACATAAATAAGGGAGAGAAAAAAACAAGAAGAACTCAAATATAAGAAAAACAAATCAACACTCTACGCCTAAAATGCAAAACAAAAAAGTAAGAAAAAAAATAACAATTAAATTTAGAATTTAGACAGATCAAGAATGATAAGATTTCCATTAAAGGAATGAGCACTTCTTAAGAAGAAATAAGAGGTGAGAAGTAGGTTTCATGGGTATCTGTTTTCCTTGAGCAGAAATCTTAGTGATGAAGACAGAGAAGACTAAGTTAAGTAAGAAAAGAGTAGAGAAGAGAATAGATTTTTGTATAGAGAAAGGCTTCACTCAACTAGGATCCTGTTTGATTTTTTTTTTATGTGAACTCTGTGTTGTGAGAATTCAGATGGAAAAAAAAAATTGAACTTCAGTTTTAGAAACTATTTTCTCAAAATTTTCCAATGTACAAACCTCCTGTTTGGACACTGGATTTTAAAATTTCAAGAATTTTATAGGTGACAAATGGATCTTTAATATAAATTTTCGTCTTCTTATGAACGTGTGCAATTTTTATGTACATCTGAACATCTACGATGTAGATTCAAAACTCTAGACAACTAAGAGTTTCTTCATAAACTTCAACAACAGCTATAGCAGCAGCAACAACAACAACAATAATAATAATAATAAAAATAATGTTTTGCCAAAAAAATTTATTTTTTATTTGTACTTCTATTTTTCTTATCAGTAGGTATGAAGGAATATAATGCCAAAATCTTGGCAGTGGCATAGGTGTAAGTAATTTTTACAAAGAAGGTTTTCAATTCAATTAATAATAGAAGGGGACACTATGAATACGGTAAAATAAGCAAACTTTAAAATGGCATATGTGGTGTGTTTGTAGAGCTCATTGTGCTCGTCAAATTCTAAAAAAGTTACATATTAGCCATCCACCAAATATCATGTGCTCAAGAGTTATTTGATAGCTGTTAGATCCAACACCATGAAATGGTTGTTTGGTATGTAAATTACATCATCATGTAATTCATTAGGGATATGTTCTCATCATGATGCAATGTGGACACAAAAAAATACCTCCTCAGAAACTCACCTGAAAAGAGATTTTGTGTCAACTACCTCCTGGCCCCAAAACCAATAATTTATTAATACCTTTTACATAACACTTTCTACAAAAAGAAAATAGTATTTGATCATCGCCTTTCCAAATTCATTAAAAAGAACTATCTTAAGAAGAAAATAATTCTTTGTCAAGCGAGAAAGGGGAAGATTTTCAAATGCTTGGACAATAAGCTTGCATTGGCCCAATGAAAAGATTAGTCCATCAGCAGTTAGCACCAACTCTCAGCAGCCAAAAATCCTGAAGGTACAAAATTGGATTGAATAGAGTGGCTGCTGAACCTTTTTTTTCTTTACTTGTTTTCCTTTTTTAAAGAAGAGGAGGTGAGGTAGCTACCAATCTGTGAACTCTTGACCTCTTTAGGAATCAATGACATAAACTTCCAAAAGTCATATTAAGAATTATAAAGCTCTGGCACACTCCAAAAAGACATACCTATGCCCATGCCACTTTTTTTTTTTTTGCTAAATGGTAAATTGAATTAAGAGGAAAGGGCAAAGCCCCCAAACAGAAGAAAAGCCAAAAGGCTATACAACAGAGGAGAGCCTTAAGAACAGAACAGGGAAAGAAAAAGCCAGGAAACTACCCAAAAGGAGCAAAGAAAAAATTAAGAGAGAATATCCAAAGCCGCCAACAAGGGGTGGGGATACCTCACTTTGGCAGAAGAGACCATGCCTTTTAAGCTATCTTTGAGAAGCACTTTAGCTCTCTCGAGGGAGGGAGCGATAGAATTGTGCTTGGAGTTGTTCCGAAGAGACCAAATGATAGAAATGACATGGAAGAAAATGGCTGCAGCACTGATCCTGCCCCGGTAATCTCCAACTGAGATAATAGCCTTCCAAATTGAAGAGGCAGAGAGAGGAGAAGAGAGCTGGACACCACAGCTGGAGAGCATCCACTGCCAAATACCAGAAGCCATGTTGCAGGAGAAGAACAGATGAGGCTCGTTTTCTTCATCTTTGACGCAATTGAAGCACCGGGAGGCCAAGGACCACCGTTTTGATTTTGCCCAGCTTTCAGTTGGAGTTCTTCTATGAAGCAGACGCCAGCTCATACAGGCAATTCTAGGATGGATGAGGTTGTTCCAGATCAGCTTATGCCAGGGGACTTCAGCTGCACCAGACCTGATGGAATTCCAAGCTTCCTTAATAGAGAACACACTTGAAGGGCTCCCTGGCCAAGAGAGAGAGTCTGAAACAGAGCTAGACTCAGGCGAGATAGAGATAAGGCTAGTAGAATGAAGGAGGAACTCCTTGAACCGGGGAGGCAGCTGGGGGGGAAAACTCCACTCATTATTCTCTATAATATCAACAACCAGATCGTTGACAGAGAAGAGAATAGAAGGGAACTGAGAGGCTATTGGAGCGCTGTCAGCCCAGTTATCATACCAGAGGCTAATTGATTTACCATTGCCAATACGCCATTTGCTGTCTTTTTGGAGAGAAGATAGATGAGTGTTAATCCTTTTCCAAATACAGGACCCTCCACAGTTGGTCCTCTTATTCCAGAACAAGGGATTTCTTAGGTATCTACCTCTGAACCAAGATGCCCACAAAGAGTTGGAGTTGATTGCAGACCAAGCCAGAAATCTGAAGCAAGCATCATTGAATTCTTTTACCCTGCGAATGCCTAGCCCTCCCTCTGCTTTGGGAAGACAAACTGAGACCCATTTGACCAGGTTAGCTTTGGATTTATCTGGGGAGGCAGACCAAAGAAAGTTCCTCATAATCCTCTCAATGAGCAAACAGGTTTTACTGGGGAGAGGGAGGACAAGAGAAATATGAAGAGGGATGGAGGCAAGCACGTGTTTAACTAGGATCAGTCTTGCAGCAAAGGGAAGACATTTCATCTTCCAACCTGCCAGTCTGGTGCTGATTGAGTCCAGCAATTTTCTAAACAGGATGTGCTTTGCACTGCCAAGGAATAAGGGAACTCCGAGATAAACTGCTGGCAGAGGAGCTGGGCTGATCTGAAGAGTGCTGGAGATCATGTTAGCTTTTCTGTTACTGCATTTGCCAAGATAAAGGTGACTCTTCTGGAGGTTAAAGCTTTGGCCTGATGAGTCTTGATACAAGTGGAGGAGGTCTTGAAGCCGACTTAGCCCTCTCTTGTGGCCTTTTATAAAAACCAAAATATCATCAGCATACATTAAGTGGCAGGGAGTAGAGGGAACCTGGGAGATTGGCTGAATCGATCCCATGAGTCTAAGATCTTCAATTTTCCTGCTAAGAATCTCCTCTGCGAGAATGAAGAGATAGGGAGATAGAGGATCTCCTTGGCGCAGCCCACAAGAAGTACTAAAGAAGCCACTAGGACTTTTGTTGATCAGAACAGAACCTCTACAAGTACACAGCAGCTCTCTTATCAGCTCAATCCACTTGGGAGAGAAGTTAAAGAATTGAAGAGCTTTGAACAGGAAGTTCCATTGCAGCTTATCGAAAGCCTTAGTGATGTCCAATTTCATGCAGATAGCCCCTCCTCTTGTGGAAGATTTTAAGTTCTGGAAAAGGTCATGGGCTAAGGCAACATGGTGGTGTATTGTCCTGCCTTTTACAAAGGCAGACTGGTGGTTGGAAATCAGGGAAGGGAGGATATGAGAGAGCCTAGTAGCCAAAATTTTAGAGATAATTTTGTAAGAGAAGTTAAGGAGGCTTATGGGTCTGAAGTCAGAGAAAGAAGTAGGGGATTGCTTTTTAGGAATAAGAGTTAGAAAAAAGGTATTGGACGATCTTAGGAGCCTTCCTTTTCTAAAGAAATGAGAGATGGCTTGGATTACCTGGGGGCCTACTATCTCCCAACAATGAGTAAAGAAGATCCCAGAAAATCCATCTGGCCCGGGGGAACTGGAGCGCTTGAGGCTATAGACCGCTTCTTTAATTTCAGCAGAGGAAGGGGTAGCTTCAAGGATGGAATTCTGCTCTGCAGAAACTGCAGGGCCAGGGCAACTGAAGAGGGATTCATCAAGGGTAGAGGGGGAGGACTGCAAAAGATTAGAGAAGTATGAGCTGGCTTCAATTCTGCTTTGATCCATGTCATCTATGGAGATCCCATCAACTAAAATCCTATCAATCCTGTTAAAAGAACTCCTGGATTTAGCAGACAAGTGGAAGAACTTAGTGTTTCTGTCCCCTTCTTTTAGCCATCTGATTTTGGATTTTTGCTTCCAATGGACAGATTCTGCTTTAAGCCAATTGTGAAGGGAAGACTTTAAGGTATTCAAAGCCAACAGAAGGGAGTCAGTAGGGTTGGAGTCATAGGAAGATTGGGCTTCCATAACCTGGTTTTCTGCATTGGCTATGTTCTGCTTGAGTTGACCAAAGACATTGATATTCCAAGTCTTCAACTTAATCTTTAGAGTTTTCAGCTTCTGGGCAAGAATGAATTGGGGGGTGCCACTACAGGGAATGGCCCAGCATTCCTTGACCAGAGGAATAAAGGACTCGTGAGAGAGCCACATCTCTTCGAATTTGAAGGGGGCATTCTTAATGGGGACTAAGGATCTGTGGGATAGAAGAAGGGGATTGTGGTCTGATGAGATCCTAGGAAGGTGGGCTAGAACAGGGTCTGCGTTTTGATCAATCCAAGCATTATTGACCAAGGCTCGGTCTAATCTCGCAGCAACATAGGCAAGGCCTTTCCTATTATTAGCCCAAGTAAAACGGTTACCTCTAAACCCAAGATCTTTGAGGCCAGCAGCTAAAACCGAGTCAGAGAACTCTTTAACAGAATTCTGAGAAGGGGGAGATGTACTGAATTTTTCCGAAGCCAAAAGGGTGGCGTTAAAATCACCTATGACTGCCCAAGGAAGAGCTGTAGAAGAGGTGTTAACCAAATATTCCCAGAGAGTTCTCCTTTGTCTATAGTTTGTAGAACCATAAACCCCAGAGATCATGCTGGTGGAGGAAGAGTGAACTTCAGTAACTAGGATGGAAATGTGTTGATTAGAAAGATCAAGGAGAGAGTAAATGAGGTTGGAATTAGCTTTACAGAAGCACCAGAGAGAATTGTTTGGGGAGCTGAAGAACTGGTTAAAACCAAAAGATTTGATAGTGAGGGAAAAAGGAGAGTCTGGAGGAATTTTTGGTTCAGAGAGAAAAAGAATAGTAGGAGAATGAGAGGCTAAAAGATGATTCAACACTGTTTGGGTAGGAGAGTTTCCAATACCCCTACAATTCCAGGAGAGGACTTTAATCATTGGAGACAATTGGAGGAGGAGTGCCATTGTGACTTCTGGTCTTGGGTCCATGAGAGATAGGGCCTTTGTTCTTTGACTTCTTCCTTCCTTTAATCTTAAAAGAGGATAGGTCCACCACTACCGAGGAAATTGGGATTAAGTCAGCACCAGCCTGTGGGGGGACTTTGCTATTAGGCTCTGCAGGAGAAAAAGGAAGGAGATTATCCTGAATCCCTGGGATCGCAGAGATAGTGGAGGGAGATTGAGGGGGCTGTAAAAGGGGAAGAGGATCACTGTCTGGTAGCCCTGAGGGAGACTGAGAAGAAAGAGGGAGATTGGATTTGGAGGTTGGAGGGGGGAGGTCTTCTAAGGAGGTGTTATCTAGAACTGAGAAGGGGTTTGGGCTGAGAAAGGAGGGGGCAGGGTTATCCTCCAAGGTTTCCGTATTAGAAACTGGAAGGGGGGACATCTCATTAGGATTAGAGATGGAGTCTAAAGCTTGGGACACGGGAGCTATCATAGAGGGAGGAAATATGGGAGGGACGTGGGGTATAGAATGGGGCCCCAAAGTCTGGTCCTCGATTCCCAGGGAAACTCCAGAGGCTGTTGCAGGGGAATTCTCCATGGGCAAAGAAGCTGGGACTGGGGTTGGAAGCAGGGGAGGCTTGTAAGTATAGGGACATTTAGAGGAGAGGTGACCTGCAGAAAAGCATTCAGAACAAGGGATATTTTCATACATCACTTCCACCTGAACAGCGCCTTCTCCTTCCAGGTCCACCAAAACAGAGGTCTGTTTGTCTTTAGCTACATCCAGATTGACAAGGACTCTGGCATAGGAGAACATTTTCTGAGATGCTGTGATGTCATCAAGGCGAAGAGGCTTTCCAATAGACCCAGCTATGGAGAGGAGAATATCACTGCTCCAACAGTGGTATGGAATACCTTTGAGCCGAATCCAAACTGGAGCAAACGTTGGCCAAGAGAAATCGTTCTGTCCAGGGGACCAGGGCTGAAGAAGAAGTTTTTTCCTGTCCATTATCAGAGGACTCTGGCTGATCAGACAATCTCTATCTTCCTGAGTGTTGAATCTGAAGATGAAGAAACCTTTCTCTGTGAGGGAAATAAGGCAGGGCCTGGACAGCCTCCAGGATTTCCGAACCCATTGTTCTAAGCCTTCAATGGTGGGACGACGGCCTACAAATTTCCCTATAGCTGAGAAGGAAAAGGATTCCTTACTGTTTGCTATCATCTGATGTGGAATCCTGAGAGTTAGCTTGCCATCGATCCAGATAGGTGGAGGAATAGCTGGAGGAGCTGTGATTGCTGAGGGAGAGAGGAAGCTGGCATAAGACCTCGGAGGTTGCTGATCTGCTGAGAAAGGAGGCTGAACCTGTGGGTGAGTCAGAATGCTATCCAGGTGCTGATGCAGGAGGTGTAGCTGAGCTGAGTCCCATTTAGGCGGAAGAGATGTTGAAAGAGAGCTTGATTCCTCTAGAGGATGAGGCTCTTGGGAGCCAGAAGGATGCCTCGAGCTTGGAGGGAAGTTATGGAATATTGGACCAAAGGAGGGAGGGGGAGGGGGGGGGGGGAGAAGGACAGAAGAAGAAGCAGAGGGAAAGACAAGGGGGATTAGAGGAGGGATGGAGGGAGGAGGGGGAGCAGGGGAGGGAATGGGAATAGAAGATCGGGCTAGCCCTGCTTCCGGCGGGGGAGCAGGAGGGGATTTGGGAGGCATTTAGGGCATGATGCCCATGCCACTTAAACTACAAGAAACAACAAATGTCCACTATGTTGTTCATCCATTACCTATATGCTTCATGACTGATAGTGATGGTTCACCGAGTGTTGATGTGGTGGGCTCAGGCAAGTATAAACTAATAAAGTGTATCGTGCAAGTTCTCTAAACTGCAACATCCTAGCTCTTCACAATCAGTAGTTAATTATTAGATCATTAAGAATATAATATTTGCAAAAAAAAAAAAAAAATTGATGTCTAATATCTTCCAATCTCGGTATTTTGAGAACAACCTCCATATACAGAGCCCCATGAACCATATCTCAGAAACACTACCCCAATCTAGCAGATGTACAGATCTGACAAATTTGTTTTTTTTTTAAATTATTTTCCAAATCTGAGAGCATCCACAACATTAACAGCCTAAGAACAAAGTTCTGATAATGAAGCCTAGCAACACAGAAAGTTGTGGATAAACGTGATAAAACAGATAAAGGTGAAGGCAGTGCACAGATAACTTGTGGAATATATTCTCCTAGCAACACAGAAATCCATCGAACAGCCAGCAACCCCATACATACTTTGGGCATTTAGAAAGACATTCCAGATAAAACAGATCAACAAGTAAACACCACCAATAATGAACATGAGGCAACCAAAGAGGTAGGAAAAAAAGAAAAGAAGCAATGCAATGAAGATGAGGCAGAGCCATTACCTTTGAGTGTCAGTCCGGTTGCGAGAGAGGGAAGGAGAGGATGCGCTGGCGAGGGAGCCCGTGAGCGTGAGAGAGAGATGCCGAGGGAGATGAGAGAGCCACAGAGGTGAAAATCGCCACCAATATGTTCTGTCCTTTGCTTTTCAAGCCCCAATTCGCTTAAGGCCCTATTCGAGGATGGCGGACGAGAGAGATGGGTCAGAGAGATGGCTGGACGAGACAGAGATGGGCGCTAGACGAGGCGAGATGGGCCAGGGAGGGAGATGCAGAGAGATGGGGAGATGGGCGCTGGAAGAGGCGAGATGGGCCAGGGACCGAGAGGGAGGGAGATGCAGAGAGATGGGGAGATGGGCGATGGAAGAGGCGAGATTGGCCAGGGACCGAAGGGGAGGGAGATGCAGAGAGATGAGGGAGATGGAATAGGCGAGATGGGCCAGGGACCGAGAGGGAGGGAGATGCAGAGAGATGAGGGAAACGGGCGCTGCGAGATGAGCTGGACGAGGCGAGATGCAGAGAGAGGAGGGAGATGCAGAACGGGTTTGAAATGAGGGAGTCGCGATTTTTTGCTTATGCAGGAGGGAGATGCAGAGAGATGAGGGAAATGGGCGCTGCGAGATGGGCTGGACGAGGCGAGATGCAGAGAGAGGAGGGAGATGCAGAACGGGTTTGAAATGAGGGAGTTGCGATTTTTTGCTTATGCAGGAGGGAGATGCAGAACGGCTCGTTTTTTGTTTTCTTTGGGTATAAGCAGAGGGGGGTTGTTTAATGATAACAATCCCGGTGCAAAATATAATTATAAAATACCTCACCCAAATAAACGCGCGATGCCCAAATGAAGGCGCGAAGGTGGACATTTTGCCGGCGAAAAAACAAATGCGCCGGCAAAAAACTAAAATGTGTGTGGAAAAGCAATTACCTTTGCCGGCGAAAAAAATAAAACGCCGGGAAAAAGGACCTTTGCCGGCGAAAAAAATAAATCGCCGGGAAAAAGCGGCCTTTTGCCGGCGATAATATGACACCGGAAAAAATCCGTTTTTTCCCGGCGAAAACGGCTTTTTCGCCGGTAAAAGTTATACTTTTCCCGGCGTTTAATGCTTGCGCAGGGAAAAAACGCCGGTAATAGTGCAAATTGTTGTAGTGATTAGGGATGGGTTTGGTAGAGGTTTATGCCAATTTGGGGTGGATTTGAGTATATGTATGTTGAAACCCATCACAAGTATTGGGCGGTTTCAGGTTTCATATCGTCATATGCATGTTAATCTCATAGCTCAGTGCCTATTAATGATTGAGTTGATTTGGTTAAATGAGTTGGGATTTAAGATGTATTGAAAATTTTATGTGAGTTGGGATTTCATGTACAATATGTTGTCTTAAGATGTTTTCTCAACTTATATGTGGACTAGAGTTAAATTGAAAATTCTATGTTGTTGATAGAATTGAAATTTAAGTTGAACTCAGTTTTTTTGTGGATAATTGAGTTGGGATTTAAGTTGAATTGAAAATTTTGTGATGATTAAGTTGGTACATGATGACATGTAATATTTTTTTATTTTTCACAATTTTAGGTAGTATATTGTTTCTTTTTCAAATTTTTAAATATTTATAGAATTAATATTTGAATGTTTTATTTTTTCAATGTGACATTTCATGCTATGAATATATATCTTGGTAGAAACGATGAGTGGTAGAAGAAAATCTAACATTGGTTAGTTAAAAGAGTTTTATTCTTTTTGAATATTTATAGAATTTGTGAATGAATCCTTTACTTCACCTCTTTACTTAAAAGAATTTCTAGAAATATTGTTAGAAATGATGCAGTAAAAACGGTTAAAAAAAAGAGAGAATCTAAAAACTGCTTTTCAGAATATACCTCTAAAAAATGGGTTAACTTTGGATTTAAGGGCCTCCAAAAAAATTGGTGGGTTTATTTCAAGACAAAAGAAAAAGAGAAAGAATTATTTCATTCTCTTTACTTGAGTAGTCATATACTGGTGTTATGATATGGTATAATATCATAGAAAAAAAAATAGAGAATATAATATTGAAAATAAAATTATTTCTATAACTTTAGATACTACAAACTCTAACAATATTATTGTTGATTTACTAAAACCCATCCTCTAATTTAATATAAATGGGGCTATTTTTCACAATAGATGTACATGTCACATCTTAAATCTTATAGTACAAGATGGTTTAAGATCTATTAAGCCTATAATAGAAGTTATTAAATACACTGTAGGTTATATTTTTTGTCTCCTTCTCTAGGAAATAAAATTGGAGAAACTGTCTAAAGTCTTAAAAGAAATCCTAAAAGAATACAACTAGATGTAAAGCATAGGTGAAATTTTATTTATCAAATGTTGAGGAAAACTTACAATTACGGAGATGTAATTAATCAATATTGTGCTTTATCTTTAGCACATGTAAAATTTCTATAGGTGAAGAAAACTGGCAAGGTCTTGAAATAACAAGAGATTCTTTTTAGAAGTTTTTTTCATGAAGCGACCTTATGTTTTTGGTGGGTATATTATCCCACCTCAGCTCAAGGTTAGAGGTTTTTATGAAATGAGTCTTTTGTAAAATATAGAAATGTAGATTCTTTCTAGGATATGTGTAAAGCAATGGAAATGAAATTTTCACAATATTAGAGAAATGCTCCATTAACATCTTGTTTAGCCTTTATCTTAATTAGATCTTAGGTTAAAATGAGTAGGTCGAGAAACTTTACTTAAAGATATAGATAAAAATATGAATACCACTAATTTAAGTAATACTTCTATTATTAAATCTTATTTAGATAGACTTTTTATGGGGTAATCTACTCAAATGGGTAGAAGATCGAAAACAGCTTATACACCCATCCCCAACCACAAGCAGAGAAAAAGAAAGCCTCCTGTAATCTTTTTAGGAGCTGTCGAGGCAACAATTCTACTGGATCCAGTCTAACTATGAATGACTTAACGGTTGGTCCGGTTGACATATTTGAATAATGACACCAATTTCAAACTTTTTGTCTGGTGGAAAACAACTGTAAGTAGATTTCTGTACTTTCTGCAATGGTCCAAGATTTACTAATATTTTTTCAGTGTCTATGGTTGCATTTGAGCAAACTTTTAGTGTAATTGGACAACTTACTGCTAACTCGAGGACGATGTTATCGGGAGAAACGGTAGAAGCATATATGTGCCTATGAGACGGCTTTTTGGCAGAGAAGAGGAGGCAAAACTTGATGCCAGAAGAAGAACTAGAAAATGACCTTTTGGCATTAAAAATTAGGGGGGCTCATGGGCCAGACTTCGATATGTAATTAGGGCCTGTTTAATAATTGGGACAAATTTGGATAAGGTGATAGAAAACCCAAAGCCTGGCCCAGCCTAGCCCGTATAGAAATGCAGGTAATTTAATTGAATTAGTTCAAACAATTACTCAAATGCCCACAAAAGTGATAAAAAGCCAGGTTTGACCTGGCCTGATTGATTAAATGGGTGGGCTCAGGCCTGGCTTTTACGGCCCGTTTTAGGCTTGGCTGGGCCAGTGTTTCTAAAGTCGGTTGGGCTTGGATATGTCTTAGCCAGGCCCGACACATGAACACCCCCATTAAAAATACCATGGTATTTGAAAACTATCATAGTCGTAATTTCTAAAACTTATTTCAAGTTGGAAATTATCGTTAAGGTTGTAAATTTTATTTTAAGGGAATGATCATACTTGTAAGTATTAATTTTTTTTAATTTATAAATTTTATTTCAAATTAGAAATTATCATCAAAGTTGTTGTAAACTTATTTCAAGGAAATCATCATACTTGTAAGCTTTTTTTTTTTTTTTCATTTGTAAATTTTATTTTAAGTTGGAATTATCATATTTTAAGTTGAAAATATTATCAAATTTGTGAATTTTATTTAAAGTTGGAAATTATCATCAAAGTTGTAAACATTATTTTCAGTTGGAAATTAGCATCGATGTTTGTGCATTTGTTTTATTTTCTGAAACTTTATTTAAAGTTGAAAACCCTAAATGCTTTCATTTTTTTTTAAATTAAAAAAAATATAAAGCTCGTGGGCCAGCTGGGACTATGGGCCAACCTAGCTTGACATGTGGGCAGGCATGGCCAGGCTTGTGCCTGTGGGCCGAGCTGGGTCTACTATTTTTTGCCGACATGGCCCATTTAACATGCTTAAATGTAACTCAAGTTGCGTTGGCCCTTTAAAATGTAAATCTATTTTTAACATGTGAATGTAAAAAAATTTTATATTGGGTCCTTGGGTCAAAAAATTTAAGAGTTTGCTTCTAAATAAGAATGGTCCGTATCCCATATGCATGGCTATTTGGATTCGTATTCCCTGATACAAAAACTAATTCCATACTTGATTTAGTTAGAACTAGAGACTTTGGATACCCGGATAATCAAATACCCATTTGCAGCCTCATATCTGGGTATAAAGAATGCTAAGTCAAGTTTAGCCCACACAATATATCTTCATAATTACGCAATTAAGCATGATCATTATGTTGATCTTCTCTCTTATAACAAAGGAGGAATTAGCGAGAGGTCCCTAGAATCTCATAAAACAAAGGCTTTTGTACTAATGCCTCCAGTTCGTTGCGGCCGAAGGTCATTAATGAGGCCAATTCCATTTTTTTATGGAAAAATTTCCCCTTAACTGCCAAGGAGATCGTATCTCATATTTTCTTCTAATTTTCAGCTTAATCATATTAATTAGCATAATTGTCACAACTATTCCTACAACTTCATGCTATTTTCCAACAAAATTTGAAACTCAATTTGAAGGGAATATTCCTTCTCAGAGTATAGCTCATATGTCTAAGTCTACCAGTTGTTTCGTCTTTGCATCATTAGGCATGACTTCGAGCAACATCTTTACGAGGATGATCCAACATCTTCATGTAACATCCCTGCATCATCAAGCGTGGCTTCGAGCAACATCTCTACATCTCCGACTTCTTTTGTTTCTTTTCTTTTTTTGGTGAACCTTTTTCTCCAGCTTCACGTTCTCCACTCTCCACCTCTTATTTTTCTTCAAATTCAATATTTAGCAAGGTGAATGCGTTCGTCAGATAAAACAATCTGAGTTTGATAAGATATACTCAGATAACTGGGATATTATATCAAACTCAGATAACTTTCTGAAATCAGATAACTTTATATCTGAACTCAGATATAAAGTAATCTGAGTTTTGACAAATTTATCTGAGTTTTGGAAAATTGGTCTGTTTAGCAAAATTCAAAAACTCAGATAAATTTATTTGAGTTTTAGCAAATTTATCTGCATTTTTGGATATTTATTTGAGTTTTGGCAAGTCCCTAGACAACTTCGCGATTTTTGTTATTTTCTCCTTCTGAAAAGTTCTGTGCGATTTTCTCCTTCTCAAACCAATAAACCCTCTCTCTCTCTCTCTCTCTCTCTCTCTGTTTTCTGTTTTTTTTTTTTTTTCTTTTACTTTTGTCTATGCTTATGTGTCCATGATTAATGGAAATCCTAATAATGGGATATCCATTATTCATGACCAATTAAATGGCAGTTGACCATTATTAATGGCATAACCCGTAAATCATGGGATATGTTTTATCTTAAAATAAATAAGAACTTTTTTATGAGAAAATTAATGAGAACTTCTAAAGGATGGGTAACTTAGACATTTTAGGTGATCAAATTTGAAAAAGGGACCTTCCACACTATGGCAAAAGGTTGCGGACCTAGGACCACTAAGAAAAAGGTACAGAGACCTGCTGCAGAATTCTCCTATAACAAATATGAAACACAAAGCATGAAACGGTCCTATTGCATCTATCAAGTTTGGCAAAATTAAATGGAAATAAATAAAAGCGCATACAATGGATTTGCGATGATACACTTGGTGATGAGTTCCAATCGTTTTAGTTTTGGACCACCTAAAAACAAACCTTTTCTCTCTTTTGACTCCCAAATTCACAAGGAGAATGGTCCTTATTTTGGTTTTAGAGTTTACAGAGGCAGGGAAAGTAAGGGTGCTCAAAGGCCCGGCCACCCCGCGCCGGGATCAACCTAATTTGGACTGGGTTCTGTCCTTGAATTTTAGTAGTAAGTCCATGGTTGGATCTAAATTTTTGGCCCCTTTATGGTGACACATAATATTATGTGATTAATAGTGCATATAATTGTGCTAAGCATGATTAAGTGATAAAAAGCCTGAAGCCCGAAGCCCGGCCTGCCCTGCCCGAATAAGTAGTATGTGAACTTTAGAGATTGATTTCCCAAACAAGTGATTAGAAAGCCCAAAAGAGTTATAGAAAGCCCGATCCAAGCTGGCCTGATCGACTAAATGTGCAGGCTTGGGGCTGACATGTGTCAGGCAGACCAGACTCGGGCTAGGCACTTAAAGCCCATATTGAACTTGCGCTGGATATGGCTTTTGTTTCTAGAGGTGGGTCGGGATAGATGTGCCTCAGCCGAAACTGGCCCATGAACATGAGCGTAAAGCACCTATATTTAAATCCATAGTAGGAACTCTCCACTAGATCCCCTTGTTAAGTAGCAGAGTAGGTCTCTCAAAGTTGGTCATCTGAGGATGAGAGCATTTGAATCTAAGTTTTGAAGCTGAAAAATATGATATAACCTCAAAGGATTTGTGGGTTGTAATAGGGGCCACAGGCTCACCAAATCTAAATAGGTCACAATGCCACATGGAATATAATAAACATAGAGGGAAAACTTTTTTTAGGATCGCTATTTAGCAAGAGGGCTTCTATTGGCACCTCAAAATTTTCTCTTCCCACCGCACAAAAAAAAAAAAAAAAAAAAAAAGAAGAAGAAAGTTTTCCTAAACTACCCCTCCTCCCTCCCTCCCTCCCCTCCTCCCTAGTCTCCGACGGGGAGGAAGCCCGCATTCTTCTTCTCTCTCTTCCTCCCTCCCCCTCTATTGTCTCTCCCTCTCTCCCTTCCTCTTCTCCCTCCTCCCCCTCCCCCTCCCCCTCCCAGTCGCCGACGGGGAGGGAGATCGGGCAGGAGCCCCTAGGCTGCAGATGGGTTTCCGCCAGCTGCTACTCGATCTTCCTCCCCATCGGCAACTGGGAGAGAAGGGGGACAAGGAGGGAGAGGGAGAAGGAGGGGGGGGGGGGGGGGGGGCCAGGAGAGAGAAGAAAAAGAAGGGAGAGAGGGATAAGAGGGAAAGAAAATAGAGGGGGAGGAAGGAAGAAGAGGGAGATCGAGGGGGGAGGGAGGCCAACTGATCGAAGCTACAGCTTCTGGCCAAGGCTCCCTCCCTGTCGGAGACTAGGGGTGGATGAGGGAAGAGGGTGGAGGGTGTGAGGGAGGAAGGGAAGAGGAGGGAATGAGAGGGAGAGGGAGGAGGGGGAGGGGTAGTTTAGGAAAAACTTTATTTTTTGTCTTCTAGCGCAGTGGGGAGAGCAAAATTTTCGGTGCCAATAGAAGCCTTCATTTAGCAACTCTCTTTAAGCCTTTGTATTTGTTTTTCATCAGTATAATTTTCCTTTCCAGCAAATTTTTTTTTATAGAACATTATATATCTTATATGAGAGAAAATGTGAAAGATAATAAATATATTTTCTTTTTTTTAGATTCTTTTGAGATTAAAAATGTGCATTGAGATTTTTTTTATGTGTAATCCAAATTAGAATATCTTTTTAAGAGAGAAGATAATATGCACATTTTGTAATTTTATTAATAACACATTTTGGATTTTAATTTACTTTTATGTAAGTTATAATTTCCAAGAAAAGTTTACTTTTACTAAGAAGGCACTTATTAACTTATATAATTAAATATCAATTATATTTATAGAAATTTTTAACTTACCAAATAGACTTTTTTATTTAGCAAGATCTTTTATAAATATTTTTCCGATTTAAAAAAAGAATCTTATTTTGAATTTTAACTTTTCTTCTACTAATAATTTTGACTTGGGAGGAGAGTCAAAGTGGGTATTTTACTTAGTTATATAAATGGACTTTTATGAAAGAATTAAGCTGAAATTTCAATTTAACAGTTTTATGAAGAAAAATCATAAAATGACAAGAGAGTTGTTAGCGCATTTTTTTTTTACGAAACTACCCCAATTGATGATATATACCATCAACCCAGTTGACAATATCGTTAATTTCCATTGCAAAAAAAAAAAAAAAACAAAGAAAGAAAAAAAGAAAAGGAAAAGGAATAAAAGTGATGGAAATATTGCATTTTGTGTCTTGGGTGTCTTTCTCAGGTAATCTCAGTAGTTTTAGGTGTGTGGGTCCATGCTTGGCTTCCACGTATTTCTCACCCCCTTTTAAGTATATTCATGTGAGATTTAAAGGTGTCAGTTTGGAGCACAACATGTCCGCTGAAATGCCGAAATGAGGATTTTTTGTCCATTTGGTGGTGGCTTTGAATGAGGTTGGAGGGGATGAATTAGGGTATGCTTTTGTGAAAATTTAGAGTCTTGCATTGGAGTCATTTGTTTGAGGGAATTTCATAAGTCTTAATGTTTGTGGGCAACGTGTAGATAGCCATGTTGGACAATCTTTGAGAAGTAGAGGTACTGTCAACCATTATGAAAACTGTTACATTTTGTCGGGAGGATTGAGTTTGCTTCACCCCTTATTTAGTTCTTTGTCATAGATTGCTTATGTTCTTGTTGTGTTTGTAGTGGAAGTCTAGGAAAAGATGTTCTTTCCACAGTTTTCTTTTTTGCTTGAATAGTTTATTTAACTCCATTTTCAGCAGGTGAAGGACTTTGGTTCATTGAGGTGAAGGTAGATCTTGTGAGGTATTGAGATTTAATCTACATGTTTCTCTTTTGGAAACAAATGGAAATAATGAGTGTGGTGCCTTCAGGTGTGAGAGATAATAATGAAAATATGATTGTGGTTGATAGATTTCCTGAAGAAAAGAGTGATATGAAGATAAGGGATGATAAGGTAGATGCTAGCTTTGGCTTTGTATGTTTTTTAATTTGGTGTCCATCAGCAAACCTACCTCTCTTGAACTTGAGAGAGAGAGAGAGAGAGAGAGAGAGAGAGAGAGTATATGCTAGAGAGAAAAGGAAGGTTTTTGACATCCAATGAGTGTGTCCGGATCCCCTATTTCGATGAAACAAGGAGATACCGTTTCATCTTATCAACATTCGCCAGCTATATAAAATCTATTGTAAGTTAATGCACCTTCTTAATTGCTTCCTTATAATGAAAAAAGAAAAGAAGAGATTTTATATAGCTGGCGAATATTGACAAGATAAAACAATATCTGTCTGTTTCAACGAAATAGGGGATCTGGACTCCCAATGAAATCAAAGGAACATCTCAATGGCATGATGCTAAATATACCCTAAGTTACTTTGTCAGGTGAGGTAGTAGTAAAGGGAAGGAGATAAGTGTAAGATTTTAGAACAAGGTGTTTTCGTCAAAAAAATGTATGAACAACTCTCTCGCAATTTTATCAGTTTTCTTCCTAAAACTGTTTAATTAAGATTTAAGTTTAAATTTTTTTCTTAAACACCCCTTATATATTATAATCGACTTATATTTACAAGAAATATTTCTTTTTACCAAGTGGAATATGTATAGCATGCTCGGAATAACTTCATATTTTACTAAAGACCTAAATTTTAATCTCATTTTTATTGACATGGTTTGATTTAAAAAAAAAGATATTTTCTATTTAGAAAGTGGGTTTTGATTTCCAGTGACTTTGGATTTCTAATATAAATTTGAAAAAGGTTTTTATTGACCAAGAAGGGATTTATTATTTTTTTCTAATTTTATACTTTAACTTTTCTTCTAGTTATTAATATTTTTCTTGTTACTAAAAAAGTTCATTATGCAGGACTTTTTTCTAAAAAGAGATTTTTACCAATAAATATGTCTTCAACTTGAAATCAACGGCAAAATGATGAAGTCTTAAATATATCAGCTAGCAAAGAGCTCGATACAGAAACCACCTTTTATTTGCTAAAAGTACCTTTATGCAGCTTATCTAAACATTTTTTCATTTCCAGAAACCCAGCAGCTCCTTTTTCTTTATCTTAGCTAGATTTAGATTTCTCAAACACATCTCACTTCTTCGATTTAGTGAGTCCTGCCACTACCATTTTTATTTCTTTCTTAGATTCTCATCTCCTTTTGTTTGTCTTCACTTCGTTCAGGAGATGAGGGAAAGACGAAAGAAGCTCAAACATGATAAGAGCTAGGAAAAATAAGAGAAAGTGTGGCCAAATGGGGACCTCAGGCCTATGAACAACAAGGGCGGACCAGCAGTATGGGCTGTGAGTTGGAGAAGAAAGATACCGAGAAATAGGCTACTACACGGGGGCCACAGGAGATTTATCCGGCTTCTCCGGGCCCGTGGGAGTAGTCTGGCCCAAAGATGATTAAGAGATCATTTGTTATAAAAAAAAGGGGTATTCATATAAAAAATAAAGGGTGTGTACTGCATTATCAAAATACATTTGGGCAGAATTGTAATTACACAGCCCACATGGGTCGTAGGAAACCCTATGGAGTCATGTGTAAATATTTCAACACTAAACAATTAATTACGTGTTTAAAAAGTATTTAGGGATAAAAACTCGTTCATTAAAAAGGGTGCCAGCTCTACTCAAGTCTAGTAAAAAATATGGTTTGAATTTGTTCTGGACGAGTCGAGTCCGAGTCATGAGTTTTTCAACATTAATAATAATAAAAAATTGGGGAAACTAGGGGAAAAAGCCCCATGCATAGTGAGCCAGGTGCAGTTGGACGGCCTAGTAGGAGTTAATACACTGAAGGGGCCCTCTGGGCCCCTTCCTGTTTTTTTTTAGTTGGTTTTTGGTATTGTCGATATCGACAACTAATGCGGTTTTCCTTTAACCGCAAGAAACCCTTTCTTCCCCATTTCGTCATCTTCCTTTTCCCTCTTCCACAGTCGCTGTCGACAACTTTCCATTTCGCTGGTCCCTGGTAGTGGTCCCAAGCATCGTTTGGTGCCTTCTTTCAAAGGTTATACACAGTGGGCAAGCACGTGGAGGTATGTATTCTAATCATTTTCTCTTGTTTGCATTCGGTTTAAACAGAGATTCCGTTTTTTTTTTTTTTCCTGCATTGGTTCGAAAATGCAAGTTCATTTTTTTTCCACTGTTCTTTAACATGAAACCCAATCTCCAGATTAAATAAACCCATAGTGATTTTGACTGATTAGGTTTGTTGATTGGGTTTTCTAAGGAAAAAAAGGGATTGCATGGCATTGTTACCCAATTGAGAAGATGTTTTTTTTGTTTTTTTCAAACCCTCTCAATGCACAGAGACGTTAAAGACTCAGTTCGTTTTTTTGTTTTTTTTTTCAAACCCTTTTAATACTGAATTACTAGATCTAGGTTTCTGTTATGTGAGTATTCCTTCTTTTCACAAGTCTTCTTGCAATAATGGCCATATTTAGATTGCTTTTATTGAGTCAATAATAAGTATGGTAGCCACTAATTGGTATTTCGCCCATTATATATTCATGGTTGATCCATACCACGGACTTAGACCATCAAGAAAACATGAAACAGTTAAATCCATACCACGGATTTTACACTACTTTCCATTCAATCTGGGTTAAATCTAAAAACATGAAAGTTGTAGCCCTCTGATAAATTTTTCATTTGGATCAAGTATCATGTTGTTTCGAGTTCAGAAGAGGAAGTTATGAATTTTCTACTTGAGACAACTCTGCTTCAGTCAGCAGGTTGCTGTTTTTCTCAAACCAGTCAGCTTCAAGGTGATCTTACACTACTTTCCATTCAATCTGGGTTAAATCTAAAAACATGAAAGTTGTATCCCCCTGATAAATATTTCATTTGGATCAAGAATCATGTTGTTTCGAGTTCAGAAGAGGAAGTTATGAATTTTCTACTGGAGACAACTCTGCTTCACTCAGCAGGTTGCTGTTTTTCTCAAACCAGTCAGCTTCAAGGTGATCTTACACTACATCCCATTCAATCTGGGTTAAATCTAAAAACACTAAAGTTGTAGCCCTCTGATAAATATTTCATTTGGATCAAGAATCATGTTGTTTCGAGTTCAGAAGAGGAAGTTATGAATTTTCTACTGGAGACAACTCTGCTTCACTCAGCAGGTTGCTGTTTTTCTCAAACCAGTCAGCTTCAAGGTGATTTTACACTACTTTCCTTTCAAACTTGGTTAAATATCAAAACATGAAAGTTGTAGCCCTCTGATAAATATTTCATTTGGATCAAGAATCATGTTGTTTAGAGTTCAGAATAGGAAGTTATGAATTTTCAACTGGAGACAGCTCTGCTTCACTCAGCAGGTTGCTGTTTTTCTCAAACCAGTCAGCTTCAAGGTGATCTTACACTACTTCCCATTCAATCTGAGTTAAATCTAAAAACATGGAAGTTGTAGCCCTCTGATAAATATTTCATTTGGATCAATAATCATATTGTTTCGAGTTCAGAAGAGGAAGTTATGAATTTTCTACTGGAGACAGCTCTGCTTCACTCAGCAGGTTGCTGGTTTTCTCAAACCAGTCAGCTTCAAGGTGATTTTACACTACTTTCCTTTCAAACTGGGTTAAATACCAAAACATGAAACTTGTAGCCCACTGATAAATCTTTCATTTGGATCAAGAATCATGTTGTTTCGAGTTCAGAATAGGAAGTTATGAATTTTCAACTGGAGACACCTCTGCTTCAATCATCAGGTTGCTGTTTTTCTCAAACCAGTCAGCTTCAAGGTGATCTTACACTACTTTCCATTCAATCTGGGTTAAATATAAAAACATGAAAGTTGTATCCCTCTGATAAATATTTCATTTGGATCAATATTCATATTGTTTCGAGTTCAGAAGAGGAAGTTATGAATTTTCTACTGGAGACAGCTCTGCTTCACTCAGCAGGTTGCTGTTTTTCTCAAACCAGTCAGCTTCAAGGTGATATTACACTACTTTCCTTTCAATCTGGGTTAAATATCAAAACATTAAAATTGTAGCCCTCTGATAAATCTTTCATTTGGATCAAGAATCATGTTGTTTCGAGTTCAGAATAGGAAGTTATGAATTTTCAACTGGAGACAGCTCTGCTTCACTCAGCAGGTTGCTGTTTTTCTCAAACCAGTCAGCTTCAAGGTGATCTTACACTATTTCCCATTCAATCTGGGTTAAATCTAAAAACATGAAAGTTGTAGCCCTCTGATAAATATTTCATTTGGATCAATAATCATATTGTTTCGAGTTCAGAAGAGGAAGTTATGAATTTTCAACTGGAGACAGCTCTGCTTCACTCAGCAGGTTGCTGTTTTTCTCAAACCAGTCAGCTTGAAGGTGATCTTACACTACTTCCCATTCAATCTGGGTTAAATCTAAAAACATGGAAGTTGTAGCCCTCTGATAAATATTTCATTTGGATCAATAATCATATTGTTTCGAGTTCAGAAGAGGAAGTTATGAATTTTCTACTGGAGACAGCTCTGCTTCAATCAGCAGGTTGCTGTTTTTCTCAAACCAGTCAGCTTCAAGGTGATCTTACACTACTTTCCATTCAATCTGGGTTAAATATAAAAACATGAAAGTTGTATCCCTCTGATAAATATTTCATTTGGATCAATATTCATATTGTTTCGAGTTCAGAAGAGGAAGTTATGAATTTTCTACTGGAAGATGAAGTGGAGAAGGCTGTGATAGGGACTGCAGAAACTAGAGCTTGCAGTGCAGAAACAGATCTGCTTCTAATGCACAAGATCTGAGAATCTCAAACAAATCCGCAATAATACATGATAATAACAAAAGAAATCTGCAACAAACAAAGATAACAAACACCATTTTGGATCCAAAAGACAAAAAAAAATGAAAATTTCATCAATGCAAATGCAAATCACTCATCTTCCATTTAGTTTTCTTTGTCTCCCAACCATTGTCTTCACTTGTTGGGAGAACTTTTTCTTTGCCCTTTCCCTTACCACTCATTGTCAGTTTCTAAAAAATATGGATCAAACACAAAAATGGTCAAGATGATAGTGCCAACAGAACAGATTACCACGTGAACTTCTCTGAATTAAAACTCCTCTGTATGTCAATTCAATCTTCCATTATAATGCCAATTCAGAGGAACAGTTAAAACATAACTTGACTCATAAAACCAATGAATGAAAAACTGAGAACCCATAACCCATAATCAACACCCATACAACCATTTGAACACAGAATAATAAATTCCTAAAAAGCAATTGGGAATCGTAGAGTGAGAGATTTCGAACCTGTAAGAAACTCTTTACAGAGTGCTGAATACATAAAGGTTAAGAGTCCATGCACAGATTGTCTTTGCATTATATTACTGTTTATGTAACTCCATCACATCTTTAATATTGTTTACGAAACCTATATGACCGAAAAAAAGAAATTGACACATATATTAACTAGTACCTCACTAGCTGGTGGTGGCTGCAGTTTGGGTACTGTGAATTTTTCAAATTGGGAAAAGCCAATTTGGATTTCTGTAGTTTTATACCTTTGGGTGGATGCTTATGCTTTTGCTGTATGCTTGTGCATTATTAATCATATCCATAAATTATATTATCGTCATGTCTCCAATGTACTAATTGTTACGTTTGTTACTTTGCAGACGTCAGCAGAACAGACCACCGAGGCTCCGAAAGTTCTCCTATATAACCAACAAAATCATATATCGGAAGGAATTCGTCAGGGAGAGGTATATTGTAACTACATATATACTTACTTCCTTAACTTTCTCAATCAGTAATGTATTTCCTTTTAGTGTATGATTCCTAACTAGCCTTGTAATACTTGATACTAGTGGGAGTTCGGTCGCCTCAGGTGCATCCCAACAAACCCGGACGCAGCAATATGGGGGCTTACAAACACCCAGAAGGAATATGTTAGGCAGACGGGTCTACATCATTTGGCAGAGATAAGGCGTATGGTCATAGACCACGCGTTAATCACTGCATTGGTAGAGAGGCGGCGTCCTGAAACAAATACTTTCCATTTTCCATCCGGAGAAGCCACTATAACACTTGAGGACGTGGCTTATATATACGGTCTATCCATTGATGGGGACCTAGTAACCGGTCGAACTTTCCCGGGGAGGCTAGTTCAAACAGTATGTCAGGAGTTGCTCGGTATTACCCCACAAAAGAAGGTTGACTTCGTCGGCATGACTTTGAAATTTAAGTGGCTTGAGGACAATTTCAAGGCCGAGGAACTCGAAAAGAAGAAGAAGAAAAAGAAATACAAGGAATATGAGATTCAGGCTACACGGGCCTACCTCTTCTTCTTGGTGTCCGGTCAAATCATCTCGCAAACTTCTGGTGCCCGAGGCCCTGCCTATCTACTGGAGTTGTTTAAAGATTTTAAACCGTACGCCTGGGCACCGGCTTGTCTTGCGAATCTTTACAGGATGTTGGCAAACGCTACTCGGTGGAATAAGGAGAAGATCGAGGTAGAAGAGAAGGGGAAGGATGAACAGGGAAAGGAGGGGAAGGATGTACACGAAGAGGAAGAGGGACACCAACTCAGGACATCCACCGGGCCTCTTCAGCTGTTATAGGTCCTTGTTCTCATTCTTTACACATTGTCCAGTCTGCCATCTAAACAACTACATTTTGGGGTTTTGGTGTAGCTTATTTTCTTCAATCTTATATAACCTATAAATTTGTTTTGGAATGGTTCAGTTATGGGCTTACACTAGGATGTCGATCGGGCGGTGTCCTAAACCGGCCGAAACGTGGAAAAAGGATATACAGTTTCCATTGTTTAAGACCTGGCAGAAGAGGCTTAAAGAACAACCAGCTCTTGCAACAGTGAAAGAAGTTAGAAAGCAGTTGAACAATCTGAAGGCTGATGGGGTAATGTAAAAAGTTCTTTTTTTCCATTTTTAAAATCCTGTTGTATTCTTTTATACAAATACTATACTGACTGTAGAAACTTGCTAATTTTGTGTATGCAGTTCGACTGGCAACCCTATCGGGGATACGGTAAAAAGTTTGTTGAGAAGGTGCGGAAAGTTAATCGTGCTCTGTTTTCATCATCCACCGTCCTTGTCCATTATTGGATCGTGGAACGACATAATACGTGGCGTGTTATGAAGCAGTTCGGATTCAAACAGTTGGTGCCACCACCATTCAATATGCCATTTGTCAGACGAGAACGAACATGGTATGTTGTGGTTGACTACAGCAAGCAGTTGGACAAGGAGGTAGCTGGATTATGGGCTGCTAGAGCCCAACTTGTTCTACATGGGGAGAAGTGTAAGCTAAAAGCGCATTCCGATGAGTATTTGTTATGGTATGGTGAAAACACGCTAAAGTTTATTGGGAGGTCAGCTCAGATGGATCATATGGAGGATAGCCAAGCGGAGGAGATCGCCAAACCAGAGGAAAGCACCATCCCAATTAAGCATGTATGTCTAAAATCACTCCATTAAGTCACTGCTAATGACCCTCCAACCAACATATTTTCAATTCATCATTAATACATTTGACTTGCTCGTAATGACATGATAAATGAATATGTGTGCGTTGAATTTTCAGGCGGAGGATCTTGTGGCTCGTTTAGAGCGCTCCTGTAATAGAGCGGAACGCCGGAAAGTGTCTATTGAGAAGCTCACAACATCAATCCGGAAGAAATTGACAAAATTTAAGGGTGCCTTTGGGACAACATTTGAGGACTTTAAGTTGGATGGGTGTAGTAGCTCGCAATCCGATGAAGAGGATGTCAAGAAGAAGGTGACAATAACGTGTAAACATCGGAAAAGAGCTGCTGTGAAGAGTCTGGGGATAAAGAAAAGTGCCAAGAGGAGTGCAACACCAGTTGATGCCGAACCAGCCCAACAGTGTATAACAGACGGTTCTATCAGCTGGCCTCACTCTCCGGAAGCACCACCAATCGAAGAAGTACTCGGTACCCATTCAGTTAGCAGAACATTGTTCACCTCTCCAGTCCCAGTATCCAGTGAGTCCGCTTTGGTTGTTTCAGCCCCCTTCGCTACACTCGACTCACTTTTGTGGAGGATCAAACGGCTGCCTCGTATGCGCAAAATACCGATGAAGTTTGAAGATTATGCTCATTCTATAGTTCACAGCAGTTACGTGCTGAGCGGCCTTGATAAGTACTTTCTCAAGGGATTCAAAGAATACTACGAGGAAAGGTAAGAAATCATATATTGTGCTTAATTAATAATGATAAATAATAATTATGACCTTTTTTATGATGATGGTGAAAATCATGCTGATTAATACTGATTAATACTCTGAGGAATCTTACTGTTCAATTTGTTTCATGAGATCTACTTTTTAAGTCATTAAGCCTTTTCCTGTATCCCTTTCCCTTCACTTCCCATTCCTTAGAGAGCTTTTTTAAATCTTGTAACTTATATTCTGTATCAACCTGAAGATTAACAGGAAGTTCTTTTTTATCACTGACCAATTACAAGGTAATGAAGTTCAAAAATCAAATGGTGTGTCTTCATGTGAACAGAACCTCAGCAGTTCCTGACTCATCTATTGTATTCTTTAGCTTGTTATATTCTTCCTTGGCTTCATTCAGGACTTATCTATGTTTATCAATGAGCTGTAAAATGCAATACAAAGCAAAGCAAAATAACCATTTCTTAAGTGCTTGTTTGTGATTTGTTACAGGAAGGATGAGTTGGATAGCATCTGCACAATGATCTCAAACTCGGATCTGAAGAAGGTTCTTGAAGAAGGGACTTGGATGGACACTAATGTCATGTATTACTATTTTGAAATATTACGGGATGAATGTGATACATATTTTATCGCTGATCCAAGTGTCTGTGTAAGTCAATAGTTGTGAAAGAGGAGCATACTAGTAAGTGTATTTCCAGTTCTATGTTGTAGCTGACTATGTCCTCAATTTATCTTGCAGAGTTGGTGGTCGGATGGTTCTGAATCTGCTGTGGAAGCCACATTTGGGAAGCATGGACATAGGGTGTGGGACGCCAAGGAAACACGCACGCTTATCTTTATAGTCTATCACCGATCACATTTCTCCTTGCTTGTCGGATTGGTTGACGAGAAACGATGGGAGTTCTACAATAGCTTGGCTGGCGATCGGTGATCGGTAAAGCACGCATTGAAATTTGTATGTTATGTTACCTAAAACATCAAAACTTTTCCAAATTCCGCATCATATGCATCTGCCTATTGGCGTAAACATATACTATTCATAATCTAAAAGTGCATTGTGATAATGGATCACGCAGGTTGCATGGTTGAATGAAAGATATAGCCAATTTGGATGGTCAGACCCTTACCTTTGGGGTTGGCTTGTAAAGGATGGCATCACTCGTCAGCAAAATGGAAATGACTGTAGAGGGTTTGCAATGTCTTTCGCGGAACACTGTCTGCACCGCCGTAGCATCAGCTTCACCCAAGAAGACATTCCCTATGTTCGCAGCAAAATCGTCGTAGAGATATTCAAAAGGAGCTGGCGGTTGAATGCCAACAGACTGGGGTTGACCGACTTAAGTGACTTCCCATGACTTTAATCAAGAAGACATTGTGCAGAACTTTATATTGATTCTCGCAAACTTTATTTTTTGCCCATTGTGCAAAATGAATATTAGTTGTATATATAATCCTTTTGTTGTTGGACGATAGAATGGTTGAATGCATGTTATGGTTTAGAATGGTTGAATATCAGTTTATTGAATTTGGGATGCTTTGGGTTCCACTTGGAGTCTGTATGGTGGTGGGATTGATGGTGGTGGGGTTGATGCCATGTTTGGGGTGATCATTAAAGGAGTCCAATACTTAATTTTGCAGGGAGGTGATGATGGTTGCTCTAACCATCCCAAATATTGTATGCCAATTTGGTGGGTTGAATTATAGAAGCAAGTAATTCTTGTAATGTAAAAAACTCATCGATATCGACAACTTAAAGTTGACGGTATCGACTAGGTCTGTCAGTGTTTTGAAATAAAAGTTGTAACTCTATGTGGATTGGAATGTATAAAAGTTGTCAATAATGACAACTCTTGGTTATCAGTATCGACTGGTTTCGTCAGGCGTCTGAATAAAAGTTGTAAGTAATCAGATGCTGGAGTGTATAAAAGTTGTCGATAACGACAACTCTTGATTGTCAGTATCGACTAGTTTCCTCAGGCGTCTGAATTTAGTTGTAAGTAATCAGATGCTGGAATGCATAAAAGTTGTCGATAACGACAACTTTTGATTGTCAGTATCGACTAGTTTCGTCAGGCATCTGAATTAAAAGTTGTAACTAATCAGATGATGGAATGTATAAAAGTCGCCGATAACGACAACTTTTGGTTGTCAGTATCGACTAGTTTTGTCAGTCTTCTGATTTAAAAGTTGTAAGTAATCAGATGTTGGAATGTATAAAAGTTGTCGATAACGACGACCTTTGGTTGTCAGTATCGACTAGTTTCGTCAGAAGGCCGAGTTAAAAGTTGTAACTAATTAGATGCTGGAATGTATAAAAGTTGTCGATAACGACAACTTTTGGTTGTCAGTATCGACTAGTTTCGTCAGGCGTCTGAATTAAAAGTTGTAAGCAATCAGATGCTGGAATGTATCAAAGCTGTCGATAACGACAACTTTTGGTTGTCAGTATCGACTAGTTTCGTCAGATGGCCGAATTAAAAGTTGTAACTAATCAGCTGCTGGAATGTATCAAAGTTGTCGATATCGACAGATTAAAGTTGTCAGTATCGACTAGTTTTGTCAGGTGGCTGAAATAAAAGTTGTAAGTAATCATCTTTTGGAATGTAAAATAAATATCGATACTGACAGCTTATAGTTGTCAGTATCAACTAGTTTTGAAATGTCAGTTTCGCTACTGACGGCTGCAGGAATGTTTGCATTTCATAATTTTGAACGGAAGGAATTACTTAATGAGAACAGCATGGATACAATAATCTAAATGTATATAAACCCCATTTATATCACCATTCATTCACGTTCGAACAATTTCTAGGAACCCATTTACATTACAAACCGGACCACAAAAATAAATGCAATCTACAATTCCCCATGGAACCCATTTACACCAAAATCCCCAAAAAAAATAAAAAAGAACTGCACTGTTCGAGCTTTGAACAACCCATGTACATGACAAACTGTACCAGCAAAATAAATGCAATCTTCAATTCCCCAATGGAACCCATTTACACAAGAAACCCCAAAAAAAAGGCAATGCACTGTTCAAGCTTTGAACAACCCATTTACATCACAAACTGTACCCAAAAAATCACTGCAATCTTCAATTCCACAGTGGAACCCATTTACACCAAAATAAAAAAAAAAACCATGTACTGTTCAGGCTTTGAACAACCCATTTACATCATTTATCTTGAATCAGCAATTCACATCACATGGAGGACTGCGACAACCTCCATGGTTATGCCCCCTCTCTTTACAATTGGAGCAGGTAACTACCCTTCGTTGGAGGCCACGATTTTCGGTACGAATCCTGTTCTTTTTAGGACGCCCTGGTTGTTTACTTGCTCGTGGTGGAAGAACTCTTTCTTCAATTGTGTATTCCCATTGCTTGTTGTCCCGGGTAGCATGTAGAACTTCATTATACGTTGCACGATAAATGCTTGATAGGTACCAATGCTCGCAAAACTCATATGGATCATAGTTCCTTACCTTCATTGATGCAAGTGCATGACAACATGGGAGGCCCAAAATCTCCCATTTACGACATGTACAAGTTCTGCGTTCGAGATCGACTACGTCCGCGTACTCTGCGGATTGTATTTGAAATTCGACCAGGCCAGCGACACGTACATGAACCCTGCGTGCTTCCTCCATTTCTTGGCTCAAGATTTTTTTCGCATACGGAGTTAGACGAGTAGTAACACTCTCTGACTGAAGATGACGCTTTTGATAGAACTCCATTAACTTGACACGTATCTCCTCGACCTGTTTTACAATAGGCAGTACCCTTGTGTCCCTTAACAGACTGTTAGTACACTCAGCCGCATTACTAGTTAGCATGTCATATCGACGGCCTTGCACGTATGCATTTGCCCAACGCTGCCTCCCAATTGCCTCAATGTAGCTGAAAGCCTCTTGGTTGACTGCACGTATATCTGTCATGTATGCCTCATAAACGTAAGGCCTATAGGACTTTGCGGCACGCCATAATTTCATAACGATTGCGCCGTCACTGAAAGCGGTTTTGATATTTTAGCTATGTGACGGCAACAGTAGCAATGTACTGCGGAGGGTATAGTGTTATGGAGAGCTGGAATAAGACCCTTCTGACGATCTGAAACAATGGTCAAATTGGGTGGTTCTCCAACCGCTATGAATAAGTTCGCAAGAAACCACTCCCAACTATCACGCCGTTCTGCTTCCGCAAAGGCAAAGGCGATGGGTAGTAGCTTATGATTCGCATCGTATGTCACGGCTACAAGCAAGACACCATGATACTTACCTCGTAGATGTGTACCGTCTACAACAATCATCGGTCTCAACGAAGACGTGAAAGACCTTAAACAGGGTCCAAATGCCCAAAAAAACCTTCTGAAACGGTCATCAGACGTGGTGTCTATGTTTGTTATTGTGCCAGGGTTGATTTTCTTCAATTCAATACAGTAGAGAGGCAGAAGCTGGAAGGATTCCTCGTATGATCCTCGCACAATACGCAGAGCCAAATCCTTTGCTATAAGTGCCTTCCTATAGCTGATGGTCGACCTAAATTCCATTTGGTAGTCGTTCATTATCTCCTTCGGCTTTAAATCTACGTTCTGTCGGACTCTATCCATGATGAATTCAGAAATAAGGGCCGAAGTTGCCTGTCGATGTGCCATGCCCATCAATGGCTTCGAGCATCAGTGGTTAGGATTGTATGTTCTAACTTTAAATTGTGGTCCTGATTCTACAATAGAAGCGTGGATCCGCCAAGGACAACCCAGATCTTTGCAGCAAGCTGTCACCTTGGTCGAGTTGGTCTTCAAGTGTTTAAGAGTAAAGTTGGCATAAATTGCAAACTTGGCAAGAGTATTCCGAAATGTCTGACGACCAGGGAACTCACGACCAACCCACATTTCCTTAGCCGAGTTATTACCAACCTCCGTGTTCACCTCCTCAGGCTCCATTCTGTCTTCAAAATCAACAACGGAAGTTTGATTTGAACAATTTGCAGTGTTAACTAGATTGACCTCGACATCATTGCTTTCGACCTTCACATTTGGGATCTGACGAATCTGTCCGATGGCAGTATGTTCATCGGAATGAATTTCATCATGACTGTTTGTTCCAATGTCAATATCATCAATAACATCATCTTGTACTGCAGCCTGATGTGGACTGCATTCATTACTCACATAAGGGAAATGGATGTCTTTGTCTTCATGTAGATCAACGGTAGGCAGCTCTGTAGCGGGCGTTGGCTCTATACAATGGTTTCCCGGACAAGTTCTACACGGGATCCTCACTTTTTTTGCACAGTTTTGACCTCGAATGTTCTTTTCATACCTACAATGAATCAACAAAGGACAATAAGCAACTAGGAAGACATACTTAGTTTTTGGTAATCTATTGATTTACCGATAGAACCTATGCACATACCTCCATTGTTCTCCTCCTATACTTTGCCGGTTCTTAGTATCTTTGAAGACATATAGATATATCCCATTCACATCATTCCCCGATGCTTTGAACATTCTCTTCACATCATTGTCGTCGTCGATGCTTGCCATTGAAAATGCCCGTCCATTGTGATGAAGGTATTGTATGCTTAATCTCCGAATGGATGAATTCCAATTAGATGCTTCAGTTGCTTCGTTAACCAGTGAGTCATATGTTATATCCGTCGGTAAATATCTCATCTTTTGATTTCCTCCATTGTACACCAGATGGATTATATCGAATTGGAAGTCACCATCATAGTAGAATATGACCAACACCTCGCTCACTGACATGCTATCGTCAAATCACAAGAACTTTTGTTAGAGAAATACGAAAGTTCAAAACATTTATAAAGACAGAGCAAGTATATATTTCTAAATCATTAGCCACTGTTAAAATGCCCATGCTATGCCTTATTTGAACATAATGAAACTATACTAAGTTTCACTTACTGAAAGAACACAACAGAGAAAAACAGTTCATACAAAAAATAAACTCCTTTTCAAACCCTAAAAAACCCAACACAAAAGTGATATTAACCAAGTACAAAACGAAATTGATATTTACATCACAAATGGTAATTTTCAAGCAAAGCTATATACAGATATGTATTTACACAACTGGTATAGTATTAAAATGACTCCTTTTAGGGTTCAGACAACAACTGAAATAAGTCATTACTGAAAAGGAATCAGACTTATCACATTTTAGGGTAGATGATGCAATATAGAGAAAAACAGTGCCTATAAAAAAGAAACCCCTTTTCAAAACCTAAAAACCCAAAACGAAAGTGATATTAACGAAGCACAAAACGAATACGATATTTACCACACAAATGGTAATCTTCAAGCAAAGCTACATACAGATATGCATTTACACAACTGGTACAGTTTTCAAATGGCTCCTTTTAGGGTTCAGAACACAACTGATAGAAATCATTGCTGAAAATGAATCAAACTTATGACATTTTAGGGTAGATGATGCAATATAGGAAGGTGTTTAATGTGGGTACCAACCTATTAATGGAATCGAACCACCACTTGGAGTAATTTTTGAGCTGTTATTTGAGAAGGAAATTCGGCAGAGCACTTGTTGCAGACGATGAAAAAGTTCTGACAAAGAAATGAAGACATGGGGCCACTCCTAGAAATTTAGCTTTCTGCGGAGCCAAAACGCGGGCGGCCGTCAGTGGCGGTTGCAAAAGATGAATTAGCGACCGCCTATGGCGGCCGCAACAGCGGTCGCTAAACGTTTCACGCCTCCCACCCACTTTTTCTTCCTCCCGCGCCCGCGCCTAATGTGAAACCAGCGCGGTTTTTCTTCCTCCCACCCACGTTTCCTTCCTAAACCCCTTTTTCTTCTTCCTCCCGCGCCCGCGCTGGTTGTCCTTCCTAAACCCCCTTTTCTTCCTCCTATTTTTTCTTCCTCCCACGCTGGTTTTCCTTCCTCCCGTTCCCTACCCTGTCCCGCCGCACTAGCCCCGCCCCCGCCGAAGCCCATCACCATCGGGGTTCTCTCCCTCTCCCTCTCTATTTCTCTCTCTCGCGCTCTGCACTGTCCCGCCGGAGCCGCACCAGCCACGCCACCGCCTCTCTTTCCCGCCTGTGCATTTGCAAACTTCCTTCCACTCTATAAGTGCCACCGCCACAACTGCCACATTCGGCAACTACCACAGCAACTGATTTTCCTCATCATCCATGGAGAATACCAGGAATCCAGGAGAAGAAATCCCCAAACAGGTTTCCAGAAGAGATTTTCCCCCAAACTTTGTGTTTGGAGTCGCCACTTCTGCTTTTCAGGTAAAGTAAAAACCGAGAAAGGAATGTAAAAAATTCAATCTTTTCCATTTTCATCACTTTCATTTCAACTTTCCCCTCTTTTTTTTTTATTAAAGATTAGAACTTTTCATCTTCTCTTGATTTCAATTCAAACTGTTTGGATCTTGGAAAGTTTTGTTCGTAGTTCTCTCTCACTCAATCACTTGAATTTGGAAAAGTTGGATGTGATTCTTCCATTTTCATCACTTTCAATTCAACCTTCCACTCTTTTTTATTTAGGTTAGAACCTTTTCATGTTCTATTGATTGAATTTCGGACTGGTTTCGATCATGGAAATGCTCTGTTTTGAGTTCTTTCTCTCACTTGAATCTGGAAAATGTGCGATGAGACTCTTCTTTTCACTACCTTTTTGTTTATTCGGAGATGGGTTTCTGATGTTTTGATGAAACATCGGTTTCTGCTTTATTTCTATTGTTTTGGTCGGTGGTGGCGTTGTTTTTGAAGGCTGGGTTTGGGTTTTTAATGGAAGGAATCGTTGGTTATGCTGCATTTGAGATTTTGCTGTTGGAGATCTTAGAGAAGTTTGATATTTTTGTTTTTTTACTGCTCTGTAACTTTTTTGTTGGTGAAATTGCATTTAGGGATAAATAATGGCCTGTCTTTTTGGGATTTTGCAGACCACAAGCTCTGTTAATGAAAAAACAATATGGGTCCACCAGATTGACTCAAAATCAATGGTTTGGATGCAGTATATAGGATTGGAAGTCTGAGGATGCCTCATATCAGCTGGATGCCTGAATTAAGTTCCCAATTTCTTTGGCACATGTTCTTGCATTCTTTTTTTCCATTGTAGGTTTATGAGAAAAATATTGTCATTATGTCTGTTGATGATTAATAAATGGGATTCTGTGCTGGCATTGATGCACATGGTTCATATGAGTGAATCATATGGTTATTATGTGGTTTTTTTTTTTTTTTTTTTAATTCTTATTGTGTTGAAATTTTGACTTGGGATATCCATTCTCTCCACCTTACTCCTTTATGTCAATTTCCTTGGTATATACGGAATAATGTTGTTTTCCAGCCTCTACAGTTGGTTCTGAATATGTTTACATGCATCATCTGCAGAAAGCTTCCACCACAGCAGAGGGAGAGCTTTCTCCTATGCATCTTATAATCCGATTGGGATTGGCATTGAACTTCTCAGTGTTTTATTATGAGATTATGAACTCGCCTGAGAGGTATGCAAACTTTTTTTTTTTGTGAATAAATAAATGCATTTTGTCTGCAGTTTCAATACTAGAGGTTTATGGGTGTAGCAAACCTTTCTATCCTCTTGTTAGGATGTGTTCAATGTGTATGCATTTGAACTTTTGTGGTTGAGAATCAGATTTCTTCACATCGGTTTTCTTTCTCCGAGGTTGATATTTCATTTCAAAGAATGGGTCAAGCCCTTCTTGGTTTCAGCAGCGGCAAAAGTATGAAAGGTCAGCTGACTCACCATAGCTATTATCAGTATGATGATGATTTCTTTTTTTTTTTTTTTGCAACAATACTTTTTTCTGCCATTATTTCTTTTCCAAGGTTATGTAATGATTTTTAAGTGTTGAAATGCAAAGAAAAGTGGCAAATACTACCCATTAAGGAGAAAATTTATTAAAGAATTAGACTTGGGTGGTTAGTATCAGTTGGCTGGGATTTGTAGATTCAACGTTTGAATTCAAACACTGACAATGCAACTATCTACCTTTTTTTAAACCTCATTGGTTGTTGATGCACAATAATGTTCACTTGTCGTATTTTATAGTGGAAACACATCTTGGTACATACTGAGGTTCTTGCATCTAAGTCTTGCCCTTACTATGAAACATTATACAGGAGAAAAGCGGTGCCTGAATTCTGAGCTTTGGCATGCATGTGCTGGCCCTCTTGTATCTTTGCCTGCCATTGGAAGCCGCGTAGTCTACTTCCCACAAGGTCATAGTGAGCAGGTCAGTAGATGTTTTTTTTCCAGGTTGCAGTTTGTTACTATTTGGTGAATGATAATCTATTAAAAACATTCCCTTAACCAAAAAGAAGTGTACTTTTTGTGGTGGTAATTTCTAGTCATTATATATGTTGCACTATGGCCACAAAAGCAAGAAAGAATCGGCAAGAATTTGCTTCCCACGGTACAGTTGTCCTCAGTTAACCTTACATTATATAATATCCTACTGATTTAATGAGATTTTGCAATATCATGGCATTAGAAATGTTATTTCTTATTAGATAGATCAAGATTTGCAATTGTTGTGGTGCCCTATACAGGTTGCTGCATCAACAAACAAGTGACAAACTGGGCCCTGATTCTATTTAGTGTTTCAGTTTCTTTCTATGATGTGCATATTGAAAACTTTACTTTGTTTAGTACTTGTGATTTTTTCTATTGCTTCTGGAACCAGGTCGCCTGAGGGACCTAAGTAACAAAATTGAAGTCATTGTGTATCTGCAGTGTTTTATAGTGAGCATAGTCAATGCTTTGCAGACACCAATGATCAATGCAAGCATGGTAAAATTTTCTCATGGTGTTCTCTTGATTGTTACACTTTCATTAGCTTCGAGCCTGTCTTTTATTTGTTATTCCCTCATCGTCTCATATGATAACTTGTTGGCACTAGGTTCTATGTGACCGTCATTTTGGAGGGATCAACTACCCTGTTGGTGGAATCGCGAAGGCTTTGGCAAAAGGCTTAGTTGATAAGGGCAGTGAAATTCTTTACAAGGCAAATGTGACTAGTATCATACTCGAGCATGGAAAGGCTGTGAGTGTTGGTCCCAGTTTAATAATGCTGATGTTAGTAGATGGGAAACGAGTTCAGTTTGTTTTATGCGAATCCTCATGAAAAGTTATGTATGTGCATGCATGGTCTTTGGTTTCAGGTTGCAGATGAGATCATTGCAGAGTTAGCAGCCCCAGATGTTAATCCTGTACCTCTGAATGAGGTTTGACTCAAGCCAAAACATTTTTAGATAATAACATTGCAATTCCCATATTTCATTACAGATTTGTCATTAAGGTAGTAGCGTCTAGTGATACCTTTTACTCTCATCTATAGTTTGATGAAAAGAACATACGGCGACGAGTGTATGATGCATTAAATGTTCTCATGGCAATGGATATCATTGCTAATGGTCAATATATAAAATCTGCTCAAAATGTTATATTTCTCTCTGTTTTTAGAAATTTTGCTGACCATTTTTTTTCAATGCTTCCTGAGTGCTGGTGTTCAATAACCAACCATATTGTTATCTAACATTCAGTGTACTACCAGTCTTACTTCCAAAAATATTGCAGCATAGGGGAGATGTGATTTGTTAATGTGGATTCAAGTCCCACCTTCCTAGTTGAATGGCCCTAGACGCTTGTTAACAAATTAAGGCTTCCCATTTTTCATTCATTTGCTCAGAACCAAGCACTTCAGTCTGGAATACTTGGGCATTTCTTGTATACTGCTTCTGTATTTGTGGCTGTTTCTGTTTGAAAAGTAACACTATTTTCTCTTCCTATTGCAGAGGCTCACTTCAACACTAGTTTGTCCCATCGGAAGGCTGAGATTAGAAGACTTATTGAAAATGCCATAACAAACATGATGGAGAGTGAAGAGGAAGAGAGCGGGTATTCTGAAAATGATGCATAGGAATATCTTGAGCCTGTGCAACTTCAGCTGTTGTAGTACAGTTGTATTATTCTCATGTCTTCTCCAATCATTTTCCTGTAATTGTAATGGATATATTTTATTGAAACTTTTGTAATGTTTTGAATGCAATTAATATAAGACTTTCTTTTTTTATTTGTAATTTTAATTGATGGTAGTAATTGTATATATTTAGGCTTTGTTATTTGTAATTTTAATTGATGGCTGTAGTTGTATATACTCAGGTACAGGTACATGTATAAAAAAAGGGAAAATTTGAGAAAATACGGAAATTTTATTTTATTTTTTTAAAAAATCTTTCTGGCGGCCGCTAAAAGTACTTTAGCCGTCGCTAATAGTTTCAAAAATTAAAAAAATAATAAAAATTTAAAAAAAAAATAATGTATTAGCGACCGCCAGATGAGTATTAGCGACCGCTTTGGCGGCCGCTAATACTTAAAAAAAATAAAAAAATAAAAAAAAATTCAAAAAAAAAGAGGCATTAGCGACCGCTATATGTAGTATTAGCGACCGCAATGGCGGTCGCTAAAAGTCCAATTTTTTTTTTTTAAATTTATTTGCGACCGCCATTGGCGGTCGCTAATACCTTTAGCGACGAGGTTTTCGCGGCCGTCACTTGGCAGTCGCTTGGCGGTCGCTAAAGAGTATTAGCGACCGCCAATTGACTTTTAGCGACGGCAAGTGGCGGCCGCTAAAAGTCAATTTTCTACTAGTGGGCGATGTATAGAAGGTTTTCGCATACTAGTCGATATCGACAACTATATTGTTGATATCAACAACCTCGCTAAACGACAAAAAAATAAATAAAGAAACCCACCCAAAGGACCCCTCCCGTCACTAAAATAATGCTGGGTTCTCTTCCTACTTCGGGCGTCCTAGGGGGATTTTTCAGGTAGTTTCCCCTAAAAAATTTATTTGCAATACATTTTTCCTTTAAGTCCACGTTGAGAGTTCATAACAATTGCTAAGAAAAGAAGGCTTTTTAAAAAAAAAAAAAATTCCAAAACTACATGCACATGACCCATTTAATAAAGTGAAGTTCTCAACTTTTGAAGGCATTTTATTACTTTTGTACCCGTCTTTTTCTCTTTTCCCACTTTTCCGTGTAATATAGCATCATAGGATGCCTCTTCCTTTTCACCCTCACTTTTTGGTGTCTATGAAGTGAGAACCTGTTAAGGTCTTTCACATCTTTAGCATGTCGGATTCCATTACTCCATTAGAAAGAGGAAAAGGCAGAAAATGAAAATGATCTCACTTTTTGAAAATAAAGCATGCAACTGATTCTCTGAAGTGGACAATCTGAAAAACGTGTTGAGGTCTTTGTCAAGGCATTCCATTTCTTCACTGTAATTGTTGGTTCTTGGAACTAATTATATCATTTGATCTCACTTTCACTAGCTAGCTAGTTTGCTTTTGAGTTTGCAATTCATAATCAAGACTCAGCTTCATCATAAAATTCAATGGAGCAGGTTCATTGGATTCATTTCTCTATCCATATAATTCGAAGTTCGAGTTTGGCAAATCCAATGAACTAATTCATCTGTGCCATGCCATTAGTTTATCATTAGACCCCGCTTCTAATAAATCTTAACCACTAAAAAAAAAACCGTTATTTACATCTATTCGAGCCAAAATCTTACTTCAATAAAAGTTTGGGCCACAATCAGATTCATTACATGTGGTGATGTATATTTAGGTGGGGCTAACTTAGATTGGAGTTAGATTAGCGCTAAAAAAAGCGGGCATGTCATGGATTTTTAGCTAGATACCACTAATGAATTTATAGAAGTCAGACTTAATTAATCACTACTTGAGATTAATTGGCTAGTATATATAGTTTGCAAAATAGAACTGTGAATTGTTCAAAATTAACCTTGTGGACCATTTCTTTTCATTTCAACTAATCTTATTTGATGATTTTTAAATGGTAATTCAACTTTCAAATATTTAATACAATCCCGTGCAATCTCAGGCATTGACCATCGCCCACATCATCTTGACATTTTTTATCCTACTCCACATCCTTCCCATTTCAATAGCAAGATTCCTTTCTTTTCTACTTGCCGCCTCCTTCTTTTTTCCAACTTGGCTTACCGATCATTTTATCTATACATATGAAAATCATCTTCGAATTATTGCTTGGTGGCCTAATATCTATCATTCCAGATTTCCAGTAGTAGAGGTAAGGTGAGATGAAAGAGACTTTTTAGGTAAGCCTTTGAATACAGATTCCCACGTGTGAATTCCGTTCTTACAGGAATGTTGAAAATTGTAAAGTGGGGAGGCTTTAAAGAAAGCTGCTTTGTCATCATTTTTGAACACTAGCCTAGTTGCAACTTGCAACTCAACTTCTGGCAAAGATGGGCATGTGCTTTCTAGAAATCCTGATTAATGCATGAGTTAGGTTCGATCATCAAATGTCTTGGCATGTGCTTTCTTTATCACTGCTACCTTTCAATATTGCTCATGGCATTCATATTTGATGCCATGGATGTAGGAGTTTTCCATCTAATGAGGTTATTCCTACTTTGTTTCTAAGAATAGCACTACTTTTATTCTTGTCTTTTCCTGAGTCACTCTAGAATTAAAAAAGAATGTTATTGTTTGATTTGGAAAATAAAAGTAGAATGTACCTGGATGTAAAAAAAAGTTTAGATGTAGTTTGGGGCCCATTTATTTGGATGGAATGGAATTCCTAAGAATTCATGGTGAAATGGGTTCCAAAGAATTATCAAAGAGGTCAAGTACTGTGGAAAATATAAGTTAGAGAGGTAGACCGATCTTGACTTACTTAGGACTTAAATTACTATAGTGATGGCTGAATATAGATTTTCCATCTCCATTTAACACATTTTTCACCGCATGGGATATTATTAGATGACATTAATTTTATAGATCTTCGCCTTTGTTTTTTCACTTTCAGCCACTTTTAGTAATTCATTTTTAAGAAGTACTAGGGATTCTATCCCCTTATTTGTTTGTGGTACAATACATTGGAATGGAATACATACAATCCATACCATTACTAGTTAAAAATGAAGATCAAACTGAATTTTCAAACATGAGCATAAAAAGAAACCTTTCCTTAATTAGGGAAATAAAACTCAAAGAAGATATAAAAGGAACTAGTAGCCACACACTATAGTCGTTCGTTTTCCATCATCTTTTGATTCTATTTCCCTAAAAGAAAGATTATTTCATTCATATTTCTTAAATTCAAATTTAATCTTTATTTTTAACTACTTATGGTATGAATTATATGTATTCAATTTCCATGTATTATATTGCAAACAAATAGGCCCTAAGAGTAAGAAAGTTTTTTTTTCTTTGGTAAATACTAAGAGTAAGAAAGTTGAGGTGACAATTAGAAAGATTAAAGTATAAGATTTTAAAGCTTTTTTTTTTTTTCGTAGGATTTGAATTACAAGGGTGATGACTAAATATTTATTTCTCATCTTCACTTGATTCAAATTTAAGGAGAAATTCCTTGATGATCATTTTTGTATATTTACCTTTTATCTCATTTTTCTTAACTACTTATAATAAATGACCAGCATAATAGCCCGTGCTAAGCATGGACATGACCCACGCGGCCAGGGTCTCGCTCCATTTAACTACTTTCGACATTGTTTCGACAAATAATCACACATAAGTATTGTGTGGTATAGTTGTTAGTTTAGTTATTTAAAAAGGTAAGATCTCATGGTTATTAGACCAAATCTCCTAACCTACATACATTTTTAGTAATTTTTACTATGGCTGCTCAAAAAAGTCAAAATTGAAAGTGATCTGGTCAATATTAAACCCAAAACCTTTGACTTTAATATATTATAATTATTATGTATCCAATTGAAAAAAGAGCAATCCTTCAAGTTCTATTTATTTAGATGTATTCTGACAAGAATTTGTTGCATTAGGGATTTCTGACATTAATGTAAAAGTTATCCACTTAACATTTCAAATGATGTATTTCATTTTTTTTTTCTAATAAATAATGTGTTTCATTGTTAGAAATATGAATATCCCATCCACCCGAAAAGTCACTTATAGCCTTTAAAATTTTTAGAATTCAGTATTTAAATATTGAATGGGCCATGAGCATTTAGAATTTAATATGGGGTACAAAATTGGAATAACTTCAAAATCTAGGATCTAAATGCTTGCTTTGAGTTGGGTCAATCGACATGGAACCTGGTCAACTTCTAGAGTTGGCAATGTATCATTCGCCCATACACACTTTATTCTTCTGGAAGGTTCATAGAGCCTAACAAGCCAAACCACATGTTACGACCCTACCACACCCATTCTTTTCATGGTTTGAATACATTGATCAAGGTGTTCATATGCATTCAACCCTCACCATAATAATGGTGTTTGGTGAGGGACAACTTGATGGGGCCCACCGAGTACCCCTCTGGAAAGAGGTATTTTGGATGGGTTCAAATATCAAGTTTGAGATCAATCACATGCTTCTAGATAACTCCTTTAGCCCTGTCGTATGAGTTTAAAAACTTTATATTTAAGAAAGAATTTGAACCTTGATCCAAGGGTCCACAGTCCATTCAGGTCGGTGAAAAGTCAATAGATCTAGTGTAATTCAGGGCATCATGTTTGTATGGATGGCCCAAATGGATGTTGAAAGTTGCCTCACTATGGGTCCCTTTCCCTACAGTGAGGGGTGGATGCACGTGAAGATTTTCACATATATATTGTATATTATATTTTCCTATATATATATAATAGTCGTTGTCTAGTCATGTTTCCGTCATTTGTTCAATTGGACATTGGGAACCCACTCTGATTGAATGGGATTTGAGAAAATATCACTAAAGGGGATGAGACGCATCTTGAACTGTTTGGATTATCTCTATTTGGGCCCCATGATGGAGTTCCAAGCCCGTGTTACATAGATCCAAGGTAATTGCTGGAACGGCGAATCCGGGCCCCTTGGAGTTTTATCTAAATATGCCTAATTTATGAAAACACAGTGTACTTTCTCTGGATGTTTTTGGATATAAATCTCTATGTTTGTGAAGAACTCAGCAAATTCAATTTGGCACAGAGATGGAGAGACAAAGATTAGAAGTTTGTTAAAAAAGTTTCCAATTCATCCCTTCCCTAACAAATCTTAACATCATCTAAATTGAAAACAATTTTCTTATTGACTTTTACATAGAAAACTCTGAATTGGGAATTAAATTAACAAATATTTATTAAAAACTCTTAATTTTTCCACAACAAAAATATTCGTGTGACAATGAACCTAAAAAAGGCATCTAGTCTAGTTAAGAAATTCAAAATAATAGGGCAACATTTTATTAAGGCCAACTCTGTAGACTAAGAAAAAAATCTAATAAAGAAGATCATGGAGTCAAGTGGCACCTTGACTCCATGATCATTGAAAGAGGTAAAAGTAAAGTAACCCTTGTATTTATCTGTGACAACTATAAACAAACACTTGTATTTAGATCATTTGAAGGGACTGACAGCTATAACAATTATAAACAAGGGAAAAGTACCGTACGGACATCCCAAAATCCCACATTTATCCAAGACAAGATGGAAAAGTACAAATTACCCAGTAGCAGATCATACACGAAAGGAGGTCCAAAATTGGACAGTTTTACCTTTTTTCCTGCGATGTAGGATATTCCATGGTTCGATATCCCAAGCCAGTGGGATATCGCACCGTTCGATATCCTAGGCTTGTAGGATATCACACAGTTCGATATCCTATGCTCGTAGGGTATCGCACCGATACCTACTCTCATATATAACTCATTTTTTACACCACGTACAGACCTCCGTTTCCAAAAACTACAGAGACCTCCGTTTCCAAAAACTGCAAAGCTCCGTTTCTATCTCCATTTTGGCTTGTGGGTTCCAATAGGATATTACCATTCCATCTTCTTTCATCGGTACTTTATACATTTTATTCATCACAACATGTACGTGGGACCATATAATTTCTGAATGCCTTAAAAAAACAGCCCATAAATGTAGTAGTGATAAACCTTTTTTCTAGTTTGATTCTTATGATGTAAACCGTAAATTACCCATTAAGATTTAGATCCCTCTATGAAATGCATTATTTTGTTCAACTTCTTGTATTTGATGTGTTTTTTTTATTGATATACTGCTTCCCCCATCTTGTATCTTTCACCATTAACCTATTTAATAGTCCATTGGTGAAGCCTTTTTTTTTTTTTTTGGATTTCTATGTTATAATAAAATGTATGAATTTGTTGCTCACTAGAAAATAAGGCATTCTGAGTCCTTTATAGGTACTAATATTGTGGCATTATATTGTTCCTATAAATCTCATAACAAAGGATTTGATGGTAAAATTCATGCTATGATTACTACATATTTTTCCAACCCATGCAATTTTTATTAATAAAATATATTTTATTTTTATTATTTTAATTGGGATGTCAGATGTTGATTTGTGTCTTATACTGCACTTTGATGGAGAGCTAGATGCGGATTGCTCACATCCAATATATAATGGTGGAGAGCAGAAGCCTATCTTTGTTTATAGCAACATAACTTACAATCACTAATTGAAAAAGTTGCAGTAGAAACCAATTGGGAGATGAGAAATGGGTACCCTTACATGCAATACATATATCATACAGGCTAGAAATTTACATTAGTAGGCCTAAGAGGTGATGACAATCTCATGAGAATATTCAGATTATTTCGATACGGAGTTGATCCTATCTTTCTGTATATCCATAGAACTGATGGTGTTGCCACAAACCATCAACCACCAACTTTAAGGTATGGAATAAATCACATTACTACTAGATATCTATTATTATAATTTTTATTGCATAAGTCAATTTGGATGCATGGTAGGTGTACAATATCTCAGTTAGACCAAGATGATGAGAAGGTAACGAGAAGTATTGGCGTAAGGAAAAGATCGCTCATGGATGAAGCTAATATAAAGCCATCAAGAGTTTTTGAGGATGAACAAGACGATGAGAAGGTAACGAGAACTAATGGTGTAAGAAAGAGAATGTTCATGAATGAAGTTGATATAAACCCATCAATAGTCCTTGAGGATGAACAAGATAATGAGAAAGCAACGAGAGATAATGGCGTAAAGAAGAGATTGTTCATGAATGAAGCTGATATAAAATCGTCAATAGTACTCCTTGAGGATGAAGTTAGCCTTTTGCCAATTACTAAATCCAATAGGTTTGCACTAAATCTTTTGAAATTTAGTTTCTGAATATTTTTTTCCCATTAATGTGTTTATGATTGATCATCCACTATGCAGGTTTGATTTGTTTGGCACTGAACATGTTCAGTTCGATTTAAATAGTCCGGGCACTGTTTCGTTGAAGTTAATGGAGAGAAATCATGTGTCGTAGAAGTTAATGGAGAGAAATCTAATGCAATACAAGACAATAATATTGTTGACACTTTGATTCCTGATTTAGAGCACACTGATGATGAGCATGTAGAGAATTCCCAACATGACATGTAGAAGGGAAGACAATTTCCAGATCATGGTTCATTTAGAGAAACATTGGCGAAATTTGCAATGCACAAAAACTTTGCTTTTAAGCCTCTGCAAACGAGCAAGACAGAAGTCACTGCAAGATGTGCTGATCCTACTTGTCCGTGGCGTATACACGCTTCGATTGTGGCTTCTGGACCACAATTTCAAGTGAGGATATATAACAGCAGTCACTGTTGTTCAAAGCCAGTGATGGGGACGGGACATAGGTAAACTACATCGATTTTAGTCGCTAAGTGGATCAAGGAGCGGCTTCGCCACCATTCGTCGTACACATCGAAGGAAATTATTACTGACTTTCAATTGAAATTTGGTGTCTTACTTAGTTACAGGAAGGCGTGGAAAGCAAAAGAAATTGCGATGCTTGATATACGGGGTTCTTACGAGGAGTCCTTCAGTATTTTTCCCCACTATTGCCTTGAGCTGAATAGGACAAATCCTAGTAACGTAACGGTGTTGATTAAGGAAGATGATGATTCATTCTTAAGATTTTTTTGGGCATTTGGGTCAAGCATACAATCATTTCGTTCATTCCTAAGACCATTAATTGCTGTCGATGGTGCCCATCTTCGCGGAAAATATCCTGGAGCATTACTCACGGTCGTGACTTATGATGAAGACCGCAAACTCTTTCCGCTCACATTTGCCATAGCTGAAATTGAGCGACAAGATTCTTGGGAGTGGTTCCTTGCTGCAATTTCTATTACGTTTCGTCCTACATAGAATTTGACCATTGTCTCTGATTGGCAGAAAGGACTTGTGCAAGCTGTTTTCAATAGGTTCCCAACTGCATATTATTGTCTTTGCGTACGACATGTTGTACAAAATATAGCTGAAAGATTCAAGGATAAAGCTATCGTGGCTAAGTTCTGGAGAACGGAAAAAACGTACAGAGCATGCGAGTACGAGAAAGAGATGACTGATATAAGGATTGTCTCAGAGGAAGCATACAAGTACATTGACAACATCCCAAAAGAGCAGCCACAGTCAAGCCAGACGATCCAAAAGGGGAAGACGCTGTGATCCCCTCCCAGCCCAATATCTCCCTCCCGTAGAGAGACTCATCTCTCCCTCTCGCCACTACCAAGAGGGAAAAGCCATGAGCCCTACCGCTCTCCTTCGTATTTCCCTCTCTCTACAACGATCTATGCCAGCCCAGCTACCTCTGCCATCGCACAATCGATCAGCCACGTGCTAGCTAGCCATTGTTACATCTCTCCTGCTTGAAGACTGTCAACCCAGTAAGATGCTCATCACCTCCCTCATTTCCGCTGAAATCTGTTTTTTTTTTCTTTTCTCATCTCACCCTTTTCATCTCAAATTTGTTTTTTTTTTTCATCATCTCACCAATTTCATTTCAAATCTGTTTTTTTTTTAATGCATTTCTTTAGAACTCATCAAATTCCTAAATTGGATGCACTGACAGGTTGAAAGTGCAGATGTTGAAACCTGAGAGTTCAAACAGTTCATGTGGATTGGGGAAGTTTTAAAAAGAGTAAGTTGAATGTACTGCAAATTTTATAGGTTTACAATTCTTCCGTGCCACGCATTGCTATATTCTCTTTCGCATGGGATCAAAGGATTGGAGAAAGCTTCAAGCAATATTCAGAAATTGAAGTCGCTGAAAATTGTACTCACAGTTGTTAAATTGTATTCAGAGATTTTTCTGGCAAAAATGTATTCTCTCAAAATTTTATCGAGGAATCTGTTCAGAAATGTATATTTGTAGTCACATTTGTACTCAAATTTTAATTAGAAATGCCATGAGAAATTTTTATTCTCTCAACCAATTTGTATTCACTAGCCCGGTCATGCAACACTGCATTAGAAAAAAAAATGGCCAAACTGCTGTGCAATGTAGATATCATCAGGTTTAACTATATCGTCACAAACATCCTGCATTCAACTCCGATATTTTTTATGAGAATGCTTGATATGTTTTGTGTAAATTCCGTTGTATGGAATTGAATCTTTCTCAAAAGAAAGTGTTGAGATTTGATAGTCGGGATTTTTTTTCAAATTTATAACTGAAGAAAGGAAGCATTCTTTGGGTTAAGTCTCTAGAGCCAGAAGATGGCATTGAATGGAAGCCTGTTTGTATAATTCCACTAGTTTCCACACCATTTGTCTAGGAGGAGCTTGCCTCTTCTTATATGGGGTTCATCCCTTGATATCTCTTGTTTTTAATCCATAGGATGAACCACAAGGTTCTGCATCTTTGGAGAGATCAAAGTGTTGATTTAAACATGAATGTTCTGATGTGGGTGTAGAATTGTTGTTCCTATTTGGAAACATATGAATGCCTGTAAGTAATCCCATTCTGGTGCCAAAATAAAAAACTTTGGTTTCAAAAATAAAGAATTCAACACTCATAATCAAACCACATTCAACATTCAAAAGACTTAAAAATAAAATGGGTTGTCTATAGAGCTTGAAGATGGCATTGGATATTTTATTTAATGCAGCTGGGATGTTTGGACTTAGGATCAAACACTAAAAATTCAACATGACAACTGTTATTGTCCATCACCATTCACTTTCAACAGATCCTGCATCGACTTATTATTTAATATTCCGCCCTTCACATCCTTGAAAATCAACACTGAACATCCTTGAAATTCAACATTCACATTCAACAAGAATTTATAAAGGAACTGTATCTTTGATCCCATTTAAATATTTAACAACCAGAAACATCATACAAACCAATATAGTCATCAATGAACATGGCTTGAACAGCTTGTATAAACATTGAATAACCTGAACTGGATCATCCACACTGAATATAAACATCAACAATTAACCTTGACACAACTTGAGATCAAATATCAACACTGGACATCCACTCACATTCAACATCAAATCCAAATAAAACTCTATTACAATTTGATGATCATAATAGTTTCCAAGGATACAATTGTTGCAATATCTTCACAATGTACATTACTAATTGGTAAAGTATATGAGTACTATGAACTCCAGTATTAGATCAAATTGAAAGAAAGAACTTTCAGAAAAAAGGATCACTACACCAAAAATCGAAAATTGGAACGGAAAAGCGTTCCTAATCCTTCCGTTCCTAATCCGTTAAAGTGTTCCAATTTCCGTTCCAATTTGGTACCAACCGTTCCTAATCCAAATTGGAACGGAAATTGGAACACTTTAACGGATTAGGAACGGAAGGATTAGGAACGCTTTTCCGTTCCAATTTCCGATTTTTGGTGTAGTGGATTCAGAAGGTATTAGAGCACATTGGAAGAAAAGAGGATTATGAAAGAATATAACTAATAGATTGGCTAAGGGGTCGTTTGTCTACACTCATTTACATATGTAAATGGTGAATATGCGTAAATATTACGCATCAATAATGTTTGTCTACAAGTATTTACGCATCTTGTGTGTAAATTAGATGTGTAAATGGTGTGAAAATGAGCCCATTTTCACACCAAAATTTGAACAACTGTTCAGGTGGGAAAAGAGAATACCAAAAGCACATGTGATTTCAAAAAAATACCCATTGGAGGTGGACGGTTTGGTTTTGGGGCATTTTCCGTCAAACAAGTTATGGGTTCGAAACCCCCCTCTAACGCATTTAAAAAAATAATAATAAAATAGGCATTTCCATTAAAGAGGTTATGGGTTCGAAACCCTCCTCCAACACATTTACAAAATAATAATAAAAGATGCATAAAGACTGTTGAAACCTATGAATGAAAATCCTCCTATTATCCCATCTCCTTTTATGAAGCACTACAACAAACTGCACTTTTATAGCGACGAAATTTTTTGTCGCCAAAAGTCACAAAAATGGCAGTAAACACTTTACCGACGAAAATACTTTCGTCGGCCGGACGTCAGTAACAAGTGGTGAACAAAACATTTTCCCAATGAAAAATTTTTCCGTCGGCAAAAATTGGATTTTTTACCGACGATTATTTGACTTTTACAGATGCTTTAAAAACGTCGTCAAAACTATTTTACATTTCTAAATATTTAATAAATAATTTTACCAATGTTTTTTTTTGTTTGCAAAAAAAAATAAAAAATTTGCTGACGTTTATTTTCGTCGGCAAAAGAAAATAAAAAAATAAAGAAAAAAATTAAAACATTTTTACCGACGTTTTTTTTTTCGTCGGCAAAAGAAAAGGAAAAATAAATAAAAAATAAAAAGACTTTTATCGACGTTTCTTTTTCGTTGGCAAAAGAAAAAAAAATAAAAAATAAAAAGGCTTTTACTGACGTGTTTTTTTCATCGGCAAAAGAAAAGGAAAAATAAAAAGACGTTTACCAATGTTTTTTTTCCGTCGGCAAAATAAAAGAATAAAACACTTTTACCGACGTTTTCTTTTCATCAGTAAAAGTTTTTATTTTATTTTTTAATAATTTTTTTTCAATGTAATTTTCCTTTAAACCTGTTTATACACCTTTATCAAACATGTTCAATATAAAAAATGCATGCAAACAAAAGTTGCTAAATAAACAAACAACCATCTCCATTTTTCATCAAATCATTCATCTCATTAAAAAAATATTACAATCAATCTCCATTTTTCATCAAATCATTCATCTCATTAAACAAATATAGCAATCAATAATGATAAAGTCCCATATATATGTCCAATATATATATACAAATAAACTAAAAAGAATAAAACACATTTAGCTAGTTTGCAACCGACCCCAAAGCGTCCATCAGTCTGCAATGACAAAAACAAATTACAATGTTTTCAATGAATAAGATTATAAATGAAAGATAAATATGTATATATATAAATCTTTTCCTAAGTTTTCCTGTGGCCTGTTTTCCAGCCTAATTGTTGAGAATCAGGCGGTTTTTGCGTCTAATTCGTTAACCAGAAGTCCAATTCACTAACCGTCAATTCCTAAAAGTTACTTTGGCCTTGAACAAGGTACCCGTGCTAGTTTCTGGGCAGTCTGATGGCCGTTTCCTGTTTTACATGTCCGACGGCCTATTTTCAAGACAATTTTAAGAATCCAACGTTTTTAGGTCTAATTCGTTAACCGAGAGTCCGATTTACGAGCCGTCAGTTGCTACAAGTTAATCTCGACTCAAGCGAGATGCTCGTGCCGGTTTCCAATTTTTCCAGGGCCCAGTTCCAGTTCCTGACCCCCGGCAGGCCATTTCCGAACCTAAGTGTCGAAAAATCCGATGTTTTCGCCTCTAAATCTCTAACCGGGAGTCCTATCTTCGAACTATCAGTTCCTACAAGTCACTCTACCATCGAGCGAAGTGCTTGTGCAAGTTTCCGATTTTAACTAGGGCCGGTTCCCATTCCAGAAACTCGGCGGGCCGTTTTCGAGCCCAAGTGTTGGAAAATCTGTTATTTTCGCTTCTAATTCTCTAATTGAGAGTCCTATCTGCGAACCGTCAGTTCCTACAAGTCACTGTACCCTCTAGCGAGGTGCTCGTGCCGGTTTTCGATTTTTCTGGGAGCCGGTTCCCGTTCTAGACCTCCAGCGGACTGTTTTCGAGCCCAAGTGTTGGAAAATCCGATGTTTTCGCTTTTATTTCTCTAATCGGGAGTCCTATCTGCGAACTCTTAGTTCCTACAAGTCACTCTACCCTCCAGGGAGGTGCTCTTGCCGGTTTTCAATTTTTCTGGGGGCCGATTCTCGTTCTAGAGCCTCGGCGGGCCGTTTTCGAGCCTAAGTGTTGGAAAATCCGATGTTTTCGCTTCTAAATCTTTAACCGGGAGTTCTTTTTGCGAACTGTCAGTTCCTACAAGTTACCCTACCCTCGAGCAAGGTACTTGTGCCCGTTTTCGATCTTCTCCGGGGTCGGTTCCCGTTCCGGACCCCCGGCGGGCTGTTTTCGAGCTCAAGTGTTGGAAAATCCGATGTTTTCGCTTCTAAATCTCTAACCGGGAGTCCTATCTGCGAACCATTAGTTTCTACAAGTCACTCTACCCTTGAGCGAGGTACTCGTGCCGGTTTTCGATTTTTCCGGGGGCCGGTTCTTGTTCCGGACCCCCAGCGGGCCATTTTTGAGCCCAAGTGTTGAAAAATCCAATGTTTTCGCTTCTAAATCTCTAACCGGGAGTCCTATCTGCGAACCGTCAGTTGCTATAAGTCACTCTACCCTCGAGTGAAGTGTTCGTACTGGTTTTCGATTTTTTCGGGGCCCGATTCCCATTCCAGACTCCCGACGGGCCGTTTTCGAGCCTAAGTGTTGGAAAATCCGATGTTTTCGCTTCTAATTCTCTAACCGGGAGTTCTATCTGCGAACTGTCAGTTCCTATAAGTCACTCTACCTTCCAGCGAGGTGGTCGTGCTGGTTTCTGATTTTTCTAGGGGCCGGTTCCCGTTCCCCAAAAAAACTTTTGAAAAACTTTTCGTTGATTTATTTTATTTTATTTTATTTTTAGGTAAATGAATTTTGTGGGCATATTCACTGCAAACCCTCACGAGGCACAACTCGTCCACTAGGGGAAACCTAGGGGTTTAAGGGCTTGCTGCATACGCTACCAGCGAAAGTGGTGTTTTCCTTTTTTTCTTTCTTTTCATTTAGATTATATTAAATTAGGCTAGAAGACCAACCCTAGTTCCCATATTTTGCTCGGGACTAGCAAAATGCTGGTTGGGGGGTGTGATAAGTCCTTAAAAATGCATAATTTCCTCATTATTTTAGAATTAATTAAGGACTTAATCTTCAAATCATGCACCATTTTAGTAAAAAAATCATGATTCTATGTTTGTGGGCATCAAAGTTTGAATTCGAGTCAAAATTCATCCAAAAATTGCATTTTCACATAAAATCATGAATTTCTCAATTTCTTGGCATTGAAAGTCACAAATTTCTCATTACTTTTTATTTACACATGAAATGATGAATTTTATTTGCACCATTGATTTAATTGAAGATTTGATAAAATTGTGACATTTTATGCATCTATTATTTAGTATGAATTGGGCCCGCATCTTGCATAATTCCTCCCTATATAAATAGAATATTCTTTGACATTTGTTTTTCATTTTTGTAGGAAATTTCAGAAATTGGGGCCCGCGGAAGAGAATTGATGAATCAAATGCACCCTGGGACCCATTTACTTTTCGCTTGAATTCCAAGGAGAAAGTGGGCCCATGTTAAGAGATTCTCAAGCCATGCAGAAGTTTAAAGTAATTCAAGATTCTTGCTAGCCAAGCAATCCAAGTTGGAAGATAGACCCAAAGAGTCCAAGTTTCCTTAAAGACTCTACAAATTGGATCTCAATCAAATACCATTCCAAATTTTGAAAGTTTGCAACCCAAGATTCTTGGGAAGATGCCATCACACGTCCAAAAGGGAGGCTCCAAAAAATTCCTCACGTGAAAATCACTATCCCCCTATTCTTTCTCTCTTTATCTCTCTTCCCCTCCTAATTTTTCTCTCTTTATTCTCTCCCTCTCAAACTCTAACTCCCTCATCCTTAAATTCTCTCTCTTTCTCTCTCCCATCTCTATCCCTCACATTTTTTTCTTTCCCATCTCCACTCTCTCACGTGAATCTCTCCCCTCCTAAATTCTGTCTCTTTCTTTCTGTCCCATTAACCTTTTTTCAAAATCTCTCTCACCCTCATATCCCTATATACGTCCAATCTCTCTCTCACACATGACCAATATCCCCCCTTCCATACCTTGGACGACCAGCACAACAACAAACTAAAAAAGGTACACAAAAAAATTCCCTCATTTTCATTATTTTCCTCCATCTCTCCCTACTTCCATTACTAGTTCATCCAAGGCCTTCCCTAAGGCACACCACCACTTGGATTTCTACGCCACCGTCGCGCTGTCACTGTTGCTATTGTCATTCCACCATCGGACCAGCCATTCATCATCTTCCCTTGCTTGGATTTGAGATCGCAAAACGAGAGTCGGTTGGATCGCCGTTCAAGACCGCGAGTCCCACTCCTCCGTTTAGTGTTTCATGTGTCTAAGGTAAGGTTGGATGCATTTTATTTTGATTCAAATAATTTTGTAAGGGTTATTTGCTTGTAATGGGTCTTTCATTAATAAATCAAGTTTATGGGGTCTTGGTCTTCACCAATGGGTTAACATCGAATTTTTGCGGGTAGTGACAGTGCGCACTTGGTGCGATCGTCTTGATTTTTATTGATGGCATTTAGCAAAGTAACCGTTGCAAAGTTTTAAAATTAAAATCCATTTTTTTATTCTCTAATTTTTTTTTTTATATTTTATTTTCATGCATCTTAATAATTATTGCAATTGATTGGACTAATAATTCTTATGGTGATGCAGTACTTAGATTAGGTTTCTAGATTAGGATTTTTATTTTTCTTTGGTTGTAATTAAATTTTTTTTCAAACTTGTAATTAATTTTTAATTAAAGTAGGACATTTGATTTGTATAGTTTTTTTTTCTAGAACTAGTTTTCAATATGACAGGTTTTGCACGATTAATTACTCCCTGTGGATCGACCTCGGACTTCACCAAGTTATTACTACAATCGCGGCCTTGCACTTGGGACTACGATCACTTATAACAACTGAGTGAATGCTAATGCTGACTCAAAGAAACAAGTATAGGTCTGTGTCTTTCTAGGCTTGCCTTGCGCAAATAAGGTCCTATCAACTCCATAAGAGGTCCAAGGTGTAGGTCCAATCCATAAGTACAATCCAAGTTTAAATCCATCCACTACTAGAAAAAAGGGTTTTTATATCTGCTAAAAACCGATATAAAAGACCTATTATATCGGTTTTTCAGTAAACTTCAAACCGATATAAGTACCCCCGATATAATAAACAACTATAACCGATATAATATGTGTAATATTTCATATCGGTTTTTGGACAACTGATGTCTTTTGAACCTGAAATTATAACACATATTATTGTAAAACCGATATGAAAAAAGTAAAACCGATATAAAAAATATTTATCATATCGGTTTTCGATAAACTGATGTGTTTTGAAACTGAAATTATAGCATACATTACTGTAAAATCGATATAAAAAATAGTGAAACCGATATAAAAATTATTTATAATATCGGTTTTCGGAGAACTGATATGTTTTGAGACTGAAATTATAGCATACATTACTGTAAAACCGATATAAAAATCATTTATAATATCGGTTATAAAGGGCTTTGTTATATCGGTTTATTTGGATTGTATTATATCGTTTGTTCTGTAACCGATTTAATATTATATATGCATTTTTTTTTATCAAAAGAATTTGCATTGATGCAATACCATTGCAGTACACTGTACACCAATAAAACTTTGCACTATATATACAAATTAATAAAGTGATCATATATATATAACTAGTTAATAATTAACATAAAAAAGCTTGACTAGACAAATTAAATCTCTATGGAAATATTGTGTGTGTGTGTATATATATATAGTATATATCTACATCATCTTCCATGGGATGTACAAAAAGTTGGAACTATATATAAACAAAAAAACCAAAAGATAAATAATCATAATTTACCTCCAGAGCTTCAACAACCATCTTTTCGCTTCCCTTGAAGGCAAGACCCAACTCCTTTTTTACTAGCGCTAAGATCAGTTTCTGAAAAAAATTTACATTGCATGAATCATCTGTGAAATTGCACTCAATGGAACAAATGACTCAACCTGTGTAGGGTTTGAAGATCCTACCTCTAATTTAGGTTGTCCTTGATAGTGCAGGCTAGGTCCAATGACTAAGTCCTAGAGGGGGGGTGAATAGAACTAAGGGAATCAATTACCAATTTTAAACTTTTTAGGGCACTTTTAATAAAACCAGAACAGATAACAGAACAAACGTAAGAAGAGAAAGACTTAAGTAGCATATGTGTTCAACAAGACAACTTAAACAATACCAAAGAGATACAATTAGATGAGAGTAGATAAGCTCAAGTGTGTGTGTCTATTGAATCTTAGTGATGACCTATCATACATAACAAATCCCACAATATAGATATAGAAATGATTAAATCATGCCACAAAGAATAGACACAGGCACTTCCTCACACAACACACTCATCTTGGAGCTGATGGAGCTCTAGGATTTTCCTAAATGTACTACATGAGTGTTTGGAAGAAGATTTGAGAGCTAAGATATGTTGGGAACAAAATAGCCTGCAAAAGCTCTCTCAAAAGAGACACTGTGAAAGGAGAAATAAGCTCCAGATTTATAGAAAAGATCCAACGGCTATATTGGCGGCTAGCCCCTTTAGACCAGAGCCCCTTTAGACCAGCGGCTAGCCGATTTCAAATAACGGTCTAAAATTTCAAATCAGGTTAGCTCACGGCTAGCCGTACGAACAGTTGGAGGCTAGCCGTGAGGCAGCCACAAGGGTAGCCGCAAGATGATCTGACAAAAACACAGCCTCTGGAAAACGAAATCCAACGGTTAGCTCTGCGGCTAGTCGTGGGTGCACTAGCGGCTAGCGGCAGGTGCACTGGCGGTTAGCCGTAGGAAGCACAGAGAAAAAAATCTGAGAAACAGCTTACTGGAAAGCTAGCAGCAGGTCTAGTGGCTAGCCCCTTTGCAAGGGGCGGCTAGCCGCAGGCTCGTAGGGTCACCTGACCCTTTCCACAGGGACTAATTATCAAGGATAAAAAACATGAGTTTAAAACACAACTTTTCCCAGGGATCTAAGGGTTTGGTCTGGGTATGAATTACCTGAAAAGGTTGTCAAACACAAATGGAGACCTTCTTTGATTAATCCGGACTTTCCCACAAGCTTGATAATCCTTCTGAATGTGATCTTCCTTGAGTCAATTTGAGAGGCAAGAACTTTGGACCTCATTGGCGCGGAATTGACAAACAAAACTCAGTGCAGACAGACATGTGACACTTACAATCTCCCCCTTTGTCAATTTCGTGACAAAATCATTCAGCTAATACAAGATTACAGAAGATATCCAAAACAACTCAAAGAACAACCATATACTAAGTACAAGACCTTTTACAACTGAAAAACGAATACAAGAACAAAAAAGCATCAAGACTAGTATGCATAGCTCTTCATATGAGATTGAGAAGATGAACCTGTAAAAGCACAACACTAACAAACAGAGATTAAAAGCATGAGAAATGGAGATGGATTCTCCCCCTGCAAACTTAAACCATACTCCCTTTTTGTCACAAATTGAACAAGATAAAATAACCATGGATGTAGAGAAGACAAACAATAAATGCAAGAAGATAATAGACAATTAAAGCATAAAAGCAGTTAATCACTAAGACCATAAAAACATCCATATCCAGTGAACATCCATAGAGAGTAACCAACATAAGTTGAAACCAATTAACCATAGGAGGGGCAGCCACAAGCCAAAAGAACACCACCAAAAAGAGTACAACCAATAAAAACACAAGTGGCTATGAATCCCCAAAAAAACTAATCCGACGGAGGTGAAGGAGAAGGAGGCATGATAGTAGCATCTTGAGTTCTGCACGCCTTTGACAGTCCACTGCGATATTTGAGAGTCTTCTTTAGAAGCTTTTCGGTTTTGGACTGATTGCGTTCGAAAGCATCCATCCGTTCTTCAATACTCCAGGGAACAGATGAAGAGGAAGCATGTCGATGTGAAGAGGAAGGAGCGAGCCCTGAAGGTGCCTGATGTTGAGGAGCTAAAGGGGCTTGGGGTTGAGGATGAGGGGGTACATCCCCTGCTTCTTCATATGGAAAGAGATTCATTTGAATTAGATTAGCAGGGCCAAAAGGTGTATGGGAAATAGGAGGCTCATTTGGGCGGAGAACACCAAGAGACCGAGCTATTTGAGAGATGAGGAAGCCAAAAGGGATTGCTGGCTTAGAGGCAGTGGAGAGGTGAAAGTGAACAATGGTTCTACAGATAAGAGAGGGAAGACACATTTGAACACCTGACACCACTTTGGAAAGAACATTTACCATATACGCAGTTAATTCAGTCTGATTTCCTTTACGAGGATAGACATTGAAGGTGAATAGGTGGTGCAACAGCCTGTATTTTGGAATGAGGGATCCCAATGGAAGGAAGTTCTTAGGATCCCATTTAACAGAACGACCATAGAGAACAATAGTAGCTTGGGCCTTTTTAGCTTCAATGAGGGTGTCAGACACCATGGAAAGACCATCAGGGTTCACTGGAATATTCATGATTGAAGAGATAAGATCGGGATCAACCGTAACTTCTTTGTTTCGAAAGGCAATTGTGAAGGAACATGAGTCAACGGAATATACTGCACCAGTGATTGAAGCAAACACGCCAAAAACAAGAGACGGATATGCTTTGCCCCCCCAGTCTAAGATGTTTTCCCATCTGACCTGAGCAAGAATGGCTGCTGACTCATGGGGATTTATAACATTACGCAAAGTGCGTCTTTCAACCATGATTGATCTTTTTTTCAAAGCAGCCAGCATTTGGGCATTGGGTTTGAGAACAGCAGAGCCCAGCTGTGGAGGAGGAGAAGAAGGAGGGATAAGAGAAGGAGAGGTGGACTGAAAGGGTGAGGGAGATCTAGTTCTACGAGAAGAGGAGGCAGTAGTGGATCGTCCTCGTTTAGCAGGGCGGTTCACAGCTGTTTTCATTCGTGGAGGCATTTTTACAAACACTTGGAGTGCACGAGAAAACACTAGGAGGAAGAAAACACAGCATAGAGCAAAAAGGCAGGATTTAGAAGAAACAAGGAAGAGAAAATTACACGACAATAAGTAATATGAAGAAAGAAACCAATGGAAGAGAGAAATGGAGGAAGTTGGAAAGAGAGAATGAAAAGAGAAACAGCAAAACGAAATAGATACTGTTAACAAAATGGAAAAGAAAATAATTCTACAGAACTGAAATATAAGAGAAAAAGAAGGGAAGCTACCTTGGAGGAAGAAGGGAGAAGAGGATCAGATACGCAGCAACGAAGAAGACCAAAGAAGGAAGAGAACAATAGCTAACCGAAAGAAAAAGAGGGAAACGAAAAGCAACTTAAAAGGGCGCAGGCCCAGAATGCGGTTAGCCGCCTGAATTTTCACGGCTAGCCGAAAAAGGCCCCCTTTTTTTTTTTTAAAGAGTAACTGCAAGATGAATATTGTGTAAATCAGTTAAGGATGGACCATCTGTTTGGCCATAAGAACGAGGCCATAAATGCTCCCCTACAAAGAACATGAAGCAACTAATCATGCTAATGCTAATGCTCAATTTGAGCTCACACCCAAATTTCAATCTCACTCACATTATCAAGCTCAAGCTCACTGCAGTTAGCAGCCATCCTACACAAGCTCAAAAAAGTGTTCGTTTACCAAATCTTTGATGACAAAGAAGCTGAACCATTTTTTTGAAAATCATATGATTAAGACCTGTTTAAATAGAAAATGGAGTTTAACCAGCAGAGGCATTCTAATAAGAGCATACAGCCAATAACAGGTCAGGAACACATTTGAGCGTTAGCCAGGAACACATTTCACCATATGCATATAAAAATCACCAAACAAAACAGAATGACAAACCATAAAAAAAATCTGGGAAGGAATTCCACATTAATCATGTCATCAAACTATTAAGTACGGGTATACTCACAACTGGGAGCAGTAAGCTTCAGAGTTATGAAGCAGATATCATAGAGGGCCTCATTGTCAAGCACCATGCACTCATCAACATTCTCCACCAGCTGATGAACAGAGAGAGTGGCATTATAAGGCTCAACTTAAAATAATAGGCCAATTTGGCAAACTTTAGACAACCTTTGTATAAAGGTTCCTCAGCCTCTGCAAGAATTCTTTGAAACTTTTCAGGATTTGATGAATACTGGTCACAAGCGGTCTGAGCCAATTTTAATGAGCTTGCAGCATCATCTGGGGGTGTAGTATCATCTGGGACATCACTCCCAAAATGGTGTTGGGTGGACCTATTTAAAGGCACACTTGAGGGAGCTTCACCAGGAGATGCTTCTCCATGCCATATCCACATAGTATAACTTCGATCGATACCATGGAAAAACAGATGGTACTCAACATCCTTAGCTACAAATTTATTGAGATTCCCACATGTTTTGCATGGACATGGCATGGGATTCCCATCACCAAACTTCTTTTTGGCAAACATCAAAAAACTTTCAACCCCTTCCCCGTATGCAATAGAAAATCGATTCAATGACATCCAAGACTTGTCCATTTCTGAATAGCCCAATAAAATGCTACAGACAAGCAATAATCAGAAAGTCATTGCCATATAATGTTAATATTACAACCAATTAATGTACAACCAATTAATGTGAGAGAGACCTGGGTTGGTGTGCACCAAACGAACTGAATATCCTTGTTTCCAACCTTGGTTATTCTCGTTCGGACAAAGCTTTCAGATTGGCTGAAGATTTGTAGAAATAAATCCATGGACAGAGATTCACCAAACAACAATACAAAAGCAACCAAGTTCAAAAATTCACAATTAAACCAGATACAAATATTTAAAAAAATTAACCCACAGAGAAGAGTAATGTAGATAATCCACAGAAAAAAAATGACTGACATTAATAAGATGAAATAAAAAGATCTAATGACAAACAAATGCCTGAGAAGAGTAATGCAGCTGCACACAAAATTTGATGACAACTGCACGGCCCCAATGAACTATTCAATAAGTTGGGTTTGTCACGAATAACAACTATCTCAATAATTGTGCAGAGATATAATTGTGCGTTGAAGTGACTATTCATGTCCCACTTACTGTAAATTGTGCATTTGAGGATAACAACTAGCTCAATTCCTCCCCTGTGACCAAGAAAAAAAAAACCATCTTCCAAAACCCTCTTCCCAAACCAAAACAAACAAAAACCAACAAAACAAACACGAGCACCAACCAAAAAGTGAAAACCGAAATAAACAAAACACCAACACACCCCATCCACGACGTCTACCTCTCAGAAAATTGAATCAGGTTGGCTCACAGCTAGCCACAGGAATAGTTGGGGGCTAGCCGTGAGGCAACCGCAGGGGTCATCGCAAGATGGTGTTCTAAAAAACTTGTCTCTGGAAATCAAACCGAACTCCAACGGTTAGCACTGCGGCTAGCCGTAGGTGGACTGGCGGTTAGCCGCAGGACGTGCTGAAAATCATCCTGAGAGAATAGGCTTCCTGGAAAGCTGACCGTGGGTCTGGCGGCTAGCCCTCTTACAAAACACCTACAGTGCCAACCAAAATCCCATACCATAAAACCCAAATAACCAAACGCCCAAACGTAATAGGTTAAAACAGATTGAGAAACATTGACAGTCAATAGAAACTACACTGTCAAAGAGGCACATAAAGCTTCTTCCTGGAATGAAAATACTGAGTAGAGCTAACAAGCCCAAACAAATTATACAAGTTAGGGAAAATAAAACATAACCACAACCATAACCATAAGTACCATCAGCAAGAATCCAAAAATAAAAATAAAAGAAAAGGAAAGAAAGAAACAACCATTTTGAAATTGAGATAGAACTAACAAAAAGACTAGATGGTTAGGAGAGAAATGAAAAAAAAAAAAAAAGGTCCATGACCCAAAATTGCGAAAAAAAGAACTCCAATGTCTCATCTTTACAACCCAAAAATTAAACAGGAAAAAAAGGAGATAAAAAGACCCACTAATAAAATAGTAGCAAAAGAAGAAGAACCAACCTCCATTCATACACATAGTAAGGGGCTTCTTCTCAGGATGCTCCTTTGCTTCAGCAAAATAGTAAAAGAGACTCCTCCCTCTCTTCTCATCCACATTAACATACGGCCAGCAGATAGCAGAGAGAAAGAAAACGAGAGTGAGCAAGAGAGACAGGGAGAGCAGAGAGAGTAGAGAAAGCGACAGTGAGAGAAGAACAGAGAGAGCGAGAGTGAGGAGAGAAGAGAGCGAGAGTGAGAGGAAAGGGGTTATTGGAGGGAGAGAGGCGCTGGGAAGAGAGAAGAGAGTGAGGAGAGAAGAGAGCGAGAGTGAGAGGAAAGAAAGAATGATGGAGAAAGAAAGAGAAGGGAGGGAAGGAAAAATAAAAAGGAGGGAAAGAAACGTACTGATCGAGCCCGCGCGGGATTCTAAGAGCGATGTAAAATCATTGGATATATAATATCGGTTTCATAATAACCGATATAAAATATTATATATAACTGGCGGTTAGCCGCATGTGCACTTGCAGTTAGCCGCATGTGCACAGGCGGTTAACCGCAGGACGTCCTGAAAAGGGAGGGAAGAAGGAAAAATAAAAAGGAGGGAAAGAACCGATATAAAATATGTATATATAATATCGGTTCCATAATAACCGATATAAAATGTGTGTATACAACCGATATAAAATATATATATGTATACAACCGATATAAAATATTGAAATTAATATCACTTATTTTCCTAACCGATATTATATATAGATATTATTATGTCGGCTCCTGTGTAACCGATATAAAAAAAATTGACCGATATAAAAAAATATTAACCGATATAAAATACCTTGATTGAAGATATTATATCGGTTATATGAAAAACCGATATAGGGCAGTTTTTGCAACCGATATAAAAACCCTTTTTTCTAGTAGTGATCATTGAATCCATGTTAAGGCCCACCGATACCATGGCCTTAGTTCAAAACGGTCTAAGTACAATATCCAAGTTCAGTTCAATAGTTTTCAATCCACCCATTCATAAATGGGTCACAAGTTCACAATACCCAACCTCTTCATTCTAAGGCATCACAACCATCCATTCTTAGGCCATATGATGGCCCGCCTAGCCATAGACACCAGGTCACCACTAGGTAATTCTTGGTTCAGGTCATCTAATTCTCATTTAATTAATAAGTATTAACAATAGAAAGGATGCAAGAGTAACAACAATGAATTAAGCATATTAAATCCCCATAATCAAGCCAATCAACCAGATTAACCAAAGGTTCACCTAAGTAATAGCCCACTTTTTAGGTCTAAGTCAGTCAATTTGATTCCTAAATGAAGTTTCAGATGCCAAGGAAGTATATTCTGGTACTCCAGAAGATACGGGCATCTTCGACAACGTTTAAGAATCGAATCAAAGTTAATCAATACACTAGACCCTACTTTAGCGGCCCCCATGAGTCAAGGTTGAGCCACACCATTGACTCATGCTTGGCACATCAATAGAAGTCCATTTGGATGGTCAATAGGCCCCACAACAAATCAAAATTCCAGAAACTGGAAAACCTCAGTCTGCAGTGTATCCGGTCGACATCCCCAAGGGTCAGTCAACCAGGTACACTGGAAAAATCAGGATTCTAACTTCCTAGTCCACATCTAGTACAATGTGTCCAGTCGACCTCCTAGCCTGGTCCGTCGGCCGCACACTTTGAAATCCCTGGACATTCATTTGGCAAGCAAAGCGCTGGACTCTAACATTCTGTAGTGTGTTCGGTCGACATCATGGCCTAGATGTCGACTGGGTACATTGGAATTCCAAGTCTGATTGAGAATTCCAGTTCCAGTTATATTCCTGGAAATCCTTTTTATTCAGTCGACACCGAGCATGGGCCGATCGACCGGGTACACTGGATTTGTGGGATTGTGGGAGATTTCAACTCCTAGTTCTTTCTCTGGATTTCCTTTGTATCCGGTCAACACCCAACAAGGCCCGTTGACCAGTTACATTGTGAATCCAAAATTCTAGAATTCTAGAGTTTCTTTCCCCTTCAATCCATTTGTCATCGAAACTCCATGCAATTCCCTCCATCCATCTTAGAAAAATACATAAACAACAAAAAACACTTCAATCCTCAGTAAACCATCACAATTGGGCCATCAATCTTCCAAATGAGAAATCACATCTATCAATGGCCAAAAACCATGAAAACAAGCTCAAAAGGTAGATCTATGCAATCAATCATCAATTGAATTGAAATTACAGAATCACAAGAGGGAAAACATGCATTCTATGCTAAATAGGTATATTGTACTTGCCTCAATTCAATTGCAAAGGAAAATGACAAGAATAAGAGAAATCCAAGCTCCAAAAAAAAATCCAAGCTACTAGGGTCTTCCAATCACTTAAACAATCCCAAAATCCAGATCTGAAGACATCTCTAACACCTAATCCCAAAACCACAAGAGAATTGCAATAAAGAAGGGATTTTAGAGAGAGATTTCTAGGGAAATTGAACTAGAAAAAGAGAAATACCTTGATTTGTAGAGAGATGAGAGATTTAGAAGATAGAAGAGCTCCTTAAAAGAGATAATAGCTGAAGCTTGTACTAGTATATCTCCTTCCTCTTATACCTAGGAGTCTAGATCTAGGGTTTCTAGAGAGAGAAATGGAGGGAAATGAGGGAATTGGAGGGGAGAGAGAGAGAGAAGAGAGGGAAATGAAAGATGAGAGAATGAGGTTCATTTGGCATGAGGGAGGGGTAGTTTTATAGTTTTATGTTGGGTGGACAATTACCAAAGTGTCATTCCTAGTTTAATAGAAAATGAAGATAAGTACATAGGCATTTGTGTCATTTTTAAGAAAGTTAGGATATTATCAAGTGGAAACCCCTCTTATTAGTTCTAATTACTAGCTAGCGCCTCCAACTAACTAACAAACTCCTACAATTACAAGGGACACCCTATAGAACCTATGAAATGCAAAAAGAGGCTAATTCCTAGAAAATAGGCTAATAACCTAGGAAAATACCTATCTACCCTTACAAAACCCTACTAATTAGCATAATTAGATAATCCATACTATAATTAATAATATTCAAATCAAAGTGAGGATCCACAAGGGGTGAGACCTCACATAATGTGCTCCTACTTCCACTCCGAGATGTCCAACTGATGTAAAACACCTAAGGGCTTCCTATGATATGCTTTGACATGTTGGAAAATGAGGCACATCGAAATGAATCCTACGATTGCTCTCTTCATAATGTTCTACCAATAATGATTCTTCAAGTTATGGTGCATATTTCATGCTGCCGGGGTGGGTAAAATATCAGGTGTAATGCGCTTCTGTCATAATCTCACTTTTCAACTATGACACATTTGACATACATAGCATGTCCTTGCAATACAAAATACCTTCAATAAGCTTAGAATCGATTCTCTCATCAACATGATCTATAATCTTGACTAGCTCCAAGTCACTCCAACAACTCCCTTTGATCCTTGAAATCAACATGGGTTCCCAAGACAACATACTTGCTAACAACACTATATCACTAAACGACTGGAAATATACATCCATAGCTCTAAAATACTCTACTCAATACCACTCTGCAATCATACAAAAGTTGAAAGCCGATTTCCTGTCCAATGCATTTGCTACTACATTCGCCTTTTCCCGGATGGAACTTGATCAAAAAGTCATACTCTTTGATGTGCTCCATCCATCTCCTCTGTCTCATGTCAATTTCCTTTTGTGAAAAGAGATACTATAAGCTTTTGTGGTCTAAATGCCCTTCTAATTTCTCTCCATATAGGTAGTTTTTCCACATTTTCAAGGCAAAAACAATTGCAACTAACTTCAAATCATGAGTGACATACTTCCATTCATGCTCTTTTAACTACCTAGACCCATATGCAATCACCTTCTAGTTCTGCATTAGGACAACACCAAGTCCAACTTCAAAGCATTTGTAAAAAACCAAATCCTCCACTCCCAGCCGGTTAGGTAAGTATGGGAGAGGTAGCCAACCTCTTCTTCAAGTTTTAAAAACTAGCCTCACACTCCTCGCTCCAAACAACAGAGAATTTTGAGACTGTAAATCACAATCCAAACCATTGAATATATTCAAAAGGTCAAACACGAATATGGGTCCGTTGGATTATCATAGATTTTGAGATATTTGCAAAAAGATCTTAGGCATTTAGATGTACTTTTTAAAAAAAAATTCTAT